>OZ007561.1:125778021-126978021 GCA_963931875.1 Pollenia griseotomentosa | reverse complement strand
GTATTATTGTATTTCAGGTGTTAACTTGAATACATACATAAAATTGCTGCACAAAAGATCTACTGGGTCGTTGTGCTTATCACCTTCTATTTCTAAATACTTTTTGCAAAACCTGTTTTTTTTTGCAAATTACCGTAAACATTACTCTCTTACATTGCTTAAACAGCAAATCACCCAAAATTAAATGTAAAAAACTTATTTACATTGCTCACATCGACCATCAAACAAAAATATCACCTTTGAAAAAAAAATTAAAAAAAAAAAATGTTTTTTTCTACAAAAGTGGCAAAATTTAAAAAGAAAACACAATAATGTATTTGAAGATCAATTTGTTTTAAAATATAAAATATACTTAACAAAAACATTGCATAAAGAGAGAACACTTGACAAATGGTAACGCTGCTTTCAAAACAAATTCCTTTTTGTCAGTGATGCCACAATAACAATAGAACTTATTGCCACTTTTCTAGTGATGACACTAATAATCGAAAGTTGTAGAATGGATTAAAATAAGATAGAAACATCTGTTAAATATGTTGGTTTTAGCCCTTTGTATTTCTTATGAAAATATGTTAACATCTTCGCAAATTGATGTTAGATATTGATAAGTGTAAAAAGGCTATAAGGAAGAACGTTGTAAGTTAATTACAAAATGATACAAGCTACCGTGGAATAACGTTTCAAACGTCGATTGCGTAGTGGAAGCACGTTTTAAATGACATCGCGATTGTGGATATAAAACGTTTTTCCATTAAAAAACAAGTTATAAACTGTAAATTTGCATGTTATTTTAAATTCAAATTTCTTGACATTTTTCATACAAGTTTTTATTTTCATTAATTTTGGTAACATAAAAAAATTAAAATATAAGTAATCCTACCTTTTAAAAACGTTTTTATGCTCTCCTGAAAAATAACTTTTATATCGCTTACAACGTTATTCGCTTGCAACGTTAAAGGATGAAATTTTATTGCGGAATTTTGGTTTTTTTTAGTAATTTTAATAAACTAAACCGTTGTTGAGTATATCTCGAAAACCAGCTTGTTTAAAAAAAGTGTCAATTTCTATCACAGTGTTATTAACACATCTAATACAACGTTATTTTGTTTCGTTTCAGATACGTAATGTTAACATAATTTTCGGAATTATAATACATAAATATGAGTTCACGGCTTAATTTATATACCGTTGAGGTAGGTGATACTAACTTCACTATCTTAAGTCGTTATCAAAATTTAAGACCGATTGGGTCTGGGGCACAAGGAATAGTTTGGTAAGTAAAATAATGGAAATCAAAATTTTTTTATAAGCTTTTTAAGTTGAATTTTCTAAATCAGGTTAATTTTTGTTATGAATTTATCGTAGTTTCAGTTAACATAGCGTTTATATTTGACAGTACTGGCAAGACAGTAAGAAAATACATATTAGTTGCCAAAAACACTGCTAACTGTCTTCGTGACGTAGGCGTCCAGACAGTAGTTAAAACAGTTCGCTTTAAAATATATGTCAAACGTGAATGTTGCAGTGAAAGTTCAGCTAAACGTGTTTTATATGAACTAACAAACTTAAAAAACATAACACTTAACTAAAAAATAAAAAATCAATGCAAAATATATTTATTTTTTACGTTTTTTTTTTCCTTTTGCTAATAAAACTTCAGATTATTGTTAGAAAATGTCAAATCACTGTCCAATTTTACTGTCTGCAAAATTTGCTAGACAGTAGACAAGACAGTTGGAAAAGTGTGCATGCATTACTAAAAAAGTTTGCATGTATTGCTACTGTCATGCCAGTACTGGCAAATGTAAACGCCAGGTAAGACCGTGATTCACTATTCTGTCGCACGATTCATTCATACGAAAATCTTACTAAATTTGTTAAACCATGTTCACACGGACAGCAATATTCGTGTTTCGCTCTCCCATTCCTGTTTCGCACTCCAAACATGATGTAAACAACATGTTTTGCCATACAAAATTTTGAGAACAAAACAGGTCGTTTCATTTTGAAACATGCTGCGAAACAGGAAAAATGTACTATCATCTCTTATTTTGATAACAATTATCGTTGGTTTATCTGAACTAGCTTTCCAAAAAAAAATCAAAACAAAATAAAAATTGATGTTAAATAAAATAAAGTGATAATTATAAAATAATAATAAAAGTATTAAATAATATATTTTTAGCTTTTTATTACTTTTTTATCTATTACACTTAAAACACAAAAAAAAGTGTCAAAATGAAACAAGAATGAATCGTATGAACAGCATGTTTGGCAATCTAGTTTCAGAGAGCGAAACGAGTGGTTTATATCGTCGTATGAACATAGCATTAAGGCCTAGTTAGGCGAACGTTGCTGTTCCCGTAATGTACCGCGCCGTACTGTAAGCACGTTGGTGCACTTATAGAACATTTAAAAATGTGTCATATGTGTTTCCCATACATAAACAAAAAGCAATAGTATACATAAAACAAAACACACAGTGATGGGAATCAAAAATGTTTAAATGGTGACCGCTTAGCAGAAAAAGTACCAAGTGATTTAAATGGTATTAAAATAGAATTTTGTGTATGTAAAAAACATTAATAATTTATATTTATATTATAGATTTACAATAAACAAATTTGTATTTTAGCATATATATTTTTAGCATACATATATTGTATTGTGGTGTACGCACCAAACGAGGTTTTGATACTATTTAAAGCCTATTACTTGTTTCACATTTCCATTGTATGTGTATTTAAATTTTTTTTATTTTTTACATCTAAACATAAATATATTTGTTTATATGGAAATATGTTTTATTTTAAGTTGTTTTGTCTCAATTCCATAGCTTTACTGAAAAAAGTTCCAAAAAAAAGAGCAAAAATACCCACATTCAATTGAATATACAAGCAGCCCATCACTGCCTTACAACTGTCACGTAACAACGGCATAAAAATCTGTTTTATACAGATCGAGACGTTCCGTCAACGTGACATTTAAACTCAGTAAGCATTTACATTGTTTGCAAATAACAAAACGAACCAGACGTTCCGTTAGGGGACGTGGACGTTCGGCTAACTCTGCCTTTAGGCATTACCCTACGATGCCACAAGCAAGTAATTACTTGCAAGTAGTGTAAACGCATTAATTACGAAAATCAGGAGAAATAAAAAAAACACAAAATTTTTTTGAGTGGATACACAGGACAGTGCATGTTCATTTTTAAAATGTCGTCATCAGGGATGATAAATGAGAAAACCAATATCGTACCAACAAACTTTTAAAATCGAAGTTAACTTTATTTTTGAAAGCTTCGCAAAATGTTATATAGTATTCCTTAACTTTTTTAAATCCTTATCTATACCACTTTCAATGTTATTTCTTGATATACAAATACATATCTTCGACATGACAACCATCTTCAACCATCTTTGCAGAAGTGATTTCCTATGTATTTTAAAAATTTGTCAATATCATCAGAAAATACACGCTTATATGCTGCCGCTGATGCTAAATTTAGAATGTGGCATATGCAAACGTCCAATAAACAAGTGCAAAAATCTATTCACATAAGCGCAGTTTAGTGTTTGGTGCAAGTCGCCATTATAGCTATTTTGTTAAATCCAACAAAACAAACACACGCAAAATACACAGTTCCCTTAAGATTTGATAAAAAAGCTACGAAATTTTGCATTTTCTCTTTCCCAAGACCATTTTCATCAAACACTGAACTCCACTTATATATATTCGACAATAAATACGAGTAAAAGAGCTACGAAATTTTGCATTTTCTCTTTCCCAAGACCATTTTCATCAAACACTGAACTCCACTTATATATATTCGTCAATAAATACGAGTTGCCATTTTATATCCATTAATAAAAGGTTTGACAAATTTGGAAATAGTACAAAATGAGTCACTTGGGTACCAATCAAAAAAAGTACAATTATACCAACTTTATCAACGTAACTTCAAGCTTTTTATTTTCAAATCATTGCATGTATGGCACAAAGCATACAGAGATGAAAAAAGTGAAGTATGAAAAATGCCCAAATCATTTGCGAGGGCAGAGGTCGAAGAAAGAGAAAGAAAACGTTTCTTGGTAGTGAAGTGGCAATGCGTAAAAACAGGCCGTCGCAATCAACGCAAATTGCGTGATCGAAACAAAAATGCAAACAGGGCAGCTTTCGAAGAAAAATACTGAAAAAAATGCAATATTTTCTGTACGATATAAATTAACTTTATAATTTCTTCTTTATTTAACGTTAATGGAATCTTTATGAAAAGTTATGTTTATTTTTTAAAAAATACAGTATTGCCGTGTTTCCGATAACATAAAATTACTAAAAAGAATATTTTGATCTAAATTTTTTTTCTCAATGCCTGAAATTTATGTTTGTTTACCTCGGTAGCCGGTGATAAAGCTGGAACAGGTTGCAACGTTAGGCGCTCTGGCGACGCACTCTACGATGGTAGTTCACCCTGTTGCACCGCCGCACAGTGGGAAATTTTACGAGAAGGCGGTCAAAATTCCCTAACTTTTGACTGGATCGGTATTTTTTTATGCGATTTTTTTTTGCCCGATAGGTGCGATGTTAGGCTTTAATTTGCGCTTTAAAATGTTAAATTCGACTGATAGGAGCAAAAGTTATGGGGAGTTCAAAATGCATTTTCATTTTTTTGTTGAGTTTCGGTGTAAAAGTTGAATATTTCAAATATGATTTTTTTTATAATTTATCATTATTTCTCTTGTATTTTACAACTGATACTTATTTTTTATTGTCGAACTTAGATCTTGTCAGAAAATGCCAATATTTGGCCCCTGTAAATTTTTTAGTCCCAATATTCACAGGGACCAAAGGTTGGCTTTTTTGGGACGAGACGAGTTGTTATAAGGATAAAACTGAAAAGGAATATTTTGAAAAATGCCCAAATAGCATTCTTGGCTATCGATAACATTTAAGGTAATTCAACTTTTATTTTTGGTTTGAGATGTATGTGTATTTTATTTTTATATATTAATACAAATATATACTTAAATCAAAAACAAATTATAATCTATAAACAATTTTAAATTAAACAAAATTTGTAAAAAATTCTTCTAAATAGCTTTGGGTTTCATTTTCCAGAAGTTGTTTAGCTTCTTCCTCTAATTCGATTGAGGTTGATTTCCATTTTTGTCGAATACTAGACATATATGGATCTGATGTGCACAACAAAATAGTAATAAGATCTTCATTAGTACAACATCTGGACATTTTTCTTGTGTTATTCTCGCGGAGGACTAATGGGAGAGTGAAGCGAATACAAATATTACATTTGTACACATAGCCAATCCTCTTCAACTGTCAACCTCACCCACTGTCCACCCGAGACTTGGTGTCCTCTGTCATGCGAACGAGGCTCTGACGACCGATCGCGGGCGGTATAACCCTAGACGCAGCATGGAGGAAATACCTGCAGCACATCAACGTGGAGTGTTTCTCCTTGAACGGTTACGATGGGACCGTTCAATAGGGATGGCAGCGGATGAGCCAAGAGCATGGTCAACGGTGGCGCCCAAGGTCTTCAAAAGATTTACCATTATCAAACCCTAGCCTAGAGGGTTGCTGGCAGCCCCAGCACTAGGTACGGATGCGATGGCCTAATCAGTCACCCATCTTTAATATAACTCGATTACAGAAACATCAACAAACAATATAAGAACTGATAACCCTCCGATGACGACCTATGGATTCAAAACCCGGTTTATGATTGGAACATGGAACGTCAGAACTCTCCCAGAACCATCGAGACTTTACCAAGTCCAAAACGAGATGTCAAACTACGGCATTGACGTCCTTGGTTTAAGTGAAGTACGCTGGCCAAACTCCGGAACAAAAAGCCTCCAGGGGGGCTATCACTTTATTTTCTCTGGAAATGCAGTACACCGAATAAATGGGGTCGGTCTTCTGTTATCACCAAAAGCAAAGAGTGCCCTTTTATGTTATAATGTCATATCCGAGCGCTTCATAACGGTGAGATTAAACTCTAAATTTCGAAAAATTTCTATAGTGCAGTGTTATGCTCCAACCGAACCCGATGATGACGAACCAAAAGATCAATTCTACTCCCAACTTGATTCAATCGTACGCTCTCTTCCGATGGGAGATATAAAGATTATTATGGGTGATTTTAATGCTAAAGTGGGTAGTAACAATAGCAATCTACACGCGGTTATGGGCACGCAAGGACTTGGCGAGACAAGAAATGACAACGGCGATAGGTTGGTAGATTTCTGTGCCAGAAACCGGCTATTTATTGGTGGCACAAAATTTGCGCACAAAAATATTCACAAATACACTTGGGAATCACCAGATGGTCGCACGCGCAATCAAATTGACCATGTACTCATAAGCAAACTATTCCTGGGCTCGCTGATGGATGTAAAAACTAGACGCGGAGCTGACATCAACAGTGACCATATGCTGCTAGTGGCTACTCTTCGCTTGCGCCCAGCCGTCGTAAATAGACCTCGGTCAAAGCGTACAAAATTCAATCTCCTGCAACTACAAAACCCAGAAACTGCACATGCGTATAAGTCGGCTTTAACTGATAGGTTACAACGTAATAACATGAACACCTGGGCCGAGATAACAACAGCGTGTACGGAAATAGCCACGACTGTTATAGGTCCTGCGGAACGAAGTCCAACACCGTGGATAAGCAATGAAACGCTGGAGGAAATAAAACACCGCAAACGACTTCACAACACTCTCCTAAGGACAAAGACAGAGGAAGCGAAAACTACAGCCAGAACTAATTACCGCGCTTCTGCCATACTGGTAAAGCGTTTAGTTCGCAGGGATAAGTGCAATTACTTCAATAAGCTAGCCCAACAAGCTGAAACTGCTGCAAATATTGGAAATTTGCGGGGCATGTACGAAACGATAAAAAAAATGAGTGGTAATAATATAAGACCTACGGCAACAATCAAAGATGATAACGGAACCGAACTTACGAATCCCGAACAACAGTTGGACCGATGGCAAACATTTTTTAGTGCTGAAGGATCAATAACCAACGAGACACAGTCAATCACTGCAACCACCGCAATCCGCCGCAACCCAAGAAGGGATATATCTACGGCCGCACCTTCTTGTGAAGAGATTGAGGCAGTCCTGAAGTCACTCAAAAATGGCAAAGCAGCCGGTCCCGATAACATCCCCGCAGAACTGCTCCGATATGGATCAGAGCCCATTGCCCGAGCTATTGCCCCAATTATAAGAGAAGCATGGGATACAAACGCCTTTCCCACGGAATGGAAGAAAGGAATAATGATAACAATCCCAAAGAAGGGGGACCTCACCCAATTCAAAAACTGGCGGGGAATAACATTATTAAATGCAATCAGCAAAGTAATGGCAAGTTTGCTACTCCACCGCATCTCCCCTGCGCTGGATTCCATTTTAACCAGGGAACAAGCTGGTTTCCGTCCAGGGCGATCTTGTGCCGATCACATTAACTCGTTGCGCATAATCATTGAACAGTCAGTAGAACTTAACACACATCTATATCTTCTATTCATAGATTTTGAACGAGCTTTTGATACTGTCTATCGCAACGCTATGTGGAACGCTCTTATGAACAAAGGCATACCTTCAAAAATTGTCACACTGATTAGTGAGCTGTACAGAAATGCTGAAATTACAGTCCGCTTCAACGGAAGGGAAAGTCTACCCTTCGAGACCCACAAAGATGTAAAGCAAGGATGCATCCTTTCACCCACCCTCTTTCTAATCCTCCTGGATTCTGCCTTAGAATCAACAAATAGTCAGGAACCTTATGGCATTCGCTGGAACATCAATGACCTCCTTGGTGACATCGACTACGCTGACGACATCTGTTTTTTCGCGCATAGTTTCGAACACATTCAAGCCAAGCTTAAATGCCTGTCAGAAAATGCTGCAAAGGTCGGTCTGAAAATTAATGTTAGAAAAACCAAGCTTATGAGAATAGGCACAACAAATGTTAATCCGCTTACTGTAGACGGGCAGGTCATTGAAGACGTTGACAGCTTTTGCTACCTCGGCAGTAAAATAACCAAAGACGGAGGATCAGAAGCAGACATCCGTGATCGTATTAACAAGGCTAGAAGTGCTTTTCTTGCACTTAATAAAATTTGGAGATGCAACAACATCTCGCGTAAAACAAAAGTAAGAATTTTCAACTGTCAACTTGGAGTATGACACAGGCAACAACTCGCAAACTCCAAGTTTTTATTAACCGCTGTCTACGCCAATTATTGAGAATTTTCTGGCCTAACCGAATTTCAAATGAAGATCTGCTACTACAAACAAATACCAGTCCTGTCGAAATAGAAATCCGAAGAAGGAAATGGACCTGGTTAGGTCACATCTTACGCCGCCCACACAGTGATATAGCCAGAACCGTCTTAGACTGGAACCCCCAAGGGCAACGTAGAAGAGGCCGCCCAAGAAACACCTGGATACGCTGTACTAAGGGAGAACTAGAAGCAGTCCAAATACCCTGGAATTATGCAAAAACACTGGCCAACGATAGAGTTAGATGGAGAGAGCTTGTCGATGCCCTATGTCCACTTTGAACTTTTTACAAATGTTTTATATGCTATGTAATTTAATTCAGTTGTAAATAAAGGACATATATATATATATATATATATATATATATATATATGCTCGCGGAAGAATCTGTAGTCTTTGTTCCTTTTTTCTTGCGCTTCTTCAGATAGATCTCCAATTGGTAGCATATTGTGTTGAACTATTTGTTCCCCATGGTATACAATTTTATGAACCGTGGTTGGCATATGTCTCCAAGAGTATTTTTTGTTATAAAGAATTGCTGTTTCATTTGCATACTGGCCAAATTTTTTTGCATTTATCTTTCTGCTACATGATATAACATGTGAAATGATCTGGAATCGTCTTATTAATTCAAAATGTACTCCTGTGATAGATTCTGCAGTTTCTGGATCGGAAAAGAATCTCCTTGCAGTGTTTCCATCATTTGAATTTCCTTCTCCTTGTTTTGGCTGATCAATTATAAGGCCTAGGTGAAGGTATTTTTCTTGAATTTGTTTTTTTGTTTGCTTCCTTTTTTCCACATTTTCTTTGTTTTTTCTCACTGTTTCGCCTAACGGGCCAAATTCCAAATCATAACCCAATTTAAGAATATGCTCCATAAAACGAATTCTGGTATGAAGAGGGGACATTCCAAATTCGTATGCTTCATTGAAACTATTGTCTTGTGATGGGGGTTGGCTTAATTGATTTGATGTCTTTTGGCATATGGTACAGCTTGACGAAGACTTTGCTTCGGTTAATGCTTGTGCAACTTTTCCATCGATCATTGTAAGGAACATTTGAAAATTAATTTCATCATATTTAAATATTGCCGGTTGAAGTTCTTTAATTTGATCTTTTATTTTTCGAACTTCTTCAGTTATGACATCTTTAGTTTCCTTTTTGTAAACAAACTTTATTGGTCGGCAATACTTTGTTGAAGAGGGAATTTCATTTTTCCATACATCCATTTCTGTAACTCTACTGGTTGACGGCTTTAAGCCAATATAAGTTTTCTTAAACGTAATGGAACTAAAGTTACCATGAATAAGTTTGTTTAAACAATAATGAAGGTAAAATTATGAATGCATGCATTTTTATACTCTTGATAGAAGTTTTTTTTAATGATCTTTTGTTACCACTTCTTTAAAACATAAAAACCTTTTTTTAAATACAAATTATCTCTTATTAGCATTTCTTTGAAACATAAAAAACCCCTGTTTTCACACTTTTTAAAAGGATAACATACCGGCAATAAATTAACAGGTAACATCTAGGTAATTTTCACGTAAAATATAACTGCGTGCTAGTTTTTTTACCATTTACCTGCTCTTCCATTTTTTTAAATTAAGTTGCAATTTTCAGGTAACTTAACTATGTAGTTTATGTTGTGGCTATTTACTAATGTTTAACCTTTTAACTTACTCAGAAATCTAGCGTGTTAGTCTATTTATGTCACCTATTCGTTTTGCAGCATCCGTTCACCCACAATAAGTTCATAACAATGGAAATACCTTTAACTTCTCTAAATTAATTGATAACCTGACGTGCTAGATAATTTAGGTGGCCTGAACTACTTTATTTGTCGAAAATTCTTTAAGATTCACCTTCTTTAATTTCAGTAATGTTTCCTTGCAGGACTTATTTTTTGAACCGAATATCTTACCTTGGGTCACAGAAATTGCTGTAGTTCGCAAGACCGTATGCAGATGTGTGCACAATGGGGTATAGAAATGTAGGTTAGATTCTGGACTACAAGAGAATATAGATTTTTTTTGACGCGTTT
The DNA here is from genome assembly GCA_963931875.1 of Pollenia griseotomentosa. Lineage (NCBI taxonomy): Eukaryota > Metazoa > Arthropoda > Insecta > Diptera > Polleniidae > Pollenia > Pollenia griseotomentosa. The sequence goes on along the minus strand of OZ007561.1, from coordinate 126,967,664 downwards.
TGACGGTCAGGACTTATGCTCTATAAAGTAGGAAATTTCCGGGAAATTTTGACATTAAAAAAAAAAAATTAAATAGTTCTAGAGGTCGCAGAGTTCAATGCTTTAAACCACGTATAGCTAATAAAATAAACTAATACACAAAACTTATTCTGTCAAAAAATCTTAAAAAACAAAAAAGTTATGAGCATTTCAACTTCAAAAATTGACTCAGAAATTCAAAACAATAACCAAATATTGAGAAAGTCCATTTCGGACCACCCTGTTCTCAATGAAATAGTTGAAATAGGGTTGAAATTTTTTGGCTCCCGAGGTTCACTAGTATTTACTTTCACATGAATAAAAAAATTTTAAAATCGGAGAACATAAAAAAAAATAATTTTGGCCGCCTTCGCAAAATATGAACCAGTGTGCGGCGCACAGTGGCTGAAAATTTTATTTCATTGGCCAAAAGTCCAATTTTTGTTTGCCACCGATTTCCAAAATTTTAGTTTTATTTAATAGTAAACATATTAAAACTAAGGTAGCCAAAATATTAGGTCAAAATATTGGTAATTGTGGTCGAGCCATGTTGTTTAACACAACTTTTTTTTTTAAACTCAGAAAAAGTTATTTTTTTATATTTAATCGGAAAGAAATTATCATTGCTCAAAAACTATCATCGATAATGACCTGCTAACTTTTTTGCTAGGTTGGTTGTCTTGTTATCTTCAAAAAAGTATTATTGTTACACAATCAATAAAACGTATAGCTGCCCTGATTCATCCTTATCCGTTACACTACGTTCACACTAGCGTATTTTATAGTAGAATAAAGGGCTTAAACAAAGGATATTTGGAAAAATGAGACACCATCTTCTACGAAGTACTGCAGGCCTATCAAATTTGAATTCAAAAAAGAAACTTATGATGCCATTAACAAAGAAGTTAGTGATATCAAGGCGCAAATTGCAATACTGCAGCCATTACAATTAGATTTAGATGACAGCAAATTTAAGTTAGCTACCAATTAGTGCTAACAATGATAGATGGAAAAGTAGGCCAGGCTTTGACTAACACGAAGGCTGCATCCGGCTGCATCATATGCCATACAACATCAAGCCAATTAAACCAAGTCCCGACAAAATCATTAGATAATGCTGATGCATATGAATTTGCATTATCACCACTACATGCAAGAATACGACTTATGGAACACATACTTAAAATCAGTTATGATTTGGATTTCGGATCTTCAGAATCAATAAGAAACAACGAAACCAACAAGGAGTTAAGAAGTTCAAAAAGGAAACATGTTCAAGATGAACATCGCAAATTTGGGTTGATTATAGATCAGCCGAAACAAGGGTCAGGCAATACAAATGATGGCAATACCGCAAGAAGATTCTTTTCAGATCCAGAAACAGCATCTGAAATAACAACAGGTGATGATTTTAACCTTATTTTTAGATTTAAAATAATCCTAGAAATACTTGCGTGCAATGAAGAAATTGACTCTAGAAAATATGGAGATTTTGCTAAGGAAACTGCAAAAGTATATACAACCAAGTACCCATGGAGAAATATGTCTGCTACAGTTCAAAGTCCTTTAACAAAGAGAAGATGTTATTAAATATCAGTTCGTGCCAATTTGAGATTTATCACAGGAAGCTCAGAAAAAAAGGAATAAGGATTACAGATTTTATAGAGAGCACAATACTAGAAAAATTTGACGAAATTCCACAAATGAAGATCTATTTAATATATTACTGGTAACGTCAGATCCGTTCATCTCAAGTATTCGAAATCAATGGAGAGTGGAACATCAAGATTTAGATGAAGAAGTCAAAAAACTACTAAAGAACAGAAATAACACAGAACAGAGTATGGAATATTTGCAATCAATCTTTCAATTAAATGAACAATAATTATAATTTGTCACGATTCAATGCGTTCGTGGCCGTTGCCACACGCACGGTTCGCGTGCACTGTCCATTTGTCACACTGGTAACTAACCAATTTTCAGCCGGGCTATGACTCGTCGGGCATGGGCGGGTGTTCGTTGCAAATGAACGTGCATAAAACATTATTTTATGTACCAGTGTATTGCCTAAATAAAAAAATAGAAAAACGGGGCGCAAACAAAATAAAACTGGAACGCACAGAATCCAAACACGGGATACAATACCTTTTTTGTTTCGGGGATTTAGATGTAATTAAATCCCTGGCTGGCCCTCCCTCAGCATCCATCCTGATGCTCGACCATGGTAGCGTAATAGCCGTAAATTATAGCTACCCCTAAAACGAATTTTCACCACCAAATACCTACCTTACCCTCCTCACACTTCCATAATGAAACAAGTCCGTGTTTTAATTAAATTCAAATTCCAATCGTACATATTTTATTAACAATAATTCTTAAATCAAACACTAGTATGCTTAACCAATAGACCTACGGGTGTAGTAAACTATTTTACTATCCGATTATACCTCCGCGGGAGACTTTCTCGACTCACAAATAATGCAAGCGAATTACACACAACGTCGTTAGGGAGAGAAAATTTTGCTGATATAACTATTCAAACACCTAGGTTAGCGCTAATTGTCGGTGGAATCTGACTAAACTTAACCCTGCCCCAATTTATCGCCCTTTAGACGTTGCGTCAAATTATCAACCTCGGGGTAAAAACGTATTATCACAATTACACGAAAATATCCACATTGAAGGGTGACCACAAGGGTGTATTGGTTTTAATGTGCATCTACAGGGGTTAACAATAGTATTCTACAGGGCACGATAACTTAAAGCTTATCTAATGGATTCTCTAGTCTAGCATGATCTTAACTTCACAAATGAAGATAATGCTAAACACAGAATATGAATGTTTTAGATTTAACATGATCTAAATTTCAAACGCTACACTATTTCCAACCATAATATACAACTGTTTCAAATTTAGGACATTCCGGAATTTCAAATACTTATGATCTAAGCTTACTTAATGAAGGTTCGAGTTTCGCTTGGGCTAAAACTCAAAGTACGAATTATACGAATTAAAATTTTTACAAATGGATGTTTTAACTACATATGGGTTTTCAAAATTTAGCTTTACCAATGTCCACAAATTAATTACCGGATGGTTCAAGCTAGATTTATTTTGGTTTAAACGTTAATATTACGACAATTCAAAATTATAACTGCTACATAGTTCAGTGGTATGTTGAAAAAAATGAAATTCAAACTACTATGCTTGGGAATCTAAACACTGAATAGCTCCAAACCCATATTGGTTTAAAGTCAAAATTATTGCGAATTAAAATCTAAATAGGGGATGATTTACGATTTGCATCGTTTAAAATTTGGTTTTATGAAAATTAAAATTTGAAATAATGAATGTTCTACACTATATGATTTTTTTTTTGTTTTTGTTGAAATTTGGTTTATGTAAATTAAAACTTTAAATAATGAAAGTTCTACGTTATAAATTTTTTGTTTTTGTTGAAATTTGGTTTTTAATGTAAGTTAAAACTTTAAATACTGGAAGTTCTACGTTATAAACTTTTTTGTTTTTGTTGAAATTTGGTTTAATGTAAGTTAAAACTTTAAATACTGGAAGTTCTACGTTATAAATTTTTTTGTTTTTGTTGAAGTTTGGTTTAATGTAAGTTAAAACTTTAAATACTGGAAGTTCTACGTTATAAATTTTTTGTTTTTGTTGAAATTTGGTTTAAAGTAAATTAAAACTTTAAATAATGAAAGTTCTACGTTTCATACTTTTTTTTGTTTTTGTTGCAATCTGGTTTCACAAAAATTAGAACTTTAAATAATGAGGCCTATGATTTAAATCGTTTAAACTTTGGTTGAGTGAAAATTCAAAAATTAAATGCATGGGTGTTGTTAAAATAAATTGGTTTGATGGAAACCCACGATTTTAAATATTGAATAGTTCACCCCACGTGGGTACTAACAAAAAATCAAACTACTTTAGGTAAATGACGTCACTTATCTGTTGGAAACAGCTGGCCTCGGTTGTCTCCTGGTGTATGTTGACGATTCCTTAACTCTGCTAATGTGTACTGATGACTACAGGTGTTGATAAACGTGACTATAGGTGTTGGTGTATTTGGCTATAATTATGCCTATTGATGTTGGTCCAGATGACCATTAATGTCGGTACAGATGCCTATGGATGTTGGTACAGATGCCTATTGATGTTGGTACAGATGACTATTAATGTCGGTACAGATGCCTATGGATGTTGGTACAGATGCCTATGGATGTTGGTACAGATGACTATTAGGCTGTTTTCCTAAACGTGTGTTCACAATGTATCAATACCGTGTTAATGCATTGTGTACTTAAATTTTTTCCTACGTTGTATTGTATATGAATATGGTTTGCATCAACATAATTTTAACTGCTTTATTTGCTTTTCTCTGCGCATTGACAACTACAAAGTTGCATTTCGGAACTAAATGCGTTGTCAAAATTTTTATGGTTGCATTTAAGAACATGTTGCCATGTATTACTACAATGCAACAGGCGTTTAGGAAAACAGCCTTAATGTCAGCACAGATGCCTATGGTCGCCGGTAACGATGGCTATAGTCGTTGGTAAATGTAGCTATAGTTTTTGTTAGAGATGGCCATGGATGTTGTTGGATGTGACTGTAGCTATGGGTGTTAAGTGTTGCCCCCAAGAGTGTAGAGCGACAAGTGTTCGTGAACGTAGGCTGTTGAGGTTATGTATGTTCTTGCTGTCGACGTTCTAGCTTTCCGCTCCCGACGTAGTGTCTGCAGTTGCCCACTTCGAGCCAACCTAATTCTGTCGTTGTCATTCACCACCTCTAGCGCACGAAACTACTCCACGATCTACTTGCCGCGGGATTTTTTTTTATCCTCTCTTTAATTTTCCTGTGTCACGTTGTTTTCGTTTTTTTTTTGTGCTTTTTATTTTCACTTTTTCCAAACTATTTGCTTTCTATCACACCTTCACTCCATAAATTCTAGCACACCAAAGAAAGATACCAAAATGCCGGAAACAGGACATTACGTGAAGTTGGCTGGAGTTGCCACTACTTCAGGTGTATATGCCGCAAGAATGCAACCTTGGTGGCAATGTTGTAATCCTGTGTAATACTGCGAATTCGATTTGACTTAACTCATGTCCGGACATAAGTAATGTGCCTTGACAATGCCATGGCATGGCACACCACACACTTTCCCGGTGCTGATCAGTTTTATCATATTCGCAACCATATTGCGAATATGATAAAAGTGAACCGTCAAGCTATGCCTTTAAATCCTTGGCGTGGAATACTCCCAATGGTTTCCCCTGTAAAGTCTCAATCTCATACAGGCTGTTACCAACCATTCTAACAATCCTACACTTGAGAAATTTTCGACACAGTTTCGCTGATACCTGTTTAGCAAAATCCGACAACTGAAAGTTTCGGCGGAATACTTCCTGTCCCACTTTAAACTTCGCAATCCTCGCACGTATGTTGTATCTCTTCGCATTAGCTTCATAGCTTCTGTGTAATCCTTCCTTTAGCTTATCGCGGACGATTTCCATAAATTCATGCCGGTTCTCAAGTCTGATATCGGGTTCGTCAACAACGTTTAATTTTCTGGCTACCTTGTATGCCGACGCATGCGTAATCATGTTCGTGCCAAACAACGCGAAGTATGGAGTCATGCCTATGGCAGAATGTACGGCTGAACGTAGCGCGCATTCTATTTCGCAGAGGTGTAAATCCCATTCGTTGTGGTTTTCTCCTAAATACGAACGTATAGCTGACAAAATCGATTGGTTAACGCGCTCTGACGCATTTGCTTGAGGTGCATATACTCCTGTCTTGCAATGATTAATCTCAAACATTTCCATTAAAGCCGCAAAGTCCTTGCCCACAAATTGTGGTCCGTTATCGGAAACTATGGTTTCTGGACAACCAAATTTATAAAAAACTTCTTTAACTAGAAAATCTACTACATGGCGAGCATTTGCTTTAGCCATTGCCTTCAACAGTACGAACTTGGTCACATAATCCAATACAATAAAAATATAACAGTTACCACGCTTTGAACGAACGTACGGTCTCAAAAAATCTATAAAAATACGCTGGAAAGGTCTGGTTGCGTCTGCCTCTTTTCCCATAGGTGGTTTGAGTATAGTATTAGCTGGTTTGCATTCCTTGCAAACGTCACAACGATTGACAAAGTTTCGAACTTGAATGTTCAAATGAGGCCAATAAAAATATTTGCGAATTCTTCTAATTGTTTTTGCAATGCCCCCATGAGCCATAGTGGGTGGGCTATGTGCTTTCTCAATTATGCTTTCGGTTAACGAAGCAGGCATCCATAACTTCCAGGCATGATCTTCAAGTAAAATGTCGCCGTTATATACATTTGTTCTTTTGTACACAAAATTGTCAATAACCTTAATATCGGGTAAGCTAGATTTTTCCTCCTGAACGATACGGATTAATTCTTTATAATCATCAGAGCTAAACTCTGGTGAATTTAAATCAACAAAAAATGAGCCAAAATTATCTAATGCATCTACGGTGTATCGTGATAACGCGTCAGGTACAACATTCTGTGAACCTTTCCGGTGCTGAATTTGAAAACTAAAAGACTGTAATTGTAAGCTCCATCGCGCTAATCTACCGCTAAGGTCTTTCTGAGACATGAGCCATTTAAGGCTGGAGTGATCCGTGATCACTACAAACTGCATCAACTCGATGTATGGACGAAATCTCTGAATGGCTGACACTACCGCTAAGCATTCACGCTCAGTTACAGAATAATTTTTCTGAGCTGAAGTTAATTTTCTCGAATAATAAGCAATTGGATGTTCGCCACCTTCAGGGTCTTCTTGAAATATAACTGCCCCGATTCCGACATCAGACGCATCACACTGGATGTAAAACGTTTTTGTAAAATCAGGATGTGTTAAGACGGGACTTGTACTAAGGCACTGTATCAATTTGTCAAACGCTAGCTTTGCTTCTGCAGTAAATTCAAATTTTTTTGTTTTCTTAAGTGTTTCTGAAATTGGAGCTGTTATTGACGCGTAGTCGTTTATGAATCGACGGTACCAACCAGTGGTTCCCATAAAACTCCTAACTTGCTTTGGTGTAGTTGGATAGCTAAAATTTTGTATTGCCGAGATCTTGTCCGGATCTGGCCTGAGAATTCCTCCCCCCACGATATAACCTAAATATTTAAGTTCCTTACAACAAAATTTGGATTTTTCCACGTTAATAGTTAAGCCAGCGCTAGACAAACAAGTCGCTACTTCCCTTAGAAGATCGATGTGTTCCGCGAATGTAGCAGATACAACTAACAGATCATCCAAGTAGACGAAAACACGCTCGCGAAGGCGCGCAGGGATGACTTTGTCCATTAAACGGCATAACCGCTGAGCTGCATTGCACAACCCAAACGGCATTACCGTAAAATGGTACAAAGGCCTTCCAGGTACCGTGAACGCCGTCTTTTCCCTACTGGAGACTGCTAGCGGTATCTGCCAAAACGCGTCCTTTAAATCAACACTAGAAATGAAATGGGTATCTCCCAGTCTGCTCAATAACCCTTCAATATTAGGAAGAGGATATGCATCCTTTATAGTAACGTCATTCAGCCTTCGCGCATCTAGACATATCCGTACCTTTTCACCTTTTTGAACGAACGTGACCCTATTATTCCAGGGACTTTCACTTGGCTCGATAACTCCCAGAGAAATCATGCGGTCCAGTTCTGCATACATGAGCTGTTGTACAGCTGGTGAAATCGGATAATATTTTTCCTTGATGGGAATAGCTGTTCCGGTGTCTATACTATGCGTTTCCAACGATGTTTTACCGAGACCTTTTTGCGCAAATGAAGGGAATTCTTGAATGGCTTTGTCCAAAATATGTTGTCGTTCAGGTGTTAAAGTGTGTCTACTCGGAAAATCGGCTGAAGTATCCTCCTGCAACTCGCCGTTATCCGTTGTTATACTATTAATCTCAAATCTGAATACATTAAATAATCTCAAAAAATCTACGCCTAAAAAAAGTTTTTGTTTTAAGGAAGGAACAAGGTAAAAATTTACGTATTCTGAACGCCCATTGAATTCTATCACGGCCCTTACACGCCCTATAATCTGGTTTGCTCTGCCATCAGCAGTAAAAATCTTCGAAATATACGGATGAATCACAAGCTTAGCTTCCTCAACGACATCAAGACATCCTTCGCCTAAGCAAGAAACTGTTGCGCCGCTGTCAAGCAGACCTTGTACTTTAACGCCATTAATAGAGATGGTGGTATAAATCCTCCTATCCGAGTTTTCAATTAAGTTGGCTGAGGCTATTTCTTTACGTATCTGTTTCCGTTCCTTATAACGCTGTCTGGTCTTAATAATTCTTCTAGATGGTGTTCCAAAAATTCTTTCTCTTGCTGCTTCGTATTCCCTCAATCGAATGTGGTATGGCTTTCTAGGGTTAATGTCAACTTTGATGGTATTGCAGGGTAAAAGTGGTTGTTCATCAGGCAAAATATCACTTGGTTGAGTGTTCGTTAAATCTTCTGTAGAACTAGCGCCTGTTGTGAGATCGGTTTGGGTTTCTGCGGCGACGGTTGTTGGTAAAATTTCTGTTACAACGCAGGGTTCGACTGATTCGTCGGTGGTGTACTCTGTGTTTGTTGAGCCTGGGTTGCTACATTTCTCGAACGACCCTCCATCCCAGTACGAGGATTGTTCGCCACCCTGTTTCCCTGACAGACTGGACATTTAGGTGTTACCGTGTTATCGTAACCACACTTGAAACAAAACAATCTTCTACGCTCCGACGGGCAATCCATAAACATATGGCCTTCGGCCTTACAATTCCAGCACACAAGTTTGCGAACTGGGTTTGTCAACGCACTAACAGACATTTCGCTTTCCAATATTTCTCCCTCCATATCAAGTTCATTTATATGTTTTCCCTGATATCTCGGGTTACTAACTCGCTGGTTGTTTAACAAACTCTCTGCTCTTCTCCCTTCGGTTCTAAATTGACTCAATCCAAATGGTCGTACGGCAAACAAAAGTTGTGATAAAGCTGGTCTCAAATTACTTTTCAAAATCTCTACTAAATCTTGTTCTCCCATGGGGTTGGTCTGTTGGTTCCTTAAACGAATCACTGCATTGCAAAAATCATCAACGGATTCTAGTGGTTGTTGCCTCCTGTCAAGAATTTTTCGTTGAATATCGAAATCGCTTTCATATCGGTGAAAATATCTAATTAAGGCGTTCTTAAGGGTTGGCCAGTCACTTAACGTCGTATTCATCCGCCTATAATCCCATAGCCAATCTAATGCTGGTCCACTCAATAAATGATGAAAACTACGAATGACTTCCGCCCAAGAACAACCGTAATCCGACTGAAGTGTCTCAACTCTGAACACAAAATCTTCAACGCTCGGTGTTTTTGTCGTCCCATCAAATTGTAGTCCCCATTTATCGATCCTGTTAAATGATTCTCCATAATTGTTACGTTGATTCCGCGGTGCATACACTTGTGGTGGTGGCTCACTAAAACGTGGTAGTTGGTTCTCAAAAACTGGTAAATTATTCCTGTTAACGTGTGGTGGTGGAACTTGGTATCTGTTATCTTGGTAATTATGACGCTGTGGTTGGGGTATACCCGCTTGGTAATTATTCACTGAGTTTCTTCTCGGTGGTGGTGGTTGGTGATACGTGCACGGTGGCCGCAGATTTACTGACCTCTGTTCATTGAAGCTCTGATTTCCTTGGGCTCCTCCCGCTGCACTTGCCTGGGACATCGCGCTTACTGTCGCTTGTACTATCGCCGGTATCAACTCCTCTATCCTAGCGTCCACAGATCTACGAATTTCTATTTGCCTCAATCCCTCTGCTGCTCTTAATGGTTCTATTAATCTCTCTGGCCTCCGGTGATTAGTGTTCGCTCCTCTAAATTCCCTTTGAACTCCGATGGCTGTGATGCTGCTAAACTCTGGAGAGGTAATGGTACTGTTCATCGACGCGTTATTCGTTGAGGTGTTTTGCTCGGTTTCCTCCTGCCCAACCGAAATACTTGGGCCCGCTTCTCCCATGGCTATACCTGTAGCTTGCGTTGTAAATAATTGATAAGGCTGTGAGTGAACTATAGCCGAAGTGGTTATCGAAGTTGCCAATGCCATCGCTGACGAAGTAGTGGTGGTTGTAAACCCCGCTGCTGTGTCGCCTGGTCCCATTGTGTTGGTTGTATTAAATCCACTACGGGTCCTTACCATTAAATCCGAACAAACTTCCCGAGTTCTATCAAACTTCCCAAAAATGTGTTCTCAAAATACTTAAAAAATGTTCCCAAAACTATATAAACTGTCGCGACCGAAACGTCCCCAAAAATTATTCTCAATGAATCGTAAAAACAAATATCTATATATATGCCGCGCTACCGATGTATCTAGTGCGTATACAACTAACAAAATTAGTTGCACCAAATGACAAACACAAAAAACTTTCAAATTTATGAAGTTCGTAAAAGCTGAAAATCAAAAGTTTTAAATTAGATAGTAAACTCAGACAAATTGAATTATGCCGGAACATTCAACTATAAACTTGAAAACGCACCAAACTTATAATTCGTACTTGAATATTAGCCAAACTATCAAACAATTGCCAAAAGAAATTGTAACCCGATGGCAACTCTTAAAACTCTGACACCAGAAATCAAACAAAAGGTAATAGAAATTAAAGAATAGAAGTCCAAAAAAAGAATTTCATATTATTCTTATTATTTTTAATTATAATCAATTTAGAATTTTTGCAACCGAAATCATAAAAACATAGAGAATAATTGCCAAACACTTTTAGCCAACTGGCAACTCTTAAAATTTTGACACCAAAATTTCGAATAAAAACACTCAATCGGAATTTCAACAAAACGATAGACCGATCAAAATTTATAAAAATTCTGGCTAAAACGTGAACTTTAAAGGTTACAACCCAAAAGAAAACGAATTTAGCAAACACAATGAAAGTTTGCTGATTTAGAGTTTTGCCAAGTATGCTGAAAGATTTAAATTTCAATTTTAATCACACCAAACTGGTATGACACTAAAATCGTCGCAAAAAAAATCGAAAAATCGTCACAAGTAATTTTGACCCGATGGTAACTCTGTAAATTTTGACAATCGAAATCAAAATAAAAAGTAAACAAAGAAAAATTTCAACCAAAATGATAGTCAATTCCGGAAAATTAAATTTTTAACAAAAAAAAATATAGCCTAAAAATCAAAACGAATGTATGGTAAAAATAAAAAGCTAATAGTTAACCAACTAAATGGAAATTAAAAACCAAAATCAAAAAAAAATTCAAAATAAGTTTATTGGTAATTTAGAATTTTGACCAATAACATAAACGTTCAAAAAAAGTTTTTAAATTTATTTTTCTTTATTTTTGGCCACTTTCTTTTATTTGTATTAATATATATTTTTATTATATATATTTAGCTGGTGAGGCCTAACTCCATTTGTGAAAATAAAAATGCAAAATTTTTTATTTCATTTTTCCCGACGTTTCGTGAATTTTATGTTCACTTCTTCAGGGGATTCGTCTATTAATATAAAATAAAATCATCAACATTTAATAATACAATAAATATAAATGTAACGAACTTACAGTGAAAAGAAACAAATTTGTATTACATTAATATATTTTTAAAAACATAAAAACAAACACTAGTGGTGTCATCTACTGTTTTTCAAAACAACTCTATAACTGGCGCTTAAATTGTCAGTATCTTCTTTTTTATTCATTGTTCTATTTATTTTCTGTTGAATTCTTAAGCTTTCTGTTGTATATCTTTTCCTCACGTTATTTACCTTGTCAAGTATTCTTATGTTGTCAAAATCAGGTTTGTGTTTTGTTTGTAATATGTGCTGTGATAATGCAGTGCTTTCTTTGTTTTTGTTTATGTCTGAATTGTGTTCTCCCATTCTTGTCTCCAAATTCCTTTTGGTCGTACCAATGTAAACTAAGTCACAGCTGTTGTTGTTGTCTCCCTTGCATGGTATTTCATACACTACATTATTTTGTTGTAGTTTGTGTATTGGAGTTTTTGTATTTGTAAATATTGCACTTAATGTTTTGTTTGGTTTGTAAGCAAATCTCATGTCATTTTTATCTATTGCACCTTTTATGTTTTTATTGTCCGTGAGGCCCGGTATGTATTTTACACTGATAAAATATTTTTCCTCCTTTTCAATGTTACCATTTGTGTTTGTTATTATAGGTTTATAGGCAGTTATTAAATTTTTAATTAGATTTGTAGGAAAAGCATTATCTTTAAGTACTTTCGTGATTACCAGTTTATTTTTGCTGTGGTGTTGTTTATCGCTAATATCAAGAACTCTACGTATAAAATTTTTTGCAGTATTTATTATTTGAGATTTAGGTTGAGTAGCGTTGAAATTGATAATTCTGCCAGACGATGTATTTTTTGCATACCAGTCAAACGTTATTTTATTGTCCTCTCTATGTAATTTTGTGTCAAGGTATGCTATTTCTCTGTTCGTCTCCACCTCAACGGTGAATTTAATCTTCGGGTGATACCCGTTGAGTGCTGTAAGTATATCGTCTTTGTCCTTAATGTCTATTACAGCCAATATGTCATCTACGTACTTTGCCACGTATTTGATGTTGACGTTCTTGTTTTTCAATTCTGTAAATTATCCAAAACAATATCGGCAATAGTAGGGGAAAGAGGATTTCCCATTGGCATACCAAAAATCTGTTTGTATATTTTGTTATTGTATGTAAAATAGTTGTTGTCATTCAAACAGAATTTCAGAATTTCCAAGAATTTGGATTTTGGGATACTGGTCTTCGTCTCAATAGTGTGCCATTGGTTCATAATATTTTTTATCGCTGTGTAAACAGGAACATTAGTGAAAAGAGAAACTACGTCAAACGAAACCAGTGTGTCATTTTTATTAATGGTGATGTCCTTCAGCTGTTTTTTTAGTTCCATAGAGTTTTTAATGTTATATTTTTCCGAGATAATGTTCTTGAGTATGAGTCCTATGTGTTTGCTTAACTGATAGCACGGGACTTGAATAGATGATACTATGGGTCGTAAAGGTATCCCACATTTGTGGATTTTAGGTAACCCGTAAATTCTAGGTGCCGTTGCAGCCGAACAAGTGAGCCTATGTTTTTGCCAATTATCTATATATTTATCCCTGTATAATTGACTAATAATGCTGTTATTAGTTCTTACTAATTTGCTGGTAGGGTCCATGTTCATAACCTGGTAAGTATTTTTGTCTTCGAGTAAATTTTCCATTTTCTTTTCATATTCTTTCCTGTAGATTGCAACTGTTTTGTTTCCTTTGTCTGATTGGAGTATAATTATGTCCTTGTGTCTCTTCAAAAATGTGTTAGTTTTTTCATATATGGCTAAAATTAATTTCTCTTTCGGTGTGTTACGTATGTTCCTTTTAAAAAGTGTAATTCTATTTGCCAATCTAGTTCTTGTCTCATCCTTTTCCCCATGGGTATTTTCTACCATTTTCTGAATGCACTGTTCTACATCTGCTATAATTTCCAGTGGTGAAAAACCTTGTCTATTAATTGGTAAAGCAAATTTTTTCCCTAACGTTAGCAACCATTTGCATTCCCATGGTATATCAACTTCAGTTTTGTTTTCAAGCCATTGTTCGTTAAAAACTAATCCCAGCTTCATAAATAACTTTTCTTTCAGTGTATTAAGTTTACTCGTCTGTTTTTGTCTTGCATTCATGTTTATGAATCTATTTCTACAAGTCTGATTTTTCATGAAAGCTTCAAAATCATCTATCGTCAAAAAGTTTTGTATACCAGATTTTAAGTGGTATAGCCTTCCTTTTATTGCCCTCAAATCGGCGTTTGCCTGCGATATCTCCAGATTTAAAATTTTTCTATGAAAGTTGTATTCGACTCTCTCCAAATGTTCTTTTATTGTCGCGCATTGAAAAAGTTTCGTTACCTGTGCTGTTGTAGCCATAGTGTGTTTTGGCACTATGCCAAACCTTCTGCATGATAATAAAAATTTTAGTCCCTGTTGTTTTTGTGCATATTTTTTTACTTCATTGCAATATTCCTTCATGGCTCTGCATGTTTCCCTATCATATTTAAAAGTTATATGCTGAAAAAATCCTTTCATGTTACGTGCCGTCTAAAAATGTTGATGCTCATAGATTATATGTAAATAGATTAAGTTAATTCTATACGGCAAGCTATCCGTTGTTTCTATTTATTTTTCTTTATTTTTGGCCACTTTCTTTTATTTGTATTAATATATATTTTTATTATATATATTTAGCTGGTGAGGCCTAACTCCATTTGTGAAAATAAAAATGCAAAATTTTTTATTTCATTTTTCCCGACGTTTCGTGAATTTTATGTTCACTTCTTCAGGGGATTCGTCTATTAATATAAAATAAAATCATCAACATTTAATAATACAATAAATATAAATGTAACGAACTTACAGAGAAAAGAAACAAATTTGTATTACATTAATATATTTTTAAAAACATAAAAACAAACACTAGTGGTGTCATCTACTGTTTTTCAAAACAACTCTATAACTGGCGCTTAAATTGTCAGTATCTTCTTTTTTATTCATTGTTCTATTTATTTTCTGTTGAATTCTTAAGCTTTCTGTTGTATATCTTTTCCTCACGTTATTTACCTTGTCAAGTATTCTTATGTTGTCAAAATCAGGTTTGTGTTTTGTTTGTAATATGTGCTGTGATAATGCAGTGCTTTCTTTGTTTTTGTTTATGTCTGAATTGTGTTCTCCCATTCTTGTCTCCAAATTCCTTTTGGTCTAATGTTCCTGTTTACACAGCGATAAAAAATATTATGAACCAATGGCACACTATTGAGACGAAGACCAGTATCCCAAAATCCAAATTCTTGGAAATTCTGAAATTCTGTTTGAATGACAACAACTATTTTACATACAATAACAAAATATACAAACAGATTTTTGGTATGCCAATGGGAAATCCTCTTTCCCCTACTATTGCCGATATTGTTTTGGATAATTTACTAGACACAGCCTTGGCAGAATTGAAAAACAAGAACGTCAACATCAAATACGTGGCAAAGTACGTAGATGACATATTGGCTGTAATAGACATTAAGGACAAAGACGATATACTTACAGCACTCAACGGGTATCACCCGAAGATTAAATTCACCGTTGAGGTGGAGACGAACAGAGAAATAGCACACCTTGACACAAAATTACATAGAGAGGACAATAAAATAACGTTTGACTGGTATGCAAAAAATACATCGTCTGGCAGAATTATCAATTTCAACGCTACTCAACCTAAATCTCAAATAATAAATACTGCAAAAAATTTTATACGTAGAGTTCTTGATATTAGCGATAAACAACACCACAGCAAAAATAAACTGGTAATCACGAAAGTACTTAAAGATAATGCTTTTCCTACAAATCTAATTAAAAATTTAATAACTGCCTATAA
Source organism: Pollenia griseotomentosa (assembly GCA_963931875.1). Taxonomy (NCBI): domain Eukaryota; kingdom Metazoa; phylum Arthropoda; class Insecta; order Diptera; family Polleniidae; genus Pollenia; species Pollenia griseotomentosa. Next base: position 126,952,151 of record OZ007561.1, on the reverse strand, counting down.
ACCTATAATAACAAACACAAATGGTAACATTGAAAAGGAGGAAAAATATTTTATCAGTGTAAAATACATACCGGGCCTCACGGACAATAAAAACATAAAAGGTGCAATAGATAAAAATGACATGAGATTTGCTTACAAACCAAACAAAACATTAAGTGCAATATTTACAAATACAAAAACTCCAATACACAAACTACAACAAAATAATGTAGTGTATGAAATACCATGCAAGGGAGACAACAACAACAGCTGTGACTTAGTTTACATTGGTACGACCAAAAGGAATTTGGAGACAAGAATGGGAGAACACAATTCAGACATAAACAAAAACAAAGAAAGCACTGCATTATCACAGCACATATTACAAACAAAACACAAACCTGATTTTGACAACATAAGAATACTTGACAAGGTAAATAACGTGAGGAAAAGATATACAACAGAAAGCTTAAGAATTCAACAGAAAATAAATAGAACAATGAATAAAAAAGAAGATACTGACAATTTAAGCGCCAGTTATAGAGTTGTTTTGAAAAACAGTAGATGACACCACTAGTGTTTGTTTTTATGTTTTTAAAAATATATTAATGTAATACAAATTTGTTTCTTTTCACTGTAAGTTCGTTACATTTATATTTATTGTATTATTAAATGTTGATGATTTTATTTTATATTAATAGACGAATCCCCTGAAGAAGTGAACATAAAATTCACGAAACGTCGGGAAAAATGAAATAAAAAATTTTGCATTTTTATTTTCACAAATGGAGTTAGGCCTCACCAGCTAAATATATATAATAAAAATATATATTAATACAAATAAAAGAAAGTGGCCAAAAATAAAGAAAAATAAATAGAAACAACGGATAGCTTGCCGTATAGAATTAACTTAATCTATTTACATATAATCTATGAGCATCAACATTCTTAGACGGCACGTAACATGAAAGGATTTTTTCAGCATATAACTTTTAAATATGATAGGGAAACATGCAGAGCCATGAAGGAATATTGCAATGAAGTAAAAAAATATGCACAAAAACAACAGGGACTAAAATTTTTATTATCATGCAGAAGGTTTGGCATAGTGCCAAAACACACTATGGCTACAACAGCACAGGTAACGAAACTTTTTCAATGCGCGACAATAAAAGAACATTTGGAGAGAGTCGAATACAACTTTCATAGAAAAATTTTAAATCTGGAGATATCGCAGGCAAACGCCGATTTGAGGGCAATAAAAGGAAGGCTATACCACTTAAAATCTGGTATACAAAACTTTTTGACGATAGATGATTTTGAAGCTTTCATGAAAAATCAGACTTGTAGAAATAGATTCATAAACATGAATGCAAGACAAAAACAGACGAGTAAACTTAATACACTGAAAGAAAAGTTATTTATGAAGCTGGGATTAGTTTTTAACGAACAATGGCTTGAAAACAAAACTGAAGTTGATATACCATGGGAATGCAAATGGTTGCTAACGTTAGGGAAAAAATTTGCTTTACCAATTAATAGACAAGGTTTTTCACCACTGGAAATTATAGCAGATGTAGAACAGTGCATTCAGAAAATGGTAGAAAATACCCATGGGGAAAAGGATGAGACAAGAACTAGATTGGCAAATAGAATTACACTTTTTAAAAGGAACATACGTAACACACCGAAAGAGAAATTAATTTTAGCCATATATGAAAAAACTAACACATTTTTGAAGAGACACAAGGACATAATTATACTCCAATCAGACAAAGGAAACAAAACAGTTGCAATCTACAGGAAAGAATATGAAAAGAAAATGGAAAATTTACTCGAAGACAAAAATACTTACCAGGTTATGAACATGGACCCTACCAGCAAATTAGTAAGAACTAATAACAGCATTATTAGTCAATTATACAGGGATAAATATATAGATAATTGGCAAAAACATAGGCTCACTTGTTCGGCTGCAACGGCACCTAGAATTTACGGGTTACCTAAAATCCACAAATGTGGGATACCTTTACGACCCATAGTATCATCTATTCAAGTCCCGTGCTATCAGTTAAGCAAACACATAGGACTCATACTCAAGAACATTATCTCGGAAAAATATAACATTAAAAACTCTATGGAACTAAAAAAACAGCTGAAGGACATCACCATTAATAAAAATGACACACTGGTTTCGTTTGACGTAGTTTCTCTTTTCACTAATGTTCCTGTTTACACAGCGATAAAAAATATTATGAACCAATGGCACACTATTGAGACGAAGACCAGTATCCCAAAATCCAAATTCTTGGAAATTCTGAAATTCTGTTTGAATGACAACAACTATTTTACATACAATAACAAAATATACAAACAGATTTTTGGTATGCCGATGGGAAATCCTCTTTCCCCTACTATTGCCGATATTGTTTTGGATAATTTACTAGACACAGCCTTGGCAGAATTGAAAAACAAGAACGTCAACATCAAATACGTGGCAAAGTACGTAGATGACATATTGGCTGTAATAGACATTAAGGACAAAGACGATATACTTACAGCACTCAACGGGTATCACCCGAAGATTAAATTCACCGTTGAGGTGGAGACGAACAGAGAAATAGCATACCTTGACACAAAATTACATAGAGAGGACAATAAAATAACGTTTGACTGGTATGCAAAAAATACATCGTCTGGCAGAATTATCAATTTCAACGCTACTCAACCTAAATCTCAAATAATAAATACTGCAAAAAATTTTATACGTAGAGTTCTTGATATTAGCGATAAACAACACCACAGCAAAAATAAACTGGTAATCACGAAAGTACTTAAAGATAATGCTTTTCCTACAAATCTAATTAAAAATTTAATAACTGCCTATAAACCTATAATAACAAACACAAATGGTAACATTGAAAAGGAGGAAAAATATTTTATCAGTGTAAAATACATACCGGGCCTCACGGACAATAAAAACATAAAAGGTGCAATAGATAAAAATGACATGAGATTTGCTTACAAACCAAACAAAACATTAAGTGCAATATTTACAAATACAAAAACTCCAATACACAAACTACAACAAAATAATGTAGTGTATGAAATACCATGCAAGGGAGACAACAACAACAGCTGTGACTTAGTTTACATTGGTACGACCAAAAGGAATTTGGAGACAAGAATGGGAGAACACAATTCAGACATAAACAAAAACAAAGAAAGCACTGCATTATCACAGCACATATTACAAACAAAACACAAACCTGATTTTGACAACATAAGAATACTTGACAAGGTAAATAACGTGAGGAAAAGATATACAACAGAAAGCTTAAGAATTCAACAGAAAATAAATAGAACAATGAATAAAAAAGAAGATACTGACAATTTAAGCGCCAGTTATAGAGTTGTTTTGAAAAACAGTAGATGACACCACTAGTGTTTGTTTTTATGTTTTTAAAAATATATTAATGTAATACAAATTTGTTTCTTTTCACTGTAAGTTCGTTACATTTATATTTATTGTATTATTAAATGTTGATGATTTTATTTTATATTAATAGACGAATCCCCTGAAGAAGTGAACATAAAATTCACGAAACGTCGGAAAAAATGAAATAAAAAATTTTGCATTTTTATTTTCACAAATGGAGTTTTTAAATTTAAGTTTATGTGATTATCTTCGCAAGAACAACTGCAAATAAAATTGAAATCGTTCTCAAATCTAAAAACCACAAAATTTGCCAAAAAAACAAACAATTTAAAAAAAATTCAGTGTTGGGTTGGTATTTGGATGGTGAAATTAAAAGTAAATAAAAAACAAAGGTATTGTTTCCCATCGTTAAGTTTGCGAATGTTGGTTCTGCATGACCGTCGTCATGGATACAAGTTAACGTCGCGACGCGGACTTGAAGTACAAACCCACGGAGCATACGCTACTTTCCGCACTGGCAAAAGTTTCCGAATCCTACTGCGTTTAGTAATCCCGGTCAAATCCCAATTACTAAGACTCATAGTCATCGACAAACTTCACTAACCGTACTCGTCGTCGCAAATAAACCGATGTACCATCAGTCCTGAACTTACGAAAAGTCGATTAAGTACCGCCAAACGATCAAAATTGTTTTTACTAAAAATTTCAAACCTTACAAACGCACGATATATAAGAAGGTAAAACGATTCAATTCCATTCGGGCCCCACGTTGGGCGCCAAAAATAATATATAACTGTCACGATTCAATGCGTTCGTGGCCGTTGCCACACGCACGGTTCGCGTGCACTGTCCATTTGTCACACTGGTAACTAACCAATTTTCAGCCGGGCTATGACTCGTCGGGCATGGGCGGGTGTTCGTTGCAAATGAACGTGCATAAAACATTATTTTATGTACCAGTGTATTGCCTAAATAAAAAAATAGAAAAACGGGGCGCAAACAAAATAAAACTGGAACGCACAGAAACCAAACACGGGATACAATACCTTTTTTGTTTCGGGGATTTAGATGTAATTAAATCCCTGGCTGGCCCTCCCTCAGCATCCATCCTGATGCTCGACCATGGTAGCGTAATAGCCGTAAATTATAGCTACCCCTAAAACGAATTTTCACCACCAAATACCTACCTTACCCTCCTCACACTTCCATAATGAAACAAGTCCGTGTTTTAATTAAATTCAAATTCCAATCGTACATATTTTATTAACAATAATTCTTAAATCAAACACTAGTATGCTTAACCAATAGACCTACGGGTGTAGTAAACTATTTTACTATCCGATTATACCTCCGCGGGAGACTTTCTCGACTCACAAATAATGCAAGCGAATTACACACAACGTCGTTAGGGAGAGAAAATTTTGCTGATATAACTATTCAAACACCTAGGTTAGCGCTAATTGTCGGTGGAATCTGACTAAACTTAACCCTGCCCCAATTTATCGCCCTTTAGACGTTGCGTCAAATTATCAACCTCGGGGTAAAAACGTATTATCACAATTACACGAAAATATCCACATTGAAGGGTGACCACAAGGGTGTATTGGTTTTAATGTGCATCTACAGGGGTTAACAATAGTATTCTACAGGGCACGATAACTTAAAGCTTATCTAATGGATTCTCTAGTCTAGCATGATCTTAACTTCACAAATGAAGATAATGCTAAACACAGAATATGAATGTTTTAGATTTAACATGATCTAAATTTCAAACGCTACACTATTTCCAACCATAATATACAACTGTTTCAAATTTAGGACATTCCGGAATTTCAAATACTTATGATCTAAGCTTACTTAATGAAGGTTCGAGTTTCGCTTGGGCTAAAACTCAAAGTACGAATTATACGAATTAAAATTTTTACAAATGGATGTTTTAACTACATATGGGTTTTCAAAATTTAGCTTTACCAATGTCCACAAATTAATTACCGGATGGTTCAAGCTAGATTTATTTTGGTTTAAACGTTAATATTACGACAATTCAAAATTATAACTGCTACATAGTTCAGTGGTATGTTGAAAAAAATGAAATTCAAACTACTATGCTTGGGAATCTAAACACTGAATAGCTCCAAACCCATATTGGTTTAAAGTCAAAATTATTGCGAATTAAAATCTAAATAGGGGATGATTTACGATTTGCATCGTTTAAAATTTGGTTTTATGAAAATTAAAATTTGAAATAATGAATGTTCTACACTATATGATTTTTTTTTTGTTTTTGTTGAAATTTGGTTTATGTAAATTAAAACTTTAAATAATGAAAGTTCTACGTTATAAATTTTTTGTTTTTGTTGAAATTTGGTTTTTAATGTAAGTTAAAACTTTAAATACTGGAAGTTCTACGTTATAAACTTTTTTGTTTTTGTTGAAATTTGGTTTAATGTAAGTTAAAACTTTAAATACTGGAAGTTCTACGTTATAAATTTTTTTGTTTTTGTTGAAGTTTGGTTTAATGTAAGTTAAAACTTTAAATACTGGAAGTTCTACGTTATAAATTTTTTGTTTTTGTTGAAATTTGGTTTAAAGTAAATTAAAACTTTAAATAATGAAAGTTCTACGTTTCATACTTTTTTTTGTTTTTGTTGCAATCTGGTTTCACAAAAATTAGAACTTTAAATAATGAGGCCTATGATTTAAATCGTTTAAACTTTGGTTGAGTGAAAATTCAAAAATTAAATGCATGGGTGTTGTTAAAATAAATTGGTTTGATGGAAACCCACGATTTTAAATATTGAATAGTTCACCCCACGTGGGTACTAACAAAAAATCAAACTACTTTAGGTAAATGACGTCACTTATCTGTTGGAAACAGCTGGCCTCGGTTGTCTCCTGGTGTATGTTGACGATTCCTTAACTCTGCTAATGTGTACTGATGACTACAGGTGTTGATAAACGTGACTATAGGTGTTGGTGTATTTGGCTATAATTATGCCTATTGATGTTGGTCCAGATGACCATTAATGTCGGTACAGATGCCTATGGATGTTGGTACAGATGCCTATTGATGTTGGTACAGATGACTATTAATGTCGGTACAGATGCCTATGGATGTTGGTACAGATGCCTATGGATGTTGGTACAGATGACTATTAATGTCAGCACAGATGCCTATGGTCGCCGGTAACGATGGCTATAGTCGTTGGTAAATGTAGCTATAGTTTTTGTTAGAGATGGCCATGGATGTTGTTGGATGTGACTGTAGCTATGGGTGTTAAGTGTTGCCCCCAAGAGTGTAGAGCGACAAGTGTTCGTGAACGTAGGCTGTTGAGGTTATGTATGTTCTTGCTGTCGACGTTCTAGCTTTCCGCTCCCGACGTAGTGTCTGCAGTTGCCCACTTCGAGCCAACCTAATTCTGTCGTTGTCATTCACCACCTCTAGCGCACGAAACTACTCCACGATCTACTTGCCGCGGGATTTTTTTTTATCCTCTCTTTAATTTTCCTGTGTCACGTTGTTTTCGTTTTTTTTTTGTGCTTTTTATTTTCACTTTTTCCAAACTATTTGCTTTCTATCACACCTTCACTCCATAAATTCTAGCACACCAAAGAAAGATACCAAAATGCCGGAAACAGGACATTACGTGAAGTTGGCTGGAGTTGCCACTACTTCAGGTGTATATGCCGCAAGAATGCAACCTTGGTGGCAATGTTGTAATCCTGTGTAATACTGCGAATTCGATTTGACTTAACTCATGTCCGGACATAAGTAATGTGCCTTGACAATGCCATGGCATGGCACAAATTTATTAGATCTAATACAGACATTGTATGAGAAAAAAATAGAGTTTTTTCCCGGAGTTTTTCGATTTCTGGGAAAGCGGGAAATTTTTTTAAATTTCCCGAGATCCCGTGATCCCGCTCCATACAAATAATACAAAGTAAATTTGTTTTTAATTAATGAAAAAAACTTTTATAAACAAACGTAAGGAAACTTGTTTACAAAGTAAGTAAAATAAATGCTTAAATACTACAAAAATTAATTGAAAATTTAAAGCGAAACTTGAATAATTATTACCTTACGCTTTAAAATGTAAATTCCTTATTATTATGCTCTAGATACAAGATAAAAAGATAACAGAAACATAACAATTTAATTCATAAGAACAATAACAATGAGGTATCAAGATATGAGATCAAAAAGTTAATTCATAAGATATTTTAATAAATATATTAACATTTTTTTACCGGCTTAGTAAATAACTTTGTGTCACACTTAAAGCGTTTAGTGAGTCGTCAAAGAGTATTTTTCTGATTTTATTTACTGATTACCATGTTTCCGAAAAATTCGTTCACTTTTTTACTGATAATAATAATAACAAACAGAACCTCACATTGTTACAAAAGCTATTAAAATCTATTGTTTTTTTTTTTTAAAAGGTTTTTTTATCCACATATGTATGAAATATTTTAATAAATAAGAAATATTCAAAAAATAAATACCTATATTTTCGTATCAAAATTTAAACAAAAATCAGAATTCAGCGGATTTATTTTGCTAATATTAACAAATTTTACAGCAAAAAATAAAAGATTCTTCTATAGTAAAAGCAAGCTTTTAGATCATATTTATAAAGTTTTTTTAAGTGTAAACAAATTTGACAGCAAAAATTTTTAATTTTTGAGTAATAATAGCAAAATTTCCAGTTGATTTAATTTTTGTTTTTTTTTAATATTAAAATTTTTTTAGTGTAAACATTAAATTTTTTTGAGTGTTCCATTATTACAAAAATGCTAATGATTATTATTTAAATCCAAATATGACATTTTTAAATAATTAAAAAAAATAAAAAATAAAAAAAAACCATATTTCACGCTAAAGTTAAAAAAATCTAAAGCTCCACTTTGCCTTTAAATTCCTCCATAACTACTCAACCGATTTTAATGAAATTTTTTATTTTTAACTTTTTTTAAGAATTTTTAGAATCTATCTGTCGATTAAATTAAATTTTACTAAAACATCTCCTTCGGTTCAAAAGTTACAGAATTTTCGCCAATGAAAAACGATTTTTAGCCACTGTGCGGCGTTCGCTGGGATGTGGTGAACAATTACCTAACGAGTGGTTGGAGTTGAACCGGCAAGCTGGTGGAAGACCGATGGTAGGTGAAGCACGCTCATTGGCAGTTGTCCACCAATGATTCGGATGAAAATGGGCAAGGCCTTTCGTTCACTTCTACAGAAAATGAAACACACTTTAGTTTTTGTTTCTCTCAATTCACAACTTTATTTTCTGGTCGGTCAAACCAAACACTTCCGAACATGTCGACTGCCGATGTTCGTTGTTGCGATCAACTTTTTGTTTTTTGCTTTTGCCTTCACTGCGACTGTTTTCATTTAATGAATCAGAAGTAAAGTCAACGGTTTATTTTTGTCCAATGAAAAATCAGAAAGTGGAAGAAAAAGCAATTTTTTGATTTTGACTGCAGCTTTTTAAACCCTGACCATTATACCTATCATCTAATTTGTGCCCTACTTCATTTTTATTAAAACTAAGTCTCCTACTCTAAAATCTACTTCTAATAATGAGCTATCATAATTAAATTTTTGTTTAAGTTTAGACCTATCTATCATAGCGCGCGCTCTCTTATATGCTATTTCTAACCTAAATTTAACTTCCTTAGCATAATTTTCTATATTATATAATGGTGTTATTTCCTGAATACTATTGAACTGTTGAAACCCATTTGGAAGTCTACAAAAAACTAATGTTAAAACAGTACGTGAAATACTTAAGCCATTCATCCCAATCGGTTTTGTCAACGGATATGTATGATCTTACATATTCGTTAAAAGTTCTGTGACTTCTTTCCACAGTTCCTAGAGTCTGGTGATGGTAAGCTGTTGATTATATTTTTTCAATATTCAAAAGGTTACACAATTCTGTAAGTATGTATTGAGTTTTTTATTCTGTACCCATGTCCGAAATGAACGTCTTCGTTGGACCATAGATAAGAATAAAATTTTCAAATATTGCTTTCGCAATGGATTTTGCGCTTTTATCTTGTATAGGTACCGTTACAAGATATTTTGTCATATCACATATTATTGTGACGGCATATTCATTTCCGAAATATGATTTTAGTAGTGGACCTATAGTATCCACAATTACCGTATCAAAAGGTTTATTTGGTGTTTTTGTCAGTGTAAGTGGTATTTTCGTATGTTTTGTTATTTTAGCTGTTTAGCATTTTTGGCACATTTTAACGTATTTGGTTATATCTCGAGTCCTATTTTTCCAATAGTAATATCTTTTTATTTTATTTATTTTATTTTATTTAGAGTTCTTGAAACACCGAAATGTCCTCCCTCTGCATTTGTAACGTGGATCACCTCATTAAGTAGCGCTACTTTTAATAATTTATTGCCCATTTCTTTAAATTCATTAATAGAGATAAATTCGAAAATTTTCTCACTGGGTGCCACTTGTACTTTATGAATCTTTAATTTACCGGCCACTTCTTCGAGCCTAGGGAAAAATTGTCCTAAGTCAAACTTCCCATTAGTAAACAATTCATCTATATTTATATGTACATGCTATTATAGATTTGCCACGTTTAATATAAACTTTTTGTGGGGTAATCTTTAGCTTACAAAATGTTTGTCATTGCTCGAGTTGTTACTTTGTATACATTGTTGTTTTTATTATTTATTTCCTTTAAATCATTTATTGTAATGCGCGACAAATAGTCGGCCACATAATTATCTTTTCCCCTTAGATATTCTACAATGAAATCATATTCTTCCAAGTCCAGTCGCATTCTAGTTAGTTTTGAGCTTGGATTTTTCATGGAAAATAGGTAAGACAGATTTCTGTGATCAGTGCGGACAAGAAAATGTTTTTCATAAATATATGGTCTAAAATGTGTGATGGCCCAGTGTTCTTGTTCAATTGTGGATTTGTTACTCTCGCCTTTTGTAAATATTTTGGATGCGTATGCTATTGGTAGATGTTTTCCCTCATGTTCTTGAGTTAGTACAGCTCCACAAGCATGTTTGCTTGCATCTGTTGTTATAAAAAACTCTTTTGTGAAATCTGAGTATTGAAGTAATGTTGGATTCATTAATGCTTTTTTAAGATATTTAAATGCTGTATCACAATCTTCAGTCCATTCGAACTGCACACCCTTTTTGGACAATCTTGTGTGGTGTTATGGGAGTTACGTCTGTCATGTGTGTAAGTGAAGAACTTAAATTCCCTATAACCCTCGGTTATTACAAGCTGTAGGGGTTCCAGCCAATAAATTAGGCGTTCGAAAGAACTGCCAAAAGCTTCTGAGATAAAAATAACTAAGGCAGCTAGTGCCGATTTGGTTGTAGGTTTAAGTCTGTTTTATTAATTTAAAATCAAAGGTTTATATACTGCTTATGAGAATACAGTTTAGTTTCTCTAACTTATTCTAGCTTATCATAATTATATACTTGACTCTTTCGGTGCCATGTAGATATCTAAGGAATATCAATACAGTTGCATGTTAACCAATCACAATGAGTCTTTCATTATATTCACTCATTAATGAGTAGGTCACTCAATGTTTGGTTAACATGCCTTCAACTACAAGTGATGTAAATTGATATTTATTTTATTGTAGTTGACACTTGTAGTTACAATTATGCAGTGTGCCTGCGTTATCGACTTAGTGTGGTACGCTATATGTATGTGCACACTACACCCTTAAGAGAAAAATTATGGGAGGAATTTTTTCTTCTATCTACATGATACCGTTACAAAATTTCTTAAATTTATTAACAAATTATGGTTGTAATATTGGTTTTAATTTTTATTATAATGGGGTTGTAATAGTTTTTGTTACTTAAAAAGATATGGTTTTAAATTATTGTTATGTACTTCCTTATATGTACCGTTATAATCTATTGTGGTGTTTACACCATTTCTTTCTATGATCCTATATTGTCCTTTGTATGGACTTTGATGTTTTTTCCTATTTTCTACTTTCATTAAAACTAATTCTCCTACTTTTAAATTAAATTTATTGTGATATTTGTCATTACTAATTCTTTTTTCCTTACTCTTAATTATTAGTTCTCTTGCCTTACTTAAGGCGAATTGTAGTCTCTTTTTTAGTTCTTGTACATAATCATCGTAATTGTAAAATGTTCGTACGTTTTCTATTTTATCCGATGGTAAACATGGTAATTTACCGTAAACTAATTCAAACGGCGAGTAGCCTGTGTCTACATTTGGTGCCGTATTGTAGGCAAACGTAACATATGGAATCCATTTGTCCCATTCATAATCATTTGCTGTTGTTAATAAAAACTCGTTCAACACTCTATGGTTTCTTTCTAAGGGGTTGATAAAATCTGTTTGATTTTCAAAATTGAGCAAACATTTTTCATGGTTTCGTTCACAAATTCTGTTCCTCTGTCGGACTTGAGTACCTTAAAGTGACCATATTTTAATATTAGTTGTTCAACCAATGTTTTTGCTGTCGTAAGTGCATCTTTTGTTGGCATGGGGTGTGCCACAACAAATTTAGTCAGCTCACATTGCATTGTCAAGATGTACCGGTACTCGTTTGAAATACGAAGAGGTCCTACAGTATCAATTGAAATTGTCTCAAAAGTATTGTTTGGTGTGTCTGTTAATGTAAGTGGTTCTTGTATGTGTTTTGTTTTGTTTGTTTTTGACACAAGTGTCGCAATATGGCACAAATTTCTTTACCATTTTGTTCATGTTTTTCCAAATATACCGCTGTTTTAGTTTAATGACTGTTTTTCTAATTCCTAAGTGGCCTGCGTGTGTGGCATTGTGGAATTCGTCAATTAGTTTATATTTTATAATGTCATCTGCTATTCTTTTAGGGGCGTTATATATTAGTATTTTTAGTTGAGGATTTTTGTCTTTTATTTTTGTTTTTGCATATGCTTCCTTTAATTCTTCTTCACTATAGTTTTCAAATATTTTATCTTCACTCTTGAGTGCTAGTTCCTTAATATTCTCTTTATTCATTTTTGATATTAGTTTCTTCAGTATCGAATCTAGTTTCGCTGATTTATCACTGTATCTTGCTAGCCTTTTGTTTTCATTTTTCATGGTTTGGGTACGTAATTTCTTCCTGGCCGAAACTGGTTTCGTAGAATTATCATTACGTCCTATGTGCACTATATTATCTTCAATAAATATATCCTTTTCTTCAATTCCTTCTATAATATTGAATTGTAATTTCTTTATATTTTTGACGTCATTCATGGTTACGCATTCCCATATTTGAAGTTGATCAGACTCCTGAGATATGCTTTTTTCCATACTTTTCTTTTTCATGCATGTTTTGTTCTTATTTTCCTCATTCTTATCTTCATTTCTTTGTTTACTTATTATATTTTCCTCATCTTTTTTCATTGCCCTGGTTATTACTAGTGTTTTTCTTTCTGTTTCGACATTGTCTTTTGGTATCATGTTTTTTAGTATCTCTGAGTTGATTTCTATTCTCGAGAGCGCGTCAGCGTTTGTATTCATTTGTCCTTTCTTATAGATGATTGTAAAATCATAGTCGCTTAGGTCCACTCTAATTCTGATCATTTTTGACGAAGGGTTTTTGTGCGAAAATAGGGAGATTAAAGGTCTATGGTCAGTTACTACTATGAACTTTCTATCGTACAGGTGTGGTCTAAAAAAATTAATACCCCAGTGTATTGCTAAAAGTTCTATTTCAATTACAGGTTTATTTAAATCATGTTTTTGTAACGATTTACTTGCATATGAGATAGGTAAATCTTGGCCTATTTCTCTTTGCGATAATACAGCGCCTAATTAAAAGTTTGAAGCGTCAGTTGTTAAAATAAAGGGTTTATTAAAATCAGGGCATTGTAATATTGGTGGGTTCATAAGTTTGTTTCTCAGTTCTTCAAAAGCATGTTGGCATTGTTCTGTCCGTTTAAAAACTGCTGATTTCTTCAATAGTGCGTTTAAATCTTTTGCTATGTCGGCAAAATTTGGTATAAATTTCCTGTAGTAATTGCAAAATGCAACGAATCGTCTTACTTCGTCTGCATTTGTTGGTGTTGGATAGTCTTTAATTACTTTGTATTTAGATGGGTCTGTTTTTACACCATTTTTTGTTATTAAGTGTCCAAGATAGACTACTTCTGGTCTTAGGAAGCAACATTTTTTAGGGTTAAGCTTTAAATTATATTTTTGCAATCTGTCCAAGACTTTTATTAAGTTCTGGTTGTGGTGATTCAAACTACATCCGTATACTATTATGTCGTCTACGTATAGAAATGCTTCTGATTCTAAGCCTGAGAGTGCTATTGTGAGCATTCTTTGAAAGCTATTCGAAGAAATTTTTAGTCCGAAAGGTAATCTTTTAAATTGGTAATGTCCTTGTGCTGTGGAAAAAGCTGTAAGTGGTCTTGAGTCTTTGTTCAATTCAATTTGATGAAATGAATTGGTCATGTCTAGTGTAGAGAACCATTTGGCTCTGCCAAGTTTGTCTAAGACGTCTTCTAGTCTGGTTAGTGGGAACTTGTCATCCACTATTTTGTTGTTCAGTTTCCTAAAGTCTGCTACGAGTCTCCATTTCTTTTTGTCTTCCGTGTTTTTCTTTGGTACCAAAAGGAGTGGAGCATTGTATGGACTAGTTGATGGTTCTATTTTATTGTCGCTGAGCATTTTTTTTACTTGTTCATTAATAATGCCTCTGTGGGAGTGTGGTAGTCTGTAGTTTTTTATGTATACTGGTGTATTGTCTGAGGTCGTAATTGTTTGTTTATAAAAATTGTTTACTGTCAATTTTTCATTTTCGAGGTGAAAGACATTTTGATATTTTTCAAAAATATTTATTAATTCTGTTTTTGCATAGTCATCATTATTGTCTAACTGTAAGTCATTTAATATTTGTTGAAAACGTTCAGAGTCGTTGTCACAATTGTAACGTAATATGTCGTAGTTTTTCAGTGAGTCAGTTTGTAAGTGAATGCCCCTTAAATTTGTTTCATCGTCTGTTGTGTTTAATATTTTGATATGTGTCATGCCGTTGCTGGGTGCTATTGAATTACTTAAGAACACACCTGGCTTTAATTCGTTATTAAAAATTACGCTATCTTCAGTTAAGTGTAATTTTATCGCTTGTATTATTTCTGTTCTTGGAGGTATTTTTATATGTAGTGACGTAAGTGCTTTTGTATGCATTGGAAGGGTTATAGTAGTATTATTTGTAAATAATGATATTGTAAAAGTTTCGTAGTCTATTTTACAAAGATATTTTTGTAGCAAATCTCTACCTATAATGCCGTCTGTCTCTATTGGAAAATCTGGTTTTACTAACTGCATTTTTCTTCAGTCAGTGTTAGTTCTAGATTTATTGTCCCTAATGAGTGAATTTCCTCCGTAGTGATCTCCGTTAATTTGTATTTTCCTTCTGGATCGTACTGTTCTCCGTCAAAGCTTGTTTGCATACGACATAATGATATGTCGGCTCCAGTATCTATAAGAAATGTCAATTGTTTATTCTTGTATTTGGTGATTATGAAATTCGTGTTATTAGTGGATATTCTGTAAACGTTTAGTTTTGGCTGTCCGGAATATCTTGGTATTCCGAGCCTGTTGGGTTTCCCGAATAGTGTATGGAATGTATTTGTCTGTTTCTACTGTTTCCATAATTGTCGTACTATGTTCTTCTACTGTTTGTATTGAAGTTATTGTTCCTATTAGGATTAAAGTTATTATGTCTATCGTTGGAATTGTTATTTCCAGATGAATTTCTATTATTTCTTTGGTTGAAATTATTGTCTCTATTGGGATTAAAGTTATTATGTCCATTGTTGGAATTGTTATTTCCAGATGAATTGCTATTATTTCTTTGGTTGAAATTTTTGTTTCTAGGAAAATTATTGTTATTGAAATGGTGGTTTCTATTGTGATAGTTATTATGTGTTTGATCTCTTCTTAACTGCAATATAGTGTTTTGACTTAATTTATGTTCATTCTCCAATTCTAATACAAGTTCGGATGCCTCTTGTAAGTTACTTGGTCGAGCAGCATATATGGTCGCTTTAAAGTTTTCATTTAGTCCCTTTTTGAATGTATCTAGTGCTAATTTGTTATTTAGTTTTATTATTACATTCTTTTCGGCTTCTGAAGCTTCATTCCCTAATTCTTTAATACCTAGTTGATTTAAATTATCTATTATTGCTGTTATTTTTTCTTTGTATGAATTTATGTTCATTTTTCCTTGGAATAATAAGCTAAGACTATTTTGTACTTCCGGGATGGTTTTGGTATTCTTATATCTGTTTTTTAAAAGATTTTTTAGAGTTTCAAAACTATCTGGTTCTGACAAACTTCCTATTGCTGTTCTTACTGTTGAAGTAAGTTTTGCATGGTATATGTATTGAAGAAAATCTATCTTTGCTTCGGTGGACAGTGTCTTATTAATAAGTTGTGCTGTGATTAAAAAACTATCTAGTTCTATGTAGTTACCATTGAATAGAGGTAGTGCTTTGGAAACGGTTTCTAGACTAAATGATGCCATCTTTGTATCTAATGTATCGATTAAGTACTCTTTAATTTTCTTAATTATATTGCTAAATTCTAATCTGAGCACTGATATTTTCTCTTCGTCTTTTTCTTCTAGTTGTGCTAAATCAAATTCCCCTGTTATAACTTTTATATCCTCTAGTCTAAGGTTAATTGTCTTTTCTGAATATGTCCCTCCGGGACTTTTCTTTAAGTTCTTTAATATGTCTTTAAGTTTTGTTAAATTTTCTTCCATTTAAATTTTTATTATATGTATTTTTATTTCCTTTTTTTTTTATTTTTTTATTATTTTTATTTTTTTTTGTTACTAAACATTGGTGACAGCATTAGTTCTATATATTAATACATAATTTTCGAAATATCTATTTATTCTATATGCTACATATAATATTAAACCTATTATTATTAAAATTGTCATGTGTTCTGGTATGATGTTTTTTGAATTTTCCTCGTTACCGTTGTTCAATATATTTTCCTGGATCTCCACTTAACCCATGTTATCGTTTAATTTATTTCCCCAAATAGGGCCTACCATTTAATATGAATTTGTTGTTTAAAGTTTAATTGAAAATTCTTTTATTTTCGCCTTGAAAATTCTTTTATTTTCGCCTTCACCTTCTTCCTTTCTTCCACAGTACACGCGGTGATTAATTCCTTATACAGGATTGCCAAATTCTTCCTTCTTTGGAACTGTTTACCTGCTCGTTTTTTCTTTGCTTTTACCTCTACTTTTGTCTGTTCGATGTGGTTTTTTCTCTGTCTTCTCTTATACTCTTGTAGTGTTATGGCTTTCGGGCCGGCATTTGTTGGTAAAGGTTCATACCTTGGTACTGTGTGAGGTACTGGTCCCGGAATGTATTGTTCAACCAGATACTCTTCCCAACGGCTAATTATTTCGTTGATTTCTTCTAATGTTGTAGTAGAAAGTTGTTTTGAAAGCCCCAAGTTCCAGTCTGCAGGATCGCCATGTGGTGTTATGGGAGTTACGTCTGTCATGTGTGTAAGTGAAGAACTTAAATTCCCTATAACCCTCGGTTATTACAAGCTGTAGGGGTTCCAGCCAATAAATTAGGCGTTCGAAAGAACGCCAAAAGCTTCTGAGACAAAAATAACTAAGGCAGCTAGTGCCGATTTGGTTGTAGATTTAAGTCTGTTTTATTAATTTAAAATCAAAGGTTTATATACTGCTTATGAGAATACAGTTTAGTTTCTCTAACTTATTCTAGCTTATCATAATTATCACAATGAGTCTTTCATTATATTCACTCATTAATGAGTAGGTCACTCAATGTTTGGTTAACATGCCTTCAACTAAAAGTGATGTAAATTGATATTTATTTTATTGTAGTTGACACTTGTAGTTACAATTATGCAGTGTGCTTGCGTTATCGACTTAGTGTGGTACGCTATATGTATGTGCACACTACACTTGTAAGATGTCTAGAATACTCTGAAAAATTTTTGAGAAATCTGCGATGGTAGTTGCAAAATGCTACAAATCTTCTTGCACTATCCGCATCTTTTGGTTGTGGATAATTTTCGATTACAGAATATTTACTATCGTCAGGCAGTATTCCTTTATCAGTGCATTTATGTCCTAGGTATGTTACTTCCCTCATGTAAAATGAACATTTTTCAGGATGAACTTAAGATTGCGTTTTCGACATAATTCAAATACGTATGTTAAATTAGAAAGCATATGTTTTTCTGAACATCCTAAAACCACTAAGTCATCAATGTAAAGAAATGCTTGGTCTGGTCGCAAACCGGTAAAAGCGAGCGTCATCATTCTTTGAACAGAATTGGGCGCTATTTTTAAACCAAAGGGCAATCTAGTGAATCTATAAGAACCATTTGCTGTGGAAAATGATGTTAGATCTCTAGAGTTTTTCTCTAGTCCAATTTGTTGAAAACCGGACATTAAATCTAGACATGAAAAATATTTGGCTCTACCTAGTTGGTCTAAAATGTCATCTATTCTTGGTAATGGAAATTTCTTATTTAGTTGTCTATAATCCACTTCGAGTCTCCATCTTTTTGTCTCTGATCTTGGAAGTGATTTCTTCGGTACCAACAGAATTGGACTGTTGTACTCAGAATTTGATGGTTCCACTATTTTGTCGTCTATTAATTTTTTCACTTGTCCATCTATCTCCTCTTTGTGTGTATGTGGTATACGGTAGTTCTTAATGTACAACGGGTGGTCATAATCCTGATTAAAGTCTAATATACAATTATAATTCTTAATAAAATCCATACCAATGATTCCATCGCTTGGTATTGGGAAATTATTGTCTCCTACTTGAAAATTGTGTGGTATTAGATAATTTTTAAATTTTAAATTAAAAAAATATACTACCTTTAGATTTAATTTCATCTTGTCCTATTCCACTAAAAGTTGTAATTTTGTTAGTATTTATTTTCTTTAAATCAAAATATTTTGATTTTATGAGTGAAATATCGGCACCTGTATCAACTAGTAGTGTTACTGTTGTGTAACTGTTATCTATATTAATCTGAATGAAATAACATAAGTTGAGGTTAAGGTTATACACTTTATTATTTACTGTTCTGATCTTAGGGGATGGTCGGAGTTTTCCGAACTATTTTCATTTGAAACTGTTGCTCGTACGTAGAGTCTATTCCCACGATTATTGTCAGGTCCTTGTCTGTTTCTATTATTGTAATTGTTGTTATTTCCGTTGTTATTATTAATATTGTTATTGTTTCGTGGATAATTGTTTCTCCCACGAAATCTTCTGTTATTTCCACGATAATAAGTGGGTCTTTGCCCGAAATATAATACGGCGTTCTGTTGCCCTGTTGCTTCAGTGCAACTGCTTACAAATTTACTCACGGCTTCATTCATATCATTGAATTGGCCTGCTTCCATGATAAGTTTTACTTTATCATTGGAGCAGTTTTTTGTAATAGTTTTTACTGCAACATGTACTTGTTAGCTAATTCACAAGAAAAACCATCAGATATATACGTTTCAAGTGACTTTGTGAGATATTCTATTTCAGTACAGTATGCAGTTGGTGTTTTATTGTTTTGTTTTATGCTCATCAGTTTAGCTGACAAAACATGCACTGATTCACCTTTTGTATTCAGGAATTCTACCAACGTTTGTGTCATTTTATATATATATATATATGTTCCTTTAACTCCCATTGGAGCATAGGGCGCCAACAATAGTCGTTCTCCACCGTACTCGGTTTTGGGCTACATTTCTAGCTTCGTTCCATGTTAAACCCACAGATCTCATTTCGGCTTCGGTGGAACGTCTCCAAGTAATTTTAGGCCTTCCAACTCTTCGTCCTGCTTGATGAAACGGGTTCCAACGTAACGCATGCTTGGCGATATTGTCATCTGGACGTCGAAGTGTGTGACCAATCCATTGCCATTTCGTTTTCGAATCTCAGTAGCCACATCTATCTAATTTGATTTGCGAAGTAGCTTAATATTCGATATAATATTTGGCCAAAAGATTCGAAGTATTCGTCTGAGGCAGCGATTGACGAATGTTTGCAAACGACTTGTAATTATGCTGGTCACCTTCCATGTTGTGCATCCGTACAAAAGAACTTATTTTACATTGGATTCAAAAATTCGCAGTTTTGTTCGAAGACTAATGTTGTTGTTTTGCCATATTGGTGCTAGAATTCCAGATGCTGCTCCAGCTCTACTGATTTTTGCCTCCACGACAATCTCAGTACCTCCATCAGCGGTAATCATGCTACCCAAATAACATAATTCGTTGACAATGGCATAGTTGTTATCACCTACATTACTAGATGCCGGAGAGTTTTCTTGTAAGGAGAGACCTTTTGTTTTTGTTGTGTTTATTGTTAGACCTGTACCATCCAACTTTGACTGGAGTTCAACCATTGACATCTCCAGGTCACGAACTCTATGCGAAAGAAGGCATATGTCATCTGCATATGCAAGGTAGTTTAAAAAGGAGTTATCTATACGACATTGAACACCCCTACGCTGAAATGAAGTTGATGTCAATACGTCCTCAATGACAAGCAAGAACAGAAGTGGCGATAGTATGCATCCTTGCCGCACTCCACTTAGTACCTGGAAAGGTTCAGACAACTTTCCCTTATGTAACACATAGCAGTAAGCATCATTATAGCTCTCCTTTATAAATGCTATTAGTTTTGACGGGATACCTCTCTTACGAAGAGCGTTCCAAATGCAATTGCGATTGATGCTGTCGAACGCTTTTTCAAAATCAATGAAAAGTAGATTAAGAGTTGAATTATGTTCGCCACACTGTTCAATGATAATTCGAATGGTGTTTATGTGATCTGCGCACGAGAAACCACTACGGAAGCCGGCTTGGGCCGAGGTAATTGTGTTTTCAAGGTGTTCCTTTATGCGATTGAGTATTATTTTTGCTATAATCTTTGAAATTGCTGGTAAAACACATATGCCCCGCCAATTGTTGCAATCTTTCAAATTACCTTTTTTCGCAATCTTCACCATTATGCAGCATTTTCAGCTGCACTAGCCAATAGATCGATTTGTCGTCGTTTGTCTCTTCGGACAGCACGCTGCACAATTTTGTGCATGGACTTATATTTTGCCTCCAAGAGCGTCTTAGTTTCGGGCGTAAGATGTTCAGTTGCCGACAATTTTGATTTAATATCAATACGCTCCTGTATAGTATCCCATGTGTAATCTGTCATCCACGGTTGTCTGCCTTTTGGTTCCGGTCCTATAGAGACATTTGCACAATTTACAATGGTGTCTTTTAAAGCATTCCACTTGGCAGCGACGGAGACCTGAGCTGTTATATAATTTTGGTTAACTGCTTCACGTAGCTGAGAACTAAAGTTTAACCTAATGGTGGCATTCTTTAGGCGTTCAACAGCAAGTTTTGTTGGGCGAACTGCTTTTGCTTTCTTAAGAATAGCAGATGTGCGTAGACGGATTTTTGCTATTACTAAGAAACGTCTAACAGACATTTCTGAAATATTCTACTTATGGCAAAATGATCAATCTGATTGGCAGTTCGATATTGATCACTGGATCGCCAAGTCACCTTGTGGCAGTCCTTGTGCTGAAAAAGTGTTCCACCTATAACCGTTCTCCTCGCATTGCAGAATTCTACAAAACGTTCACCATTATCATTCCGATTGCCCAAGCCATGAGTACCCATTACGTGCTTAAGTGAGGCATTATCAGAACCAACCTTTGCATTAAGGTCCCCCAATAGGCATATAATATCACCACGAGGTATGGTATCATAGACCGCATTAAGCTGACCATAAAAGCGGTCCTTCATCTCTTCTGATGTGCCTTCTGTAGGGGCGTAGCATTGTATCAGGGATACATTTCTGACCTTAGATTTAAAACGGGCTGTGATAATTCTGTCGGAAATTGGTTTCCACGACATAAGACTTCGGTGGGATTCGGTAGTTAGCAGTAATCCAACACCGGATTCATGGTTACTTCCAACTTCTTTACCAGAATATAGGAATATAGTGTCACCTGTGGGTGGCTTATATTCACCTGTACCATTCCAGCGTACTTCGCTGAGACCCAGAATAGATATGCGATATCTTTTATTGTCTGTTGTCAAATTTTCAGTATGATTATTTTTCATGTTTCGTGTAGTGTCTAATAATGAGCTATCATAATTAAATTTTTGTTTAAGTTTAGACCTATCTATCATAGCGCGCGCTCTCTTATATGCTATTTCTAACCTAAATTTAACTTCCTTAGCATAATTTTCTATATTATATAATGGTGTTATTTCCTGAATACTATTGAACTGTTGAAACCCATTTGGAAGTCTACAAAAAACTAATGTTAAAACAGTACGTGAAATACTTAAGCCATTCATCCCAATCGGTTTTGTCAACGGATATGTATGATCTTACATATTCGTTAAAAGTTCTGTGACTTCTTTCCACAGTTCCTAGAGTCTGGTGATGGTAAGCTGTTGATTATATTTTTTCAATATTCAAAAGGTTACACAATTCTGTAAGTATGTATTGAGTTTTTTATTCTGTACCCATGTCCGAAATGAACGTCTTCGTTGGACCATAGATAAGAATAAAATTTTCAAATATTGCTTTCGCAATGGATTTTGCGCTTTTATCTTGTATAGGTACCGTTACAAGATATTTTGTCATATCACATATTATTGTGACGGCATATTCATTTCCGAAATATGATTTTAGTAGTGGACCTATAGTATCCACAATTACCGTATCAAAAGGTTTATTTGGTGTTTTTGTCAGTGTAAGTGGTATTTTCGTATGTTTTGTTATTTTAGCTGTTTAGCATTTTTGGCACATTTTAACGTATTTGGTTATATCTCGAGTCCTATTTTTCCAATAGTAATATCTTTTTATTTTATTTATTTTATTTTATTTAGAGTTCTTGAAACACCGAAATGTCCTCCCTCTGCATTTGTAACGTGGATCACCTCATTAAGTAGCGCTACTTTTAATAATTTATTGCCCATTTCTTTAAATTCATTAATAGAGATAAATTCGAAAATTTTCTCACTGGGTGCCACTTGTACTTTATGAATCTTTAATTTACCGGCCACTTCTTCGAGCCTAGGGAAAAATTGTCCTAAGTCAAACTTCCCATTAGTAAACAATTCATCTATATTTATATGTACATGCTATTATAGATTTGCCACGTTTAATATAAACTTTTTGTGGGGTAATCTTTAGCTTACAAAATGTTTGTCATTGCTCGAGTTGTTACTTTGTATACATTGTTGTTTTTATTATTTATTTCCTTTAAATCATTTATTGTAATGCGCGACAAATAGTCGGCCACATAATTATCTTTTCCCCTTAGATATTCTACAATGAAATCATATTCTTCCAAGTCCAGTCGCATTCTAGTTAGTTTTGAGCTTGGATTTTTCATGGAAAATAGGTAAGACAGATTTCTGTGATCAGTGCGGACAAGAAAATGTTTTTCATAAATATATGGTCTAAAATGTGTGATGGCCCAGTGTATCGCGGTTAATTCTTGTTCAATTGTGGATTTGTTACTCTCGCCTTTTGTAAATATTTTGGATGCGTATGCTATTGGTAGATGTTTTCCCTCATGTTCTTGAGTTAGTACAGCTCCACAAGCATGTTTGCTTGCATCTGTTGTTATAAAAAACTCTTTTGTGAAATCTGAGTATTGAAGTAATGTTGGATTCATTAATGCTTTTTTAAGATATTTAAATGCTGTATCACAATCTTCAGTCCATTCGAACTGCACACCCTTTTTGGACAATCTTGTGTGGTGTTATGGGAGTTACGTCTGTCATGTGTGTAAGTGAAGAACTTAAATTCCCTATAACCCTCGGTTATTACAAGCTGTAGGGGTTCCAGCCAATAAATTAGGCGTTCGAAAGAACTGCCAAAAGCTTCTGAGATAAAAATAACTAAGGCAGCTAGTGCCGATTTGGTTGTAGGTTTAAGTCTGTTTTATTAATTTAAAATCAAAGGTTTATATACTGCTTATGAGAATACAGTTTAGTTTCTCTAACTTATTCTAGCTTATCATAATTATATACTTGACTCTTTCGGTGCCATGTAGATATCTAAGGAATATCAATACAGTTGCATGTTAACCAATCACAATGAGTCTTTCATTATATTCACTCATTAATGAGTAGGTCACTCAATGTTTGGTTAACTTGCCTTCAACTACAAGTGATGTAAATTGATATTTATTTTATTGTAGTTGACACTTGTAGTTACAATTATGCAGTGTGCCTGCGTTATCGACTTAGTGTGGTACGCTATATGTATGTGCACACTACACCCTTAAGAGAAAAATTATGGGAGGAATTTTTTCTTCTATCTACATGATACCGTTACAAAATTTCTTAAATTTATTAACAAATTATGGTTGTAATATTGGTTTTAATTTTTATTATAATGGGGTTGTAATAGTTTTTGTTACTTAAAAAGATATGGTTTTAAATTATTGTTATGTACTTCCTTATATGTACCGTTATAATCTATTGTGGTGTTTACACCATTTCTTTCTATGATCCTATATGGTCCTTTGTATGGACTTTGATGTTTTTTCCTATTTTCTACTTTCATTAAAACTAATTCTCCTACTTTTAAATTAAATTTATTGTGATATTTGTCATTACTAATTCTTTTTTCCTTACTCTTAATTATTAGTTCTCTTGCCTTACTTAAGGCGAATTGTAGTCTCTTTTTTAGTTCTTGTACATAATCATCGTAATTGTAAAATGTTCGTACGTTTTCTATTTTATCCGATGGTAAACATGGTAATTTACCGTAAACTAATTCAAACGGCGAGTAGCCTGTGTCTACATTTGGTGCCGTATTGTAGGCAAACGTAACATATGGAATCCATTTGTCCCATTCATAATCATTTGCTGTTGTTAATAAAAACTCGTTCAACACTCTATGGTTTCTTTCTAAGGGGTTGATAAAATCTGTTTGATTTTCAAAATTGAGCAAACATTTTTCATGGTTTCACAAATTCTGTTCCTCTGTCGGACTTGAGTACCTTAAAGTGACCATATTTTAATATTAGTTGTTCAACCAATGTTTTTGCTGTCGTAAGTGCATCTTTTGTTGGCATGGGGTGTGCCACAACAAATTTAGTCAGCTCACATTGCATTGTCAAGATGTACCGGTACTCGTTTGAAATACGAAGAGGTCCTACAGTATCAATTGAAATTGTCTCAAAAGTATTGTTTGGTGTGTCTGTTAATGTAAGTGGTTCTTGTATGTGTTTTGTTTTGTTTGTTTTTGACACAAGTGTCGCAATATGGCACAAATTTCTTTACCATTTTGTTCATGTTTTTCCAAATATACCGCTGTTTTAGTTTAATGACTGTTTTTCTAATTCCTAAGTGGCCTGCGTGTGTGGCATTGTGGAATTCGTCAATTAGTTTATATTTTATAATGTCATCTGCTATTCTTTTAGGGGCGTTATATATTAGTATTTTTAGTTGAGGATTTTTGTCTTTTATTTTTGTTTTTGCATATGCTTCCTTTAATTCTTCTTCACTATAGTTTTCAAATATTTTATCTTCACTCTTGAGTGCTAGTTCCTTAATATTCTCTTTATTCATTTTTGATATTAGTTTCTTCAGTATCGAATCTAGTTTCGCTGATTTATCACTGTATCTTGCTAGCCTTTTGTTTTCATTTTTCATGGTTTGGGTACGTAATTTCTTCCTGGCCGAAACTGGTTTCGTAGAATTATCATTACGTCCTATGTGCACTATATTATCTTCAATAAATATATCCTTTTCTTCAATTCCTTCTATAATATTGAATTGTAATTTCTTTATATTTTTGACGTCATTCATGGTTACGCATTCCCATATTTGAAGTTGATCAGACTCCTGAGATATGCTTTTTTCCATACTTTTCTTTTTCATGCATGTTTTGTTCTTATTTTCCTCATTCTTATCTTCATTTCTTTGTTTACTTATTATATTTTCCTCATCTTTTTTCATTGCCCTGGTTATTACTAGTGTTTTTCTTTCTGTTTCGACATTGTCTTTTGGTATCATGTTTTTTAGTATCTCTGAGTTGATTTCTATTCTCGAGAGCGCGTCAGCGTTTGTATTCATTTGTCCTTTCTTATAGATGATTGTAAAATCATAGTTGCTTAGGTCCACTCTAATTCTGATCATTTTTGACGAAGGGTTTTTGTGCGAAAATAGGGAGATTAAAGGTCTATGGTCAGTTACTACTATGAACTTTCTATCGTACAGGTGTGGTCTAAAAAAATTAATACCCCAGTGTATTGCTAAAAGTTCTATTTCAATTACAGGTTTATTTAAATCATGTTTTTGTAACGATTTACTTGCATATGAGATAGGTAAATCTTGGCCTATTTCTCTTTGCGATAATACAGCGCCTAATTAAAAGTTTGAAGCGTCAGTTGTTAAAATAAAGGGTTTATTAAAATCAGGGCATTGTAATATTGGTGGGTTCATAAGTTTGTTTCTCAGTTCTTCAAAAGCATGTTGGCATTGTTCTGTCCGTTTAAAAACTGCTGATTTCTTCAATAGTGCGTTTAAATCTTTTGCTATGTCGGCAAAATTTGGTATAAATTTCCTGTAGTAATTGCAAAATGCAACGAATCGTCTTACTTCGTCTGCATTTGTTGGTGTTGGATAGTCTTTAATTACTTTGTATTTAGATGGGTCTGTTTTTACACCATTTTTTGTTATTAAGTGTCCAAGATAGACTACTTCTGGTCTTAGGAAGCAACATTTTTTAGGGTTAAGCTTTAAATTATATTTTTGCAATCTGTCCAAGACTTTTATTAAGTTCTGGTTGTGGTGATTCAAACTACATCCGTATACTATTATGTCGTCTACGTATAGAAATGCTTCTGATTCTAAGCCTGAGAGTGCTATTGTGAGCATTCTTTGAAAGCTATTCGAAGAAATTTTTAGTCCGAAAGGTAATCTTTTAAATTGGTAATGTCCTTGTGCTGTGGAAAAAGCTGTAAGTGGTCTTGAGTCTTTGTTCAATTCAATTTGATGAAATGAATTGGTCATGTCTAGTGTAGAGAACCATTTGGCTCTGCCAAGTTTGTCTAAGACGTCTTCTAGTCTGGTTAGTGGGAACTTGTCATCCACTATTTTGTTGTTCAGTTTCCTAAAGTCTGCTACGAGTCTCCATTTCTTTTTGTCTTCCGTGTTTTTCTTTGGTACCAAAAGGAGTGGAGCATTGTATGGACTAGTTGATGGTTCTATTTTATTGTCGCTGAGCATTTTTTTTACTTGTTCATTAATAATGCCTCTGTGGGAGTGTGGTAGTCTGTAGTTTTTTATGTATACTGGTGTATTGTCTGAGGTCGTAATTGTTTGTTTATAAAAATTGTTTACTGTCAATTTTTCATTTTCGAGGTGAAAGACATTTTGATACTTTTCAAAAATATTTATTAATTCTGTTTTTGCATAGTCATCATTATTGTCTAACTGTAAGTCATTTAATATTTGTTGAAAACGTTCAGAGTCGTTGTCACAATTGTAACGTAATATGTCGTAGTTTTTCAGTGAGTCAGTTTGTAAGTGAATGCCCCTTAAATTTGTTTCATCGTCTGTTGTGTTTAATATTTTGATATGTGTCATGCCGTTGCTGGGTGCTATTGAATTACTTAAGAACACACCTGGCTTTAATTCGTTATTAAAAATTACGCTATCTTCAGTTAAGTGTAATTTTATCGCTTGTATTATTTCTGTTCTTGGAGGTATTTTTATATGTAGTGACGTAAGTGCTTTTGTATGCATTGGAAGGGTTATAGTAGTATTATTTGTAAATAATGATATTGTAAAAGTTTCGTAGTCTATTTTACAAAGATATTTTTGTAGCAAATCTCTACCTATAATGCCGTCTGTCTCTATTGGAAAATCTGTTTTTACTAACTGCATTTTTCTTCAGTCAGTGTTAGTTCTAGATTTATTGTCCCTAATGAGTGAATTTCCTCCGTAGTGATCTCCGTTAATTTGTATTTTCCTTCTGGATCGTACTGTTCTCCGTCAAAGCTTGTTTGCATGCGACATAATGATATGTCGGCTCCAGTATCTATAAGAAATGTCAATTGTTTATTCTTGTATTTGGTGATTATGAAATTCGTGTTATTAGTGGATATTCTGTAAACGTTTAGTTTTGGCTGTCCGGAATATCTTGGTATTCCGAGCCTGTTGGGTTTCCCGAATAGTGTATGGAATGTATTTGTCTGTTTCTACTGTTTCCATAATTGTCGTACTGTGTTCTTCTACTGTTTGTATTGAAGTTATTGTTCCTATTAGGATTAAAGTTATTATGTCTATCGTTGGAATTGTTATTTCCAGATGAATTTCTATTATTTCTTTGGTTGAAATTATTGTCTCTATTGGGATTAAAGTTATTATGTCCATTGTTGGAATTGTTATTTCCAGATGAATTGCTATTATTTCTTTGGTTGAAATTTTTGTTTCTAGGAAAATTATTGTTATTGAAATGGTGGTTTCTATTGTGATAGTTATTATGTGTTTGATCTCTTCTTAACTGCAATATAGTGTTTTGACTTAATTTATGTTCATTCTCCAATTCTAATACAAGTTCGGATGCCTCTTGTAAGTTACTTGGTCGAGCAGCATATATGGTCGCTTTAAAGTTTTCATTTAGTCCCTTTTTGAATGTATCTAGTGCTAATTTGTTATTTAGTTTTATTATTACATTCTTTTCGGCTTCTGAAGCTTCATTCCCTAATTCTTTAATACCTAGTTGATTTAAATTATCTATTATTGCTGTTATTTTTTCTTTGTATGAATTTATGTTCATTTTTCCTTGGAATAATAAGCTAAGACTATTTTGTACTTCCGGGATGGTTTTGGTATTCTTATATCTGTTTTTTAAAAGATTTTTTAGAGTTTCAAAACTATCTGGTTCTGACAAACTTCCTATTGCTGTTCTTACTGTTGAAGTAAGTTTTGCATGGTATATGTATTGAAGAAAATCTATCTTTGCTTCGGTGGACAGTGTCTTATTAATAAGTTGTGCTGTGATTAAAAAACTATCTAGTTCTATGTAGTTACCATTGAATAGAGGTAGTGCTTTGGAAACGGTTTCTAGACTAAATGATGCCATCTTTGTATCTAATGTATCGATTAAGTACTCTTTAATTTTCTTAATTATATTGCTAAATTCTAATCTGAGCACTGATATTTTCTCTTCGTCTTTTTCTTCTAGTTGTGCTAAATCAAATTCCCCTGTTATAACTTTTATATCCTCTAGTCTAAGGTTAATTGTCTTTTCTGAATATGTCCCTCCGGGACTTTTCTTTAAGTTCTTTAATATGTCTTTAAGTTTTGTTAAATTTTCTTCCATTTAAATTTTTATTATATGTATTTTTATTTCCTTTTTTTTTTATTTTTTTATTATTTTTATTTTTTTTTGTTACTAAACATTGGTGACAGCATTAGTTCTATATATTAATACATAATTTTCAAAATATCTATTTATTCTATATGCTACATATAATATTAAACCTATTATTATTAAAATTGTCATGTGTTCTGGTATGATGTTTTTTGAATTTTCCTCGTTACCGTTGTTCAATATATTTTCCTGGATCTCCACTTAACCCATGTTATCGTTTATTTTATTTCCCCAAATAGGGCCTACCATTTAATATGAATTTGTTGTTTAAAGTTTAATTGAAAATTCTTTTATTTTCGCCTTGAAAATTCTTTTATTTTCGCCTTCACCTTCTTCCTTTCTTCCACAGTACACGCGGTGATTAATTCCTTATACAGGATTGCCAAATTCTTCCTTCTTTGGAACTGTTTACCTGCTCGTTTTTTCTTTGCTTTTACCTCTACTTTTGTCTGTTCGATGTGGTTTTTTCTCTGTCTTCTCTTATACTCTTGTAGTGTTATGGCTTTCGGGCCGGCATTTGTTGGTAAAGGTTCATACCTTGGTACTGTGTGAGGTACTGGTCCCGGAATGTATTGTTCAACCAGATACTCTTCCCAACGGCTAATTATTTCGTTGATTTCTTCTAATGTTGTAGTAGAAAGTTGTTTTGAAAGCCCCAAGTTCCAGTCTGCAGAATCGCCATGTGGTGTTATGGGAGTTACGTCTGTCATGTGTGTAAGTGAAGAACTTAAATTCCCTATAACCCTCGGTTATTACAAGCTGTAGGGGTTCCAGCCAATAAATTAGGCGTTCGAAAGAACGCCAAAAGCTTCTGAGACAAAAATAACTAAGGCAGCTAGTGCCGATTTGGTTGTAGATTTAAGTCTGTTTTATTAATTTAAAATCAAAGGTTTATATACTGCTTATGAGAATACAGTTTAGTTTCTCTAACTTATTCTAGCTTATCATAATTATCACAATGAGTCTTTCATTATATTCACTCATTAATGAGTAGGTCACTCAATGTTTGGTTAACATGCCTTCAACTAAAAGTGATGTAAATTGATATTTATTTTATTGTAGTTGACACTTGTAGTTACAATTATGCAGTGTGCTTGCGTTATCGACTTAGTGTGGTACGCTATATGTATGTGCACACTACACTTGTAAGATGTCTAGAATACTCTGAAAAATTTTTGAGAAATCTGCGATGGTAGTTGCAAAATGCTACAAATCTTCTTGCACTATCCGCATCTTTTGGTTGTGGATAATTTTCGATTACAGAATATTTACTATCGTCAGGCAGTATTCCTTTATCAGTGCATTTATGTCCTAGGTATGTTACTTCCCTCATGTAAAATGAACATTTTTCAGGATGAACTTAAGATTGCGTTTTCGACATAATTCAAATACGTATGTTAAATTAGAAAGCATATGTTTTTCTGAACATCCTAAAACCACTAAGTCATCAATGTAAAGAAATGCTTGGTCTGGTCGCAAACCGGTAAAAGCGAGCGTCATCATTCTTTGAACAGAATTGGGCGCTATTTTTAAACCAAAGGGCAATCTAGTGAATCTATAAGAACCATTTGCTGTGGAAAATGATGTTAGATCTCTAGAGTTTTTCTCTAGTCCAATTTGGTGAAAACCGGACATTAAATCTAGACATGAAAAATATTTGGCTCTACCTAGTTGGTCTAAAATGTCATCTATTCTTGGTAATGGAAATTTCTTATTTAGTTGTCTATAATCCACTTCGAGTCTCCATCTTTTTGTCTCTGATCTTGGAAGTGATTTCTTCGGTACCAACAGAATTGGACTGTTGTACTCAGAATTTGATGGTTCCACTATTTTGTCGTCTATTAATTTTTTCACTTGTCCATCTATCTCCTCTTTGTGTGTATGTGGTATACGGTAGTTCTTAATGTACAACGGGTGGTCATAATCCTGATTAAAGTCTAATATACAATTATAATTCTTAATAAAATCCATACCAATGATTCCATCGCTTGGTATTGGGAAATTATTGTCTCCTACTTGAAAATTGTGTGGTATTAGATAATTTTTAAATTTTAAATTAAAAAAATATACTACCTATAGATTTAATTTCATCTTGTCCTATTCCACTAAAAGTTGTAATTTTGTTAGTATTTATTTTCTTTAAATCAAAATATTTTGATTTTATGAGTGAAATATCGGCACCTGTATCAACTAGTAGTGTTACTGTTGTGTAACTGTTATCTATATTAATCTGAATGAAATAACATAAGTTGAGGTTAAGGTTATACACTTTATTATTTACTGTTCTGATCTTAGGGGATGGTCGGAGTTTTCCGAACTATTTTCATTTGAAACTGTTGCTCGTACGTAGAGTCTATTCCCACGATTATTGTCAGGTCCTTGTCTGTTTCTATTATTGTAATTGTTGTTATTTCCGTTGTTATTATTAATATTGTTATTGTTTCGTGGATAATTGTTTCTCCCACGAAATCTTCTGTTATTTCCACGATAATAAGTGGGTCTTTGCCCGAAATATAATACGGCGTTCTGTTGCCCTGTTGCTTCAGTGCAACTGCTTACAAATTTACTCACGGCTTCATTCATATCATTGAATTGGCCTGCTTCCATGATAAGTTTTACTTTATCATTGGAGCAGTTTTTTGTAATAGTTTTTACTGCAACATGTACTTGTTAGCTAATTCACAAGAAAAACCATCAGATATATACGTTTCAAGTGACTTTGTGAGATATTCTATTTCAGTACAGTATGCAGTTGGTGTTTTATTGTTTTGTTTTATGCTCATCAGTTTAGCTGACAAAACATGCACTGATTCACCTTTTGTATTCAGGAATTCTACCAACGTTTGTGTCATTTTATATATATATATATATATGTTCCTTTAACTCCCATTGGAGCATAGGGCGCCAACAATAGTCGTTCTCCACCGTACTCGGTTTTGGGCTACATTTCTAGCTTCGTTCCATGTTAAACCCACAGATCTCATTTCGGCTTCGGTGGAACGTCTCCAAGTAATTTTAGGCCTTCCAACTCTTCGTCCTGCTTGATGAAACGGGTTCCAACGTAACGCATGCTTGGCGATATTGTCATCTGGACGTCGAAGTGTGTGACCAATCCATTGCCATTTCGTTTTCGAATCTCAGTAGCCACATCTATCTAATTTGATTTGCGAAGTAGCTTAATATTCGATATAATATTTGGCCAAAAGATTCGAAGTATTCGTCTGAGGCAGCGATTGACGAATGTTTGCAAACGACTTGTAATTATGCTGGTCACCTTCCATGTTGTGCATCCGTACAAAAGAACTAATTTTACATTGGATTCAAAAATTCGCAGTTTTGTTCGAAGACTAATGTTGTTGTTTTGCCATATTGGTGCTAGAATTCCAGATGCTGCTCCAGCTCTACTGATTTTTGCCTCCACGACAATCTCAGTACCTCCATCAGCGGTAATCATGCTACCCAAATAACATAATTCGTTGACAATGGCATAGTTGTTATCACCTACATTACTAGATGCCGGAGAGTTTTCTTGTAAGGAGAGACCTTTTGTTTTTGTTGTGTTTATTGTTAGACCTGTACCATCCAACTTTGACTGGAGTTCAACCATTGACATCTCCAGGTCACGAACTCTATGCGAAAGAAGGCATATGTCATCTGCATATGCAAGGTAGTTTAAAAAGGAGTTATCTATACGACATTGAACACCCCTACGCTGAAATGAAGTTGATGTCAATACGTCCTCAATGACAAGCAAGAACAGAAGTGGCGATAGTATGCATCCTTGCCGCACTCCACTTAGTACCTGGAAAGGTTCAGACAACTTTCCCTTATGTAACACATAGCAGTAAGCATCATTATAGCTCTCCTTTATAAATGCTATTAGTTTTGACGGGATACCTCTCTTACGAAGAGCGTTCCAAATGCAATTGCGATTGATGCTGTCGAACGCTTTTTCAAAATCAATGAAAAGTAGATTAAGAGTTGAATTATGTTCGCCACACTGTTCAATGATAATTCGAATGGTGTTTATGTGATCTGCGCACGAGAAACCACTACGGAAGCCGGCTTGGGCCGAGGTAATTGTGTTTTCAAGGTGTTCCTTTATGCGATTGAGTATTATTTTTGCTATAATCTTTGAAATTGCTGGTAAAACACATATGCCCCGCCAATTGTTGCAATCTTTCAAATTACCTTTTTTCGCAATCTTCACCATTATGCAGCATTTTCAGCTGCACTAGCCAATAGATCGATGTGTCGTCGTTTGTCTCTTCGGACAGCACGCTGCACAATTTTGTGCATGGACTTATATTTTGCCTCCAAGAGCGTCTTAGTTTCGGGCGTAAGATGTTCAGTTGCCGACAATTTTGATTTAATATCAATACGCTCCTGTATAGTATCCCATGTGTAATCTGTCATCCACGGTTGTCTGCCTTTTGGTTCCGGTCCTATAGAGACATTTGCACAATTTACAATGGTGTCTTTTAAAGCATTCCACTTGGCAGCGACGGAGACCTGAGCTGTTATATAATTTTGGTTAACTGCTTCACGTAGCTGAGAACTAAAGTTTAACCTAATGGTGGCATTCTTTAGGCGTTCAACAGCAAGTTTTGTTGGGCGAACTGCTTTTGCTTTCTTAAGAATAGCAGATGTGCGTAGACGGATTTTTGCTATTACTAAGAAACGTCTAACAGACATTTCTGAAATATTCTACTTATGGCAAAATGATCAATCTGATTGGCAGTTCGATATTGATCACTGGATCGCCAAGTCACCTTGTGGCAGTCCTTGTGCTGAAAAAGTGTTCCACCTATAACCGTTCTCCTCGCATTGCAGAATTCTACAAAACGTTCACCATTATCATTCCGATTGCCCAAGCCATGAGTACCCATTACGTGCTTAAGTGAGGCATTATCAGAACCAACCTTTGCATTAAGGTCCCCCAATAGGCATATAATATCACCACGAGGTATGGTATCATAGACCGCATTAAGCTGACCATAAAAGCGGTCCTTCATCTCTTCTGATGTGCCTTCTGTAGGGGCGTAGCATTGTATCAGGGATACATTTCTGACCTTAGATTTAAAACGGGCTGTGATAATTCTGTCGGAAATTGGTTTCCACGACATAAGACTTCGGTGGGATTCGGTAGTTAGCAGTAATCCAACACCGGATTCATGGTTACTTCCAACTTCTTTACCAGAATAGAGGAATATAGTGTCACCTGTGGGTGGCTTATATTCACCTGTACCATTCCAGCGTACTTCGCTGAGACCCAGAATAGATATGCGATATCTTTTATTGTCTGTTGTCAAATTTTCAGTATGATTATTTTTCATGTTTCGTGTAGTGTCTCAGGTAATTTAATCTGTATATTTTTTAAAGCGGCTATTTTTCAGACTTTGGTTTTTAAATCCAAAAAGAATCCTTCTGCTGCAATTTTGTGACTAAGTGTCAACCGATTATAGTTTACATTAAATATAGTTCTTATTTCTTCAAGTCTATTTAAAAGGATTTGGAAGTGATGTTGAATGGTCTCTTCCTTAGTTGGTCTGTCAACATTCAGGCATTTATAGGAACGTTCGAAGTGCTCTTTAATTAACCTTTCCATTCCATATAAACTTTGTCTAAGTCATTGGCTCTATTATATTTTATCTAGAATTTCTGCTTTGCTAACATATTTTTTCTTGAGTCTTCTATTGTGCATTTGGTAAATGCGAATTATAAAATTAGTTATTATAATTACTGTTATTATTAATAGATAGATTTCTATAGTTAACAAATTTATTTTTCCCTCAACTATTTCTATTTCATTGACGACATTGGCCTTGGGCCTGTCAAATTTTGTTTCTGATTTACAAATTGAAAAAAAATGTTCTACCTCATTAACGTAATTAGTTTTAAAATTGTAGTTTTTCAAAAATAAAAATTCCCTTATGAAATTAAAATTTAAAAAATTAAATATATTTTTATTAAATATAAGTTTCGATAAAATATAATAGTAAAATTATCTAAATGGCATATTATTTCAAAGAAAAATTCCCTTATGAAATTAATTAAAAATTTAGATCCAAAAATGTCTTTTAAGTTTGACACTTGTATATTTTAAATTAAATAAAAATAATATTGTATATTTTTATATATATATTTTTTTTTTAATAATTAGTATTGTGGTTATTTTGTTGAACTATTTATGGTTTTTAATCCAAATTTCTAATAATCCTAATTAGGCTCAATTTCATCAAATTTAATTTTTCATTAAATTATTCTCATGAAGAATTCCACAACATAAAAATTAATTAAAATTGTCATCGACAATCTTTCATTCCTGATCGTGGCTGGGATTCGAACCGCGGCCGGCAGGTTACCATGACATGTTTCGATCGCAACCACTCGATCTCCTCAGATGGATTTGCCGTTTTACACTCGCAGCCATCGATTACTGCTGACGTCAATAGCCAAACATCAATCCTTAAACCAAATTGTATTTTAACCTTTGGTAGATCGAAGTTTGCTTTTTTGAATGATTATCCATTTTAATTGATTTTACATGTTTTTTCTTTACTTCTGTTTTTTCGTACTTTTGTCAAGAATCCTTCTTGAAGTCCAAAGTACATTTACTTGTTTTTTCCTTTTGTCCTTCTTTACTCTGTTGACCCTTTTCAGCACAACTTGAAGGACAAATGAACACATAGAGCCCGTGCCATAGCCTTAACAATAATTAGTATTGTGGTTATTTTGTTGAACTATTTATGGTTTTTAATCCATTTTTTTTTTTCTTTTAATATTTTTTTTTTTTTTTCAAGTTTTGCCTCGAGCGATATGTCGCTTATAGGCCCTGCGAGTGCGGATTGGACGCACTTCGTTTTAAGCTATGTTTTTATTTATTATTAATAAAATTTTTTTTTTTGGGTTTTTATTAACTGACTTATTTTGCTCATATCATGAAGTTGATTTCGTCAATTTTTTCCCACATTTAAGAGGATTCTTCCCAAGATGGTGGTGGTTTAGAGTTAATGTTCCTAAGTAATATTGACTTTTCTCTTTTTAGTTTTTGTACAACGCCACCTCGACGGTTTTTCCTCGGTGTTGGTGTTCTTGGCTCTTTTTCGTTGGGCAGAGAAAGCTCTTTCGGCCTACTTCTATATTCCTCTATTGTTAGAGGTTGTGGACCTTCTTTCATGCCAGGCGGTAGAAATGTTGAGGGTGCTTAAGAAAAAATTTTAGCACTCCTTCTTCTAGTAAGGGTGCTTTTAAGATTTAAGCACTCCTTTTAGAAGCCTGGATCCTTTGGGTACTCTCTGTTTTTAAAAGCACTCCAAAGCTGGCAGGGTCGCCATGTAATTAAAAGACTTTTTAATTTTGAATTTTGTTTATATAGAATTCTTTATTTGGTGCGGCTGGTACGCACTGTTTTAACTTTGTACAAGAATTGGTTTTATTTAATAATTGTGGCGAGTTTTATAGACAATAAATGCTTATTAAGCATTTTCATTACAGTGGAAGGTATAGCGGTTTGCTAGCATTTACTTACAATCTCGCAGACACTTGTCCAATAGCAAGAGTGGTGATAGTATTACTCTTGACGATCGTGTTTACTGCTAGTATTGTATTTATACACACACACATACACAGCGCACAACACTCAAGTGGCTTATTAGTATTATTGCATGTAATGTATACTGAAATTATGTGTGCAAGCAATGTTAACATAAAAGACACGCTACACTATGTTTTCAGCCGGACCATCAAAAATCATATGGGCCACGTCGGCGGCCAGAATTAGGTAGTATGCCAATCGTCTGTGCCACTTCCGGTTCGCTAAGTCCACCGTGCGAGAAGTGTCGTAGTCCCGGGGGTCGACATTGAGACTTTTTCCATTTGAAGAAGCACTTGATGCGTTAAAAACCACCCTTATCTTTGTTGTTGTACTTTCTGGGTCAAAAACGTCATGTGGTAAAAATTAACTTGGGCTACCTGAAGTGTTTTCAACCCTTTCCATATGCCCTAAAGTTATGTATTCTTTGCGGATCTCATCATACTGAGCCTTGCGCTCATTTCTCATTTCTTAAAAATTGACAAACTGCAATATGTCTATTAGGACCTAGCGCTCCTGGGGGGTTATTATGTAATTCGATTCGAAACGAAAATACTTTCGAAAGAAATTTCCGTATCGAAAATGAAATGGTATTTTCTAATCCGTTCGAAAGCCCCACAGATTTGTATTTGTTAAAAAAAGGGAAAAACAAAGTGCTGCCAAATTTATAGCCGATAAATTTGACAGTACCTGTCAATATTGACAGAACTTTTTTGAAGAACAAGCGTTTTTAAAAAAAAGTTTAATTTTCCACAAAAAGTAAATATTAGTGAAAACTTCCAAACAAAATAAAATTACAAATATTTATTAATAAAAAAATAACTGGTTAAGAACATGGATTCTGTTGCATTGTGGTTTGATGATAGCGATGAAGAAAGTGATGCAATTGCAGAAAGAGTTCAACGGAAAATAATAAGAGATACATCCGACATTATGAGCCTTGATAATAGCACGTAAGAAAGATTTTTTTTTAAATTATTAAATTTAATCATAAAAATAATTTTAGTTTCGTGAAAAACTTTCGGCTTAATAAAAATGCATTTATGTATGTCTACAATTGTATAAAAAGTGATTTAAAGCCACCTGAAAGATCAACAGCCATTGCACCTTTGATTAAATTAGCTGCCACATTGAAATGTTTGGCACAAGGTGGATACCAACATCAGATTGGCCAAGATCGTCTACTGGGCCTTTCACAATCTTCAATTTCCATATGCTTATCTGAGGTATGCGAAATAATAGAAAAAACTCTTTGTCCGAAGCATATTATCTTTGAAATGACTGAAGAGAAAAAGATGGAGGCGAAAAGATATTTTTTCAATAAATGTGGAATACCTGGAGTAATTGGAGCAGTAGACGGAACTCACATTCAAGTAATAAGGCCAAGTAACGATGAGCATTTATACTTCAACCGAAAACAGAAACACAGTATTAATGCTATGGCGGTTAGTTCTCACATAGTTAGATACATATCCTCGTTCGTAAATAAATGTGTTCAATAATATACATATGTAAAATATAACCATATAAAACACAATAATTTAAGAACGACGATGTGTGTATACTACATGTACCTAATTAAATATTTTTTTTCTTCAGATTTGTGATCACGAAATGTTTATTAGGGCAGTCAATGGTCGGTTTGGTGGAGCTTGTCATGATTCACATGTATGGAATTTGTCTAATGAGAGACAATATTTAAAAGAAAAATTCCAAAATGGAGATAGAGGAACTAGAATTCTTGGTAAGATTATTATTTTTTAAATTAGCCGAAATTATAGTTAATTTTATTTAACATAGAAATTACATCGTTTTTTCAGGTGATTCAGGTTATCCGCTTGAGCCATGGATTATAACCCCATACAGAAATACAGCAGAAAGTTCTACTGAATCATTTTTCAATGATCAACATTCTAAAGGGAGGTCGATAATTGAAAGAGCTTTTGGAGTGTTGAAAGCTAGATTTCGTTGTCTCTTAGCAGCAAGAGAATTGCATTACACTCCACAAAAAGCCGTTCAAATTCTTAATGTTTGTTGTGCATTACACAATATTTGTTTGTTGTATGATATTGAGAACCCTTGTCTACAAAATGAAGAAATGTCTACAACTTCTACTAATGAGGGTATATATACCTCCTATACTAATGAAGATATAAGTACTTCTTCTGCCACAAGTAACTTAAATAATATTGCAAAACAAATAAGAGATGAAATAAAGAATAATATGCAAATAAGTTAATAAAAACTTGTATTTATATTGTAAAAAAAAAGAATACAAAGGATTAAAAGTAAAAAATTCATTTAAAATTACATAAAACTTAAAATGTAAAAGAACTCATTTAGAAATTAAAAAAAAACTTAATAAAAAATAAAAAACTAAATTATTTCAAAGTTTATAAAACTCAAAAAAGGAGATCATGTTAATTTAAAACTATGTTTTTATCAAAATAAGGCAAAAATTACTATCAGGTATAACTGTCAACAATATATTGTTAACTGAAAGTTAAAGAAATAGTTATTTTTAACTGAACTTGGTGAAATTGGCGTATGACTAATTTCCTTTTTAATTTTGGTTTGAAAAAATAAAAAAAAACTTAAGATTTTTTTAATTCATCCATTTGCACGAATCCACTTTTTTGCCATTTCAATTCAAATATTTTATTTTTTAATTCCAGCTGTGCCAGCTTATGCTTTGTTTTTTCTATTTGCTTTTTTTTTTTAAACTCAAACTTTTCATTCTCATGTTTTTTCTTAAATTCAAACTTTTCTTTCGCAAGTTTAAATTGGCGTTCTTTCCAGTCACAATTCCTTCTTAAATATTTGTTAGTCGCAACAAGGTTCTGAATAACTTCTGTCATAGCCTCTATTTGGTGTTTTTGGTTGATGTTGCTTTCTTTTAAAATTTGCAACGAAGCTTCTTGATAACCAATCTGATTATCCACTTGTTTTTGTAAAAGATTTTCTCTTTGCACATGACTTCGTTTACGCGGAGTATAAGTATTTGAGGTAATGGACCTTTTTTGCGCTGAAGTTAAAGATGGTTCATCGCTAGCTTCTGTTAGGTAAGCTTCCAGTCTTTCGTCTTCCTGTTGATTGTCGGCATCTATGGAACTTGTCGCTGGGGCAGTATTTGCTTTCACTCCAAATTCAAAAGTTCCCCTCATGCCACTGACAGACGAATTTATTGAAAGCAATTCGCTCACTCGTTGTTCTAGTGGCGTTAGAGAGCAAAAATTGCTAGGGCCACCACCAGTCCCTGAAATTCCACTCGCGTTCTTTCGACATTTAACTTTTACGTGTTGTTTGTAGTCTGCCCATACCTAGTCACATAGCAAATTTGTAAAAATAGTTAACACAAAATCGATTAAATGAAAACTTACTTTTTTCCACTTTTCCAATTCACGATACGGTGGACCAACCGCATCTAAATCTTTTGACAGTCTTTGCCACAAATCTTTCGACTTACTTTTAGCATTTGCAACATTTAGGTGGCCCTTTGCTAAATCTGCATGTGCAACCATGAAATCGACCATCACCTCATACTGTCTTGGTTTTGTAAATATTGCTTTGTTAGAGCTTTCCCTAAAGCATTTAAAAAAATTTCTATGTATAAAAATGTTCAGACTAAAAACAAAAAAGAGTTGTGACAACAAACACATGGTATAAATTGTGATTTCAAGTCACTCACAGTATTAATTGTTTAATTGTATTTTACAGTTTTTGTAAAAAGTTTTATTTACTTACATTTTTAAATTTTTTATCGTTTTCGCAAGCACAGCCACTTTCGAATAATTTACGAACAATTTAAATGAACTGACATTTGCTTTCGTATTACATAGTTGCAATTGTAAAAGGGTAAATTTTAATTTACGAAAAGGGGTAAAAAAAATCCCGCAAAAATAAAATATTTACGAACGTTCGAAAATAAATTTTCGAAAAACGTACTACATAATACAATTTGTACGAATTCGTAAATCTTTTCTTTCGAATCGTATTACATAATAACCCCCCTGTATTGCTTCTGATAAAATTTGGTTTTGAGCCACTTCCTCTAATTCCCAAAATTTTAATAGAAACGTTTGTTATATGAGACTTTCGAACTATTCGTGTGGAAACTCCCATAGTCGTTGGACCCGTAACAATCCACCCATAAATTGTTTCTTGAGCCACTAATAATTCAAAAATACCATGTTTCACTCTACCGCTAAGAATAGACGGATAACGATCACCTCCTAATAATACATCTACTTCACTGCTTTCAAAAAATTTTGGATCGGCATAGCTTAATTTCGGTGGTACAAAGTTTTTCGGGGGAACAAAGGAATGTGTAGGGATACTGCCCATTACACGAGAAACTACTAACGCTTGTACATTGAGAGACACGTTCTCATCAAAAAGCGAAACAATTGTAAACATTGCCATTTTAGAAGATCTACTTATTATTTCTCCTCCTAACCCTGTGACTTCCGCGAAAACTGGATAAGTAGGTAGCTTCAACAGTTTTTGTATTCTCTCCGAAACAAAACTTTCATCTGAACAGGGATCTATTAACGCTCGTACCTTGTAACTAGAACCAATATGCTAACATTAATCCATGCTGTGGCCAACATCACTTTTTTCGCTACTGTAATGTGATACGACTGAACCCCTCGGGACGTACTTGCAACTTCAGAAGGCTGGGGTTGACTTTTGGTACCCTGACTTTCATCTTGAGAATTATTATTCGCCTGGGACTGATTTCTAGTATTACACCCTACGACTTCTTTATGCATCAATGTATGATGCCTTTTCTTGCACTTTGAACAACTATTAGAACTATTACAATTCCCATACATATGAGCGATTGTTAGGCAATTGAAACAAAATCGAAATTTTTCAAAGTTGAAACACGATTTCTATAGTCCATATTAAGAAATTTATTGCAAGAGCTAATTTTGTGATTTTCCTTGCATAATTTGCATGAAATTAAATCAACTTTTGTATGATGGGCCTTAAATTGCTTAACTTTGGTAGATGTCGGATTATTGTTGACACTATTTGTCAATATAATATCAGAAACACTCTCAAGGTCATGAAATCTGTCCGTTAAAAAATTGTTCAATACGTCCCATTTAGGAACCTCTGTCTTGTTTTTCACTGATTGCTCCCAAAGATTTAAAGTGCATTCTCGAAGACGCTATGAGCATTGAAATACGAAAATTGGGTCCCACGTATTAATGTCAACATTGTATAACTTTAATACTGATATGCAATTGCTAATTTCCCTTTTGTAGTCTTTTGATCTCAGAGGCTACCTCTTGCTGGCATGGAGACAAATTAAACAATACTTTAAGTTGACTATAAATTAACACGCGTTTATTTTCATACTGGGACCTAACATTGCTCCATGCAATTTCAAAATTTTCGGCTGTTAAAGCAATATTTCTATTGATGTCCCTAGCCTCCCCGTCTGTTTTTCTAAACAAATAAAATAATTTTTCAACAGGGATTAGTCGCGTATTGTTTATGTAAATTGCCGTAAACATGTCCCTAAATTTGGGCCACGATACGTAATCTCCATAAAACACGCCGGTATCACACGGTGGTATAGGTATTGAACCATGAAGTTTGTGAACCACTGTTTCTTCACTATTTTTACTTTCATCTTCTACAGCCTGTTTTGCCTTTGCAAGTATATTAACACATCTCACATAAGTCTTCCGAACCTGTGAATATTTTGCCTGAATCATCATACAGTTTCTTATATTTTTCCCAACTTTAATTTAATTCACTTTTCTCAAAATCAAAGGCATCAGATTTATAAGCATTTTTAAGCATTACCTCAAACCCGGTCACTTCATCCCCTGCTCGAATAAATTTCTCAAGACTCGTCATTCTGTTTTTTATTCACGGGGAAACAATGCCGAACAAAAATAAAAGGAAACACTTTAAAAATAACACAAATGATGAACCAATATGAAAAACGAGAAAAAATTACAAAAAATCGCGCCACCACTGTTTTTCAGCGAGTTTAATAATTGCGAAAAACAAATGCTTGTTAAAAAACAACAACAAACGGGCGAGTAACTGTCCGCACAAATAAAAGATGGCTCTTGAGTATAAATTTTCTGATTAAATGGCGCCCACCTAACCTCAC
Source organism: Pollenia griseotomentosa (assembly GCA_963931875.1). NCBI lineage: Eukaryota > Metazoa > Arthropoda > Insecta > Diptera > Polleniidae > Pollenia > Pollenia griseotomentosa. The sequence continues at coordinate 126,909,529 of OZ007561.1, read as the reverse complement.
TTTCACTGAATCAGGAATAAATTTTTGAAACACAATGTATGTAATATTCAAATTCCATTGTACGTACCTCTTTTTTTCTTTTAATTTCTACGGGCGAAGAACCAAATGTTTACCTCGGTAGCTGCTTATAAAGCTGGGGCAGGTTGCAACGTTAGGCGCTCTGGCGACGCACTGTACGATGGTGTCCACCCTGTTGCATCGGCGTTCGCTGGGATGTGGTGAACAATTACCTTACGAGTGGTTGGAGTTGAACCGGCAAGCTGGTGGAAGACCGATGGTAGGTAAAGCACGCTCGTTGGCAGTTCAGGCCTTTTTGTCCACATGTGATTCGGCTGAAAATGAGCAAGACCTTTCGTTCACTTCTACAGAAAATGAAACACACTTTGGTTTTTGTTTCTCTCAATTCACAACTTTATTTTCTGGTAGATTGGTAGGGGCACAATAAAGGTAATGGGCACTTGCACTATTATACTCGGTACAATTATGGTGTGGGGTTTATATTTCTTGTCCAACTATTGAATTTAACTTTTTTCACTTTCTTTATTTAATTTAAATTGAATACTAGATTTACTAAGGCAACATAGACAATTGGTTGTTGGTGGCTCAAAATACAAAAAGGGAATAAATAAAAAATGCAAAGTCATATAACATGTCAGTTTTTAAAATCTCTCCATTCAAAGTTGCCACATCGTTGCAGCCAGAGATGGACACACGTGACATGTTTAATGTTCCCTGTTTGTACGCGTTGCGAATAATGTTTAAAAATACCATTTAGATGCGTTGTTGTATAGTTGTGTTCTTTTTTATTTTTAATTTTTTATAAATACACAGAAATCAGCTATAAAAATAACTTTTATTTTACTAAAGCGGCCCATACACTTGCAATAATATTGGAAATGATATTCGCCATATTATTTCCATTTTGTCCTATATTATGCAATAAGTCGCACAAAGGTTAAATCCATTCAATAAGAAGGTGAACATAACCTATAGAAATAACACAAACAGCGTTATACAATGTTGCCAACACATTTCACTTTCTCTTCGTTGTGCAATAAAAATCAAAAGTCTTTTGATTGTTGCCAATACATTGCGCCTCCTTTTTATATCACATACACATTGGCGATATAATTGTACAATACGTAAAATTTAACAATTTTATTGCAAGTGTATGAGCCGCTTAAGTACTAGTTAATTGATACAAAACTCATCCACGGTAACACTGTTTTTCCATTTGTCATTTTACTTGCGACAAGTGTCAAAAATTTACTTGCAAGCAAATTCTCTTGCAAGTCGAGCTGCAAATACAAAAAATGTGATGGTGTTTGTAAAAAAGTGTGAGTGTATTGAGTTTTTCGAACTTGCACTTGCATGTATCAACGGGGGGTTACGCTGCCTTTACACATGCAAGTAGTGGCATGCCACTGTTGTATACATATTCACCCCTATTGTGAATATCAAGTGGAATTTTTGTTCCCATGAAATTTTCATTCCCCTCGAAGGGAAAAAAGCAATCGAGAATCTAGTGAAAAATTTTTCACGCTATCAGTTCCAGTGAATGTAAAAAAAAGAAGAAAGATTAGAAAATTAATAATCAATAAAATTTTTGTTTAAAAATATACACGTATATATTTTAAAGAAAAGTTAAAATAATAAATCTAAATAATTAGTATTGGAGGGATAGGTTGATTACAACGTTAGTTTTTTGCACTTTTTAAATTTTATGTAGTAAAATATTTTCGAAAATTCTGCCACCACGTCTTTCACAAATCCGGCAGCAATCAAACTGTTGTTTTGCATTTTGTTTAGTAGGACCGTAGGACTAGTAGGACCGGTCCGCACAATTCAAATTATCTCAGTTGATAAAGAGGATCGTAGGTATACTGCGCCGCAATAAGCCTTTTCGGAAGAATCGCAGAACCCGTGTTCTGCGTGAAGGCTTAAAAGGTACCCATCTTGGAATCTTGAGAAGACAAATTTGTGGTAGATTACGAACAAAAGTGTTCCATTTTACTAGCAAATGCGGTGGGATACCTCATCCTAGCCTGCTTTTAGCACCCATAGTTCCTACATGAAGAGTTTTGTTACTACTACGAATGGTCCTAACCAGCTAAAAGGGTATAACAGCTTTGCAATTATCGATAAGATCTGCCTTTTTGTGCTGCTGTCAGATATCTGAATTGGCTCTACCACTAGGGCACAAGAAGAAACACATTTTTACTTTTTCGCTGGCGTTAAAAAAGTTCACGTACCAACGGCGATGAAGTTTTAAATTTGTGTGCAATGAGATGGCGTTGGCATTTATTTAAGGCGACCAGATTTTAAAAATAAAAAAAGAGGACATAGAGAAACAACGTAAAAAATGTATTTGACTTCAACATTTTTTTATATATTTTACAAACAAATTTACATTCACATAATAATATTTGTAAAATTTACATATAAATAAGTAAAATTAGGTAAAAAATAACGAAACTTAAAAATTCATTGCACTTACTTATTCAATATTTTATACTGCAAGTGCATAAGAGTTCAGTAGGAGTATGAACAGAACAAGAATGGCACGAAAAAACAGAAGTAAGGAAGAACATGTAAAGTCAATTAAAATAGATAATCATTCAAAGCTAATTTCGATCTACCAAAGGTTAAATACAATTTGTTTTAAAGTTTGACTATTGACTGCCAGCAGTCCTCGTTGGCTGCGAGTGTTAAACGGCAAACCCCTCTGAAGAGATTGAGTGGTTGCAATCGAAACATGTAAGGGCAACCTGTCCGTAAAAGCCTGGGTTCAAGCCCAGCAGCAGTTAAGAATGAAGAATTATCAATCAATTTTCATGTTGTAAAATTCCTTCTTCATTAAAAATAATTTAATGAAAACTAAATTTGATGAACTTTGGCCTAATTAAAAATATCAAAAATTTATTAAAAATATTTAGACTAATTACTTATTACCAGGGACCGGAAATAAGAGTTATTTTTCAATTTTTAAAGAAATAAATCATACATAAATGAACATCGTAGAAAACTTTTAATTACACCATCATGATTTTTAGGCGAAATGCATCCAACGTATTGCATGATATTTAAATTTTTGATTTTTATTTTAACAATCAAAAATAAGAGTTATTTTTGATTTTTATTTTTTTAAATGAAAAATAAAAGTTATTTTTGATTTTTATATTTTTAAATGAAAAATAAAAGATATTTTTGATTTTTATATTTTTAAATCAAAAATAAAAGTTATTTTTGATTTTTATATTTTTTTATATCAATAATAAAAATAAATTCAAAACTCTTATTTATTTGTTGATGCCGTATGTATTATAATATGCTGCTTCATTCAAATTTCTTTATGAATATAATGTATTATGTGACTTATCCATTATCAGCTATAAAAACATGAATGCATAGAAATAGCTTATAAGTTTTGGCTGCCATTCAAGTCAGTGTAGAAAGGTCATTTTCAGCACTCAGATTAATATTGGGAGATTTGAGGTATAATTTATCTGAGGAACATTTAAAATCAATTATGATGGTAAAATTGAACACCTGAAAACGACCTCTTAGCACTGACTTTAATGGCAGCCAAAACTTATAAGCTATTTCTATGCATTCATGTTTTTATAGCTGATAATGGATAAGTCACATAATACATTATATTCATATAGAAATTTGAATGAAGCAGCATATTATAATACATACGGCATCAACAAATAAATAAGAGTTTTGAATTGATTTTTATTATTGATATAAAAATATAAAAATCAAAAATAACTTTTATTTTTGATTTAAAAATATAAAAATCAAAAATAACTTTTATTTTTCATTTAAAAATATAAAAATCAAAAATAACTTTTATTTTTCATTTAAAATAATAAATATCAAAAATAACTCTTATTTTCTATCTAAAAATATAAAAATCAAAAATAACTCTTATTTCTTGATTTTTTTGATAAAAGTCATAACAGTTACGGTCCCTGCTTATTACTATTAAGAAGGAATTACGTTATAAATGGCCAAGCAAATACGCTGTGCATTTTTCTAATGATTTAAAACCAGCAGCGAATGTGTGTGGCTGACCAATTTTGATTGTATGGACGCAAAATAGTGTATTTTATGGTATTAATAAAATGCGAATTTTTTGCAATCACACAAACCATTCTCTGATACATACGTATGACGGCCACTATCTTAACTAAGATGCGCAGTAGCAAATTTTTTTTGTATGGCTGAGTGCGCAATCTTGTTTTTTTGATTGATCTCTTTCCCTCTTACCCATAAACTAAGACTTTCTGAAAGAAAACTTTCAAAGTATGAAATCAGAAAAGAGAGGAAAATTGGCTGTCAAATTACGCATAAGTCATAAATTGTAGTGTGGTATTTTGGGAGATATTTTATAGCGACAAAAAAAAATCATTTTAGAAATAATATATATTTGTATGTATATAAATTTGAACAAATATAGATTCCAACTAATTTAAGGCATAATGCTTAATTTGAATTCAACTATTGATAAAACGTCGATTTATGTTAATAAAATTAAACTATTTCTGAAGAGTTTAATTATTTAAAAATAGACAAAAATTTCTATTAGAATTATTTGGAGAAATAATTTTGTTAGTTATATAGAATTTTGTCAGTCGAAATAAATTTTAAAATGTCCATATTAGGAAAAAATTATGTTTATATATGAATCCTATTAAATGTGGAACAAAACTGAAAATGTATACAACTGATTAAATCGTTACTTATTTATAACTCAAAAGTATTTTTCATTCGAATAATTTTCAAATTTAATTTATTTCTAGTGCTGCCTATGATACCATTACTGAACAAAACGTTGCGATAAAAAAGCTTTCACGTCCATTCCAAAATGTTACTCATGCAAAGAGAGCTTATAGAGAATTTAAGCTGATGAAACTAGTAAATCATAAAAATGTAAGTATTAATCAGTAAAGCTTCGTACAGACGGTGGTCAGATCTTAGAATGTTGCCATTAAAATTGCCTAAAAATGTCTTGGAACTGTATAAACATTGTAAGCTCATTTGGCAGATATGTAAAATTAACGCATCTGACAATGTCACTATTGTCAGAAAAATGACAACATTGTCTGTACGAAGCTTAAGTTATACATTCGTATGTATGTTTGTATATATTTATATATATATATATATATATATATATATATATATATATATATATATATATACTTTATTTCAAAGATATTTCAATATTTTTAGAAACGTTTGAATATACCATCCAAATTGTACTAAAATGTCTACTTTAATATATATCTTTATTTAATTTTTTTTTTAGATAATTGGACTACTAAACGCATTTACACCTCAACGCAACTTGGATGATTTTCAAGATGTTTATCTCGTAATGGAACTTATGGACGCTAATTTATGCCAAGTTATTCAAATGGATCTCGATCACGATAGAATGTCCTATTTACTTTATCAAATGCTATGTGGCATTAAGCATTTACATTCAGCCGGCATAATTCACAGGGTAAGGGACTTTTAATTTTATACTAGCAAATCAATTATGTACAGCCAGGGTTGCTACTTGATTCCGATTTTTATTTATTAAAGTATCCATTTTATGCTGCAGTAGGGTTCCCAGACGGCCTGGAATGGCCTGGATTGTCCAGTTTTTTGGGTGTTCAGGTTCCAGCTAAAATGCAGTTTGTTCGGTTAAAAAACTTTACTTAATTTTGAAAAATTACTTATTTTTTTATTATATATTTATTATTGTTTAGAACAAAATCACATATTCAGAAAAAATTGTAAGGAACAAGTTTCTAATTTAGGTTAGGTTAGGTTAGGTTCCATTGGCAGCCGTGATCAAGCACAGCTCACGTGGGTCCATTAATTAGTTCCCGTTGTGTTACCATGTCACACCGTCTCCCATGGGTCCTATGTTGTCTGGCTGCTAGTGTTCCCACGCAGCCATCCGGTCGATTCAGTAAAGGAGTGAATCCTGTTTACATCAACATCAGAGAGACAAGTTTTGTCCCCAAGGGCTCTTCGACCAAACATTTCGAGTCTTAGATCTCCGAAAGCCGGGCAATTACAGAGAAGATGTTCCGTTGACTCTTCCTCCTCCTCATCGCCGCAACTTCTGCAAAAGTCATTGTAAGGGAGCCCCAGCCTCTGGGCGTGCCTCCCAATGGGCCAGTGGCCAGTTATAACCGCAATCAGGTTTCTTAGATGATGTCTGGACAGCTGTAGTGCCCGACGTGTCCTTTTTTCATCTATGACGGGCCAGATTTTCCTGGTTTCCCCACAGGTAGTTTCATCGTGCCACCTCCGACTGGCGATAATATGAAACTTATGCGCTATAAGTTGCTTGCTCCTTGGGAGCGATGCACCTACATTACATGTTGAACCGTCTCGATTCAAGGTGGTGCCTGCATGCGCCAACGAATCCGCCATGCAGTTCCCCAGTATGTCCCCGTGTCCGGGGACCCAATTAAGGGTGACCAGTGAATGTCTCGCTATCTCATCCAGAGACATCCGGCATTCTCGGACAATTCTCGATGTGATGAACACATTCTCCAGGGATCTTATGGCCGCCTTGCTATCGGTAATAATGTGAATATCCCTTCCAGATATTTCACCGTACCGGATGCGTCTCGCGGCTGTGTGGATGGCCATTATCTCGGCCTGGATGACACTGCAGTGGTCCGGCAGCCTCATAGGAATGCTCCAGTTTAGCTGCTCGGAGTATATGCCAGAACCGACACCATACAGTGTTTTAGACCCGTCCGTGAAGATTTTAATCGCATTCGCGGGAATTTGTACGTCATCATAGTGGACCACGTTATCCAAAATGCTTACCGTGAAGCCAGGATCAAAGATCGGCTCGGGTGTGACATAATCAACATCCATGTGCCAATTAATTTCGTTCAGAATATTAGCATGTCCGATATTGAAATCCCTCCATGCTCCGGTGGCCCTTAGTCTTACCGCCGCGTTCGCAGCCAGCCTTTTGGCCAAAATGTCTGGTGGTAACCAGTTTAAAATCGTAAACAATGCCTTAGAGGGGGTTGTTCTAATGGCACCTGTTACCGCTATCGCCACCATTCTCATTGTACGTTCAAACCCAGTTTGATGACTCTTCACCTTGAGTGCCGGCCACCAAACAGTTGCCCCGTAGAATAGAATGGGTTTAATGACACATTCGTATAGCCAGTATACATTCCTCGGGTTAATTCCCCAGTTAAGACCAATGGCCCTCTTGCAGCAATACAATGCAGTTGCCGCCTTATTAGTCCTGGAAATGGTGTTCATCCTCCAGTTCAGTTTGCTGTCCAATATTAGCCCCAGATACTTGGCGCTGTCAGACATTTCCAGTGAGACCCCCTTTATCCTCGGGGTATCAAATTTGGGAATTTTGTATCTCCTTGTGAAAAGTACCAGTTCCGTTTTGGCAGGATTTACATCCAGTCCACATCCCTGGCACCATTTTGTTAGGACGTCCAATGAGGACTCCATTAGTTCAGACAATAGTCTGGGATCTTTACCCAGAGCCACAACTGCAACGTCATCCGCATATGCAACCGTTCTGCAGCACGTCCTTTCCATGGCCCTGAGTAGGGTATTCATATTCAGATTCCAAAGTAATGGTGAGAGTACACCACCTTGCGGGGTGCCCCTAGTCGCAACCTTGGAGATGTTCGAGGCGCCTAAGTTGGATTTGATACGCCTGAAGTGCAAGATGCTGCTGACAAATTGAATAATCGCCGGGTCGATTTCCAAATGTCTCATTGCGTTAATAACCGATTCAGGTCTAACGTTGTTGAAAGCGCCCTCAATATCCAGGAATGCAACTAAAGCAAATTCCTTGTAGTGCAGGGATCTCTCTATGTGGCACACCAATGAGTGAAGCGCAGTTTCAGTGGACCTTCCCTTCGTGTAGGCGTGCTGAGCCAGTGACAAGGAATTGTGTCCCAATGATGATCTAATATGCATATCCAAAATCCTCTCTAGTGTTTTCAATAGAAAGGAGGATAGACTAATCGGTCTAAAGTCTTTAGCCATAGTGTGAGATGTCTTCCCACTCTTGGGGATGAAGACGATCTTATATGTTGTCCAAGTTGATGGGACATGTGAGAGGCTCAGGCAGGCTCTAAATATTGCCAGGAGCCATGGCATCAATATTCCCAGGTTCTTTTGCAGGTCCGCTGGGATAATGCCATCCGGGCCTGGAGATTTAAAGGGATGGAAGCTTTTGACCGCCCATTCCACACGATGGCAAGTTATCGGAATATTTGAAATATCCCGAGTGCCACTAAGTGTTCCTTCCCTAGGCACATCATCAGTGCAACCTGGGAAGTGTGTATTCATCAGGACCTCAAGGGTGTCCCGACTGTTTGTGGTCCAGGATCCGTCCATCTTCCGTATATACGATGGAATAGCTGGTTTAGAGGATAAAATCTTACGTAGCGGACTAGTCTCCGAGGAGTTTTCCACATCGCTGCAGAATTTCCTCCATGACTGTCTCTTGGCCTTCCTGATAAGATTTTTGAATCCATTTACTGAGGACTTGTAATTGTTCCAAACACCATTACGCTTTGCCTCATTAAAGAGTTTCCTGCTTTCTTTGCGTTTTTCAGCAATCTCCGCATTCCACCATATGGGCTTAGCTTTGCCCTTCCTGTCGATTCTTTTACAGGATTCGTTTGTTGCCTCCATTAAGACACCAGTCAGTGACTCCACTGCGGAGTCGAGCATGGACACACTGTCTATGAGAACCGGGCACATAGGCAGCTTGTCCCCGAGTACACTCGCATAGATAGACCAATTGGTCCTTCTTCTATTCGTGTAGGGTTTAGCTGAATCAGCTCTAAAAGAAAAATTGAAATCAATATACATGTGATCAGAGAAGGAACAGTCCTTTGACACGTTCCAATCGCTAATCAAATCTGAGAACTTATCACTAATAAGCGTAATATCAAGAACCTCCCTTCTGTTAGTCACAATAAAGGTGGGCTCACTACCCCTATTAACTACTGTTAGTTCATTTTCTACTATGAAGTCCAAAAGCGACTCACCTCGTGGATTGACATCCGAGCTTCCCCAGACGGTATGATGTGCATTAGCGTCAGCACATATTATCAGAGGGATGTTGCGCCTGTTGGCATGCGACATCGCCTTCCTGGTTGTGGAGTTTGGGGGATTAGCACCCTGGTCATGTGCCATGTAGCAGCTCATAAACCAAACTGTTCTGGTTTTGCCTTCTACTGCGACAGTGCAGGTGTCCTTATCGCTAAAATCAGAAAGAATGAAAGCTTTAAGGATGTTTTTGACCATTACACAGGCCCTGGTCTTACCTTGATCGGCTGCGTACAGAGTACTATAGCCGTCTAAACTGAGTCCGCAAACCCTGTCTTTATACAACAATGGTTCTTGGATGCATACAAGCTCCTCCGTGCCTGAAGCCAATCGGAGGAGAAGGGCAGCTGACGCCGCTTTAGAGTGATGAAGGTTGATTTGTGTAACCTTCATCATAGCTCATCGCTATGGACGACTGTGACGTTGGCATCCTCTGGGTCGTCGTCCGATTCCAGTAGGATGTCCTCATCGTCCGCCACTTCCATCTTGCCAAAGAAGTCACCCACAAGCCCACTGACCGATTGAGTGTCTTCATTGGCCGATGACATAGCGGAATCGTCTTCCATATGCTCCGTTGATGCTGTTGACGTGGTGGTAGTCACCGGAGCTTGAGGCTTCCCTTTGTCATCACCTTTGTAGACTCGGAGGAAGATAGTTCCAAATCCATAGAATATCTTCCCCTGTGTCTTCCGAAGTGACGGCAGAGAGTCACTGTTTATTATAACAGTGGCCTTCCTGGACTCTTCGACAGATTCAGTAACCCTCACTACTTTCCAGTCCTGTGTGGGTAGCTGGGGGTTACTGATCTGTATAATTTCCAGGATCTCCTTGGGGTCGGATGGCTCAGCGGGGATCTTGGCAATAGATCTGGGCCTTTGCGGTACATCGGCCAGAGGTATTGCCTCAATCCTAGCGCCCTGCCAAACTTCCCCCAGGGACTCCACGGCATCCTTGTACAGCAGCGCTGAACGCTCATCTGCACACGCTATCAGTTTAATGTGACCTTGATACCAGCCGGCATCTTCACATTGTGGTGGTGGTCCAGGGTTACCCCTTAAGACATTCAGGAACGCCCTACTAAGTGCGACGACAACCAGCTTCCAGTTCTTGGATGAAATGGTGCCGTCACTAGCGTTGCGGTCAATGATCGCCCAAATGAGGTGGTCTTTAGCCACATCTTTGTTTGTGGTTTGTGGCCGTTGAGGCGTATATTTGGACCGTTTAGTCCCAGGAAGAGTGTCCTCCCCTGACCGTTGCCGTTTAGGCGCTGCTTCGGTTGGCTTCCGTTCAGGATTGCCTTCCTTGGCAGAGGGAGATTCACGTTTTAAACCCTCAATATGGGTTTTTGCCCACTGGAGAGAGGTTTTCTCCTGCTCAGTGAGTTCACCAACCGGTTTTCCACCAAGTCGGCTAATGATTTTGTAGGCGGAGCGCCTGGTTATAAAGGCCCGTTTGGATGCATTTATGTGCCTTTGGGGTTTATTAATAACTGCCGTTGAGGCTGAGGGAGGTGCATCAGAGGGCATCGAATCTTTCTTCGTGTGCTCTCTTTGCACAGGTTTCGGCACTTGGGAAACTGGATTTCTGGCAGACTGAGTCTGTACCTTCAAGCCAGCACCCGAGGAAGGGGTTTCGACGGGTTTTTCTCCCGTCCGGACCTGGGAAGCCTTAGAGGTACCTGGTTTCGAAGAACCCTGTACCAAGCTTGGTTTACGACCGCCTGAAGGCTTAGTCGTAACGAGTTTTTGCGCACTAGTAGCTAACCGTCTAGCAGAGCCTGTCGCAACCACCTTGCTAGACGAGGTCTCAGTAGCATTCAACTTACTACAGCCTGATACCGACGCTGTAGTAGTAGGGTCTCCGGGGATTATGAAGCCCTTTGCCGGATACTTAGGGCATGAATTTTCGGACATTTCGGGGGGGGGGGGGTGAGAATTGGGGTTGCATTTTATGCCTACCTGCCAGGCGAAAGAATACCTGCCGCTCCTCTGGAGACAGACGCAGACCATCAGCCGCTCAATATGAGAACAGACGCTGATGGATTTTATTGCGGACCGACGGCCTTCAGAAGGCCCAACATTTGACCGTAAAAGGCCAGCGGACGCATAGTCATTAGCCGCTCCAACTAGGAGAAACAGACGCTAATAGACAGACATTCCAGTTAGTGAGACAGAGCGAGAGGTCAAGTTTTTCAATAATGCGTTAAAAATAACGTAAAAAACTTATATAAATGGATCTCGTTTGTTAGTCACATCAACTAGCAATACTTTTTGTACAAGGACTTTTGGTATTTCTGATAATCTTGACTCACAAGAATCCATTTATATGACCAAATAAACGTAACAATTTTAACAAGACTCAATTTTGATGAAAGTTGCAAATTGTTTCAAACATATATATATATATATATATATATATATATATATATATATATATATATATAGCATATATATATTTGTGGCTAACATAAAGTTATCAGCCATGTTCGGGAAATCGAATTCGAGTGAAATCAAAATCGAACAAACTTAAAAAATGATCCAGTGTTTAAAGTTCATTAAATAGTTTTGTTTTATATACTTCAAACTATGAGTACAGCTTATCTTCATTAGAACTTATCTTAAAATACATAAAAAAACGACGGTAATTTAAAGAAAAATTTAACTGGTAATCTCCATTGATTTCAATTTCACTCGATCCATAACATGGCTGTTTGTGTACTTTTTTATTTGATTTAATTAAATATATACCAAGTTGAAATATCAACTATTTATAAATAAAATATTATGAACCCAAAACAAATTGGTTCGAACTGTCAAAGTCAACAGGCTTTTTGCTGTCACTTGTAGTGAATTCGCCCTGATTATAATTTTGTAATATGATATGACTGAATTTTAAGTGTTACGTTAACTTGCTTTTTAACATTTTTTTTATTGCAAAATAAAATCTGAAGTGAAATTTTATTTCTTTTTATTTCTTATAGTTAATTGATTTTTCAAAATGTCCAGTTATTTTTTTAAAATCCAGGTGAATTTTTAGTTATTTGACTTTTGGTATCTGGCAACCCTATGCAGCAGGGTGAACAGATCTTAAAATTTTTTACAGCCAAATCTTACATTTGACCAGGCCAGAACCAGCTCACAATTAGTTTTAAAAAAATGTGGAAAGTTTTTCAAGATTTTTTTTTTAGTTTATTAACCCTTATTCAACCAAAATTTTTTCACTTAAATTGAAAAATCTGCATATATGAAACTTCTTAAGAACTACTGACTTACAATATTTATGCCCCTAGCACGGTTTACAACTCAACTTTGAAATTAAAACAACTGCTTGTGATGTAATTGTTTGTTGCTTATCCCGGGTCTCTACGTAGCAATATTTATTGCGGCAAACGTCAAATTTGATTGCTCCATTAAATTTGCGACGTTTAGACCGCATGAGTGGCAATCCATTGCGCAATGATTGCTCTTCTTATTGCTTAGAAATCTGCAGTAAAGTGAGTTGTCAATTTTCTGACATATCATTTCTCTGTACGTTTGTTTATGGCAAAGCAATTTCACGTGTTCTCCAGCAAAGTAATCTGCAATTATTGCGCGATTGTTCTGCCGACGTTTTTGCTTGTGCTTAGCAAAAAAAATTGCTACGTGGAGACCCAGCGTTATGTTTACTGCACCAATACAGGGTTGTGAACCATAATACAGAAACTGCAAAATTTCAACTGAACTAGAGCTAAGTTGTAAACCGTAATAGTGGCATTTGTATGAAAGCCGAATTTATTCTTAACACAAATAACTGCGCCCAAGGTACCCGGGTACCTGTACGTGTTTATATGGGAATGTGTAATTTAAGGCGAATTCATACAAGGTGGTCTTGGCTTGCTACGTAAGCAACAGCTGAAAACTAACCTTGTGTCAAAATGATATGCTGTTACTTTTGTTGACATTTATATTTACATGTTTGTATGTTAGTGCACAGGTAATTTGTTTACTGCAGTGTTGTATTATTTTGACACAACGTTAAAGTAGTTTACAGTGTTGTATCCGTTTTCCAGATAAGACCACCTTGTATGAATTCGCCGGCTCCACGAAAAGCCCCCCAATGAAATAACGCCCAAACGAGAAATGAATTATTCCCCAAATTTTGTTCATACATTCTTAGGTGTTATTTCATATGAAATAACTCCCAATTTTTTTGGGCCGTTTTTCATTTTTTTTTGGAATTATTTTATTCCTCATTTGGGGTTTTCAAATTATGAAATAATCTCCAATGAAATAACAACCAACAAATTTTTAAAATTCGGGGCTTGTTTCATAGCGTGCATAATTTGGGTGTTATTTCATTTGTTATTCGGGGGTTATTTCATTTTTTGCGACTTTGCTGTTGGTCCATATTGACTTCATGAAATCCTTGGTGAAACTGACTCTTTTATGAATTTTGGGCATAATTTCATTTTTGTTGCTGATGGGGCTTATTTCATTGGGGGTTATTTCATTTTCATCATTGGGTGTTATTTCATATGAAGTAACGCCCAAATATTGGGGGTTGTTTCGTTTTCGCTTTGGGGTTTATTTCATTTATTTTTCGATGTTATTTCATTCACTTTTTTTGGGTGTTATTTCCTATTTTATGGGGTTTATTTCATTGGGTGTTATTTCCTGGGCGTTATTTCATTGGGGGGCTTTTCGTGGAGCCAATTCGCCTTGGTGTAATTTGAAGTATATGTGTTATTATTAAAAGTCAAAAGTAAAATAAACTGTTTATTTTATGCAATTGAAAAACAGACACATAAAAAAACAAAAATTTTGTTATACACATCCGACGATTAATCGAATATTTTAAAATATAATATATCTGTTACAATATACTACATCTGTTATAATATAAAACATCTGTTGTCTGAGTACGGTATTTCTGCAAAATTAGTGCAGCTTTACAGAATGACGCTTAATGACAATAAAATTCTCAGTAAGAATTGCAACTGCCATTTTCGAACCATTTACTATCGCAGGGGTTAACCTACCGTTTAATGTGTTCAACATATTAATGGAACAATTTGGAAAAAGTCATACCTCCTCGCTTGACATTATTGACGGAAACATGCCAGATGTATCTGGTTTCTACTAGAACAGTGAGAAGAAATCAGCTTAAATTGGCCTGGCAATATAGATTCTATATTATAGAAGCACAACACAAAGATATTGGTTGTAACTATAAAAAAAAAACCACAACAAATTATGACGACAGATGTAGTGTGTTTGTCAAAACACATCACAACTACCTAAAAATAATGTGTAGAGTGTATATTATAACACAGCTACCCAACAACAACAATACAAAGAACAATACAAAATTCTTTATTTAATTTTTCTGCAACATTAAACCACTTGGCACACTTTTAGTGAGACCACACATAAGACAATGTTTACGTGTGCAAGTAAAAGGCATTGCACTTGAAATTATGTCAATGCAAGCGATTTGACTAAAAATATTTCATTCGAAATATTTTTAGGGATAATATTTCGAAAACACAATGTGTAAATGCAAGCAAACAGAAAATAAGCCAATGCACTTGAAATAAGGTAATGAGCAAAATTTTAAGTAAAAAGATTGAATGAATGATAGAAAATAATTTAAAATAAGAAATTGAGTGGAAATTGGGTTAAAACACTGACCAATCAAAATCTAGTGTTTTGACTCAATAAACCTCATCGTAGGTTAGAGAAGATAGAATAGAACATAGAATTAAGAATTGTAAATAGTATAAATAAGAAACATTTTTCAATAAAGAATCAGAATACTTTTGAAACTCAAACTTGTTCTCAACCTTCTAGCCGGGCACCTTAAACAGTGCTCAGAAGAAGTAAAACGTGCTGTGGCTAAGCATAGCATTCAAAACTAACTTAGCAAAAACTCACAAATCTTACATATAAAAATCTAAACAAATTCAATCCTTTATATGGCGATCCTGCCAATTTCGAAGCCTTTCGGAATTTAAATTTTATTCTTTTTTTTTAAATGTCATATGTTGATTTAATTGATTCGATTCCTTCGGAAAAGGACATTGAAGTAATTTTTTTCGAAATACGAGACAGAGGTTGAACAATACGAGCCAGATGGTCAAAACAAATTTTGTCCAGTTTATGTACCAACCCCAAAACATTACGGTCCAAAGCCAATAACTCTGGAAGAGTACAGAAAGAGAACAACCAACCAAAAGCGGAAGGAAGAAACAAGTCAAAAACAAAGTAAAGCTAATAGAGGAGGTAAGAAGAGAAAGATTCAGAAAGAAAAGAAGGAACTACTACGATTGATAGGATTAAGTTCCGGTGAACAAAAGAGGAAGCTATACATCCAGTTGAAACAACTTGAGAAAAAGTAATGGGAGGACACGAATCAAAAGAAGAGAAGTCTGCAACAGTTAATGAGAACATAAAAATAGAAAACACCAACGGAGGAAACCAACAAAACCAACAGAATATGGACTTCAGTGGCACCATCAAATTTGACATCGTATTCATAATATGTATTGCTTTAATAGTATTGCTAGCTTATAAAATAAACAAATATTTTAAGGATTATGTCAATAAAAAAGCCGTTGTGCAAGTTTAGAAATAAAAGAAATAATATATTATATCCTAGATGGAAAGTATAATTGATAAGATAGAAAAAATAATTAAAAATTTTAAAAAAGCAGGAAATAGGGGATACCAAAAATCCACAATACTTATTAAACTAGAAGAAATAGAATTATTGAGAAGGGAATTTTTAGACTTAATTGAAAATAAACTTGTGAAAAAAGAGGAGATTGAGAAAGACACAGAAAAATTCGAGAAATATTACACTAAGGCTAAATTTCTTCTAGAAGAATCACTCGGTACACAACAAAATACCCATAATCAACAGCAAATTTCGATAAAAATGGCAAATTTTAATTTAGACATTGCTTTAAAAGTAATTCCTGAATTCTCAGGGAATTATAAAGAACTTCATTCATTCCTTACGATAGTAGAACTTATCAACGATGGTTTGGCAATAGAACAGAAACCGATTTTTCGTGTACAACGTAAAATTGACTACAACAGTAAGAACTGCATTAGGTACGTCAGCACCGACAACTTTTATTAATTTAAAATCCATTCTAACAAACAGATACAAAAATACAAAAACAGTAGCTCAATTACAAGCTTCACTAAGTAATTTTTCCCAAAAAAGTATGAGCGTACATGCTTATCATGAAAAACTTTTGAATTTAATAGCGGAACTTAATGAACTACAAATTAGAGAAATACAAAATTGTAGTACTATTCAGTCAGACACAATTAAGCTAATAAATGATAATTATGCCTTAAACGTCTTTAAAAATGGTTTAATTGAAGAACTAAAACCAACCATATTTGCATCTAGACCAAAAGAACTAAATGAAGCAGTCCAATTAGCCCTAGAATTAGAAAAAGAAATGTCTAATAAAGATCAGGTACTTTATTTTTCGAATTACAGGATTAGGCAAAATAGGAATAGAAATAATATGACAAAAAATAATAATCATAGAAACAATACCAATGGGAATAACTACCAAAACAATAGCAACAATAATAATTATAATAGAAGAAATAATTATAATTCGAATAACAATCCTTCAAATGGCAATCCTAACAGACCAATGAATAATAATAGACCTTCTAACAACGATAACGGACAAACAAATAATTACAATTACAATACAAACAGAAATGACGGAAGAAACAATTATAATAATTACAATAATAATAATCGGAACAGAAATAACCGTAGGAATGTACACATTGTACAGGAAAACTACCAGGTTCCGGATGTGAGTCAAGGAACTGCACAA
Source organism: Pollenia griseotomentosa (assembly GCA_963931875.1). NCBI lineage: Eukaryota > Metazoa > Arthropoda > Insecta > Diptera > Polleniidae > Pollenia > Pollenia griseotomentosa. Next base: position 126,892,557 of record OZ007561.1, on the reverse strand, counting down.
ACCCACCATCCGGAAGGACAACAAGAAGATTAAACAATATTTTCCAAATACCAAATAATTTAACAAATTTCATAAACTTAAACCTAAGTAAAAATGTAATACTAACATTCTTAATAGACACAGGAGCAGACATATCTTTGTGTAAACTGAACAAATTAAATGACGATTCAATAAACATAGACAGAGAACAATCAAGTAGTTTTACAGGAATAACATCTGAAAAAATTAAATCCATAGGAACAGCAGAACTAGGTTTTATTATAAATAACATAAGCGAAAAACATAAATTTCACATCATTGACGAAAACTTTTCGATACCAACAGATGGAATTTTAGGAAGAGATTTCTTTACGAAATTCTTATGTAAGATCGACTATGAAACATTTACCATAACACTGACGCTAGAAAATGAGGAAATCACAATACCTATGAAATCATGGATAAACAAAAATTATTGCATAGAAGTAGAGAAACGGTCAGAAAGTATTCATCCTATAAATTTAGATATTAAAGAAGATAGCATAATTTTAAACAAAGAGATTCAACCGGGAATATTCGTTAGTAATACAATAGTACCAGGAAATGGAAATCACCATGTCAGGATATTAAACACAACAGATAACGATGTAATTTTAAAAAACGTTAATTTTAAGATAGAACCATTAAAAAATTACATTTTATTAACCAATTCATACAAACCAAAGAAAAGAAATATCAATACAGAAAGATTTAAAAATTTACTTGATATTATAAAAATTGACGTTAATGACGAGAAAGCAAAAGCGGAATTGATAAAAATCTTTGAAGATTACCAGGATATTTTTCACTTAGAAGGAGAGACACTAACTGCGAATAATTTTTATACACAACACTTAAAAGTTTCGGACAATACACCAGTATATATTAAAAATTATAGATTACCACACACACAATATGATGAAATAAATGATCAAGTACAAAAATTATTAGATAATGATGTAATAGAACCGTCAAATAGTGCATACAATTCACCTTTATTGGTAGTACCAAAAAAAAGCGAAAACGGAAAAGAAAAATGGAGACTAGTTGTAGATTTTCGACAACTTAACAAAAAAATAGTGAATGATAAATTTCCATTAACAAGGTTAGAAGATGTTTTAGATCGTCTGGGAAGAGCTAAATATTTTTCCACTTTAGATATGACTAGCTCATTCCATCAAATAACTTTAGACGAAGATTCAAGAAATTTAACTGCATTTTCAACTAGTAATGGTCATTATCAATTTAAAAGACTACCATTTGGTTTGAAAATTTCATCCAATAGTTTCCAACGAATGTTAACAATAGCACTAAGTGGACTAGATTCCAAAGCATTTTTATACGTAGACGATATTATTGTATTTGGTTGTAGTTTAAAACACCACAATGAAAATCTTATTAGAGTATTTGAACGCTTGTCGAAATACAATTTAAAATTAAATGCATCAAAATGTGTATTTCTAAAATCAGAGGTAATTTATTTAGGTCACCAAATAACAAAAGACGGCATACGAACAGATCCTTCAAAACACAAAGCTATTGAAAAATACCCAATTCCAAAAGACAAAGACGAAGTTAAAAGATTTGTAGCATTCTGTAATTACTACAGACGTTTCATAAAGAATTTCGCTGAAATCACAAAATGTCTAAATGATCAAACTAAAAAAGGAAAAGAATTTGAATGGACAGAAGAATGTCAACAAGCTTTCAACTTACTGAAGACAAAATTAATTAACGCACCAATATTACGATATCCTGATTTTGAACAACCATTTATTTTGACCACTGATGCATCAAACTATGCATTAGGAGCTATATTATCACAAGGAAAAATAGGAGAAGATTTACCTATCTCTTACGCAAGCAAAACATTAGGAAAACATGATTTAAATAAACCAGTAATTGAGAAAGAACTTCTTGCTATACATTGGGGTATAGAATTCTTTAGACCTTATTTATTTGGTAAAAAATTTATTGTAGTAACAGACCATAGACCACTTGTTTCACTTTTTTCTCATAAAAATCCTTCATCAAAATTAACTCGTATAAGAATAGATTTGTCAGACTATGATTTCGAAATTATTTATAAAAAAGGAAAAATAAACACTAACGCAGACGCTTTATCTAGAATAAAACTAAATTCTGATATGTTAAAAAATATGATTCCTGTAGAAGATGATAATAGTAAACCATCAAAAATTTTAGTAACAACACGTGGAATGAAAGCAAAGGAAATTTCTAATAATGAAGTAATAAATAATGATAGTAACATATCCCAAGGCCAACATAAAAATCATATGTGGGAATGTACATCTTTACAAGATATAAAGAATATTCGCGAATTAAAATTTAAAATTATTAAAACCAGTACAAGAAATATAAGAGATGGACCTAAAGATGGTACCATAGAAAATAAAGATAACAGCTTTGTAATGAATATTAATGAAGATCTAGCAAAATACGTTTTGTCTCTAGAGAAATTGATTATTTATATGCATAAGCAAAATATAAAAAATCTTGCTTTATCATGCGAAGATCAAATTTTTGAGCTCATATCAATTGAATATTTAAAGAAAACTTATAATGAGGTATACCAAAGAATATTGAAATCAAATAAGTATAGAAATTTCGAATTAAACATTATATTATATAAACCTTTGCAACATATTACAAATAAGAAATCACAAATGAACATCATAAAAGAATTCCACAATTCACCATTATCAGGACATTTCGGTATTAGAAAGACAGTACTGAAATTAAAACAACGTTATGTATGGAAAAATATGCGAAAGATGGTTAGAGATTACATTAACAAATGCGATAAGTGTCTAAGAAATAAACAGACAAAGTATATTAAAGAGAAAATGATTGTAACAGAAACACCTAGCACTAGTTTTGAGACAATACAAATAGATACAGTAGGACCTTTAAGAATATCAAATGGTTACAGGTACATACTTACGTTGCAGTGCGAATTAACTAAATATGTAATAGCACACCCGATTGAAACAAAAGATGCTAAAAGTATTGCCAAAACATTAGTTGAACAGTTTATCTTGAAGTATGGATGTTTTAAAATCTTAAAATCTGATAGAGGTACTGAATTTAACAATGAATTGTTAAAGGAAGTTTGCAATTTACTTAACATAAACCAGAAATTTTCAGCACCATATCACCACCAATCCATAGGCTCTATAGAACGCAATCATCGCGTATTGAATGAATATTTATTGAAATTTGTAGATGATTATGAATGGGACAAATGGATACCATACTATACATTTGCTTACAACACAACACCACATGTTAACACTAACTATTCACCTTTTGAATTAATTTACGGGAAACTAGCAACATTACCTACAGACAAAATACAAAACACAGATAAATGCTATGACATAGAGAATTACGCTAATGAAGTAAAAATCAAATTAAGAAAATCTGTAGAATATGCTAAAAAATTAACAGAAATAGCAAAACATAAATCGAAAGAAATTTATGATAAAAATATTAATAATAGTAACTTTAAGGTAGGGGATTTAGTATTAATAAAATTGGAATCTAGAAAGAAAAATCAAAGCCCATACAAGGGACCATATAAAATAGTACAAAGATTAGGAGTAAATTCTTTGTTAAAAGTAGATAATCTTGAAAAAATTTATCATAACAATATACTTAAATTATATAAACCTAATGTAACAAATAGATAATAAGAAATATAATTGTAAAATAAGAATAAGACATTTTTTACATTTAACTACTTACTAAAACATAAATATGTATTAAGTATATTCAAAATTATTACAAACACAAGTATATTTAAAGATTTAATTCATTTCATTTCAATCATAAATTCAATCTTAAGGGCAGAGGTGTAGTGTGTTTGTCAAAACACATCACAACTACCTAAAAATAATGTGTAGAGTGTATATTATAACACAGCTACCCAACAACAACAATACAAAGAACAATACAAAATTCTTTATTTAATTTTTCTGCAACATTAAACCACTTGGCACACTTTTAGTGAGACCACACATAAGACAATGTTTACGTGTGCAAGTAAAAGGCATTGCACTTGAAATTATGTCAATGCAAGCGATTTGACTAAAAATATTTCATTCGAAATATTTTTAGGGATAATATTTCGAAAACACAATGTGTAAATGCAAGCAAACAGAAAATAAGCCAATGCACTTGAAATAAGGTAATGAGCAAAATTTTAAGTAAAAAGATTGAATGAATGATAGAAAATAATTTAAAATAAGAAATTGAGTGGAAATTGGGTTAAAACACTGACCAATCAAAATCTAGTGTTTTGACTCAATAAACCTCATCGTAGGTTAGAGAAGATAGAATAGAACATAGAATTAAGAATTGTAAATAGTATAAATAAGAAACATTTTTCAATAAAGAATCAGAATACTTTTGAAACTCAAACTTGTTCTCAACCTTCTAGCCGGGCACCTTAAACAGTGCTCAGAAGAAGTAAAACGTGCTGTGGCTAAGCATAGCATTCAAAACTAACTTAGCAAAAACTCACAAATCTTACATATACAAATCTAAACAAATTCAATCCTTTATACAGATTACAAGCATGCAATAGTAGTTTCGCAGTAGTAGAATAATAAGGAAAATAACATCAGCCTTCCACTAAAATGAAGGCTAATGCTTGCCACAGTTATTATTATGGACTAAGCAAGCATAAAAATCAAAGATATTTTCAGTTAAACGAAAACCACGCTCTATAACACACTTGGGATACCTGTGCTGTTATACGGTTTCAAAACTTGCAAAACCTGATGAAAATGTTTTTTTTTATTATTGAATCTTTCTTGTCGAAAATTACAATATGTATTCAAGGCTTAATCCTAATTGTAATTTTTTAGTTATTACCAATGTAACCGCTAATTAACTGCATTCAAGTTTCAAAAAAGCCTTCTAGGCTCATAGTGTCGGTTCTTTTAAGCCTCTGGTGACCTTCGAACTGTATCAGATCCCAAGCGAGGTAGCTGGGATGGGACACTTGTTTATCTATGTATTTGACTGAATACTTTTTAATATCCTCCTGAATGGTAGGGATGTTGAGATCTCTGTGGATAATGTCATTACGTACTATGGGGCGGCGGACGATTTATCGTAATATCCTAGACTGTCTTCTTTGTAGCTTCTGGATGTTTGATGTGCATGCTGTACCCCATTATTGGATGCCATGTGTCCATATTTGTTTTATGATAGACTTGTATATAAGAACTTTGTTGTCAAAGGACAAATTTGAGTTTCGACGGAGGAGCCAATGTAGTTGAGCTACTTTAAATTTTTCGCCGTTATTTTCGCTTCAATATGACGAGACCAGGTCAAGCTTCTATCTATATGAATTTCCAAGTACTTTACATGGTTTTCTACCGGAACAGTGATGTTATTTATTTTTACAGCACGTTTGTCTTCTGAGCGTGAAAGTTAAGTGCGCACATTTAGCCGGGTTATCCTTAATATTCCATTTTTCTAGGCAGACCTCTAATTGATTGATGTGGGACTGTAGATACTGCGATACAACTTTTGGGTCCTGTGCCCATGTTCTGTAACTCTCGCGTCGAGAAACTTTTCGACTGAAATGTGTGAAATGAAACAAAAATGCCACATATTGAAACAAACAGCTGTTTTTCTCACTAAACTGTGTCTGTAATTTTATTGGCGAGTTCTAGCTGTCACGTAAGGAAATTACTCGCCAATTTACAGAAAAAGTGTGTCTGTAACATTTTTGTGAGAAAAGTTCCCGCTTTGAACTGTTAAATAAACTCACGAATAAAAATGGGGCGAGAAAAAATTGTAACACTAAAAAACAATTAAAAATGCAGAATACAAAGAATAATTATAATAATATTTTGTTCTTGGCACATTTTTTTATTGTTTAATTCTTTTACTTTTAATATTTTTATAAAATATACGAATATTTTCAAAGCTCGTTTGCAAACAACAAACATTAAAGTCGCACTTTACATTATTTGGTATAGCCGACGGTTGTATTTTCGCCGCCGTCGTTGAAAAACTTTTGATTTTAGTAAATTTTAGTCGCCGTTAACGATATGTGTTACTGGCGCTCTCACCGTCTGCAATGTCACATCGGCTTCGAGTGCAATGTTGTGACATTTATAACGTAACAACGTAATCTCTTTTGATAGTTTTCGACATGAGTTACAGACACACTTTTTTCTCACTTTTCGAGAAACGATGGAATATTTTGTTTCACATCTTTTCGATGCGAGAAGTTCTCACTATAGTTACAGAACATGGGTACTGATTAAAACTAATAAATTCTGTGTCGTCTGCAAACGTAGAAGTTTGTGTGTTTGGATTTGTTGGCATATCTACTGTGTATGTTACATACAGAAGCGGCCCTAATATTCTGCCATAAAGGAACACGAGCAGCTATTTTCTTGGTGGGAGAATATTTATATTTTGCAGGGTTTAAAAAGCTGCAGTCAAAATCAAAAAATTGCTTTTTCTTCCACTTTCTGATTTTTCATTGGACAAAAATAAACCGTTGACTTTACTTCTGATTCATTAAATGAAAACAGTCGCAGTGAAGGCAAAAGCAAAAAACAAAAAGTTGAACGCAACAACGAACATCGGCAGTCGACATGTTCGGAAGTGTTTGGTTTGACCGACTTAAACTTTTAATAAATCCCGAAGTTAACGAAGATGGGATGTTGTGTTTTTGTTTTTTTTTTCTTTTTTTTTTTATTTTGCAGTTCGAAGTGCGTTTTTCTATTATGTCTGTAATCACTTGTTGGAAGAAAAAAAAGAAACGGTTGTTTGATTTATGTATGTTTGTATGTATAAGTATGTATTTTGTTTTACTGCTATTTTTGTACATACCAAAAATTCTTTTGTTAGTGAAATTAGATAGACATTATTAAAATTCAGAGAACTTTTAAAATACAAACCTAAAAAACCAAATAAATAACAAACATATGTATGAAAACGATAATGTAATTTAAAGTTTTATTTAATTTCAAAAAATTAAAAAGATTGTTAAGCATTAAAATAAATACATTCATACAAATAAAAACATACTTACATATGTATGTATGTATTTATGAACGCATGTGGTAGGTATTTAAAATAAAAAAAAAAAAATTTTAAAAATTAAATCACAATTCTGGACATTAAAATGATATTATAAGTAAAGACTGTTGTAAAGATTAAAAAATAAAATGAAAACATGTTTTGGTAATAAAATAAAAAATACTAATATTGTTCATCTTCTTCTTGGAAAAGTGGCACATTTTCTATAGCAGCATCGAGGTAATTTGGATTCAGCTTTACTAGCAATATGTTTTCAAGCAAAATAAAAAAAAAAGAAAAAAAAAACAAAAACACAACATCCCATCTTCGTTAACTTCGGGATTTATTAAAAGTTTAAGTCGGTCTAACCAAACACTTCTTAACATGTCGACTGCCGATGCTCGTTGTTGCGAACAACTTTCCGTTTTTTGTTTTTGCCTTCACTGCGACTGTTTTCATTTAATGGATCAGAAGTAAAGTCAACGGTTTATTTTTGTACAATGACAAATGAAGATGTCGAAGTTACAGCACATTCTTATGACTCTACTATCTCAACTGCAGCTTTTTAAACGCTGATATTTTGCTTACCATTAATGTTCTGCCAGTTAGATAACCCTCAAACAGGGTTACCGTTGAGAATTTTGAAAAAGTCGCACAAAAAAGTCGTTTTCACAAAGTTAAGTCTAAAGCTGGGATCACACGATTGCCGCAAATGCACCAATATGACACAATTTTTATTGTGCTTTATTGACGCACAATAATGAAATTGGACCAATAAAATATTCTGAAATCACATGATTGCCCTGTTTTAAACAAATTTCATTGCCGCTAGTTGGTACAAAGCGAAAAGGTTACAACAATTGCCACATCACAGTCACACGATTGTTCTTACTTGACAACTGCGAAAACAGCTGTTGTGGTAGCTTTTTTATTTGTTTGAAAATTCTTGTTGGTTTGTAAATTAAATAAAATTAAATATGTATCATATATGTATGTACTTAAACAAATTTTTGTTGAATATTTTTATTTAAATTTTTTAAGAAATTCCAAAAATTAAGTCTGTTCAACAATTTCGTATGTTAAGGTTCGCTCAGAAACTTAAATAAAAATATTCGCACTGAACAGCTAAATATGCTTGTGAACATACATACATATTTTGGTAATAGCAATAATTAAAAAAACTTTAAATGCATAATAAATAAATAAATATTTATCTTCATTACCTACTAAAAGAAACACAAAAAAGTAAATTTGTTAAAAAAAGGCAAATATTGGTGCGTATTGTGTTGTTTGATTGCCGCACAAGAACACAATAAATATTGGAGCATTTTTGTTATTTTTATTGACGCGCGGTTGCATAGAAAACAGTCACACGATTGCCGCAACAGGGTTGCATTTGATTGGTAAAAGTAAGTACAATATTGTCCTTGATTGGTACATGAGCCAATTGGTTGTGCAGTCACACGATTGGGGTATTAAAAAGTATGAAAATTGGTGCATTGCGGCAATCGTGTGATCCCAGCTTAACACTTTTTTTTTAATTTTATTCACTTTAGCTTTTTCTGGCTAAATGAAGGAGTCAAATGTGAGATCATGGGATCTTATGTTACCATCATTTGGTGCATAATATCTTCGTTCGTGGCAATTCGAATGCATTTTCTGGAGTGTTTGAGGCGATATTTTTTGTAGTCTTTGTTACGATTTCCTAAGCCCCTTCAGATAGTAAGCCTACAGAAAAAATACACTTTTCAATTATATCTTTTCCATAAATGATAATTTTGCGGAGTGTATGTGGCATATTGTATCATATATATTGTATTCGTACAAGCTTTTATATATTGTATCCAAAACTTCACATGCTCTATTTTCGTTTAAGCCAACGTACGATTGTTGCAAAAACTGTTTTTATTTTGTTCTGTCTTTGTCAAATTCCAGAAGCTTCGAGCACGTGAAATAGAAAAACTTGCTATTGTCGTAAAACTCTTTTAATAACACAAATTCTTTTAACACGTTCTCTTTGTATTCTAAAAATTTTAAGCCGATGTCTCACACACCTAAACTTTAACGCTGTTTCTAAAAAACTGATTTCCAAATGTCTTCAGATTGACAAAACAAATAGTTTTTTAAGATCATATAAGTAGTACCTTTAATTAATAATAATAAAAATAAACTACCTGGTAATGTTTACCTTTTAAACATAATATAAAACAAGAAAGAGTGCTACAGTCAGCTGTGCCGAATGTTATATACCATTCACCGTTGTGAGAGAAGAATACAGAGCAACTAGACAAAAACAAAATAATTTTTACATATACATACATATTAACAATACTAAGAACTTCATTATAAATTAAATTAAAAAGGCGAAAACTGGTAATTATTTTTTTTTAATTGTTTTTAAAACATAAAAATTAAAAAAAAAATTTCTTTGATAAACCAAGATTCGAACCGGGGGACTCACAGTTTCTAACTTTAACAAACCCCTAGACAACCGAACCATGAAAGAACGTTGTTTGAATATCATTAAAATGAAATATGGCCCGTTTTACTCAACTCAGTTGAGTTTCAATAAAAACAATTGGTTGTGGTGAGTTGTCACCGCAATATAGCAAAGTTGTAATCCATAATACATAAATTAAGAAATTACAAATCAACTGATTTGAGTTGTGAACCGTAATAGGGGCCTATATTCACCATAATGGTTTGTATCATGTATGTGTGTTTGTTTGTTTTCTTTTATTATAGGCAGTGTTCTCATATCGTTGATTTATCTTTTTTGACAAGTTTTTAAGTTGCAAAAAGAAACAAAAATTCCCAGTTTCTATTTGATAAAATTATTTCATTAAATAGATTAAATAATAAAGAAGAGTGATAACGAAAATTATATTGGGCATAATGCTAGTATATGTAAACAAATGTGAAGAAGTGGGAGGGGGGAGAGAAGAGGGACCCCCTTTAACTCAGAGAGTTCTTGACTGATCTTTTTGTCCAAACTACTATCTAATATGAATGAGCTTGGTGCAAAATTTCATCCCAATCGGTTTTGAAAGTTTGGTCACTTGACATGAAATCCCCCATAAAAGTAAACGGTTTTTGTATTAGTGGCAATAGGTTGAAAAAAATAATTTATTTTACAGAGAAAATGTTATAAAGGCATGTTCTGAAAATCACATTTTATGAAAGTGATTTGAAATCACAAGAAAGGTGTTCTGGGCATATTATTATGTGATTTCAAAACGTTCAGCTACGTAAACCACTTTTTGAAATCACTTTATTTTTTTTGCGACTATTGTAAGATGAATGTCATAATAAATTACTTAAATAAAATATTCAATGTGTTGGTTATTAATTTTTCATGCAATAAGCTATTTTATGTACAACAAATCATTTAAAATTAAGAAAATTCGACGACACTACAATATTTGCTTTTGTGACTTCTGTTGTGATTTCAGGTTTTTTTTTTAGTTGAGTTAAAGATCGCTAATTTTCTAACAGCGGCAGGAAAGAATATTTATTAAAAATCGTAAAAGCTGTAAAGAATCACAGGAAAAAATCGCTTCTATCGCTAAAATTCGCGAAAAATTGCAAACTTGAAAACAAACCCTCAAATTTATTTGAAATCGCTAAATGGGTTAAAAACCAAACTTCGGATAATAACAAGAAAAAAAATTTGCAAAATAGCGAAAATTTGCGAAAATTTTTTATATTTCAATCAAGGCATAAAAATGATTAAAAGTCCCTAAAACTTTAAGGAATGGCCAAAATTTGCTAAATTAGCGGACATTCGCAAAAATTTGCCAACTGCGGCATGATAGCAAAGTCTATTATTTATTATAAATCATTAAAGCTGTAAAGAATCAGAAAACTTACAGAAATAAATCGCTTCTATCGCGAACATGGCTTAAATTCGCAAAAAAATGCAAAATTTTAAACAAACCCTTCAACTAATTTGATATCGCTAAATTGGTAAAAAAAAACAAATTGTCAAAATATAACTTAAAAAACGTTAAAAAATTAGTTATAATTTCAAACAACAAACTTATTGTGTTTGCTTGTGCTTTCTACTATTGAAAATCACACCGAAAAACACAAAAACGATGTGATTTACAGAACACCACAAAATCACACGTGTGATTTTAAAAGCACATGGTGATTTGAAATCACATGATTTTCAGAACAGGCCTGATAATGAACAGTTTGGTTTAAAAGGCCACTTATACCTTTAAATTAACTCAACTTTTGCAATCGGACAATTAATAGCCAATTTGTAATAATGGGCCTTAGTCTCAGTTTTAATCAGAGTATGAAATCAAACCAAACATTTCGCAAACGTTTGCAAAATGTACAAAACAAATCTTAATTTTTAAATTGTATTGTTCATGAGCAAAACCAAAATTAAAACTTTTCAATTCGCAAAGAATTAGCTCATCTGCATTATTTAATTTACCGTCACAATTGATCATTTCAGTACGAAACAGATAGAGAAACGTATTTTTTGACTAATTGATTAAGTTCTTGTTTGATTTAGTAGTGTGATAAAAATGCATATTTCGCTAGAACCCAACAAACACGAAGTCAAACCTTTGATATGAAATGAATTTATCATTTGACATCAAACACAATTCTCAAATGTTTAATTTTGCCATTTAAATTCAAATTGATATTGATTTGAAAATAAACCTTTGACATCAAATGTTTTATCAATTTGATTTCAAATTGGTATTAAATGTTAAACTCAAATCAAAACTAAACTTGGCAATACTAAAGCGAAAAATAAATGTAAACATTAAAAATGGCGATTAAAGTTAAATTTTGATGCGTTTTACAAGTGAACGATGTATTTGTTGTGAAAAATAAAAATTAATTGTGAGTAATTGCAATGCTCAAGAATACGAATTAAAAAAAATAAAACGGAAAAGTTCGGAAATTATAAGTTTGTTGTATGATCGCGGTGCTACAATCCTCAAAATAAGAGGGAGCCAATTTCGTGTTTGCAAGAATTAGAGGAAGGAAAGAACATTCAGCCTTATTCCGGTTGTCGTTGTCGCCATCGACAGTGTCGTTTTTTGTTATAGATTAAAGTGACACACAGCCTGTGTTCTTTAATCTTCTACAAAAAACGACACTGTCGATGACGATAACGACAACGGCAACCGGAATAAGGTTGATTATTTCATCTTTTGGCTATGGTGCCGAATGTTTATCGCACAGTTTATTTCAGGGCTGTGGAGTCGTTAAGAAAAAGTTATAACTCCGACTCCTACTCCTTTTGCTGAAATTTTTTAAGTACGACTCCGACTCCAACTCCGACTCCTACTCTAAATAGCATTGTTTAAGAGACTAGTTTTTATGATTCTGTAAAAATTTCAAATCGATATTTTAATTCTAACGTGCCGCGCATTGAGTTTTAACCTACTAGTTACTAACATATGAGTAGGAAAGCTGCAAAATATTTTATTTGGATTTTGGAAAAAATGTAAAAAACATATACCGCCCGATTCAATAGACCAAATGAGTTGAACTTTTTTAATTCTAAAGTGTTATGACATTCTTGACTTATAACTCAACAGTTGAGAAATTTAAACCAACTGAAATATAGAAAAATAATGGATTTAATTTTGGAACGAACGAGTTTTGTTACGAACTTTCGAAAGAAACGAGTTTTGCTTCAATCCGTATGGGATCATTAAACTTTAGTATATTTTAAAGGTTATATTAATTTATTAAAATTATGCAAACAGTGCTAAAAAATGTAAAAATAATTCTGTAGGGGAGAGATAAACTACACCAATTCACACCTTTTTCAAAAAACGTTTTTTATACTGTTAAATTTATAGATGTGTGAATTTCCATAAGTCCTATCTAATGTAGCTTTCGAGATAGAAAAGTTGAAAACAACACCAAGTCCAATTGGCTTAGACGTTAAAGGCATCAAGAACTCGCCATTGCATTTTTCGGTTCCTAATTCAATATTATTATTGTCCAAGACCGAAATTTCAAATTGCAAGTCTTTATTATCTCTCCAATTTTCCCTAAAATGAGTAGATAAAAGTATTCTCAAATCATTTTTCGGGTTAACCCCCACATTGATGGGAATTATATCTGGAACAATGTCATGTATTTTTCCGAGATCCTTTTCCTTTTATTCTATTATAATTCACCTTGAAGGTTGGAACTTAAAATGTAGTTCACTTAATGCTTTCACCACAGGAGCTACAGCTGATTTCAAGTCATATTTATGAACATGGCTACAAAAATATTTGTTTATATACGATAAATAAAAAACAACATCTTTACAAATTTAATTTTTAAATTTCTAAATTCGGCTCTATTTCATTAACGATATCTTGGCGAAATTCAAATAGTGAACCCGCTGGTTTTTGTTACAGAAATTTGAGGTCACATTAAAACATAGAAAAGGACATGCTTCGATACAATCTATATAACTATTCTTATAAATTGTCAAAATAAGATGTTATCTCAATTTTTTAATTTTTGATATGAAAAATATACTAGTCCTTATTTTCTGATTTCACAATTTCAAAAAGCAGACCCTCTTATGGCCAATTCCACTAATTTATTTAAATATCAATTTATGTTTAAAATTTGTTTTTTTATGTCAAATTAAAATAAAATTATAAGAAAAATTATATTTCAATATGAATTGATATTTAAAAAGAATTGGAGAAATTGGTCATTAAAATTTTTATTTTAAAAAATATTGGAAAAATTTTTATGCAAAAAAGTCGGAGTCGGAGTCGCTAGTTTTTGTGGGTACTTCGACTCCGACTCCGGTACAAAAACCTCAACTCCGACTCCGACTCCACAGCCCTGGTTTATTTAAATAAATAATGAATTTAAATTAAAAAAATAAAATATTTTTATTCATGTTCCACATGCTTTTGAAAATACAAAAGCGCCAAAATAAACTTCTTCGAATAATCACAGCTGCCCCTTGGTATGTTAAATATTCACAAGGATCTCAATGTTCCATTAGTTAAAACTATGATTACGAAATATGCAGTAAAATACTTAAAAAGGCTCGAATTGCATCCGAACCCACTTGCTCGAAATATTTTATATGATAGCGGCCACACTCGCTTAAGAAGAAGATACACTGCACACTTATCCAATTAGATGAGCGATAAACACCTATATAAGTGAACAGAACCAGTGATGAGAAAATTTTTGTCTGGCACTGGCAGGACATGAAATAAAGTATTAACCTAAGATTTGATTAATTATTGTTAGTTCATATTAAATATATGAAGATTCAATAAATAAATAATGAATAAAAAAAAAATTTACACATGGTATTAAAATCCACATTTGAAAGCAAGTTGAAAATAAAGGCATTTTTCAATTTGAAAATAATTTCCCCTTTTTCGTGACAATGCTATGATTTTCAAATGATTTACAAATCAATTTCAAACGTTTGTCGTTAAAGAAAACGTTTGATTTAAAATCATTATAAATTTGAAATCAAACATCCGTGTTTGTTGGGTAACGTCGAATTTGGAGTTTATGTAAATAATTTAAGTTGTTGTTTTTTTTTTTAGTTTATTTGTAACGTGGAAATAGAGTACTCCAGAACTATATTTTCACGTTCATGCGAATTTATTAGCTTCTCTATTTTAGTAAATATAAAACACGTACATTTATATTATTTCTATATTCAGGCAATATACAGAAATATACAAACAAAAAATTCTGATAGTGCATAGAAAATATTCCTGAAAAAAATTGAAGGAATAAGACTATTAAAGAATAAAAACTTTTGATGATTGTAATTTGACTTAGAATACACATTCGAATAATATGAAAATGTTTAATTTATTTACTTAATTTTCATTTAGCGTAATTATAAATACAAAAATTAATTATAAATAACACTGAACGCACCTATTGTAACAACCACATACATTCATACTATTACATACACTTGTTTAATGTGTTTTTTCATGTATAATTCTCATTAAGTTCATTTCTGAATAAGTATGAATAGACAAGGTTTAGTTACAGTCGGGGCGATTCACACAAGACAAGAACCTGCCATACAAGTCTCGGAAATTATTATAATTGAAGAGCCGACAGATTTCACGAAGCGGTTTCGACTGACTGTTCTCACAGCGACTCCGGTTGCTGGTCTCACAGCGGCTTCGGCTGACTGTTCTCAAAGCGGCTTCGACTGACTGTTCTCACAGCGACTCCGGTTGACTGTTCCCACATATTGTGCTAGCATGGTAGACATTAGTTTGGGATATAATTAAGGTAGTTAGAAAATAACAACACGCGACACAACGGAGCACGACAAAGGCCGCCGCCGAAGAAGAGGAAAGCTTTAACCGATAATCCGATCGAGCGTTACCGTTGTGCGACTTTAGTTGCAATTTGCAACCTTTTTGACGCACTGATGCTTTTTGTGCGACTTTTTTAAACTCGTCTAATTTTGCAACTTTTTTCAACTCTGCGACTTTATGCCCCTTTTTTGGAAGTGAAATACTTTTTTTTCATAGAAATACATTGCATAATTTCACATATTTTCCCTTAAAAATATCAATTTGGTTTTAAACATTCCCCTGGATATGTAATCTCATTCGATTGATCAGGTGGTTAGTTTGTATCAACAATTTCAACTACTGAACTGTATTGTATATGCCTTGTTTTGTATCGTATTCATTGAATTTCCATTCCAATCTTGGATAACCGCCAGTAATATTTAAAGCGCTAAAAAACCAACTTTTTACCGCTTTTGATCTCATATCTTTATTTAAAAATGTTATAAATGACACAGCCTTTTTTGAACAAATTTAAGGTGTTAGAAAGTAAATCCAATGATTAATCATACAATTACATTTTTTAATGCTTAACACTTTTGGCATAAGTAGGAAGCTTACAAAATGCTTTTAAATAACCATTGTACCTTAATTTAGACAAATAAGCAGCGCATGTATTAACTCTACCGCACAACAGTGCGTGTGCTACATTTGTTTTAGAATTAGAATTAATGAAAAATAACTTAACCAACATGTTAAAAGTAGAAACTTGTGAGTCCATGCTATAAACTCTAAATTATCTAGATACTGAAATAGAAGGTTAGATGCCAAGAATGAACTTGTGCGAAAATACAAACAAAGTTAGAAAAACATAAAACGTATATAGTTTATACATGCATGTATTAAAGTATATACAAACACATTATTAAAAATCAATCAAATGTAAAATTAATACACAAAAGTGTATTTAAAGACATTATTAACGAATTATTTCTCAGATATTTATATCGTTTAAATTGTTAATTCTTTATTGTTTTGTGTTTTTTTGATTAACCATCGCCTTTCCAAAGATTTTTATATGCTTCGTTTACCAATGCCCACCTGGGTATTCTATAAGCGAAGAGAACAAGTTATCGGCATGGTTACCGTTGAGATTTATTAAAAATTCGCACAAAAAGTCGTTTTTAAAACAAAAAGTCGCACACGTTTTTTTCCAATTTAAGTCTTACACTTTTTTTTAACATTTTAATTACCACCCGGGTGACATCTTCGGTTTTATTTCTTTCATAAATCTCTAAAATTTGCTTCAGTTAAAAAGAAGTTTTTACTTACAGAACAAATTGTTTTCGTTAAAAAAACTGAAAAAATTTGTATGACGAAAACTTCTTTAAAAAAAAACCGTAAAAAGTTGTATGACGATAACTTGTTCTCATCGCTTAAAAACATGCAGTAACACCCGGGTGGGTATTGGTAAGCGATGTGCATAAAAATCTTTGGTAAGGCGATGGTTTATCAAAAAAAAAAAAAAAAAAAAAAAAAAAAAAAAAAAAAGGAATTAACAATTTAAACGATATAAATAGCTGAAAAATAATTCGTTAAGAATGTGTTTAAATACACTTTTGTGTATTAATTTTATTATGTTTTTCAAAAGTAAAAAAAGTATTTCACTTACAAAAAAGGGGCAAAAAGTTGGAAAATTAGACGATTTTAAAAAACTCAGAGCGTAAAAAAGTTTGCAACTTAAGTCGCACAACGGTAACGCTGGTTATCTGCATACAAATTTTTTTTAGGTTTTTTTTAATGAAGTTTTTTTAGTTTTTTAAAGAAAACCATTCGTTCAGTAAGTAAAAATTTCTTTTTAGCTGAAGCAAATTCAAGAAAGTTATTAAAGAAATAAAACCGAAATAGTCACCCGGGTGGGTATTGGTAAGGCTAAAGCTGCGATCGGTAACCTTTACTATTACATTTTGCGATTGTATGCATTGTATTAATTTTACATATGTTGTGGTTATTTGTGTTAAATTCTCTTTAATGTGTGTGCACACGTACGTAATAAAAGAGATTTTGCCGATCGCAGGGCTAAAGTAATTAAAATGTTGAAAAAAAGTGTGAGACTTAAATTTGAGAAAACGACTTTTTGTTTTAAAAACGACTTTTTGTGCGACTTTTTCTAAATTCTCGACGATAACCCTAATCCGATCCCGACTAAATTGCCGATTTCCCGAACTTGATTAAATAGCCGATTGGCCGAACCTGATTCAATAGCCGACCCGATATAAGTCGATTGCCCGACTCAGTTTAGGCCTCCAAGTCTAGCATGTTGTACCCCGAACACACAGCCTTGCCGATCGATCACGAACCCAGTAAGAGCCGACTACCCGAACCTGATTAAAGAGCCAATAAGCCCAGCGTGAACGACACGATCAACGACGAATCCTTTGAAGCCGGTGTAGCGTAGTTATTGTAATTAAGACCTTGTGATATTATAAATGTTAAACTAGAAACTAATCAATAAAGAAGATATTAATAACAACCCCCAGAAAGGGTAAATTCATTGTCTTATCACTTAAGGTTTGTGGAACTATAAGTAAACCTTGGACTCGTTTAAGTCACCCCAGCCGACGATAAAAAAACGTTACATATTTTTCTCTTTTTTTTTTAATACTTTTTGTTTTATTTTGTTTTTTTTTTTTATTACTATAGTAGTCTAAATAAGCATCAATAAAAACAAAAAATCTTAAAACCTCTCATTTCATTTCTTTTAGAAATAAAAGTTATGTACATATGTATGTGTTTATCGCTCTAGTAGCTAGAGTATATTACCCTACAAGAAATGCATAACCAAAACTAAAAAAATGACTAACACACTTGCAACAATTTAACGTTAGTTGTTCCACTCTAACATATATGTTAGAATAGTACAACTAACATTTCCCAAATAATGCCAATATTTTAATATATTTTTATCATACGCGTGTAAAAATTTGTGAATTTCTTAAATTTAATATTTTCCATTGGTATTAAAGAAAAAAAATCGATTAAATTAATTATTTAATTTGTAACTAAAGTAGTGAGATAAAAAATTACTATAAAAAAAGTGACACCGCCAAAAAGTTGTAATCAGAATGCTAGTGGTAAAGGAGGGCGTACTGATGGCGGCTTCACAGGACGTGGTGGTGGATTCTTAGGAAAGAACAGAGGTCATGTACGAAGCGGTCGTTATGAAAGGAGTGTTCGTTTAACAGCTAGCGGCAATTCGGGTGGTGGCTTTGGCCAGGACAATCGTTTAAGGCTTTGTGGTGGTGATAAAGGAACAAATAATGTTATTTAAAGTCCTAATGACTTTTCAAGTTTGTATTTGATTTTTTGGACACAAGTTGTTATAATTTATTATAATAAACTTAATTTAAAAAGAAACCAAGAGCTAACATAGGCTCTTTTCAGACGTGATATTGGAACGTTTGACACTTTTTACATCTATCAGTAAATACGCCCATTTTTACCCTCTTGTTTCGTCTTTGTTTCAATTATATATGCGTACACATTTTTTGCTACGGAAAAAAGTATAGAAAGGTTTGGAAATCGTATCCTGTGTATGAAAAATGAATTAAGTCAACAAAAGATCCGTAGAAAGCTTTATGCAAATATTACAATTCAATAATTAAAACTAAACATTTTCATTAAGTACGCAATTCGGAGACTCAAAAACATAAGAAATGTATGGCGCAGCGTTATTTAACGATGTTGTACTATTCTAACCAGATATATCATTTTCGCCAGATGTTCCGACAGAAACGAAAATTACACATGTAAATCTTGCTTTATATACGAAAGTACATACATCATTTTTAGCAATGAAAATAACATTTGCGAAGAAAGCGTGTTTGTAAAAAAAAAAATTAATTGAAACATATAAAAACGTAAAATTTTATATAAAAACATTAACACTTTTTGAAAATTACTTTTAATATTTTAAATTATATTTATTGAAATGTTACATACTGTAATGTTAATATTTGCATAAAATTTTTATGTAGCCATTCTATTACATATTAATATATTTAATGTTTTGAATATAAATGAGTTACAGTACAAAAATGAATAATAAATGCATTTAAAGCAGAACAATCTTTAATTTTTAAATTTAGAACTTTTTAGCTCTTTTTGACTGCTTGGTCGGCACGTTTTGCCGTTAAATAGTTGGCATCTCTGATTGAAACAAATTGAGAGATGGCACCTAGTGGCACTTGAAATTTATTAAAAATGTAAAAACGGATATAAAACAATGTATAAGTAGTGATTTCCAACTGTCGGCAAGTAAGGCTAAATAGCAGGCCCAAATGTTTGGAGAAAAAAGGGATTTTTGTTCTATGTTCATTTAAATAAAAAAAAACTTAAGTTTCTGCAGAGTTTATTTCTTAAATTTTATTAAAAACACACATATTAAAACAATATCTATTCGTGTTGAAATTCTTAGGTTTATATTAAGTCGGTTCGGTAAAACCTACAAGTACTGAGTTTGAGACGGCTCAAAAAAAAACTATAAGTCAGATCGAAGTAATTGTTTTTGATTTGGTACCATTTAGTCTAAAATTTCAAAATATCACTGCATATTGCATGAAGAGTATGTTGACTACTTGATTTTTTTTCCGCGACATCCACAGTGTGCGGCGTTAGGTTTTCGGTCCATTTCCGCATATGAGTCTCTAGTAAACCATCAACCTTGCTGTCTGCGCCTTGATATTTCTCGCAATTAATTACACTGTGCTAGAATTTTACACTTTTCTTCTTGTCAAGTTTTTGATATACGCAAATATATGCTGTGCAACCTCCTCCATTTTCGAAATAGCGATGTATCACGAATACAAGAGCTAACCTAAAAAAACGGTTAGCACCAATGGACTCATCGTACTCGAATTAGGTTAACCCGCTGACAGTTTTTTCAACAAGGATAATGTTATGGCCTCTGTTGAAGTAAATTGTACAACCTTAAAGTTCTGAATTGGGACTTTTTCACTGCTAGATAAACTTAATACTCTTACGGGAACTAAACTCTTGCTGAGTTTTACGAGGGCATTTGCTGTTTCGACATATCCTTTAGTTTCTGCTGCCTTTACCGCCCACAAAAGATTGGCAACATTATTGTCATTTAAATATATGTTAGAGTGGAACAAATAATGCAACATTTGCCTGCATTGCCACTAGCCACATTTTTTCTCAATGTGTTTTTTTTTTTTCATAAAAAACTCCCAAAATTTCCCAAAACCCATTTGGCAACAAATAAGTAAATTAATTAAATTAAGAAAAAACATAATTAATATATTTAAATAGAACTTCTATTTAAATAAAAATTAAACAAATATTAAAATAAATGACTACAAAAATGTGCAATAAGTATTTCAAAAACAATCCTTTAAACTTTATTGCAAAATCGAAAAAGTAGGAACGCCGGTAGCAAAGATTCGGTATAAAATTGTTGCAAGTGTGTAAGTAAAAATGTGGCTTGTGTTAGTTTCGGGCATTCATTTCTTGTAGGGTAGTGCAAAATAATTTGCTAAATTATATAAGGATTATTTGATTAAAATAAAAAACAACTTAAAACACTATCCAAGATCATTCTATAAATTTGTAAATTCGAAAAGAGAGATCTCTGGAGCACCGAAGGTCATGAAATTTATAGGTACTGAGACACATGATGAAAAGAACACAAACATTTAATATAGTTACTGGTCAAACTATTCATTTTCACCATTAACCACAGTCAATATTATCAATTGCTTAAAATCTTAAATATTCAAACTCAATGGGTCCTGATGGTATACCGAGCAGTATTTTAATCAAATGTATGGAAGCTTCAGCATTGCCGTTGTCAATTATTTTTGATATTTCTATGAAAAATGGCTATTTCCCAAAAATCTGAAAATATATCAAATATGATTAATTACAGAGGTATAGCCAAACTTAGCGCAATTCCAAAATCTTTTGAAAAATACATTTTAGATTCATTGAATCATCAAGTTGGCCCTCTTTTGTTTCTGCTCTTTATCAACGACCTTTTAAAATTGGCGTGAACAAAACCTAATAGGATTAAACCTAATGAAATATAAACATATGCGCTTTTCCAGAAAACGTAGTTTTATAAATAACTATAAACTCGGTGATTATAAAATCGAGATAGTGGACACAATTATGGATCTTGGCATCTTACTGGATGTAAAATTGGATTTTATTCAACACATAATAATGATGGGCGAAAGAATTCAATGATCCCTTCGTCACTAAACAATTTTACACATTCCTCGTTAGACCAATCATGGAATAAGGTTCGATTGTATGGGATCCTCATTATATGGTTCATAATGATCAGATTAAATCCATTCAAAAACAATTCTTGCATTTTTGGCCTAAGAGATACATATCGAGGAAATGATAATCTTCCCTCATACTCTAAAAGATTATCCTTAATACGTTTGCCAACACTGAAAAGTCGCAGAGTTATGCTAAATTTCTAATTTGTACTTGACTTAATAAATGGAAAAGTACGCTCCAATTTTTTATTAAGTAGTTTGTTGAACCGTGTTCAACTTAATCATCATTATATTGATTTTCTTCATGATCTTGTTTATTATCGTCATTTACTCCTTTGAATTCTCAATTTTAATTATCGACCTCTCTTATATATATTTTTTTGTACTATATTACAAACTTCGTTAAAACAAAACCATGTTCGCATGACAGCGTGTTTTCGTAATTCACTCTCTCATTCGTAATCCACCGCCTTATTATGATCCAAATTACATAATTCGTCATACAAAATTTTGAGAGCGGGTTATCTCATTTGTACGTAATTCAATTATTGGATTACTTTAAAATCAATGTGATCTCTAATTTTTATCGGTTTTTTTTTATCACCAGCTGTCGAAGCACTAAAAAACAAACAAAATATACCATAATCAAAGAAAAGCAGGGCTGCCAGATTTGACGATTTATCGTCATTTTGTTACGAAATTACGATTTTTTTTTAAAAAAGACGATTTTTTTAGTCTTCAAAGTCTGAATAAAATATTACATTTTCTGACAATTTCGTTTTTTAATCTTGGAATGTTTAACAGCCCTACCTTAACAAGAGCGGGAGGCGGAACATTTTCTTTCGCTTAGCTTTTACGTTGATATGCCATACCAAAGCAAGAGCGCCAACGTTGTGTCACGAACAGTAGTGATAGCGTTCTTGTTAATTAAAACCCACAAAAAATCTCAATAAAAATAGAGATAAAAACGTTAGATTCACCAAAAAAATAGCTAAATTTCCATTATTAATTAACAATAGCGGCAAAAATCAATTTTAAACGAGCTGTCAAACTCAGTTTTTCAAATTGCAAAGCGTTCAGTCCGCTCTATTCAAAAACTAGGAAACGCGTGCCGCTTTTTTTAGGAACGGCTGTAATATGCAAGTCATAAGAAAATTTTCAGAGTACAAAAACAACAATGTTACACTTTGTTTATCTTTCGTCAAACCATCATCGAATGAACCTTTTACGACTCCCTTTATAATTCATATTTTCAAAAATTATACGGCGAGCATTTCACGAGTTGTAAGATAATATCAACATGAGTCTCATACGATTCTTGACATGAAAGTCTCGCGACTTAATTTTCTAAAAGAGGGTTATTTCAACATTTTATCATCTACTCGAAAAAATATTAAAATATAACTACTTAAACATAAGTCGTAACCTTAAAAAACGTACAAGGTCAAGTTCAACCTGAGAAAATACATATATATGTATCTTATAATGGATAACATACAAATATACAAGCATTTTACTCTCAAACCGAAGGAGAAAAATCGAAATACTGCAAAGTATGTAAATAAAAGCACCCTTTGAAGTTCTGTAAGAACTTTAAGTAATTATCAATAAGTGATCGGATTAAATACGTATTTTCTAAAAAATATTACACTAATTGCTTGTCTCCAAGTCATTTTAAATCTTAATGTCCCAGTACAAAATTATGTTCCCACTGTCAGAAAAAACATCATACCATGCTTCATATGGAAAACGTAAATAAGCCTCAAAATGATTCAACCCAGCAAAATCAACAGTCCTTTTAACCAATTTATAAAAGGCCTCCAACCTCAGGAACACAGTCCAAAACAATATCATATAATACTCAAGTAATCCGATCCACTTATCAAAATTTAAGAGAAGCTACACATTTTCCACACGAAGCAACGACAGTTTTATCCACCGCACTCGTTTATATAAAGCACGCAGGAGAGTCAGTTCTTTCAATCTTGCAGGTCATAGAATCTAAATTTGGATGTTAATTATCCGGTTATGCGCCTAAAGCTGAAATCAACTCATTTTCCACAACGGTTTCTTCCTCAGATAAGATTGCTCTATATGGTCAACTATAAAGTTTTAGGAGATCGAAGAGGTAGAGAATGGCGGTACTGAGTCAGACAGTGACGCATATTGCGAACATTTTTTTCAAAGGACTACCCAACGCCGACCAGATGCAAATATATAGTACGACTGCCTCTTAAGGAAACTTATTCAAAAGAAATTTTTTTGGGCACTTCAAAAAATACGGCTTTCGCACAGTATCATCAGATGGAAAATAGGCTGAATAAAACCTCAGCATAAAAGTTGCAAACCAAAAGGTTCTACAAGAATATATTGAGATGGATCACATGGAAGAAGTAAAATATAAGGAGAACATGGAGGAAAACAATTTTCGTTTTTTCCGCCACATCATGCTATCATTCGACCCGCAAGTAAATCCACCCGATTACGAGTTGTATTCAATGCCACCAAGAAAACCAGCAGCGGATATTCACTTAACGATGTATTGTATCAAGGTCCTACGTTACAAAGGGACTTAATGCAATTAATTTTACCATGGAGATATTATAAATATGTATTTACTGGTGACATTCAAACAATCTATCGCCAAATTTTATTGCATCAAGATGATCGGCCGCATCACCTGATTTTATTTAGAGAAAATGAGAAGGCGGCTATCAAAGTTTTCCAGCTTAAAACCGTTACATTTGGCGTTAACAGTGCACCCTATTTGGCAATACGAACTCTACTCGAGTTAGCGGAAGATTGCAAAAACTTGTATCCTCTGGCTTCAGAGATCTTAAAAAAGGAAATTTATGTGGATGATATTTTGTCGGGAGGACATACTCTTGAAGAAGCAAATTTTAAATTAAAGCAAACAGGGAAAGCCTTGAATTCAGCAGGCTTCCCCATAAAGAAAATAACAGCCAATGACAGATTTTTACTTAGTAATTTAAGCTGGGAGGATCTTCTGGATGAAGATTTTTTAAGTTTGAAGATTCCTGCACTATAAAAACTTTGGGAATCCGTTGGAATGCAATGTCAGATTTCTTTTATTATAAAGTGGAAACCAATCAAATCTCATAAAACCCCACAAAAAGGCAAATATTTTCAATCATTGCAAAACTGTATGACCCTCTAGGTTGGATACGTCCAATTGTGGTAAAAGCTTAGTTACTGATGCAACAACTATGGGAACTGAAGCTGGATTGGGACGAAGTACTTCCAGTCAACATAGGCAACAAATGGAACACCTTTTTGCAAAATTTACCACAAATTCACGGGTTCTGCGATGCATCAGAAAAGGCATATTGCGGTGCGGTCTATATGCGACCTTTGAATTCAGAGGGAGAAAATCCTCTCACCTTTTAGTGTCGAAAACTAAAATTGCTACTATCAAGAAGACTACGATACCAAAACTAGAATTATGCGGCGCGCTCTTACTTTCTAAAGTAGTGAGGAGGTTAACAGAAAATCCAAAGTTTCCTTATGAGCTGTATTTGTGGGCAGATTCCCCAGTAGTCCAAGTCTGGCTACAAAAATCACCAAACTTTCTGAAAACATTTGTTGTAAATCAGGTTACAAAAATACTAAGTATTACGGGTAATGGCCCATGGAAACACATAAAAACGAAAGACAACCCAGCGGATCTAGGGAGTTTAAGAGTTATAAGCTATCGCTTTCGTTTCATTTATCGTATGCTCAAACGCCCATTTGAAAACCAAACTTTTATAACAATCCAGGAGATATCGGTTGCAAAAACTCGTTTGATACTTTTGGCTCAAAAATTTCACTTATCAAGAGTACAAATGTCTTAAAAATCAAAAACCGATCAGAAAAAAAGTAGTCTACTGTCTTTATGCGCCCCACATGGGTGGCCTTTTGGAGGCGGCAGTCAAAAGTATGAAATCGCATTTAAAAAAGGAAGCCAGCAATCTTATATTCACATTTGAAGAATTTGGTACCCTTCTTATCCGTATCGAAGCTGTCTTAAATTATCGCCCACTTTCTCCTTTAACTGAAAACCCGTCGGAACTTCTGCCGCTGACTCCAGGCCACCTACTAAGAGGTGCTCCACTGGTTGCTGCTCCAGAATCTCCCCAGGAATATTGTTTAAATGACGTTCCATTTTTGAAGCGTTATGACCGATTATTTGATATTTGCCCGCCGGTGGAACTGAATTACAACGCAGAAGCAAGAGGAAAACTTAAAGAAATAACTTAAAGGAGGATGACTTTGTCCTTGTGAAAGACGATTTGTTGCCACCGGCAGAGTGGCGCATGGGTCGAGTTAAGAAGGTTATATATGGTCGAGAGAGCAGAGTTCGAGTAGCAAAAATCCAAACTAGTAATGGGGTTATTACACGGCCCATTGAAAAGCTCTGCATTTTACCTAAAAAGAGTAGTACTCCTAGTGCGAAACACCCAAAACCAATGAACTAAATATCATGTATAATCGTAGAGAGAATGGTCGCTAACAGAATTCTCTTTATATTGTATTTTATTTTCTTGTTCTTTTACTAACAGTTACGATGTTAGTATGTTACCGCAATCACGCGCTCAAATATTGTGTGCGCTTTAGAAGTATGGACGTAGAGCACCGCAGAGCATACGTGCTACGGCACGAAAACTGCCTAAACTGCTTGGCTCAGAGCCATACGCAGCTCCGGTGTGAGTCAGAAAACCGTTGCAAGGAGTGCGGACACAAGCATCATTCTATGCTTCACCGAGAGGGGAAAGTAGTTGCTAAAGAGTCATCCAGCTTTGAAGGGAGCAGCATTAAAGGCACTACTGTAGCACCAGAAGTCGTTAGTTAGAATACGATGCTGCAGAAGCCAGTTACCCAGGAAGGCTGCTTAATCCTGCCCTTCATTCAGGTTTCCCTCATCCAAAAGGTTTCGCCCATGTGGGTCACGTTTCTACTGCAAAATCACACGACAAGTGTTTCCCGCTTAGGGAAGTAGCCAACATATTTCCCAGGTTCCAGGCAACCTTTACCAGTAACGGTACGCCTTACGATGTGTTTCAAGTTGTACCGGCTTATGACAGTGAAAATGTGCAAACAACCTGGAAGTTGGAAATAAAAGAATATGCCGACTTTCGATTTCCTCGGCCGATAAAAGACCGCGCTCTTATCAGGCATTTTGCCCAGCTTAAACCACATCCTAATTTTTCCACATGCCGTAAAGTCGATGGAGTGATTGGCTTTACAACCATGGCTAAATTTCTGACAACAGAGACGTATCGTCCATCCCCAACTTTGCCACATGCACATAACTCTAAGGCCCGTTTTCACGACTTAACGATAGCTAAATGTAGAAAGTTATCGAACAGATAATGGGTTTTTAATTGTCACAAGTTCCCTTTAATCTAAAAGTGTAGGATAAGCTAAAGAGAGGAACGTTCTACCTTTAATTTTTGTCGTAAGGTTTAGATTTGTGATTGCTATATTATATTCACATATTTTTTATATATGGCAACTCCAATTATACGTATATTTTGTAAATGTAAAAAAAGAACGTAGTTGCCAGTTCGTATTTTTATTTTGGCAAAAATAATCATTTTTTTCTTTAGTATTGCCAAATTTTCAAAAATGTTAAGTTTATTTTATACAGAAGTTGTGAATACGAAAAATAGTTGAAGGTAACTTTATTCCTCACTAGTGCTAAAGGTACCGTTAACTATTTCGAACTTTATAGGTAAATCGTGAAAACGGACCAAAGTTTGGTTCTAATCTACGGTCGCTGGAATGGATGCGAATGTCATCACGTTGCCCGGGAGGATGTCGATCCGTGTTCAACTTAATCATCATTATTTTGATTATCTTCTTAATCTTGTTTATAAACGTCATAAACTCCTTTGAATTCTCAATTTTAAATATCGACCTCAATGATATATATTTTTTGGTACTATATTACAAAGTTATAATATTATAATACTAGCATTTAACCCGCTACTTCGTTAGCGTCTCCTTTTATTCGTGGGCATATTTGTATGCCAAAGTTTATTTTTCTATGCTTAAACTTGTTTAAATTCTATAATTTAACCCGCTACTTTGTAATCGGGCTTTTTCTTTCATGAACATATTTATATGCCAAAGAATATGTATCTATGTTTTCAAAAAAAAATTCCAAAATTTTTATCTCATAGGTTGATATTCACATAGGACTTTGCACCTGTTATTTTGTGTTTCTAAGTTCAATATTATAGAAAATTCAAAAAGTACCACTCGTATAACACAAAAGCAAATGAAAGAAAGTTAATTTCCCGTATTATCCTTTATGAGACTTGTTTTACCCCATTTATGTTTGAAACATTTCAGTGTTGTAGTGGGAGCCCATAATTTAGTACAAATATGTCAATGAATGGAGAAAAATATTTTGTAAAAAAGAACCACATGACCTTGCATGTTGAATTTTATGTTTCTAGGTCCAATACTAACGGAAATTCAAAAAAAAAAACAATTAATGAACAAAAAAGTACCTAAAAGCCCTCTTTCAGGTTCTTATCCACTCAGGACCATGCAAGTTTAATTTTATGTTTCTAGGTCTAATATTAACGGAAATTAAAAAGTAACAGTTAAATAACTAAAAGTACCAAATAGTTCCCTCATAGATTTGTATCCACTTAAGACATTACATGTCAAATCTTATGTTTTTAAGGTCCAATATTAACGACAATAAAAAAATACCAGTTGCAGAAACAAAAAGCTAAAGAAAAATATAAATTTCCCGTATTTCCCCTTTTGGTACTATTTTTCCCCCCATTTAGTTATCAAAAATTTCAGTATTGTAGTAAGAACCCATTATTAAGTACGAATATGTCAATGAATGGAGAAAAATATTTTATAAAAAAAGTACCAAAAATAGTTACGATTGTTACCCTTTAAATGTTCGAATTTCGAAAAAGTACCAAATTCATATTCGTATTTTTTGATAAGTTTCGAATGTGGTATATACTTTGTTTCTATGTTGATTGGTTCAAAAGATAGATGGGGTGCCAAAAAAGTACCAAAACTCAGGTTTTACCCGTTTGCTCCATAATAGGACCCAATTTTAGAAAAGTATAAGACACCTGTCCGCTTATTTTTCTAAAGACCAACGATAAGTCTGACGTTTTTACCCTTTTTTACCCCTTAAACATTCGAATTTCCAAAAATCCCGTCTTAGTGGATCGATTTGGGGAGTCACCTATCTCTGGTACAAATTTCAAGTTTTTAGCTACAGGCGTTTAGGCTGTGCGATGATGAATCAGTGATTCAGTCAGTCAGTAACGTTACAATATTATAAATATATATAGAAAGATGGAGAAAAATGTTGTGAAAAAAGTAACAAAATTTGGAACGATTTTCACACCTTAATCATTTGAATTTCAAAAAAGGTCCAAATCTGTTTTGTATTTTTTAAGATAAGGTACGATTGTGATATAATTTTTATTTACCCATTTACTCCACAAAAAGGCCATACTTCAAAAAAGTACCAAACACCAGTCTGTTAATTTTTTTAACGATTTTTTCTAATGAACAACAAAAAATGTTAATGTTTTCCTTTAGCAGGATCGATTAAGCGAGTCAACCTTTTAGCTTTAGACGTTTAGGCACTGCGATGAAAGATAAATAGATGGAGAAAATTTTTTTGAAAAAAGTAACAAACATATCTTAGGAGGTATGAGGTTAGCAGGATCGATTCAGCGAGAGGAGAGCCTCCGGTCCAAATGTTAACCTTTTAGCTTCAAACGTTAAGGCTCTGCGACGAAAGATAAATAGATAAAGAAAAAATCTTTTGAAAAAAGTAACAAACATATGTTGGTACAATTTTGACCCCTTAAACGTTCGAATTTCAATAAAGTACCAAATATGCATTTGTATTTTTTAGATAAGTTACAAATGTTATATAATGTTTATTAAAAGCTAGATGGTGGAAAAAAGACCCAAAATACAGGTTTTACCCGTTTACTACCTAAAACGGCCGAATTTCGTGAAAGTACCAGACAGCTATTTGCTTTTTTTATTTAATGCTCAAAAATTTATATAAAAATAAATAAAAGTACCAGTTTATTTAAAACAATAACCAGTTAGAGAACGAAAAAGAACCAAAAAATCCTTTTTACAGATTTTTATTCACTCAAGAACTTGCATGTTTAATTTTATGTTTCTAGGTCCAACAAATACGGAAATTGAAAAGGTACTGGTCAAAGAACAAAATAGTTCCAAAAAAAGTACCAGTTAATGAACAAAAAAGTACTTAAAAGTTCCTTTATAGATTCTTATCCACTCAGGACATTACATGTTGAATTTTATGTTTCTAGGTCCAATAATAACGGAAATTCAAAAAGTACCAGTTAAAGAACAAAAAAGTACCAAGAAACCCTCTTACAGATTCTCATTCACTCAGAACTTGCATGTTTAATTTTATCTTTCAAGGTCTAATATTAACGGAAATTAAAAAAGTATCAGCCAAAGAACAAAAAAGTACCAAAAACTTCCCTATTATAGATTCCTATCCACTCATTACACATATTGCATTTTATATTTCTAGGTCCAATACCAACGGAAATTCAAAAAGTACCAGTCAAAAAATAAAAAAGTACCAAAAAGATCCCTCTTGCAGATTCTCGTTTACTCAGGACATTGCATTTTAAATTTTATGTTTCTAGGTCCAATATTAACGGAAATTCAAAAAGTACCTGTTATAGAACAAAAAAGTTCCAAAAAGTTCCGCAATAGATTCTTATCCCCTCAGGGCATTGCATGTTGAATCTTATGTTTTGGGGTCCAATGTTAACGATAATTAAAGAAAAATATAAAATTTCCCGTATTTCCTTTTTTTGGTACTATTTGTTCCCCCCATTAGTGTATCAAAAATTTCAGTATTGTAGTAGGAGCCCATAATTTGGTACGAATATCTCAATGAATGGAAAAAATGTTATGAAAAAAAAGTACCAAAAATAGTTACGATTTTCACCCCTTAAATGTTCGAATTTCGAAAAAGTACCAAATTTATATTCGTATTTTTTTGATAAGTTTCGGATGTGGTATATTAGATGAAAAGATGGATGGGGTGTCACAAAAGTACCAAAATTCAGGTTTTACCCGTTTACACCCTAAAAGGGCCGAATTTCAAAAAAGTACCAGACACCTAGCAGCTTATTTTTTTAAAGAACACCGATAAGTATTACATTTTTTTGTATCTCTTTTAGTTTTGGAGATATAAGATTACCGAATTTTCCCGTTTTTACCCGTCTTAGTGGATCGATTGTGTGCAGAGTTCAGAGAAATTCATATGTGATCGCTCATATTCAACCATTCTTGAATTTTTTTCATAAATGAAAAATGTAAAGTATGTAACTTTTTTCACAGTCATAACTGAATTGTTAATATTTCGCCAAATTCATTTATGTTTTTGAGGAAAAATACATTTTTGCCTTTCTTCAGTCATGAGGAATGAGGAAAAAAAAAGTTTTAGAAACGATCCTCACTAGTAATGTTGTTGTTGCTCGACAGTTTGCAAGACCACAGCTCGAAATGCCTGTGTGTGTATTTGTTTGTGTAAAATATTTTTGGTAAAGGCAACCAGCCAAAGTGTCTGTTGGATTTTTTGTAGGAAACAATTATTGAAAAAAAATTAAAAGAACTGCACATATCGTCATCTTAAATGCAGAATAATGTAACATCACATTAATAAGTTTACATGCAAGGCATACAACTTTGTAATATGTTAATTATTTGAAATTTAAAAGAATTTTAAATATTTCAGCTCAAAATGCGATAACCGATATATTTTTGAGGAAAACATATATTGTTATTTTTGAAGTTGTGTGTGTAACGTTAAATTAATTTGTAATTTTCAGAAATAAAAAGACTTATCATCAAAAAATGTATATAAGTATTAAGTGAAACAAACATTTAAAATAATTAAATATTTTTTGTTAAATTACCGGAAAAATAGAATATATATATGATAACCACACGAATATTTATATTATTATAGATATTATGATATACCTATTATGTATAATTTTTTATTGATTTTAATTACTAATAAGTAGTGGTTTAAACTAAAAATTGTACTTCATTAAATTTAGCTATGAATTGATTTAAAAAGCTATATTTTTCATTCAAATTTAAAAGTCTTTTGATATCCTTAAAATGATTTTTTTTTTTACAACGAACAAATTTTGCAAATAAATATTTGACTCATATTCATACATATCTATTTGTCTCCATATAACGAATTATTTCAAATGAATTATTAAAAAAGGAAATACACACATATATTAACTCAAAAACCTAAGGACCTGCAGATGTTGCCATTTATTCTTGGAAATTCTTAGCGCTTGGGAGTGCAATGATGTAGGCTGCAAAATTTCAAAATTACTAACGGTTCGGTTCTTTTCGGTACAGTTATAAAACAGATTACGCAGTTTTGATGTTTAAAAATATTAATGTGCTCTTACAAAAAGAATTAAAAACTCTGCTAATTTTTTTCTTGAGTGTGATTATACATTATGTTGTTAAAAAAATTATATATGTATATGACGTATCATCATTTTTAAAACCTTTTCTTTAGCTTCACTTCGGAAAATCAAATCTTGTAACGTTTATTTAACCGCCTTATACTCAATGCAAATGGATGAAACTTTGCAGGCATACATATTCCCGATGACAATACACGAATACATGGGCGTAGCCAGGATAAAATCTAGGGGGGGGACAGGCAAAAAAAATGTTTTCTTTGGTAAAATGCTTTTTTGACCGCCTTTTACTCAATGCAAATGGATGAAACTTTGCAGGCATACATATTCCCGATGACAGTACACGAATACATGGGCGTAGCCAGGATAAAATCTAGAGGGGCGTGCAAAATTTTTTAAAAATGTTCTTTTTTAAGAAAAGCGTTTCTTAAAAAATTTTTTTTTAAATGTTCTTATTAATTTTGTAAATAACTTGGTTATTTTTAAGATAGAAGTTTAAAATTTTATAAAAATATGTAACGTGAATCGTAATCAACAAAAAAAAGTCAACTTCAAATGTTCCAATAATATCTACATTGTTTTGCATTTATGCTAACGATATGTGTTTTGTTTGTAAAAAAAAATTCGTTGATGCCTTTAAAAGGTCCCTGTTTCTTTCGTCAAAAAGACGTACCTAAAGGCAGCAATTATTAAGAAAAAAAAAAAAAATAGCCACAAGAATTTGTTGGTATTTTGTGCTTGTAAAAATATTTTGGTTTCTGTACCAATCGCATCGGTGGTTATTTTTTTCTTTGAAAACACTTTTCTTAAGTAAGTAAAAATATTTGAAAAAAAAAAATTAAAAAGGTCTTGTTTTGCTACAATTTATGTGTAAGTAACCAATATACATAAAAGCAAATGTGACAGTAGGTAGAATATTTGCGAAAGAAGATGTGTTTTATTGATGTATTAATGAAACATTATTGTTTCGTACTAAATTTATTGCTTACTTTTTTACGCTAAAATTATATAATCAAGCCCAAAGAGTTAACCTTATCATTTTATGGTAATTTATTTAACGTAAATTTGACCTGTTATAATGACTTTATACATTTTTGCAGGCAAACACAGGTGCGCATTTGGTGTTTTGTAAAAAGTTATGATATACCATTAGGTAGAATTAAAATGTATGCACAGATGTTTGAATGAATTGTCCTGTTGCCTTTTCTTATTGTACATTTTTCTAAGTATTGTGGTTACCTTTTTATCATTGTGACAGGCAATAACTGCAAAACATTTTGCACTGGCAATGCAAAATATTTACATATATTCATATAGATAGTTTTTACTGAAAGCAGTTCTTAATAGGTGATTGACGTGGAGTGTGTGTCTACGTTCAAAAGTTTAACAATGCCAAAAAAAAACCCGTTCAACATAGAAAAATTTGTGTCGTATAATGCATCTTCAAACAAAAGCACTTGTTTAATAACATCATGCAAAAAAGAACTTTGTGGAATGATAAAATCGAACATAAAAAGACATTATAAACTTGTTCATCGGCAGGACATCAAAAGTGATAATGAAAGTGATAGTGATGATGTCCCTGATTGCAAAAAAAAAAAATAAAAAAAACAATAAAGTTAAACACTACAATTAACAAAACAGATTTTTTGAAATGTTGTATTGGATTGGTGACGAAAAAAAATATTCCATTTACAATATTTAGTATGCGATACAGAGTTCATTTGAAATAATTCGTTATATGGAGACAAATAGATATGTATGAATATGAGTCAAATATTTATTTGCAAAATTTGTTCGTTGTAAAAAAAAAATCATTTTAAGGATATCAAAAGACTTTTAAATTTGAATGAAAAATATAGCTTTTTAAATCAATTCATAGCTAAATTTAATGAAGTACAATTTTTAGTTTAAACCACTACTTATTAGTAATTAAAATCAATAAAAAATTATACATAATAGGTATATCATAATATCTATAATAATATAAATATTCGTGTGGTTATCATATATATATTCTATTTTTCCGGTAATTTAACAAAAAATATTTAATTATTTTAAATGTTTGTTTCACTTAATACTTATATACATTTTTTGATGATAAGTCTTTTTATTTCTGAAAATTACAAATTAATTTAACGTTACACACACAACTTCAAAAATAACAATATATGTTTTCCTCAAAAATATATCGGTTATCGGATTTTGAGCTGAAATATTTAAAATTCTTTTAAATTTCAAATAATTAACATATTACAAAGTTTTATGCCTTGCATGTAAACTTATTAATGTGATGTTACATTATTCTGCATTTAAGATGACGATATGTGCAGTTCTTTTAATTTTTTTTCAATAATTGTTTCCTACAAAAAATCCAACAGACACTTTGGCTGGTTGCCTTTACCAAAAATATTTTACACAAATAGATACACACACATGCTATCGTGTTGTCTAGCGGGAAAAATTGCCATCGCTTTCACCTTTTAGGCCTTAAAGAAGGTTTACAGCTGTATTTTTAATAAACTTTTACTTATTCCACTCTGCCTTATTTGAAAAGTTCTTTTAGAAGGGTTTTTATAAAATATTTTACAAATTTACAAATTAGTAGTTATGTTGGAATGTGTACGAAGTTAAATTACTATTTTATTCACTTCGCATTATTAGCAAATACAATTACACTGGAATAAAGCTTTATTCTTAATTATTTTAAGAAGGCCTTTAAAGTAGATGCAAGAAGCCAGTGTTTTGGTCTCCAATAACCCATTGTATAAATTAGAAAACTTTATATCGGCAAAAAGGCCTTCTATAAGGCCTCTTTACTACTTCATTTTCCCGCTGTTAATGATTGCGTTTTTTTCATTATGAGGAATTTGATTGTGAATTTTATTAAATTTTTCATATCTGACAAATTCACTTATGAATTTTTTTGTTTGCTCATTTTTCATGAATGAGGAAATTCAAATTAGTTTTTTTCCTCACCCTCATGAGGATGAAAAAGCAGTAAAATTTTTAATTTTTCACGCTCGCTCATGACTGAAAAATGAGTGAACGTTTCGGTACTCTGATTGTGTGTGACCAATCTCAGTCAGTAACATTACAATTTTATATATATAGATTACTTTTTTAAAAAATAATATATCAGCGAATGGACGCTTTAAAATAATTCTTAATTAGTGAACATAAACGTTAATAATAAAAATATTAAAAATTAAAAAACTAAAAAAAATATATGTATGCACACACATACATATACATACATACAAACATTTTAAGCAAAAAAATGGCTGATTTCATAAACGCAGTATTGCAAAGAATCATTAAAAACAAATGCGTTGAAAAGGCATTACAAATAAAAACAATGCACGAATTTCGCAACCGTTGTGCAGTGAATAGTTACCATGCTATGGTGAACTCAAAGCATTGACTACAGAAAAGTTATGGAGTTTATGAAGCTATTTTTTTTAGTGTTGCATTGCAATACTGCGTTTATGAAGTCAGCCAATTTCTTGTTTTTATATATTCTTTTTTTATTCTCGGGGTTTTTAAACAACAAATAAAAAGAAGAGCACAATTAAACAAACAGTAAAATAATAAAAAAAAATTCTTATGAATGCGTATAATGCAAAAACAATAAAACATAATGAAAGAAATGCTTATGTTACAGTGAGTGTTGACGAAACAAATGTAGAGACAAAACAAAGAATCGATGTTAGCAATTACTTAACAGCTAAACCTATTAAGGCTAGATTACACTATCTCACAAGTATTACGTATTCCATAATACTTTATGAGATAGAAATCTAATGAGTTTTGTTGCGACTATCAAAAAATCTAATTTAACATGACAGTTTGTGTTCACACCATCCCACAAAGTATAAACACTCGCACATGAAATGAAATGCAACCCTGATCCAATGAAATGTTTTATTGTTTAGAAATTTTTCAAAAAACGATGAAGTCGTATGGGATATCAAACTTTTTTCATAATACTTGTCATTTTCGTGACACATTGCATTCACACTATCACACTTTGTCATATTACTTGAGTTTTTGACATGTATTAATACAAAGTATAATAGTGTAATCTAGCCTTTACTCGAACTCGTTCCCTCCCACTCTCTTTGTTTACAAATTCGGTCGATCGTAATACAATAACAAATCTATTAACTGCAAGTGTTCCCGCAGTGCCAAAAACTACTTTAATAAGGGATGATACGATGAACCCCAAAACAGCCGTAACGGAAAACTCGGTAACTCAAGTAAAAATTTCTCAAAAGCCTCCAGTACAAGTTGGCATTGATAGATATATAACTGTGCTTAAACGCGGTTGTACTCCTACCTCCTCACCAGTGGCTTCGGCACCGAAAGTTTGAAAAGATGGTACAACTGACAGAATAAGTTCCCAAAATCGTTTTGCAATTCTGGAGGATTCATCCTGAAGCACCAAACGTGATAAAGTCGGCCAAGCCTCCCCCGCTATATATTAGGGAGCAAAATATTGTGTCTTGTTGTATTAGAAAATCAAATTAATAAATACAAATACAAATACAAAATACTAAAAACCCAAATGAACTAATAAAGAGTTTGATTTCGGTGAAAGGAGAAAACTCGTTTTACGTAGCTGCAATCAAGCGTGGTAGTATAAACGAGACAAAAATACAAGTTAATCATGAGAATGATTTTCGTAAAATTATTAAAAAATTTGAAGAACTTAAGCTTTTATACATACCAACTGAAGAGCAGTAAAGGTCTTCAGGTAGTGATTAAGGGAATTGACTCATGTGTGGACCCTGCAGAAATAAAAACATTCCTAGAAGAGAAAGGCTTCAAAATAAAACATGTAGTTAATAATAAAAATAGGGAAAAATTCCTTAACCACTATTTCGAGTGGAGTTAGAGCCCGGTGACGTTAAGCCTAAAAAAAAACGAAACTCATCCTATTTTCACCTTGAAATATATCTTGTACAGGAAAATCACGATAGAGGAGCCGCACAAAAGAAATGGACCCGTTCAGTGTTTAAACTGCCAAGAATTTGGTCATATTAAGGCATACTGCTACTTACCCCCTGTTTGCGTAGTATGTGGTGAATTACATGGTACAGTTCTTTGCGATAAATCTAAAAATGACCCCAACGTTAAAAAAATGTCAAGCAGTCTTTTGGACCGAAAATGAATCCCCCTCAAACGCAGGTAACAAATAAAGTAAACCCTAATGACATTCAGGCTACGCAGGCTAGTACTAACAGAAACTCTAATGCTAACGTCTTAAAATCAAACCATGTGACAACGCAAGGTGCTTCGTCAAGTAATGATGAAACTGCAGTGCCAAATTTAAGTCGTTTAGAAAAAAACCATGGAAACATTAGTGCAAACAGTAAATAATTTTACAAACACAATGGTTAATATGATGCAGGAAATTCTTAGAATGCAATCGATGTTATTGCAAGCTGTAATTAACAAGCCATGAACGGCTTAAAAATTTGTTTTTGGAACGCAAACGGCATCTGCTAACATAAAAATGAATTAGAATACTTTCTTAAACATAAACAAATTGATGTCATGATGGTTTCTGAAACACATTTGACCTCAAGACATACGTTTGAAATCAATGGTTATACACTATATGATACCAAGGACCCTCGAGATAGAGCTTGTGGAGGTTCTGACGTTTTGATAAAAGCCAAAATCAAACACTACTTAATGTTTGATCATTGTGAAGATTATCTGCAAGCAACGACTATTTGTGTTGAAGAGCTAAATCGCAACTAAGTAATTTCTTCTTTATACTCTCCACCTAGATTTTCAATATCAGAAAGCCAATATTATTAATATTTTAAATCATTAGGCCTTGTTTCCTGGCCGCTGGCGATTATAACGCTAAACACACCTTCTGGGGGTCACGACTTATAACACCAAAGGGTCGTGTTTTATTTAATACTACTTATCTCACTACTTACTTATCTCAGTACCCATTGCACAGAAAATATTCCGCTTATCACACCGGAGAATGTAGATCTTTCTATTGTTATTTTTGACAGTTTTCTAAAACTTGCTGTTCGACATTCCAATATTGCCCCCAAAAAACATAAAATATTAAAATATATTCCACAGATGTCGAGCGTCTCTTGTCTGCAAAAAGGAGAGCTCGAAAAGAGTGGCAATTGCACAGATCCCCGCAACTCAAGAACTCACTAAAAGAGTGTACAAAAAGGCTAAGAAAGTTACTGCAGACCCAGAAAACGGCTTCGCTGGAAAAGTATCTTAAGGAAATTGATGCAACTCCACAATCAGACTACTCATTATGGCGTGCAGCTAGAAATCTTAAAAGGCCTGTTGTCTCTAAACCACCATTAAGAAACTTGAATGGAAGTTGGGCAAGAAATGATGTTGAAAAAGGAAATCTATTTGTTATTGATTTGAAAAACGTATTTACCCCAAATATATCTCAAGATATTGCGGTCGAGTTACCACCTGTTGCTGCTAGAGCAGCTGTTCCCCTAAGATTTGAGATAAAAGAGATCGAAAAGGCTATTTGCGATTAAACCCCAAAGAAAGTGCCTGGTGTTGATAAGATCAGCAACAAAATGCTTTTGAAACTACCCAGCATAGCAAATAAAATGATTCTTTTAATTTTTAATGCTATTTTACGTCTTGAATACTATCCTCAAAAGTGGAAGGTTTCCTTAGTCACCATGATACCTAACCAGGAAAGATCACACAAAAGTTGAGTCATATAGGCCTATAAGCTTACTTTTTGTATTTGTATTTTTGTTTTTATTAAATATGCTTTTCTAACACAACAAGACTTAATATCTTATAAATCTGAAAAGTTAACCATACATTGATTCAATTAAAATTAAATAATAATTATAAAATAATGAAAAATAGATAAAAATTAAATTAATAAACCTAAGGTTACTTAAATTAGTTTGAAATTTAAGAAAAGAAAAAAAAAATAGAAAAAGAAACAAAATTAAACAAATAATATTTTAACAATTTTTTAATAGAATAATGCATTACATTAATAAAATTTACGAAAGATGTTCCTTAAGTAATTTTCTGAACCTCACTGCGTTGCTAGTAGACTGCAAATGATCAGGGAGTTCATTCCAGAGACGGATACTGAGAATAAAAAACTGACATTCAGAAGCGTGGCTACGATATCTGAATTGAATCAATAATTTACCTCTTGGTGATCTTGCAAATTGCAAGCGATTAAAGAGATATTTTGGTTCCTTTGTCATAATAATTTTATAAAGAAATATTATGTTTTTGAAAATTAGGAAGTTATCTTTCTAATATATCAAAGCTGTTAGTGTCAAAATTGACCCCAATTTTAAATGAAAATAGATGTATTCCTAACCACCAATTCGGCTTTAGAAAAGAACACAGCTCAATTGAGCACAACCACCGAATAGTAAACGCCATAAGAAAAGCCTTTGAAGAAAGAAAATATTGTTCCGCTCTTTTCATAAATGTTTCTCAAGCTTTTGATAAAGTATGGCATGAAGGCTTATTATACAAATTGAAGCTAAACTTACCAGCAAACACACACAAGCTGTTAGAAAGCTACTTAGTCGGTCGTCAATTTATTATTAAGGAAGGAAGTTTCTTAAGTTCACCTCAGGCCCTCTTTTATACTTAATTTATACTTCGGACATGCCAACAAACAACTTCACCTAAACTTCAACATTTGCAGACGATACAGCTTTTCTAAGCGTCCACGAAAACCGTTATGAAGCATCTCGTTACTTACAGCATCATATATTTCAACTTGAAACATGGTTATGACAATGGAAGATAATGGTCAATTTTATTTTCCTGAGAATGGTTAACAGTTGGTCGAAATATTTGACTAAATAAAAAAATAGGACAAAAATGGCAGTGTTTTAATTTATCTATTTTAAAAACAAAAGACCTCACTTTTCAATTTACAAAAAAGGATTCTTGATATTCTTTGCCCCTAAGCACATTCTCCTAATTGTGTACAAATCCAGTGGTAAACAAATCTAAGTATACTTGATTCCCTTTGTATCTAAGCAAGTTGGACTTGGTATTGTTTTTTAACTTTTCTATCTTGAAAACTACATAAGATAGGACTTAAAGGAATTTACACATCTGATTCCAACTATATAAAAAACGTATTTTGAAAAAAATTTTAGTTGGGGTAGTTTATCTCCCACCAACAGAACTGTTGTAACATTTTTTTAGCACTGTTGGCCTAATTTTAATAAATGTATATAACTTTCAAAATATACCAAGTTCAATGATTAATTTTCCTGGTGGACTTTATCCCACCAAAACTAGTTTCTTTCGAAAACTCGTAGCAAAACTCGTTCGTTACAAAATTAAATCTATTATTTTTCTATATTTCAGTTGGTTTCAATTTTTCAACTGTTGAGCTATTAATCAAGAATGGCATAACACTTCAAAATCAAAAAAGTTCAACTAATTTGGTCCATTAAATCCGGCGCTATATGTTTTTTGCATTTTCCCAAAATTGAAAAATAGTGTAACGAACGAGTTTTGCATCTCACCTACTCACATATTATTGTAAAACTTAAGTTACAATTCAATTAATATTACTTAGTCAGCCAAGAAGTCAATAAAATTTTATTTTAGTTAAAATTCTCTGAGCCTTTTATTTGCTACTGGCATAGATTTGGAAAATTGCCCGAATCAACATAGTTTATCATTTAACATTCCACGACGTCCGTTACATAATCCTTTATTTATAAAAACTTTCCAAACTAACTATGCTATGGCAGACCCATTTAGAAAACTTTGTTGCTGCTTTAATGAAGTGTTTGAATTTGTTGGTTTTTCTCTAGATGTAAACATTGTTAAACGTAATATTATACTTAAGTGAAATAATTAATTGTACTAGGCTGTAAGGATTTATTCATAGACCTGAAGATATTAAATAAATATAAATAAATAACTATCCATTCACGCCCAAGGGGTTCAAGGGTGAGTAACTGCCTTACATTAGCCTTGATTTCGTATCCAACATCGAGGGGTATTTTAACATCCAAATACTCTGTCTAATCATAAAATCTGCGACAATGAGTATCTCGTCTACAATATCAGCCACAATAAATATGTGATTGGCGATACCTTATTGAATTTTAACTTTTACAAAGATACTGGCAGGCTCTTCCGTAGCTGTTCTCAGACTTATGTCGCTTTGAGGTACGATAGAACGTTGTATTAAATTAAATTGAATGTGCCGCCCTAGCGTCCACAGTAAGAATAAATAAAAAAATATAACCACAAGCAGTAAGATTCCTGTTACTCTGTTGCACTACAGATAAAGGTTTAAAGGTGACTCTTGTGGCGACTGGTGGTTAGCCCGCTGGTTGTTTCTTGATGGCGAAGCAGACCTTTTCTTGGAACTCTGCAGTTTCGCTGAATATGACCCATCTCACCGCAGCTGTAACATTTGACTTTGGTTTTATTCTGATTCTCACCCAATGCCTGCCAAAATGCCTCTTTCATGTTTCTCGTTTACTTTAAATTATCTCTTCGTCCTCATTTGTTATATCGAGCTTGCGAACCTTGCTTATCTTCGGTCTTGAAATTATTCTAGCGGTTTCTTGTGTCAGGCTAAACAATATCGTTTCTGCAAACGATGATGATTTTGATTAGATTTCTAAGATTTAACTAAATATGAAATTTTTTTACAAAACGGGTAGAAGTTTCTTGTTATAAATATTATCCATTG
Source organism: Pollenia griseotomentosa (assembly GCA_963931875.1). Classification (NCBI taxonomy): domain Eukaryota; kingdom Metazoa; phylum Arthropoda; class Insecta; order Diptera; family Polleniidae; genus Pollenia; species Pollenia griseotomentosa. Next base: position 126,850,652 of record OZ007561.1, on the reverse strand, counting down.
TAATACTAACTTACTTTTTGAGTGCAACTATTTGTAGTCAAAATGTGTATTAACTAATATACGAAACTTAAGTTTATCAATAAAACTATTCCTTAAAATTTTTAAAATAAAGCTAATAACATTTTATAAAAATGCTCAATAATATGACCTTCTTCAAACCTCGGTTCTAAGCAATCGACAAAGCTATGTCCGAACTTGTCACAGTTTTAACATTTACCAGTTTGCGTAACCAAATAAACTTTAAGGTCATAATTTACATTATCCACCCCTATCGCGAAAATATGGTATATGGGAGCAAATCTATATTCCCATCTCCAACAAATCGGTATCGAAAATATTTTGGGAGTAAACATTTTTATTTTGCATTATTTGTCAGTGCTTTATAAACAAAAGTCACTGTTGTGAATAAGTTGTCAGTGCTTGTCCTGTGAAAAAAAAATATACAAAATACAATTCTAATAATAATATAATTTATAATGAATGGTGATTATCTTCATTTTCTTTATTAATACTCCTTCAATAAAAGAAAAAAGTAATTTAATTGAGTCCTACATAAGTTCTTATTAACACTAGTTGTGAATTTATTTAGGATGCCAAATTTTTTAAGTTTTGGAACTCGTTCCCAAAAAATTTGTTATAGAAATCATTTACAATACGAAATAACAAAATATGGGAATATTTTCATGGAGAAGTTGGTTGCGATAGGGGTTATCATCTATGTCTTTCTTTTCATCATCAGCAATAACTTCCGACAGCTGTCCCTTGGTATTTATTCGTCTTTAAGAATTAATAATAGCCATATCCTTTACAAATTTTTCGTGATTCCGTACTGCACGTCGTAGCTAAGCAACAAACGTAATTTCCAAATGAAGAAGCCCATGTTTCACCTCGGGTCTCAAATTCCGTTGAGTAGTTTCGTAAAGCTCAAAATCTGCAAGAGGTATGCGCAACCAATCACAAAGTACTATGATTGAAGGATTTTTCTATTAGCTCAATGTTAACACAAAAAACCAAAAAGTCAACTTAAAACTTTTATGTAAACAAAAGAAATGAAATAATGAATGAGTTTATTATTTGTCCGTGCGCGACCGGGTTTTTGACTCTTTGCTCATCTTTTAATTTCCTACAGATCGGCCTTCCTGCAATGGATTCGCCTCGAATCCGTCTTCGCTATCATCTGACCAGGGCTTGATAAGCTCGGCACACGTTGACGTCTGCTTTGGGCCTTCTCCATATCCTATTTTAACCACATCATAGGTGTTGGGTGGCTTGACTTTGACGATACGATAGGAACCGAAAAACTTTGACTTAAGCGTTAATCCTTCTCCTAGCTGAGTTCTTTTTGTAGCGACTAGGTCGTTAAGGTTGTATTGTGTTGCCGGTTTTCGTATTTTACAAATACTCGACTTAGCATCTTTTCTAGCTTTAATTGGCTAAAGTTCGTGATTACCTCCTTTTCCAGCAGTTCCTTGATTCGTATGTCATCTATACTATGCATTTTTACTCTGATCAAAACTTCGAACGGTTTTGAATCAATGCTTCTGTTGTATGTTGAGTTAGAAATCTGTTGCACCTTTCCAACGTATTTAAACCATTTGCTCGAATCTTCTAAGCTAAGCTTAGCTAATACGGGAACGATAATGCTATTCATCCTCTCTTTTTGAGATAAACCTGTTGTTATCTTAGCGTGCTGAATACCTTCGTTCTCGAAATATTGCCGGAATTCTTCGGACATAATCGCTGACCCTCGATGGGATACTATTTGTACAGGATTTCCAAATGTAACGCTTTGTAGCTCTAGTTTTGTAAATGCATCGTTTGCTGCTGTGGACTTTGTAAAAATATGGTCAAAGTTTTTATTGGTGGACTCGAAGGGTCCTAAAAAATCGATGTGGTAGGTTTTCAGAGGAACTTCTTCTATAGGTATCGGGTTAAGATTACCCTCTTGTTTACCGTTCTTTCATTTATTACTATGGACGAAACGCAATTAGCAATGTGATGCTTTATTTTGTCGTCGAGTTTTGGGATGTAGTAATCACGACATATTAAATCCTTAGTTTCTTAACAGCGAAATGGCCTATTTCATGCACCTGTTTAATTACTTCTCGGTGCATACCTTTAGGAACTACTAACAGCTCACAGTCATTAATGGTTCGATATAGTATATCACCTTTGATTTTGTAAGTCGTAGTACTCTTCCAAATATTATTATCGTTTGCAAGTCTTCATCTAATACTTGGGAACGCTTTATTCTTTCGATGATTACATCTAGAGTTGTAATCATTATGACAGGATAACGAGAAAAAGCATCAACATGTCTCATTTGCTTCCCCGGCCTATGTTTGACGGTGTAACTATATTCTTAACAATATACAACGTGCAACACGAGTTAATAAATCTTTCTTCTCTAGCGTTTTCGTAAATGTGTTGCAATCGATTATAATTTTAAAGTGTATTCCCAGCAAATAAACTTTAAACTTCTTCAGTGCCTCGATTACGGCAAGGATCTTCAATTCATAACTGGAGAATTTTTTTTCGGCGTCGGTCGTTTTTTTACTCATAAAATAAACCGGATAAAGCTGGTTATCATCGATGATTTCTGCAGAAGGACAGCTCCATATCCATCCATGGATGCGTCGGTATGCACTTCAGTGTCGTAGTGTTGGTTATAAATACGTAAAACTGGATATTAACTCATCATGGATTTAAGTTGTTAAAATGCTACCAAGTGTTCGTCAGTAATTTCGAATTTACGATCTCGTTTCTTCAAGTCAGTTGAAGGCTTTGCAATTACAGAAAATCGTGGTATAAACTTGCGGAACTAACTGGCTAATCCTATAAAGCTTTCAAAATGTTTTAAATTCTTCGGAGATGGGAATCTTATGAGTGCGTACATTTTTTCGGGTGATGTTTTTATCTTTTGAACTTCAACCACGTAACCAAGAAATTCAGTTTTTCTTTTCAGAAAATTACATTTTTTCAAATTGATCTGCAATCCATAATCTTCGCAAAGTTTTAAAACATCCTTCAAATTTAATACTGCTTCGTCTTCGGTTTTAGCTGTTATTATAATATCATCTTTATACGGCAAAGCTACACCTTTTTTTTAAACTCTCGAAATAAAGCATTGACGTGACGCTGGAAAACTCCAGGAGAATAAGATAATCCAAATGGTACTTTTAAATTGTCTACTATAAGTGACAAAAGACGTGTATTTTCTGCTCGACGGCTCGACAGAAACATGAAAGAAAGTATTTTTTAAATCTATTGTTGAAAATATCGTTGCGTGCTGTAGTCGATCTAGCTGGTGTTCAATCAACTTCGTTAATCCTTTGATAATCAACACAGAGTCTTGGTTCACCATTTCGATTTTTAAAAAGTACTACTGGACTACTGTATTCCGATTCGGATGGTTCTATTATACCTTCTTGAAACCATTTTTCAACTTGATTAACGAAAATATACTTTTCAGAAATTCGTAGACGTCGAGGCGTGCAGTGGATAGGGCTTTCGACTTTTAAAATTATTTTTATTTCCACATTCGTCGTTTTGCACTTCGTAACATTATAATTCTCTACCAAATGGATTACTTCGTTATTGATTTTTTTCACTTACCGTATCAACAATATCAATTCTAAACACCCCGTTATCTGGGTCTTCATATGCATTTATCACTGTTATTTTGTGGATTTCTTCGTCTAACTCGTTTTGAATTTTTCGTATCTATGAACCTTGAGGTGTAATATTTATTTCAGCAAACTTACAAAAATCATCACCTAGTATCACGTCCACATCAATAGAATACTCTTGTCTGTTTATATTTCCTTTTTTTCAAAGTTTCCTATGGGTTTAATTTTATTTTGACTGTTACGTTTGCCAAATCCAACAAGGTAAAAATTTGATTTGTTTAGTTTAGGGCTTTTAAGCTTTTCAATAACATTATTTGAAACAACTTTAAATTTGCTACCAGTATCGAATAAAGCACAAAATTGTTGAACAGATAAAAATTTAACTTGAAGTTCCATGTCATTATTTTTTGCTGCTACCAACTAACAAACGTTGGCTTTTTCTTGTTTTGCGGGCCACTACTTAGAGAAATGTCCAAACTTGCTGCAGTTGAAACATTTTACGCCTTTCTCTTTGTCCTTACAATTTTTTGATCTATGGGCTTTACCACCACAATTGAAACATTTTCTTTCTTTTCTATCGTTCAGCTCCTTTCAATTCGCTGCGCCATATAAAATTCTCGAACTGAGGTTTGAATGCGCCGCATTTGTCAAAAACCGCCTGCAGTATTGAACTTTTGACCCTCTCGATCTGGTCGGCAGTTAGGGACGGAGCTTCCAATGCTGAGACAAAGCCCAGTCTAATGCCCTTTGGCATGTGGACCGCTTGGGCTCTGTCTGCTTCGCATAGGCGCGCTTGCCAGGAGCTCCATTTGAGGGGGAGTTTTCTGAACGTCCCCTTTTCAGTGTTGCGACAGCTGTGGTCCTTCCGACCGCTGAGGACGATTCATTAGCTCCTACAACAATGGACCAGGTGTCCGTTTTCTGGAGCTTGGTACCAGCATCGGCGTGCCCTATGGCTCCGCTTATGCTGGTGAGGGAGATCGGCGCAACCGCCGTCTCCTGTGCGGATGGCATGAGAGTCTCATCAAATTCATTATTGTTTTTTTTTATAAGTTTCTTCCATATGTTTTTTTTTTCTTTATGAAAGGGATGGGGATGGTCGTCTATGGCAGAGCCCTTTAACTGGAGGTCGACCGATTTCCAGAGTCCGTTTACTTACGACCATAACTTCCCTCTGGCCATGCATCCATCGGCGTAAGCTGTTCCAACTTAGATTGGGGTAATTTTACATTAGAGTTGTCTTCTCTACGCCCGACTGCCATTAGCCAGCATCCAAAGCAGAGACATGACCATGCTAAGGATCCATTACCAGCCGCCATCACGTGGATAGTATAGTCGAACTTTCGGATGTGAGACACAGTTACGGCACTATCTCAATGATAATGTTAGGTTCCCCGTGTCTCCATCTGGCTGACGGCCAATATGTATAGTTAACTTTTTTATATTTTGGTGTAAAGCTAAAAAGTCTTTAGTAATTTACAAAAATGCAACCCTGTCATGATAAGTTGTTATTGTTTTTTAAAAATATTCAAAGAATAATTAGATCAGGGAAAAATACGTATACATTGAAAAATACGTAAGACTTTGTGGGATAGTGTGTAACGGCCTTTACAAAAGTAGACTTTTCGCTGTAAATGCCCATATGTATACCCTTTACACCTTTAACGAAGGATGAAATAAAAAATTCTTAGTCTTAGTACTTTTGCGGAAACTTTAAATTATGATCTAAGTGCTATCTCAATAACTATGCATTAAAAAAACTTAAAAAAGGTTAGGTTAAGGGAAATAATATTATTTGAGTATCGGGAGCACCTACATATGTATCGAAAACATTTCAGTAAACAAAATTTGTTAAATAGTTACGCAAACTTTTTCACTTCTTTAAAAAATTTAATTTATTTCAACTTTCAGGATTTAAAGCCATCTAACATTGTTGTCAAAGCTGATTGTACATTAAAGATTCTAGATTTTGGACTAGCAAGGACTGCCGGTACAACCTTTATGATGACACCTTACGTTGTCACGCGCTATTATCGAGCACCAGAAGTAATACTAGGTATGGGCTATAAGGAAAACGTTGATATTTGGTCTGTTGGATGTATAATGGGTGAAATGATTCGTGGAGGAGTATTATTTCCTGGTACTGATCACATTGACCAGTGGAACAAAATTATTGGTAAGCACTCTTTACCTGTTTAAATAATATTATAAAGTAATGTTTCAAACTGTTGACAGAACAACTTGGAACACCATCAACATCTTTTATGCAAAGACTGCAACCTACTGTGAGAAATTATGTTGAAAATAGACCTCGATATTCAGGCTATTCTTTCGATCGGTTATTTCCCGACGTATTATTTCCAAGTGACAACAATGAACAGAGTAGAAGAAAAGCTGCTGAAGCAAGAGATTTATTAAGCAAAATGCTAGTTATTGACCCCGAACAGCGTATATCAGTGGAACAGGCATTGTTACACAGCTATATACACGTCTGGTATGACAATGAGGAAGTAAATGCTGTAAGTATAAAATGCTTAAATTGCAATTCAAAAAATAAAGGAACTCTCATTTTTTAATTTCTGAAATAATTTTCTTATTGTTTGTCATTCTTTGTGACACTTTTTTATATTCTTTTAGGATCCCATTAGGTATATATGTTCTGAATCGTTGAGTAATTCTAATTCGATCTAGCCATGTCCGTCTGTATGTTCGTCTGTTGGAATAACGCTCACTTCGAACGACTCAAAAGAAAAGAACAATATTGGTGTTAAATTGTTTCTAGTTCTCCAAAGCAGTTTGGGATTGAGATCCAGCAACATCGGTTCAGTAGGATAAAAGTTATAAATCAAAAACCAACTACACTAAAATATTCATAATTTTATTACAAAAACTAGCATAAATAATGGCGGAATGCACATATTAATCACCCCTATCGTGAATAACAAGTGGAATTTTTGTTCCCATGAAATTTTCATTCCCCTCGAAGAGAAAAGCAATCGTGAATCTCATGTGAAAAATATTTCACGCTATCAGTTTTAGTGAATGTAAAAAAGAAGAATGATTAAAACAATTAAAAATCAATGAAATTTTTGTTAAAAATATACACGTATATATTTTAAAGAAAAGTTAAATAATAAAGCAAAATATTTAGTATTGCAGGGATAGTTTGATTACAACGTTAGTTTTTTGCAATTTTTAAATTTTATGTACATAGTAAAATATTTTCCAAAATTCTGCCACCACGTCTTTCGAAAGCTTCACAAATCCGCAGGCAATCGACTTGTTGTTTTGCATTTTGTTAACCAATATATCGATTTGTGCCTTATTAACGGATCTAGCCCTTAATATTCGGTTTATAGGAGGAAATTCTTATACACATGTTTTGTTCCCTAGCAAAAATAAAGTGAGAAAATCTTAGGGAAATGTGAACAAATTACGAGGGAATAATCTTTTCACGATAAGGGGAATTATTTCATGTGAACATTTTTTCACGTTATTATTCCCATTTGAATTACCTTTTTTTCATGGGAGTTTTTCATGATTGCAAATATGTGAAAAGGGGAATAATTACGAGGGAAAAATTATTCACGATAGGAGTGAATATGAGATTTGGCTTAAAATCGTTCTATATGACTAAAAATTATACGACGAAATCTGAAGATCTATCCGTAATTTACCATATGACACATATATAGCCCACCCTCGAAATACACTTTAGTACGCCTTAAACCGTAAATTTTGGTCTGTAGCAGTGTTATATGAAAAAAATCACACTGTCAACTTTTTTGAAAATCGGTTCACAATTTACTACAGGCCCACTCCTGAAATATCCTAGCTGTCGGAGGAGGATATCAAAGATTCGGCACAGCCGAATATAGCGCTCGAACTTGTTTTATTAGCAATACTATAATTAAAAAAGTTTTAATAATATGAATGATACGTTTTTAAAATTTTTTATGCATAGATATTCTTTAAAGGATATTTATAGTGTACCAATTTAAAAAATAGGTTACTGTACACATTTTGTCTTGAACTACTCTCAAATAAAATTAAATAAAAATTAAATAAAAAATCTAAAGAATCGCATTTAGATTAAATCTGCTCAATAATTTAGGGGTTATAAATTTATAAATTAAATAAATTTTAAAAATGGCAAAAAAAAGAAAATTAAACCCAAAAAGTTCTCCTTTCTTAAAAAATTACACTGCAAGAAATTTACACTTTTTTTCGTGACAATTTTAGATTGGCTCTGGTTTTTGAGATATACCGTTATTTCGAAAATGGAGGAGGTTGCACGACATATGTTCTCCTAACTCAAAAACGGTTTAGTTTATTAAAATTACTAAAAAAAATGCATTTTTTAATTTTTTATGAATTTTTAAAAAACAAAAATTTCGAAATTTTAATAATCAAATTAATTTTTTTTTTTGAGTTACGCGAACATATGTTGTGCAACCTCTTCCATTTTCGAAATAACGCTATATCTCGAAAACCAGAGCCAATCTAAACGGCGGGCACCACTGGATTCAGCGTACCCGAATTATGTTAAAACGCAATTGTGCCGGCTTGTCTGTTTTTTCAACTAGCATAGTGTTATGATTTTTATATGGAAATATTTTTTTTAAGTTACAGATTGGTACATGTTTCTATATTTCAAAGGAACAACATAATATCTAGGTACGTTTTACACCCAATACTAATGTGTATTTAGCGTGTCAAAAATTGAACGCTAAGTTTGTACTAATGAAGGTCGTTTTACAATATTATATAAGTATTAAGTATTTTGACGAAAGTGCTTCCCTGATTATTATTTTTTTTATTATTTTTTAAAAACTTTCAAAAAACAATAAAAACTTATCATGACAGAGTTGTATTTTTCTTTTAATACTTAAAGCTTATGGTGTTTTCTTTTCTGACAATAATGTTCCATGTGTGCTAATATTCGTGCGGGTTTTTTTCTATTCTAAAAATATTTGCAAAAATGTGAAATTTTGTCGTTTTCCTTTCTAAATACGTTGCCAAAAAATAAATGGCAAATTTGTTCCATTTCTTACCCCCAGTTATAATTGAGTGTAAAAAAATACCCTTTTTGCATCTGCGTAAAGTAATTTTTTCTTGTGTTTGCGTACAATTAGTTTTATATTGTGATTTTTAGTTATATTGCCATGGATATAAAAACTTTTTGTTTTTTCGTTTGTTTTACTTTTATTAAATAAATAATTATTATTATTTTTTTTTTTGCGCAAAATTTTTAACAACAGCTGGCTTTAATTATTGAAAATCAGTATTGTTTACACAATTATAATGCATTAATATTTTTTTAGAAAAGAAAACACCATTAGTGTCCATTTCGTCTAGAAACCATATTTTTACTTAACAAAAAAAATTTTGTACGTATGTTGACAAATATATTATTTTTGTTGAAAGTCGTATTCCAGCTTTTCATATAAAATATATAAAAATTCATATTCTTTCAATTACTTGTTTAATTTTGCACAGAACCCCGGAACTTATCAAGATTTCTAGCTTATCGGCAAACAAGGAACAAAATTTAGCATTAAGAAGTGCTTTAAAAATATGTTTGCCAACTTAAATTTTATAGACCATAATAGTTAAAGATAAATTCTTAACCAATATCTTTGGAAGCATAAATAGGATCTCAGCAATAGCAAATAATTTAATTGATTCATAAGAAATTAAAAACTTTAAATTTGTGAATTTATTTTAAAGGTAAAAACAGGGGGAAAAACCTTTATATGAGTATACAAAATGTAAAATATGAGAAAATTACATACATATGTGCATATAATTACTATTATCAAAAATAGTCGCCCATAAACATATTATTTTCCATTTGGTAATTTCCAGGTTGTTTTACGTAGATTCTTTGCATGCTCTTATCATTGGATACGAAGAATTTCAATTTTATCGAAATACTTAATATTAAGTCTGGTCATATCAGTACTGATGTAAATATAGCTGACTGGTGCATAATTTAAAAAAAAAAAGATAAATAAATATTTTAAAAATTTAATGAAAAATATAAAAAAAAACATGAATTATTAAATAAAATAATTTATTTCTTGTCTTTATTCTTTTGTGATTAAATTTTTTTATTTTGCGTATGGTGGCTTTTCTCTACAGCCTTTTTTAGGCCCCTCTCAAATTCTGTATGAGATTGCTTCGGAAAGGCATCTGAAATTAAAAAAGTAAAATTAAGCAAGTACTTACATTATAATTTATTCATTGGTAGGCGAAAATGGTTACATACCTCTTAAAATCGTATTGAACAGCGTCAAGTTCCCCAGCGCTCTCTTCTCCCACCGCCCTTCGCAATTATAATGGTCTAGGACCTCATCCGTCATCAGAGTACGGATGACTTCGCTATCGTTTTCTGCCATCCCTTTCGATTTAAACATATACGTTTTCTGAAAGAAGAGTTAAATTGAAATTTTTTACATAGTTAAGTTTATTGAAATTACTTAAATTTTCTAATATGAGCAGTCGTTTTTGAAACATAATTTTTTTTTTCGAAAAAAAAAATTAATTTGATTATCAAAATTTCGAAATTTTTGTTTTTTAAAAATTCATAAAAAATTAAAAAAAGCATTTTTTTTAGTAATTTCAATAAACTAAACCGTTTTTGAGTTAGGAGAACATATGTCGTGCAACCTCCTCCATTTTCGAAATAACGGTATATCTCGAAAACCAGAGCCAATCTAAAAGTGTAAATTTCTTGCAGTGTAATTTTTTAAGAAAGGAGAACTTTTTGGGTTCAATTTTCTTTTTTTTGCCATTTTTAAAATTTATAAATTTATAACCCCTAAATTATTGAGCAGATTTAAACTAAATGCGATTCTTTAGATTTTTTATTTAATGAAGTTTGAGAGTAGTTCAAGACAAAATGTGTACAGTAACCTATTTTAATTTTCATGTTGTAAAATTCCTTTCTTCATAAAAATGAAAACTAAATTTAATGAACTTAAGCCTAATTAAAAATATTAAAAATTTGGATTCAAAACCACAATTAGTTCAACAAAATAACCACAATACTAATTATTGTTAAAGCTAAAGCACGAGCTCTATGTGTTCATTTGTCCTTCAAGTTGTGCTGAAAAAAGGTCAACAAGGAAAAGAAAGACAGTGTTTTGAGTAGCACTTTATTTTACATACTAAAGTTTATTTTTTCAAATTATTCCTTATATACTATTTACAAAAATTCTTAAAACTATCTAGGAGGCATGCGTACGTGACTATGCGCACATATTCTTATCTCTTATTTTTAGCTAAGTACAATCTGCTAATGAGTTTTCATTATCATGAAACATATGTATAAGGGCGGTTTTCCCATGTGCGTGTGGCCAAACAATAAAATGTAATTTATTTATAGATTACCAATGAGTTTTCTTATCCTAAACAAACATAAGACAACCAGGGGTTGTTTTACAGCTGCGTGAGATTAACAGACGCACACGAACTGTAAGAATCTTATGATAATTAAAAATAAATTTAAAATATGTTTAACTACAATTGAACAGACAGAAATGAAAAAACAAAAAATGTACTTTGGACTTCAAGAAAAATTCTTGACAAAATTACGAAAAAACAGAAGTAAGAAAAAACATGTAAAATCAATTAATATGGATAATCATTCAAAAAAGCAAACTTCGATCTACCAAAGGTTAAAATACAATTTGGTTTAGGGATTGATGTTTGACTATTGACGTCAGCTGTCGTCGATGGCTGCGAGTGTAAAACGACAAATCCATCTGAGGAGATCGAGTGGTTGCGATCGAAACATGTCATGGTAACCTGCCGGCCGCGGTTCGAATCCCGGCCACGGTCAATAATGAAAGATTATCAATAACAATTTTAATTAATTTTCATGTTGTAAAATTCCTTTCTTCATAAAAATAATTTAATGAAAAATAAGTTTAAAAAAAAGCGGCCTGCTCGTTGCTCAGATATCCCTGATTGGCCAATATATTGCTTTGCCATAACGTAAGAAACTACGATTAGCACTAAAAAGAAAGGTATTGTATTGAAAAGGCATTGCATTATACTTGCATTCACTTCGACTTTTTTTAGTCGGTCTTTAAGGCCTTTCTGGGCTTCTAAAATGGCCTTCTGCCCCTTTGATATTTTTCGCAAAGTTGCAAGTATTTCTATAATAAAATAAACAATGTTCTGTCTAGTACGGTTTATTAATTTAGTTAATTAATTTCATTTACCTTCGTTTTTTCCTCGCTCCTTTGGGAAGAAATACGTTGTTTTAGGCAATATACACTGGTTAGCTTAAAATGAACGCAATGAATAAAAATAAAAAGTTTTTTGGAGCTCGAGGCAAATTATTTGTAAAAAATATGTATGTATATTGTTTATTAAATTATTTGTTACAATATTTCGATATCCTTCAGATATCATTATCAAGGCTTTAACAATATAAGAAAACAACAATGTACGAACAATATTAACAAATACTGTGCTTATATAAAAATAAAATACATAATTACAACAAAAAAGAAAACAAAAACACTTACAATGAGTTACAAGTATATTTGTAAGAGGCGTATTACTATCTCCACGTTTAATATTGAACTAACTTAACTATTTCATTTTCTTTTTTATTATGTGTCTATAGCTTGGCGCAGTTTTCCGTGTCTGTTTTATAATTAATTCTCCTCTCCTTTGGTATATTTATTATATGAAGCATCTCTAATGTATACCGTTTATTATGTTTCGCCTCTCTTTGTAATATCTCCACATTTTCTAAGTTTGGTGTATGTAGGCTCTCTGCACAGTGGTATGCGAGTGCAGTTTTTTGTGTTGGTATTTTATTAATGTTTTTAAAATCTGATTTATGTCCAGCTATACGTGTCTTAAGCTTATTTTTTGTAGTACCGATATAAACTTGATCGCATATGTCTTGGTCATTTCCTGCACAATTAATCTTATATATTACGTTGTCAGGTTTACATTTGGTGTTTGAGAAAAGTTGTTTTAATGTATTCGTCGATGTGTGAGCAATCATAAATTTGTCCCTATTATAAATGTAAGCATTCTTCATTCTTTCTGCGATACGTGGTACATACGTCATTGATTTATATATTTTCGCATTCTCTTTATGTTCCCTAGGTGGTTTTTTTCCATAGGTTTTAATTAAAGTTTCTATTATATTTTGAGGGAAAGAGTTTCTTGTAAGAATACATTTAATTTTTTCTTTATTGTGAGAATGGAAGGACTCATCGCTAATGGAAAATACCCTGTTGATCAAATTGTTGGCCGTATTCATTATTATAGTTTTCGGTTGACAAGAAGTCTATTTTAATTCTGTTTTCGCTTCTTATGACCAAGGTATCCAAGTATGGGAGTTTTCCGTTAGCCTCCTCCTCCATTGTAAATTTAATATTGTTGTGAAATGTGTTCAGTTGTTCTAAGGTCCTTTATATTGCACTTATCTTTATAATTCCAAATAAGTCGTCAATAATTTAGGTTTTTCGTCCAGATTATTCATTCATGTTCCAAGGAGTTCCGGTGAACCCATTGGCAGTCCTTTGTATTGGATGTATACTTTGTCGTTGTACTTAAAATATCTGTTATCCTTAATGAAAAATCTTGGAATTCTCAAAAATAGTTCCTTTGGCATATTTGTATGTTTCTCTATGTGAATCCATTTGTTCTTTATAACGTCTATATACGTTGTAAACTGAAAATTCAGTAAGTTTTTTCAAAACATTTGTCAGTAATTTGCATAGCCCGCTGGACGGCGAATTAACTGATGCACAGATTGATCTAAGAGGGTAATCTTCCTTATGGATTTAAGGAAGTCTATATATTCTAGGTGCAGTTGCCGCGTCATTTTTCAGTCTTTTCTTTTCCATTACAGTTATATTATTGCACAAAAATAGTTCATCTACCAGGTCCTGGTTCTTCTTCTTTAGCGATAATGTGGGATCTTTATTTGTCCACCTTAATGTCATCATATCATTAAGGATATTCTTCATTCTAATATAATAATCCTTTTTCTTCATTGCTATTGTGACATAACCCTTATAAGTATATTTTTTTTCGTGCAAAAATGTTCTAGTTTGTTCCACTGTACTAAGTATATAACGTTCTCTCCCATTTAGATTTTGTTTGTTTATGTGATTTTCCAGCATTTAAGTGAACTGTGTTCTAGCTGCCTCTTGCTCTTCTTTGTCGTCTATAGTCTGGATGCAATCTTCTCCATCAGAAATCATTTTAAAAAGTGGGAATTTTCTCTTTGCTGTTGGTATCGCATATTTCTCTCCTAGTGATAAGAGCCATTGAGTCTCTTTTGGTATGTCTGTGCCCGTTTTGTTAACAAGCCACTTGTCATTATAGATAATGCCAAGCTCTTTTATTTGTTTTTCCCGTAAATTGTCAAATTTCTTTCTGTGATTGGTCTTTATGTTAATATAACTTTTCTTCATAAGTGTCTTTTCACTGTTCCAAAGTTGTGTTTTTTCGTCTGGTGGAAAGTGTTTATTTATCTTCCTCCCCATTTCATCTACTTCGACGGTAGTATACTTAACAATTTCATGGTTTTGTCTAATCAATAAATTTAGTAATTTTCTATGAAAATGTTCTAATGTTTTATTAAATGCACTGTCGATTTTGTTGGGAATAAGTGTAAGTGTTTTTGTTTCTTTTTTGTTGTAATTATGTATTTTATTTTTATTTAAGCACAGTCTTTGTTTATATTGTTCGTACATTGTTGTTTTCTTATATTGTTACAGCCTTGATAATGATATCCGAAGGATGTCGAAATATTGGAACAAATTTTTTTTTAATTATAAAAAAAAGGTCGAAAAAATAAAATTTAATTTAATGAATAAAAATTTTAAAATATATATTTTCCTTACCTTCTATACGCTGAGAAAGCTCAATTGCTTCTTCAACAATATTGTCTGATTAATATTATCAATATTATTTTTATTAATATTATTTTTATTAATATTATTTTTATTAATATTATAAATATTATTTTTATTAATATTATTAATATTATTTAGCTTAATTTCTTCGACCTTCTGAATATTATTTCCTTCCAATAATTTCTCAAGCTCAAGGTCCGTTTTATATAAAGAATATTTATTTAAAAATTATCCAATATTTCGCTATCTCAATGGATAGCTTCTTCAGGGATTTTTTGGTTTTTTATATTTCAAACAATTTTATAAACAAAATTTAATGAAAAAACAAAATTGTCAATTATGAAAATTAATAAAAATAATACACAGGAAACAAAAATTATTCTATTACATTTTTGTAAACTTATTTAATTTCCTATCTTATTCTTATAAATTAAATGTCTGTAATTTTGAGCTACATTGTCCGTATCTGTCCTAAAATTAATTCTTTGTTCCATTGGTATGTTTATAATTTGCAACATTTCTAACATGAAGCGACGTTTGTAGTTTGTTTCTGTATTTAAAACTGTTGTATTTTCAAAATCTGGTGTATGATTGAAATTGGCACAATGCAATGACAATGCAGTTTTTTGAGAAGATGTATTTTTGTATTTTTGATCAGATCTATGTCCTGCTAATCTAGTTTTTAATTTGTTTTTTGTGGTACCTATATATACTTTACTACATACTTCATTATCCTTACCCTTACAAGGTATCTTGTAAATAATATTAGATTTATCTAATTTTTCTGTCTTATCTTTCATTTTACTGAATAATCTATCCAATGTATTATAAGTTTTATGAGCCATCCTATAATTATTCATATCATAAATATTAGAATTTTGCAATCGTTCTGAAAATATTGGTACATAAGTTAAAAACTTATAAATTTTAGGTTCAGTTACCGTATTTACACTACCTTCCCTATGTCCTTTGTACTGTCCAATCAATTTACAAATCAATTCTCTTGGGAAATTATTATCCCCTAAAATATTTTTGATTCTCATCTTATTATTCCTATAAAAAACTATATCACTAATATTAATTTTATTAATTTTATTCTTATAAGAATAATATCTTATTAATATTTTTTTTATTAATATTATTTTTTTAATATTATTTTTATTAGTACTATTTCTATTTATATTATTTTTATTAATATTATTTTGATTAACATTATTTTTATTAATATTATTCTTATTAATATTATTTTTATTAATATTATTTTTATTAATATTATTCTTATTAATATTTTTTTTATTTATATTTTTTTTATTAATATTATTTTTATTAATATTATTTTTATTAATATTATTTTTATTAATATTATTCTTATTAATATTTTTTTTATTTATATTTTTTTTATTTATATTATTTTTATTAATATTATTTTTATTAACATTATTTTTATTAATATTATTCTTATTAATATTATTTTTATTAATATTATTTTTATTAACATTATTAATATTATTTTTATTAATTTTATTTTTATTAATATTATTTTTATTAATATTATTTTTATTAATATTATTAATATTATTTTTATTAATATTATTAATATTATTTTTATTAATATTATTTTTATTAACATTATTAATATTATTAATGTTATTTTTTTTAATATTATTTTTATTAATATTATTAATATTATTTTTATTAATATTATTAATATTATTTTTATTAATATTATTTTTATTAATATTATTTTTATTAATATTATTAATGTTATTTTTATTAATATTATTTTTATTAATATTATTTTTTTAATATTATTTTTATTAGTACTATTGTTATTTATATTATTTTTATTAATATTATTTTTATTAACATTATTTTTATTAATTTTATTCTTATTAATATTATTTTTATTAATATTATTCTTATTAATATATTTTTTATTTATATTTTTTTTATTAATATTATTTTTTTAATATTATTTTTATTAGTACTATTTTTATTTATATTATTTTTATTAATATTATTTTTATTAACATTATTTTTATTAATATTATTCTTATTAATATTATTTTTGTTAATATTATTTTTATTAATATTATTCTTATTAATATTTTTTTTTTATTTATATTTTTTTTATTAATGTTATTTTTATTAATATTATTTTTATTAATATTATTTTTATTATTATTATTTTTATTAATATTATTCTTATTAATATTTTTTTTATTTATATTTTTTTTATTAATATTATTTTTATTAATATTATTTTTATTAATATTATTTTTATTAATATTATTTTTATTTATATTATTATTATAATCGAGTTTAGTTTGAGTGAGTTAGTAATTAAAGTCGTGAAAAAGATTGTGCAGAAGAGGTATCAGAAGAAATTTGCTACCGTTTGGAATAAAAAAATACATAATGAGTATCCCCCATATTCTTAACGATTATTAAATTTAACAAACGTTTATTAAGGATAATTTTCAGAGTAAATTTGTTCTCTAAACCTTTTTTAAATTTAAAATATTTTTGTGAATACAGGCATATATCTTTCCGTCTAACGCTTATCATTTCATTACCTAAATCGCTAGCAACGACAATGCCAAGATCCATTATGGGTTGTTCGAAGTAATTTTCACGTACTTGAAAAACTTGGCAAACTAATTCTTATGATCCAAATTTGAATGGGATCTAGTTTTTCGCAATAACAAAAACAATCTTTCTCTTTTTCGGATCTAAAGTTAACTTGCCTAATTTAGTAACGTTCCTTGTGCCTTCTTTGAGCCGCTGTCGCTTATCGAGCCTTAGAAACAACTGTTGCAAAATCTTGTTCGGCTGCTTAACAATTTTCTTCATGTGCTGCATATTATTCTCAAACCTGTATGCTGAAAAAGAATCCAATGGCCCATATTGTCTAAAGCAATCCGATAAATGCAACAGCCCATGTACATTAAAACTCACTAGCTTATCGCCGTATAAAATACCGAAATAACGAACAAACTCCTCCAACACTTTTTGTGAATTGTCAACCTCCTCTCTGCACAACCTATCACTCGATAAAAGCCTAATACCACAATGCAGCAACAAAAAATTATAAAACTGGTCTTCGGTTATATTCTCCTTTAGAATAAAAATGCCAGTATAGAGCAAAAACTGCCTAAATTCCGTCGACTTCCAATTATGTAATTCATCCCGACTTCTTGGGGTACGGCAAAACCCCGATGGAACGTATTCAGCGACAAAACATAGCGTTTTGATAATGCTTTCAATATTCCCTTTCTGAATTAAAAGCTTCAACAACTTCTTAGTAACTCCCAAGTCGACTAAGTGCGTACAATCTAAAGGAAACTGTGAAACCATTCCAAAACCCGTTTCCTCCAAAATGCTTCTTTTGCCCTTAAACTCTTCTTTATGATGAGAAGGACTTAATCTGGAACTAAATGTTGAATCCACTCTTAAAACACCGACTAATTTAGAAAAACAACCCCTTCTTTTCTTATATGTTTCTACTTGACAACATTAAATCCGGAGAAACAAGCGATCAAAAAGGGACTTACCTGAGGAAAACCTACAACTCCAAGAATAGGCCACAGAACTCTATTCGAACTCTTAAAAAGTTTAAGTCCATCGACGCCGACATCAATTGAAACTTCTTGTTCTCCATCCAAGTAATCAAAGGAATGCGAAGAAAAATATTTCTGAATACCTAGGTATAAAAACTCTCCTACAGGAATGTTACCAATATTTATCTTCTCCCTACTCGTACTCAAAACAGTTTTAGCTGACAGAGGTAAATCTTCAACTCCCATTCTTTTAAAAGTACGTTGTAAATCTTCTAACGCATTTTGTGAAATTTTATTCCTAACTGCCCACGGTTTTAGCTCCTCACATTTATTTTTCGAACCAATATTGCCTGTAAAACAATCACTTTTTTTCAAAAAGAGTTCCTGCTTCCGCTTTAACACTATTACTTCCCAAAACCGAAACTTCTGGGTTGAATTAATCACCTGTCGCAGCTTCGAAGCTATTACTTTCAACCTCTACTAGAAAATATTCACTCCCTACAAAACCTGCTGATGTATATGGTACTGCATCAGAAACTATCACTTGCTTTACACTCTGCAAATTCTTTTCAACACTTTCACTATTCACTCATCACTAAACTTTTATATTTTTTTATTTCGGCCCCAAAAGCCCTTTTCATCATTCTTATCTTTTTCTTATTTTGTTATTTGGAAAGTTTTTTGTTGTAATTTGTTCTTTTTTAGGTTTTAAGAATTTGTTTTTTATACCCTCCACCACAATTAGTTGTGAAGAGGGTATACTAAGTTTGTCATTCCGTGTGAAACTTTTTTATTATTCATCTCAGACCCCATAAAGTATATATATTCTGGCTGCTTGAGTAATTCTAAGTCGATTTAGCCATGTCCGTCTGTCTGTCCGTCTGTCCGTCTGTCCGTCTGTTGAAAACACGCTCACTTTCGAAAAACTCAAAAGAAATAAACAAACTAGGTGTCAAATTGCTTGTAGTTATCCTAAGCAGTTTGGGATTGAATTTCAGCAAAATCGGTTCAGTAGGACCAGAGCTATGAATCAAAATGTGGAACCACCACCTTCAAAAACTTGATAATTTTGTTACAAAAACTAGCATAAATGATGCAAAAATGCACGGAATGACATAAGATTTTGCACAAGTCGGTTTTATTCGACTAGAAATGACACTGTAAAATTTCGCGAAGGTCGGTCCATAATTTACCCTAAGCCCCATATAAACACTACTCCCGGAAAACAGTTTAGTACGCCTAAAACCGTAAAAAATAATGCAATCATAACAAATTTTGGCTCGTCACAATTTTATAGGACTATAAATGATACTGTGAAATTTCGTGAAGATCGGTACATAATTTACCCTAGGCCCCATATATGCCCTACTCCCGGAAAACAGTTTAGTCTCCTAAAACCATAATAAATAACAAATCGTCACAGTTTAAGATAATAATAATAATAAAAAGACATCATACAGATATTACTCCTTAAACATTCGAACTGTCGGTGGAGGGTATCAAAGATTCGGCACAGCCGAATATAGCACTCTAACTTTGTTTATCTTTTAGTTTTTTTAAAATTGTTTTTTCCACTAAAGTTTTTAGTTTTAATTGTTTTTTTTTTTTTTAAGTTTTTAAAACTTGTTTTTTTGTGTCTTTTTCTTTTGCTTTTTTTAAATTCTTTTTTTCCACTATTTATTTATTCACTTGTGAACACTTTAAAGTTTACGTTAAAACTTCCACCACGAATAAAAAAAAAATTCAATTTGACAATTTTAGAAACACACTTTTGGTTCACTTTTGGTTCAAAAATCCCCACAATTCCATAATATAAAAAACAAAAATATTTGCATGAAATTTATTAAAAAAAGGAAAAAAAACACGAAAACTTAAAAAAAACATACTTTGATGATAAAGTACGTATATTAAAATGATGCCGAGGCAAAATTAAGTATAAAATAAAATTTATCAATATAATTGTACGAAAACCCCCACTATGGCAACGCCAACATCAACAATTTAATATAAAATTGCTGCAAGTGTGTTAGTTAATAAGTTTTGTTTGTGTTAGTTTACAACATTCTCACTATTGCAGTTCTTTAGATATGCGATGTTAAACATTGGCTTCCCATGGGGGATTCCACTTCCCCCGCTGCTATTTTATTTTAATTTTGGGGCTCAGAAGATCTTACTACCAAAAGTTCTGCATAATGCGTGCAGCGGATCTTAATATATGCGATAATTAATATTGGCATCCTATGGGGGATACCAATTCCCCTGCCCCTATCGAAAAAATAAGTAGCCTATTTTATTTTTAGGGCTCACGTGATGTATCTGTAAAAATTTCAGGACAATCGGTTCAGTAGTTTAGGAGTCTATAAGCCAACAAACATACAAACATTTTTCATTTTTATATATATAGATATCCTCTGCTGTCTTCATAGCTGGGGTATCATTTATGAATTTCAATGCAAGAGCGGTCTGATGAATTATGCAGTGAAAATTATGAATTACAAATTCGTGTTTTTTTAATTGGCCTATAAGCCCATTATATTTGCCCAACATTACATTGGCTACATCTGTGCAGACTCCAGCAAATTTGTTTGTGTCTACAATGGAAAGAAGCTTTTCTGTGACAACATCATACAACAACGTACCAGTTACATTTCTATCAAATGTTTCTAAAGTAAACATTGACTCAAAAATAGTGTATTTGCTGTCTACGCATCGAAGACAAATTACAAGTTCACACAGATCATTTATGTCAGTGCTTTCGTCTAAACAAATTGAAAAAAATTCGCAATTAATTACTTTTTCCCTAATTGCAGACTCTACACATGTTCCTAATTAAACAGTACGACGGCCTACAGTTTGACTGGACAGGGGAAGAGACTCTATAAATCTAGTGTTATAATTAAGCCTTTCCCAATTTTTTTTCAGCAATTGCTTGATAAAAACACCATCCCACAATGGTCTTCCTTTTTTAACAATTTCCAATATTACTAAATTTGAAATCTCCTTTTTCAATTTGGGAACTGATTTTGGTTCATAAATTTCCTCTTCTAATAACCATTTTTTCAATATTTCTAAAAAAATTGTTTTATTTTTATAAAACAGGTCTTCTCTTTCCTTATCATTTAAATTATTTATATTATTATGAAAACGATCGCAATGCCGCTTTATAACATATTCCGTTCCTTCCTTAAATGTTGCATAGCATATAAGGCATTGGATGTTACCAAAAGCGTTTTTGACCGCACAATATTTTTTAAGTGCCATCATAAAGTTTTTTGTGTTAACCTGAAACAAAAATATGTATTAGTAGTGGTATACACAATTGTGCATAGAAATGGATTTCCCTGGTCTATTTATTCAAAAATAAAATAAATTACATGAGAATTATAACGTGAAAAAGTTATTTTGGTAAAAAGTTAGGGTATTCATAGTGGTAAGTAAAATAGAAAGGGTGTTCACGTTGTTGGGTTACTCATACTTCAAACATCTGTGCATACATTTTAATTCTAGCTAATGGTATATCATAACTTTTTACAAAATACCAAATGCGCACCTGAGTTTGCCTGCAAAAATGTATAGTCATTATAACAGGTCAAAGTTACGTTAAATAAATACCATAAATTAGTAAGGTTAACTCTTTATCGCCGAAAAAATGTATCCCACAAACTCGAAATTTTACAGGGGAAGGTTTTTTTTAAATAAAATCAGTTTGAATAAAGCCATTATTTTAAAATTTATAATGTAAATATTATTTATGTGAAATGTAAATATTATTATTCCCTGTAAAATTTCGAGTTTGTGGAATACATTTTTTCGGCGTTTATGGCTCGATATAATCGTAGCATAAAAAAGTAAGCAATAAAAATAGTGCGAAACAAACAAGTTTCATTAATACATCAATAAAACACATCTTCTTACCCTAATATTTTACCTGCTGTCACATTTGCTTTTATGTGTATAGGTTTACCATAAATTGTAGGAAAACAAGACTTTTTTTAACTTGTTTTTTAAATATTTTTACTTACTTAAAAAAAGTGTTTTCAAAGAAAAAAAAAACACCGACGCGATTGGTACAGAAACAAAAATATTTTTACAAGCACAAAATACCAACAAATTATTGTGGCTATTTTTTCTTAATAATTTCTGCATTTAGGTACGTCTTTTTAACGAAAGTAAAAGTGACCCTTTTCAGGTACAAAGAATTTTTTTCACAAACAAAACACATATCGTTAGCTTAAATGCAAAACAATGTAGATATTATTTGAAAATTACAAATTAATAGAATACAATATTTTGTCCTTAATAATATATCGGTTAACGCATTTTTATCTGAAATATTAAAAATTGAATTTAAATCTCAAATAATTACCATTTTACAAAGTTCTTTGCTTTGCATGTAAACTTATAAAATGTTATATTATTCAACATTTAAGTCTTTAAATTTAAACTCTAAATAAAAATTTCACGCAAGGCATTGGATGTTACCAAAAGCATTTCTGACAGCACAATATTTTTTGAGTGTAAGCTGAAACAAAATAATATAGCATCCGCTAGACATGTACACTTGTCGAAGTCACACCGACGACTGAATTGAAGAGCATAAAAATATGTGTTAGTATTGGTGTGCACAATTGTGCAATGAAATGGAAATCCCTGCTCTAGATGCACTTGGGCATAATGTAAGCAAATACATAATTATAAGGCTTCGATGCAAAGAATAATCACCCTTATTGTGTTTGGCGTATTTAAAATACTCCTACGACTGTTTGGTAATAGATTAAAGGAAATGAGTCCACGTTCTCGTTAATCTATTACCAAACAGTCGTAGGCGTATTTTAAATACGCCAAACACAATAAGGGTAAATAACACAGATAAGAAAAAAAGTACAGAAAACATTAAAGACTATTTTACAAATAATATTTCTGAAACGGCCTCCGTTCATTGGAATAACTTACCATCCTGCCTTCATTAAATGCCCAAAGTAATAAAGTGTTTGAAAATCAGGAGAAACTGTTGGAGCAAGCACTAGAAACGGATTTACTTTTATTTGGGGATCATGTATATGAATTGGTATTAAAAACTGTTTTTGAAATTAGAATTCCTCAGGTTACGGTTAATGTTCTCATACTGCTCTTTAAAAAATTAAAAAAAAAAAACTGGAATAACATCAAGCAATGTGATATTCAAAATGGTATCTCCATTCCAAGCCACCACTTTGATTCATCGCAGATTGACAACTTGATCAGCTTTTATTTTTCTAAGCTCGAAAAACCAATTGTGCGAGGTGACTGTCGTGAATTGACAGAGATTTCGATATTATTTTTAACGGAAATGATAATAAAAATTTAAAAAAGCGATATATAATAAACATTGATTTTCTCACCGAAAACCCATCAGCTGGGTAAAAGTATTCATCCTTTTCAAACCAAAAGGGATACACTTGAAAGCAGTTAATGACTGCGCTAAAAGAGCTGTAAACTTCACAAAACAATTCCAGTGCAAGAAGAACAAAGGAAATATGTATTGCAATGCGTGGAACAACATTAAGAAATGTATCCAAATTGTTTAAAAGTGATATAAAAAGAAAATATGCTGCAAAAAATATGGCATATTATTAAATATTACCTGTTTATTTAAAATTCCTTTTATTAACAAAAAAATCAGTGTTAAAAAGCACCCATCAACTAGATGCTTTTTATTTTTGCTTTTGCCACTGCTATGACATTTTTAGTTTTTTTTTTTATCAATAGCCAATGTTTGTTTTTCGTTTGTGCAAAAAAGCAAATCTCTTATTTTGTATATTTTTATTTTTTGACAATTGCTTTTTTACCAGCTAGCGACAAGAAGTGCCAGCCACATAAAAAGCAAAAGCTCAAAATGATACTTTCGCCTTTTCCTTTTTTAATTTGTCCTAAAAGAAGTGCTAGTTAAAAAAGACAAAACTAAAAAATCTAAAAATCAAATTTTTCTCTGGCTGGTAAAAACACAGAGAACAAAAAAAGTCGCACTTATAACCGGTGGCGTTTTTTGAGCGACTTTGTCAAATTGATATTTTCATCTATGATTCCTCCTGACAAACTGGGTCTCAAGGCGCAATTTCTTTGAAAATATCGAAACGTCGATGAAAGTAAGCGACAACGACACTGCTAAATACAGTTTTGCTAATATTTTATAAAATATTTACTGTATAAAAAAAAAGTTGAAAGTAGTCGACAATGTCGGTTATCACTCTATATAAAACTGAACTCTGCTGAAATTTGTCTGCTGTTTGTCAATGGTTGAATAACGGATTATTATATGTATGTATGTATCTTATTTTCTTGTTTATTACCGCATTGGATTATATTGAAACTTGACAACATTGTCTGAATACCGATGACTAACGAACAAAATTAGTTCTGGTCATCAACGATATTTTGGACAATTGCTTAAAATATTCATATATGACGCCAAAGAAAATTCAGCATATGTCGTTGATGATTTAACATTGTCAGTATGTTTCATGACGAATCATCATTCTTAAAGCAGCCGATTTATGTGCTAATAGGAAATAATCAGCATTTGTCATACATTCATACTTATGTATGTACACACATATTTTCACAAAAACGATACATGTGTCATACCTAAATAAGTATGTACCTATGTATGTATGTGCATTAGTGTCGTTTACTGTATGGAGCATATTTTTTTTTCTTCTATTTTTTCCATGCTCTCACCCCCCAATGGGTATTGATAAAAAACGACCCAACAAACACGGATGTTTGATTTAAAATTGATAATGATTTGCAATCAAACGTTTTCTCAAACGATAAACGTTTGATAATGATTTGAAAAACATTTGAAAATCATAGCATTCTCAACAAAAAGCGGAAATTATTTTCAAATTGAAAAATGCCTTTATTTTCAACTTGCTTTCAAACGTAATTCTCAAATGTTTTTCAAATGTGGATTTTAATACCATGTGGAACATAAATAAAAATATTTTATTTTTTTAATTTCAATTCAATATTTATTTAAATAAACTGTGAGATTAAAATTCGGCACCATAGCCAAAAGATGAAATAAGGTTATTTCCGTCCTCCAATTCTTGCAAGACAAAACTAGCTCCCTTTTATTTTGAGGATTGTAGCACCGCGGTCATACAACAAACTTATAAATTCCGAACTTTTCGTTTTATTTTTTTAATTCGTTTTCTTAATCATTGTAATTACTCACAAATAATTTTTATTTTTCACAAGAAATACAACTCTTCACTTGTAAAACACGTTTATAGTGCAGCCACACGATCAAGATTTTCTTGATAGTTTTTTACATATACTATTTGTCAAAATTAACAAAAATTTAAAGTTCTGACGTAGGCTGCATTCAATTTTTGAGCAATTTACATTCAAGATGTCATCAAGAAAACAATTTATAAAGGCAAACGAAAAATTTGCTCACTAACCTTGAAATCAGCTGTTTTCTTGAACGTAAATTGAAGCACTCTCTGGAAAGAAAATTTTAAAGGCAAGTTCGTTTCAATTTTTAAAAGTATAAGTGTATTGGTAGAAAAGTGTGAGAGTATTAAAACTTGATAGGCAAAACTTGATCGTGTAACCCTCAAGTTAGCCACGAAGTAAATATTTAACTTAAATCGCCATTTTTAATGTTTACATTTATTTTTCGCTTAAGTATTGGCAAGCTTAGTATTGATTTGAATTTAACATTTGATACCAATTTGACATCAAATTGATCAAAAATTTGCTGTTAAATGTTTATTTTCAAATCATTATCAATTTGAATACAAATGTTAAAATCAAACATTTGAAAAACGTTTGAGAGTTGTGTTTGAAGTCAAATGATAAACTAATTTCG
Organism: Pollenia griseotomentosa; assembly: GCA_963931875.1. Taxonomy (NCBI): domain Eukaryota; kingdom Metazoa; phylum Arthropoda; class Insecta; order Diptera; family Polleniidae; genus Pollenia; species Pollenia griseotomentosa. Next base: position 126,824,710 of record OZ007561.1, on the reverse strand, counting down.
TATCAAAGGTTAGACTTCGTGTTTATTTGGGACACCAAAAAAAGTTTTAGGACAATCGGCGGAGGGTAAACCGTCCGACTTTTATGCCTCATAACTTGGAAAATATTAATTTTAGATAAACATCGTTTACAAAGAAGATGTTATTAGTGAAGTTTCCAACAACTTTTGTCTGAACAAGTTTTCTCTAAATCTCATATTTAACAAAAAGTAACCAAAAAAAAAGAACAAACAGCAGCATTAATGCGAAGTTTTTCTTTAGAACAATTTTTTCTTACACACGTCAATTCAACTTCAATATTTGCGTGTGTGTGCGTTTGCTTACAAGAAAAAAAGTCGACGAATATCATTTGTTTCTACCATACCTACCCGCTTTCTCCATATCTAAAGGGGGCTCCCAAGGAATCGCCCCTAGGGATATCAAATGTATGACGGACCTTCATTAGTTTTTTGTGCCTAACATTTTCTTAAAAAATACTTGCCATATATCTCCAACCCTTAGGGGGCTCCTGTACAAATATGGCGTTTTAAAGATGAGTCAAATGTATGACCGATCCCACTTTATTTTGATTTTAGCATACCTAACAGCTATCTCTCTCTATTCCTTAAGGGGGCTCACATACAAAATTTTCAATACAGACTAGGAATATATTGAAGAAAAAGCTCCATAACTGCCAAGAAGCTAAAATATATGACCGACTTCCATTAGTATTTGTTTTTAACATTTTCCAAAAACAAACTAGCCCTTTATCCCCACTTTTTAGGGAGGCTGCCATACAAATATTGCATTTTATGAAATTCTTAAATTTAATGGAAATTTTTCGTCTTTTGTGAGTAAAATTAAAAGTTGTGAACAGAATTTAATCACTTATGCTTTTTTTTGTTTGCAAATTTCGGTTTTGATATTTTTTTTTCTTTTTTTTTAATTCATTATTTATTTATTGAGTCTTCATATATTTAATATGAACTAACAATAATTAATCAAATCTTAGCCTAATACTTTATTTCATGTCCTGCCAGTGCCAGACAAAAATTTTCTCATCACGGGTTCTGTTCACATTTATATATGTGTTTATCGCTCATCTAATTGAATAAGTGCTGCAGTGTCTCTTCTTCTTAAGCGATTGTGGCTGCTATAATATGAAATATTTCGAGCAAGTGGGTTCGGATGCAATTCGAGCCTTTTATTATTATTTTTATAGTATTTTACTGCATATTTCGTAATCATAGTTTTAACATACCAAGGGGCAGCTGTGATTATTCGAATTAATTTTGCCTCTATATGGCTTTTCCACGTTAAACTGCGATCTTAATGTAAACCGAGATATTTTACATGAAAATTTTGAGGTATTATTTGATTATTGATTTTAATAGGGGGCATGATTCCCGACGGAAGGTGAATGCTATATGTACGCATTTTTGTTTATTGACCTTTATCCTCCATTGTTTTACCCATATTTCTAGTTGAAATATATGATCCTGTAAGTAACGTGATGCTTCATGACGGTTTTCGTGCACGCTTAGAAAGACTGTGTCATCCGCAAATGTTGAAGTTGGTGTGTAATTGTTTGTTGGCATGTCCGAAGTATAAATTAAGTATAATAGAGGGCCCAGATTGCTGCCTTGTGGGATTCCAGCGCCAATTGGCTGAGGTGAACTTAAGAAGTTTCCTTCTTTAATAATAAATTGACGACCGACTAAGTAGCTTTCTAATAGCTTGACTGTGTTTGCTGGTAAATTTTGTTTCAATTTATGTAATAAGCCCTCATGCCAGACTTTATCAAAAGCTTGAGAAACATCGATGAAGAGGGCGGAACAATATTTTCTTTGTTCAAAGGCTTTTCTTATTGTGCTTACTATACGATGGGTTTGTTCAATTGTGCTGTGTTCTCTTTTAAAGCCGAATTGTTATATTTGAAAGTAAGCTTAAATGCCTATATGACTCAACTTTTGTGTGATCCTTTCCTGGTTATGGTATCATGGTGACTAAGGAAACCTTCCACTTTTGAGGATCGTATTGAAGGCGTAAAATTGCATTAAAAATTAAAAGAATAATTCTCCTTGCTATGCTGGGTAGCTCCAAAAGCATTTTGTTGCTGATCTTATCAAAACCAGGAGCCTTCTTGGGGTTAACTCAAAAGTAGCCTTTTGGATTTCTCTTATCTCAAATCTTAGGGAAACAGCTGCTCTAGCAGCAACAGGTGGTAACTCGACCGCAATATCGTGAGATATGTTTGGGGTAAATACGTTTTTTAAACGATTAACAAACAGATTTCCTTTTTCAACATCATTTCTTGCCCAACTTCCATTCAAGTTTCGTAATGGTGGATTAGAGACAACTGGCCTTTTTAGATTTCTAGCTGCACGCCATAATGAGTAGTCTGATTGTGGATTTGCATCAAGTTCCTTCGGATATTTTTCCAGATAAGCCGTTTTCTGAGCCTGCAGTAACTTTCTCAGCCTTTTTCTACAGTCTTTTAGTAAGTTCTTAAGTTGAGGGGATCTCTCTACGAGCTCTCATTTTTTCAGGCAAGAGAAGCTCGTCATCTGTGGAATTCAGTTTGTGCTTTGTTGTGAAACGGACGTGTATTTTCAACCCCGCATACGATTTTAATTTATTATTAATTAAATTTGATTTTGGAATATAAATACTAAGCGAATGGACGCTGGAAAATATATGATATTTTTTATTTAAATTATTTAACATAAAAGTGAACAATTAAAACGAAAAATTAAATAAAGATAAATAAAGCAAAAATATATACATATGTACGTATGAATGTTCATACATGTGTATGTATACATATTCTGTGCACAAACATTTTAGTTTAAATTTCTTATTTTTGGCGTTGTTGTTGTAAAATAAAATAAATAATAAAAACATTAAAAGCACATTAAACCGGTGAAAAACAAAAACAATTTCTTGCATGAGTAAAAACAATGTAACAACAATAAAATTAAATGATAGAAATGCTTATGTGACAGTGCATGCCAACGAAAATAATGTTGAAATAAATAAAACAAAACAAAACAATAGTAACTACTTAACGGCTAAGCCAATTTTTCGCACTCGTTCCCTCTCACCCTCTTTATTTACACAAACGGTGGATAGTGACTCATTAAAAAAACTAAAAATAGACTTGGTAACAAGTGTTGCCAGGCCAACAAGTTTTGCCGCTACGTCAAAAATAAATTTAGTGGGAAATGATACCATGAACCAAAACACTAATGCAATGGAAAACCCCCCTGTAAAAAGTTGCCAAAAGCCTCAAGTCCAAGTTGGTATGGACAGGTATATAACAGTCCTTAAGCGGGGTCGCAGCCCTACCTCTTCAGCTGTTGCTTCGGCATCAAAAGTGCCATCTTTTGACAAAATAAATTCCCAAAATCGCTTTGCAATTCTGGAGGATGAATCCTCTGAAGCACCAAACGTCATAAGATCGCCCAAGCCTCCCCCGATATATCTTAGGGAGCATAACTCAAATGATCTAATAAAGAGTTTAATTTCGTTGATTGGTGAAAATTCGTTTTATGTAGCCGCAATAAAGAGAGGTAGCATAAATGAAACGAAAATTCAAGTGAATCATGAAAATGATATTCGCAAAATTATTAACAAATTTGAGGCACTTAAAAAAAGTTTTTATACATACCAACTCAAGAGCAGTAAAGGTCTCCAGGTGGTGATTAAGGGAATTGATTCATGCGTAGACCCAGAGGAAATTAAAACTTTCTTAGAAGAAAAAGGCTTCAAGATAAAACACGTGGTAAATATTAGAAATAGAGACAAAAATCCACAACCACTATTTCGAGTAGAATTAGAGCCCGGCGACATTAAGTTAAAAAAAAACGAAACGCATCCCATTTATAGTTTAAAATATATTCTACACAGAAAAATCACAATTGAGGAGCCGCACAAAAAAAATGGACCTGTTCAGTGCTTAAACTGCCAAGAATTTGGCCATACAAAGGCATACTGCTACTTACCCCCTGTTTGCGTAGTATGTGGTGAGCTACACGGTACAGTTTCTTGCGATAAGCCTAAAACCGACCCCAACGTTAAAAAATGTAGCAACTGTGGCGGTAATCACACTGCCAATTATAGAGGATGCCCTGTATATAATATCGTCAAGCAGACGGTTGGACCAAAAACAAATGCCCCTCAAATGCAGGTTGCAAATCAAGTTATCACAAATGCAATTCAAGCCCCCCAGTTTAGTAATAACAGAACCTCATATGCTAACGTTCTAAAATCAAACCATGAGCCAATGCAAGGTGCCTCGCCAAGTAATGATGAAACTCCAGTTTCTAATTTAAGTCGTTTAGAAAAAACCATGGAAACATTAGTGCAAACAGTAAATAATTTTACGAACACAATGGGTAATATGATGCAGGAAATTCTTAGAATGCAATCAATGTTATTGCAAGCTGTACTTAACAAGCCATGAACTGTATAAAAATTTGTTTTTGGAACGCAAACGGCATCCGCCAACATAAAAATGAACTAGAATACTTTCTTAAAAATAAACAAATTGATGTCATGATGGTTTCTGAAACTCATTTGACTTCAAAAAATACGTTTAAAATAAATGGTTATATACTATATGATACAAAGGACCCTCGAGATAGAGCTTGTGGAGGTTCTGCCATTTTAATTAAAACCAGAGTCAAACACTACCTAATGGGTGATCATCGTGAAGATTATCTTCAAGCAACAAACATTTGCGTTGAAGAACTAAATAGAAACGTAGTAATCTCATCGTTATACTCCCCACCTAGATATTCAATATCAGAAGGCCAATATTATAAATATTTCAAATCATTAGGACCCTGTTTCCTGGCCGCTGGCGATTATAACGCTAAACATACCTTCTGGGGGTCCCGACTTATAACACCAAAGGGTCGTGTTCTATTTAATACTATTACTAAAATGGATTTGAATGTGATAGCGAGCGGACAACCAACATATTGGCCTACTGATCAGCAAAAAATACCAGATGTCATCGATTTTGGCGTGGTTAAAAACATCCCCTTAGAAACGATTTATGTTGAAGCTTCCTTAGAATTATCTTCCGACCACACACCAACAATTGTTACTTTAATGAACCCCAATAGAACTGTAGCTCCAACTGGTTACTTAGCGACGCCAGCTACACAAATCAATTGGCTAAAATATAAAAAATATCTCAGCACCCATTGCACAGAAAATATTCCGCTTAGTACACCGGAATACGTAGATCGCGCTATTCTTAATTTTGACAGTTTTCTAAAGCTAGCTGTACAACATTCCAGTATTACCCAAAAAAAAACTAAAAATATTAAAATTTATTCCACAGATGTTGAGCGTCTCCTGTCTGAAAAAAGAAGAGCCCGAAGAGAGTGGCAATTGCACAGATCCCCTCAACTTAAGAGTTTGTTAAAAGATTGTACAAGAAGGCTAAGAAAGTTACTACAGATACAGAAAACGGATTCTCTGCAAAAATATCTTAAGGAACTTGATGCAACTCCGCAATCAGACTACTCATTATGGCGTGCAGCTAAAAATCTAAATAGGCCAGTTATCTCTAAGCCACCATTAAGAAACTTGAACGGAAGTTGGGCAAGAAATGATAACGAAAAGGGAAATCTGTTTGTTAATCATTTAAAAAACGTATTTACCCCAAATATATCTCACGATACTGCGGTCGAGTTACCACCTGTTCCTGCTAGAGCAGCTATTCCCCTCAGATTTGAGATAAGAGAAATCGAACAGGCTATTTGTGACTTAAACACTAAGAAGGCACCTGGTATTGATAAAATCAGTAATAAAATGCTTTTAGAGCTACCTCGCACAGCAAAGAAAATTATTCTTTTTATTTTTAATGCTTTTTTACGCCTTGAATACTATCCTCAAAAATGGAAGGTTTCCTTAGTTACCATGATACCAAAGCCAGGTAAAGATCATACAAAAGTTGAGTCATATAGGCCAATTAGCTTATTATCAAATATGTCAAAGCTGTTTGAGAAATTATTAGTTTCAAAATTAACACCGATTTTAAGTGAAAATAGATGTATTCCAAACCATCAGTTCGGATTTCGAAGAAAACACAGCACAATCGAACAGACTCATCGAATAGTAAATGTCATAAGAAAAGCATTTGAAGAAAAAAAATATTGCTCAGCACTCTTCATCGATGTTTCGCAAGCATTTGATAAAGTCTGGCATGAAGGCTTATTACATAAATTGAAACAAAATTTACCAGCAAACACACACAAGCTGCTAGAAAGCTACTTAGTCGGTCGTCAATTTATTATTAAAGAAGGAAATTTCTTAAGTTCACCTCAGCCCATTGGCGCTGGAGTCCCACAAGGCAGCATCCTGGGCCCTCTATTATATTTAATTTATACTTCGGACATGCCAACAAGTAACTACACCCAAACTTCAACATTTGCAGACGATACAGCATTTCTAAGCGTCCACGAAAACCGTTATGAAGCATCTCGTTTCTTACAGCATCATATATTTCAACTAGAAATATGGTTAAGACAATGGAGGATAATGGTCAATGAGCAAAAATGCGTGCATATAACATTCACCTTGCGCCGGGAATCTTGCCCCCATATTACAATCAATAATCAAATAATTCCTCAACATTCGCATGTAAAATATCTCGGTATACATCTGGATCGGCGATTAACGTGGAAATGCCATATAAAGGCAAAATTAACTCAAATGAAACTAAAAGCCATTCAAATTCATTGGCTTATTGGTAGAAACTCTGTCCTTAGTCTCGACTGCAAACTTCTTCTTTACAACTCCATCTTAAAGCCAATCTGGTGCTATGGTATTCAGTTATGGGGCACTGCCTCGGCCTCTAATATAGAAAAAATTCAAAGGCGCCAAAATAAAATTCTTCGAATAATCACAGCTGCCCCTTGGTATGTAAAAAACTCAAATATTCACAAGGATCTCAATGTTCCATTAGTCAAAACTATGATTACAAAATATGCGGTAAAATATTTAAAAAGGCTTGAACAACACCCAAATCCACTAGCTCGAAATATCTTAAATCATGGCGGCCACACTCGCTTAAGAAGAAGAGACACTGCAGCACTTATCCAATTAGATGAGCGATAAACACCTAGATAAGTGAACAGAACCCGTGATGAAGAAAATTTTTGTCTGGCACTGGCAGGACATAAAATAACGTATTAGGTTAAGATTTGATTAATTATTGTTAGTTCATATTTAAATGTATGAAGATTCAATAAATAATATTGAGAAAAAAAAAAAAAAAAAAAAAATCTGTGGAATAAATTTGAATATTTTTTGTTTTTTTTTTTTTTTGGGGCAATACTGGAATGTTGAACAGCTAGTTTCAGAAAACTGTCAAAATTGACAATAGAGCGATCTACATACTCCGGTGTGCTAAGCGGAATATTTTCTGTGCAATGGGTACTGAGATATTTTTTATATTTTAACCAATTTATTTGTGTAGCTGACGTCGCTACGTAACCAGAGAGAGATTCAATTCTATTGGTGTTTGTTATAGTAACAATTGTGGGTGTGTGATCAGAGGATAGTTCTAAGGAAGCTTCAACGTAAATCGTTTCTGTGGGGATGTTTTTAACCACGCCAAAATCGATGACATCTGGAATTTTTTGCGGAGCAGCAGGCCAATATGTTGGTTGGCCGCTCGGTGTTATTAGTCGTGACCCCCAGAATGTATGTTTAGCGTTGCAAATCTAGGTGGTGAATGAAATTACTATGTTTCGATTTAGCTCTTCAACACAAATGTTCGTAGCTTGGAAATAATCTTCACGATGATCACACAGTGGGTAGTGTTTAATTCGGTTTTTTATTAAAATGGCAGAACCTCCACAAGCTCTATCTCGAGGGTCCTTAGTATCATATTGTGTATAACCATTGATTTTAAACGTATTTCTAGAGGTCAAATGAGTTTCAGAAACCATCATGACGTCAATTTGTTTATTTTTAAGAAAGTATTCTAATTCATTTTTATGTTGGCGGATGCCGTTTGAGTTCCAAAAACAAATTTTTAAACAGTTCATGGCTTGTTAAGTACAGCTTGCAACAACATCGATTGCATTCTAAGAATTTCCTGCATCATATTACCCATTGTGTTCGTAAAATTATTTACTGTTTGCACTAATGTTTCCATGGATTTTTTCTAGACGACTTAGATTAGAAACTGGAGTTTCGTCATTACTTGATGAAGCGCCTTGCGGTTTTAAGACGTTAGAATAAGAGGTTCTGTTATTACTAGGCTGGGAGCCTGAAAGTCATTACTCTTTACTTGATTTGTTACCTGCATTTGAGGGGGACTAGCTTTCGGTCCAACCGACTCCTTGACGATAGTATATACAGGGCATTCTCTATTATTGGCAGTGTGATTACCACCACAGTTGCTGCATTTTTTTACGTTGGGGTTGGTTTTAGACTTATCGCAAAGAATTGTACCATGTAATTCACCGCATGCTACGCAAACAGGGGGTAAGTAGCAGTATGCCTTAGTATGGCCAAATTCTTGGCAGTTCAGACATTGAACGGGACCACCTCTTTTGTGCGGCTCTTTTATAGTTATTTTTCTGTACAAAATGTATTGAAATTATAGATGGGATGCATTTCATTTTTTTAAGCTTAACGTCGCACAGTGGCGCCATTTGAGTTTTTTCGTTGCAAAAATCATATCTTTTGAACCGAATAAGATAATTGAACAGTTTAAACAGCATATGATAGATAACTGTTCAGCCTATGAAATGAGCGTTTGGAAAGGGTGCTACGCTTTGTAGGGGCCTACTTATGGGTTATCAAAGTTAAAATTAGTAGAAAAATCAATTTTATGGTAACTAAAAAAAATTATTTTTAAATTTTTAGATTGTTTTTATTTTTTTTCTTTAGGGTTTTATGTTTTAAATTATTACCCAACAAATTAAAAAAAAAATAATTTTTTTTTTTTAAATTTATTTTTTCAATTTTCTATAAAATATTCATCACAAATCGTAAGAGAAGGTATATCTAAAAGACTAACCATTTCTAAACTATAATTATTTTCTAACTCTATTCGTGTCTTCACATGCCGCAGGGAAGCAGCTTCCGTAAAAAACTTTGGTGTGGTTGACTTTCTAAACCGTTCAAATAATTTTAAATTGTTCAACGCCATGTTTTCAGTACTTAAATTGTTTAATGGTTGCAGTAATTTTTGCGCCAACTTTCAGTCTTAGACTAATCCAGGCATTATGATTATTGTGCAATATATAGGCTTATGCTACCGTGCCTAAAAATTTACCTGTTCCCTGCATACATATGTATTTAGGCTGAATAATGCAATTTTGATATTATGCACGTGTCCAAATAAGATTTGCGCCTACCTGTAGGGACCATAAGTCAATATTGTTCTTGACCATTTGTACGCCAAAGTATTGTTTAAGTGGGGTACGTTCCTGCTATTTTCAATGAGTAGTTTTTTTCAAACTATTAGATCAAACTACTGTCAGTCAAAACATATAAGGGATGGACGCCATACAATTTCTGCAACCATGTCTTTTAACCTTTTTTACCTCTAGAAGCCAAACGGGCACGTACGGGCAGATGAAACCTTTTGAATTATGTAAAGAAATAATCAAAGAACAGGTTTTGCAAATATGGCAAATATAGAAAAATATAGATTTTTTTTTATTTTCCGTCAAAGTTGAAAAATAGTGAAAAAACGGATAGTTTTTAAATAGTGATTTACCAGGAGAAACACAAAGCAAACAGTTAATTTTTTTTATCATTATACATTTAATAAATACATCAATCAATGCAAACAAAAAATAAGGCGATTCGTTACCTATTTTTCGTGATATTACACCTGAAATCGCAACAAATTGACTAAAAATTGTGTGTTTATTAAGAGTGGCATATTTGTAATCGTTGAAAAGTTTCCTATAACATGGGCTTATTCAAAACTTCGTCGGCGCTCATGAAAATTTTGATTTTTGCAACCTCATTTGTTCTACGGGCGCCACTGTGCGTCGCCGGGTTCTAACTCCACTCGAAATAGTGGTTGGGGAATTGTTTTTTTTTTAATATTTACTACTGGGAATTAAGCACGAATAACAACATCTTTTAAATTAAAATTTTGTATTCCCAAAAATTACTTTTGATAATAAACTGGCAAGTGCACGGCCTAAAAAAACTACCTGGCAACATGCTTTTGCAAGTGGTTTTTTTGCATTTTGTTTTTTCTTAACCTACTTACAACTACAATTAATGTTGGAAGAATTCCAATCAATTGTATTGGGGAATGTAAGAAGAGATAACATCACTGTTTATTTATTGTTGATGTTTTTGTTTAAACTTTGATATTGTTACAAGTAGAACTGTTGCTTATGATTCTTATACGCTTAACAGTTTTATTTGGTTTTATATCTTAAGTTTTTCTAAAATCTTTATGGATGAAGTTTCCTGATGATCTGGCCTAAGCAACCAGTGAAATGCGCATAGGAATAGCTTATCCCATCACCAATAAATTTCAAGTGTTTTTATCAAGAATAAAAACTAGGAATTAGGCACGAATAACAAAATCTTTTAAATTTACTACATGTTTTATTTTGAAGCCTTTTTCTTCTAGGAATGTTTTTATTTCCTCTGGGTCCACACATGAGTCAATTCTCGTTATCACTATCTGAAGACCTTTACTGCTCTTCAATTGGCATGTATAAAAGCTTTTTTTTAATGCTTTAAATTTATTAATTATTTTGCGATAATCATTCTCATGATTAACTTGTATTTTAGTTTCACTTGATAGCAGCTACGTAAAACGAATTTTCCCCTCTTTATAAGCTCATTTGAATTTTGCTCCCTAAGATATCAATGTGGGGGTGTACCCGAAAAAATATTTGAGAATAATTTTATCTACCCACTTAGAGAAAATTGGAGAGAAAATTTTATATACTTGGAGAATAATAATATTGATTAAGGCACGGAAAAAACAATGACAAGTACACTGAAGAAAAATATTATGACTCTAATATGTTTTATTTATGTCGATAATATCCTTAATAAAATAACGTCATATAAGGTAACATACGTTTACTTATTGAATTGGAATTGGTGTTCTTTACCTCCCATGTTGGTATTGGTACCGTTCAATCCCTTTGCGCAACAGCATCACGTCCAACAACAAAAGGTCTGCTATTTCCGAAAAATAATACAAGGCTTACATAATTTTTTTACCTTACTTTTCTCTTCAAAATGTCATACAAAATTTTACAAGTAACAACTAAAGAAGCAAACGCATGTTTAAATAAAAATATATTTTATTTTCCTGTGAATGATAAACAAAGTTGGTCGAAATATTTAACTAAATATAAAATAAAACCAAAATAGCAGTGTTTTATTTTATCTCACTTTACAATTACAAAAAAAGACTCTTCTTTGCCTCTAAGCAAATTCTCCTTATTGACTACAAATCCAGTGGTAATCAAAACTCAGTACACTTGATACCCTTAACGTCTAAGTAAGTTGGACTTGTTGTTGTCTTTCACTTTTCTATTTCGAAAACTACATTAGATAGGAGTTATGGGAATTTACACATCGATAGAGAAAAAATTTCGATTCCAACTGTATAAAAAACGTATTTTAAAAAACAATGTGAGTTGGGGTAGTTTATCTCCCACGAACAGAACTATTGTTACATTTTTTTTAGGACTGTTTGCCTAGTTTTAATAAATTTATTAAACTTTCAAAATATACCAAAGTTAAAAGATTAATTTTCCTGGTGGTCTAAAGTGCGTTGCAGAACTAGTTCGATCCCATACGAATCGTAGGAAAACTAGTTTCTTTCGAAAATTCGTAGCAAAACTCGTTCGTTACAAAATTAAATCTATTATTTTTCTATATACAGTTGGTTTAAATTTTTCAACTGTTGAATTATTAATCAAGAAAGGCATAACACTTTAAAATCAAAAAAGTTTAACTAAGTTGGTCCATTTAATCCGGCGCTATATGTTTTTTGCATTTTCCCAAAATTTGAAAAAGGTGTAACGAACGAGTTTTGCATCTCACCTTCTCACATGTTTAAAAGGTTTATTCAGCCGAAATTAACTTTCAAATCTTAAGGTTAAAAAAAATGCATTAGGCACTTGGAAAAATTTTTCTATTAAGTTTTCATTGGGCAAATTAAAAATGGAAGATTTCAGAAATCAGAATCAGAAATTAAAAAATTTATATTTAAACGTTATTTATTTTTACAAAAAATTTTTACTTATCTTAAAATTTTGTACAAACAGCACAGAATCCGTTTTCTTATCAAAAAACAGTAAACAAAATGAATCAGCTGGTTCTTTTATTAGAGATGTATGCTGTATTTTATTAACATTATCGATAAATAGTCAACGACGTCATAATACCGACATAATCCGACTCCAAACGCTGAAATTTTTTAAGTGCGACTCTGACTCCTACTATAATCTTGATGCTAAATGTATATGAGACTCAGTGATGTTAACTTTTTTTTCATTACCGTACGGCCTTCTAAAGTTACCGTTTTTGAGAAGTAATTACCGTACGCAAACATTCATGTGCTGTTTCCAAATGACAGGCGATTGATTATGCAGTAAAATTTATATAAAAAGCACTCAGTCCATCGCCTGTCATTTGTAAACAGATCCCGTTGCTGGAACAACAACAAACCCTTATGGTAGGTAGAGGTAATACAGGTAGGGGTCAATTGTCACATCCAATGACATCACCATGTTAAATTCGACACTCAAAAGCATGTGAAGTAGATTGTGGTGGGACTAGCGGTAGTTCTTAAAGGGCTAGCGAATATACACGTACAGAGCTAGCACGCTGTACCACTGGGACTCTTAGCGTGCATATGTATATGATAAACATTGAAAAAAATTATGTTTTGTTTAATTCATTTAATTATAAAATTAAAAAAGTTATGTGCTAAAATAATTTGTGAATTGTTACAGTCACAAGAAAAATTAATCCAGCCGTACTTAACCAAGGCAAAGTTGTGTCAATAGTACGGTAAGTACAGATTTTTTTAAATCAAGTACAGAATGCTTGATTCAAATACGGATAATTCAAGTGCCAAACACTTAACTTTAGCCCCATTTAATCCCTGATCCGTACTTAAAATAATCCGAAAACTATAGTAAAATTTATTAGCTAACGGCTATTTGATATGTAAGTATGTTTAAATATTGTTGATTTTTAAACAAACAAAAAGTTTTGTATAAAATTAATAATCACTATACAAGCATAATTTCAGTTTTATTAATTGGACTTATCGCTGTTACGAAAACATTTGCAAAAACATTATGTTCTTAATTTTTTGTTATAAAATTGATCTATTTTTAAATTTAAAATCACCTTTCAAACGTTTAAATTATTAAACATTCATACATATTTAAGCATGTATATGTATACTTAAAATCCAAATTTCTTTAAATTACCGTTTTTAAAATAAAATTACCTTTCTACCTTTTGCGGCCTAAAATTACCCTAAAAAAGGGTAATTACCGTACGGAAGGAGGGTATACTAAGTTTGTCATTCCATGTGAAACTTTTTTATTATGTATCTAATACCCCTAGTTTCTAGTCGATTTAGCCATGTATGTCTGTCTGTTCAAAATACGCTCACTTTCGAAAAATTAAAAACAAAATTTCAATCTTGGTGTCAAATGGCTTCTAGTTATCCTAAGCAGTTTGGGAGTGAAATCCAGCAAAATCCAATCAGTAGGATCATAGTTATCAATCAAAATGTAGAACCACCACCCTTAAAAATTGACAATTTTGTTACAAAAACTTACGTAAAAGGTGCCATAATGTACTTCTAAAACCGTAATTAATATTGCTGTCGTATTTAAATGTGCTTTCGTTAAGATTGGTCCATAACTTACCATAGGCCCCATATAAAGCCTACTCCCGGAATACAGTTTGATACGCATAAAAACGTAATAAATATTCCTATCATAATAAAATTTGGTACGTCACAGTTTTATAAGACACTGCAAAATTTTGTGAAGATCGGTCCATAATTTACCCTTGGCCCCATATAAAGCCTACCTACCTATGAAAAAAGTATATAGAATTAATTTTATTTAAAAATATATAAAAATTAAATATACAAATAAAAATTAAATCTAAAATTTTAAATACGCCCTCGCGTATGCTTTTTCAATATCACTCAAGTAGACTACATTTGCCACAATAGCACATAATTGAGAAATACTCAATTGGTAACCTCATATTACATAAAAAGGTGCAAGATCTTTGACGTGTTTAAGAAAGTCGTTATCAAAATCGAACAGACCATTAAAAAGTGCAACATAAAACTTTAAAGAATTAACTCCAAGATCTATAACATTAACTTCAGACAACTGATATGAATCTAGTGCTAAAGATATTTCAGAATCTAAAAAAAAAATTTGTGATCTTTACGAAGAAGTTAACACAATTAAAATAATAAAGAACAGACAAGACCATTTAATAACTTGAAAACATGACTTAATATTTGTATCCAGTATACTGCAAATCTTATACGAATCTGTACGAAGCTTTAGTTCAAATTGCTAGAAAAAAAAGCATAACACTTTCTGATTGTCGTACAATTGGTTTGAAATACTGACGTCCGTTTTATAAAGATTATTTAATAATTTATAGCTCTCATATATTCTAACTGTCGGTGGTGTCAAAGATTTGGGACATCCGAATATAGCACTCTAACTTTTTTAGTGCATTAGCTTTTAAATGGTTAAATATAGAATAAAAATAATTCTTAAATATTTTTTTTTTTTTTTTTTTAATACACTATTGCCGTGCTTCCGATATCATAAAATTACTAAAAAGAATATTTTGATTTACATTTTTTTTCTAAATGCCTGAAATTTATGTTTAAAAATACCATTAAGATGCGTTGTTTTAAATTTGTGTTCTGTTTTATTTACTTTTTATTTACTAGTTAATTGATACAAAACTCATCCACGGTAACATTTTACTTGCGACAAGTGTCAAAAATTTACTTGCAAGCAAATTCTCTTGCAATCCTGGGTTTTCCAAAACTTTCAAGGAACATATACAGCATCTTTTAAAATTACTACAAGCAGTATTAAAAAAGGGTTTAGACTCAAATTCACTAACGGCCCATTTCTCCAACTTGGTGAAATTGGCCGTTAATGTACTTTTGCTGAAAATTCAGTAAAATACTTGGGACATACAATAGAAAATAATTCAATTGGACCATTGAAAGGCTATTTAATTGCAGTTAAGAAGTTCCCAGTTCAAAAATTGATTATTGTCATAAATTTGTTCCACATATAGCTATTATTTTTGATCCTTTATCATATATTCTCTATCAGCCCATAAACCCTTAGAAAATACGAGCATAAAAGCTAAAACGGACGAAGAACTGGGAGGTCTTACTTACTATATATCCAAATACAATTTAAAGTAATATATAATCCAGGAATATATAATCAGGAAGTATATTGCTTAAGCAGAAATCCTGTTATAGAATCTTCCGAAAATGAAGAAGAAATAATAAAAGTTGTAAATTTAATAATTCGTCAATATATAATAATAAGTGATTTAAGTGAAAATATAGATCAGAAAAATAATAGAACAAAATTTAAGTTTAAGAATGAAATATTCTACAAAACTTTTAAAAAGAATGATTAAATTGTTTTAACAGAACATTTAAGTAAAATAACACGTTTATTACAGCAAAAACATAATTAATAAAATTAAAAATATTTGTGAAAATTGGCAAATCGGCATAAAATAAAAGAAGGAAATAGTGGTTATATGGTTGAATATCGCAGTTGGGTCCACCAATACGCGTTCAACAAAAAAGTTGATAATTTCGCTAGGTATGCATATATTTTAACACCAAAGACAAAAATTCTAAAGATATTATAAAAATTACTAAAAGTGTGACAAAAGATGACGACATAAATATGAAACTCTAATATAAAACTCTACCCACTCAATACCCTGGCATAAATTCGGAAGTTAAAAAATTGTTTAATAAGAAAGAACATACTCGTACAAATGGTTTTTACCGCAGTTAATGCTCCATTTTCACACGGTTTTAATGAAACGAAATAAGAATTGAGCCAGATAAAATACTTAGGAAGGTTTCCAATTCAGTATACGAAGGCAATATACCGTACACAAAAAAAAGGATCCCAATCTCTTTTAAATAACAAAACGCATTTCCGCGTTGGAGGAAAACCATTGAACAATTACTTATCCACACATACAATTGTTCCTCTCCTGGGAGGGAGATGTTGCGAAAATCACAACACAAGTACGTTTGTGCCATCACTTTCTTAAATAAATAACAACATATTTATCTTCACTACTTACCACGGTTGATAAAGTTGGTACAATTGTACTTTTTTTGGTACAATTCAAAACTAAAAAGTACGATGGTACCCCTGTGACTCATTTGGTACTATTTTCAAATTTTTCAAATCTATTGTTGATTGATATAAAATGGCAACTCGTAATTACTATACCCTATAAAGTTCTGGGTATTCTGGGTCCTTATGAAAAGCGAAGTTCAAATCCAGTTGTCCGTTTCTCCCCCCCCCCCCCTTTTACATTTGTTTATATATACTAGCATAATGCTCAATATGATTTTCGTTATCAGCCTTCTTTATTATTTCATCTATTTAACGAAATAATTTTAACAAATAGAAACTAGGAATTTTTGTTTCGTTTTGCTTCTTAAAAACTCGCCAAAAAAGATAAATCTACGGTATGACAACAGTGCCTATACAAAAAGAAACCAAACAAACACACATACATGGTACAAACTATTTTGGTGATTATAGGCCACCTATTATGGTTCACAACTCAAATATGTATGTAGTTGATTTAAAATTTTGGTATTATGGTTTACAACTTTGCTTTATTGTGGTGAACTAAAACATCAAAAATAATTACAACTCAACTGTGTTGAGTTGTGAACTGTAAACTGATCATATTTACTTTTAATGATATTCATAAAACGTTCCTTCATGGTCCAGTTGTCTAGGGGGTTTGCTTAGGTTAGAAACTGTGTGTCCCTGGTTCGAATCTTGTTTTTTCAAAAAGAAAATTTTTTTTAATTTTTTTATGTTCTGAAACGATTTAAAAAAATATTTACCAGTTTTAACTTTTTAAATTTAATTTACAATGAAGTTTTATGTATTGTTTATATGTATGTTTATGTAGAAATTATTTAGGTTTTGCCTAGTTGCTCGGTATTCTGCTAGCACAATGGTGAAGGGTATATAAGATTCGGCACAGCCAAATATAGCACTCTTACTTGTTTTTTTTTTTTTTTTTTTTTTTGAAAATATTTTTGGACTGTTTCATTGGACGATTGCATATTCCACAGCGACAGCATATAAGCGTTTATTTTGTGATGATATTGACGAGTTTTTAAAATATGTACTAAACCACTTCTGCAAAAGTTCTAGTAGAAACGACTTCCTCTCATTTCAAGATTATTTTGCAACGAACTCATAATATTTTGAAATATTCGTAAACAAGATGGTTGTTACGTCAAGAAGTAATCAACAGAGTTTTGGAAAAGGGGGGGCGGCCACTCCATTATTATTTTACACCGAATGATATTGAAGGAGGTTTTACAAGCGCTAAAGTTAATTTTATTATATCCGGATTTTGTACTTTAGCTTATAAAATGTCTTTCCTTTTTCTGCAGTACATATTAAAAATTGTAAACACAATAAATTTAGAACTGCAATCCGAAGATGCTCGTATGCACATATTTTAAGAACGCTTAAAATTATTATTTTCATTTAAAATTTGAGATTGCTTTTAGAATATTTGTTAATTTTCACAACAATTTTATAAATTTTCCACAAAAAAGACAACAAATTTCAAAAAGTGCACAAAAGCGGTCTCTGGCGGCATTCAAAAATTAAAATAAATGGATTTCTCGACCCTAAACACCGCATAACACAGGTTTGGCTAGAGCAAATACAATTTTTTTGACTCTACTCTTGAATATTTTGGAACACTATCTATTTTAAAAATCCGGGGGCTCGAAAATTATTTTTGACCTATGGTTGCCTTGGCAAGGTTTCTTGGAACGAGTAATAGAACAAGAATCGCCATGAGCTTATATATAATTAATGAACATGTATTTATTTTTTTACTTATCTATACTTTACATGGATAAACGATTTTGGTTTACAAAAATAAAATAATCGAAAAGTACGATTTTCAAAGTTCGTTGGTACGATATTGATTTTCCTAATTATCATCCCTGCTACTTACTAAAAGAAAAACAAAAAACGTAAATTTATTAAAAAATATTGGCGCATATTAGCTCTGTTCCACATGCATAACGAAACAGTCCGAACTTGCACAAAGTTACCCAAAAGCGTCCCACAAAACAATTTTTGTGCAGTTAAGAGAGTAATTTTTTTCATTTCCTGTACAAATTTGCACGAACTTTTTCTTTGGGTAAGTTTGGACAAGAAAAAACAATCAGCTATTTTTGTTTACATATGAAACTGATAAATAATTCAGGAAATTTTCAAACAAAAGAAAAAGTTTAGTTTTAATTAAAACACATATTAAAAAGCAAAATGTAAGATTTTTTTGTGGAAAAATGAAAGTGGTAACAATGTTATTGCATACATATTTCCCTTAATCTTTAATGTAAAAAAAACAAAATATAAAAAATTACAATGACGCAAATGTTAGTTTTATAATGTTATGACTTTTAAGCATCCTAAATCACTTAAATATATCTTAATTTGAAAGTAAGCAGCATTAGTATATGAAGAAGTGCAAAAATGGTTTTTTGCGTTCCAGCAATTTTGTGTTGTTGTTTGTGTTGTTTGATTGCCGCACAAGAACACAATAAATATTGGTGTATTTATTGACGCGCGGTTGTATAGTCCGAGTTTAGACGAGCGAACATTTGGAAGGAAAACATCTGGAATTCTCTTTTGTTTTTTCATTCGCTGTCACACAGACGAACAAGTTGGCGGAAACATTCTGTTAATATTGTTGTTGTTTTTTTTTTTTTTTTTTTTTTTTTTTTTTTCAAAAAGCAAAGTAAATGTCAACAAAGAAAATGAGAATAAAACGTGTCGCCGAGCACCGAACACAAAAACCAGTCTCTCTTCCCCACCCGTAATTTGCTACCAAACAAAATGTTTCCCTGTCTAAATGGGCACATAGCAAGCAGTCACACGACTGCCGTACCCGGGTGCATTTTATTGGAAAAAGTAAGCCCAATATTGTCCTCGATTGGTACATGACCCATTTGGTTGTGCAGTCATACAATTGGAGTGAAAATTGGTGCATTGCGGCAATCGTGTGATCCCAGCTTTAGGAGCTCCGGCGCGGGCTCAAGGTGTGGCTTATTTTTACTTATCTGTTAGCAATTTTTATTTGTTTTAAAGTAAGACAAAAAAAATATTGCTATTAGAATATGATTCGAGAACTTTTATTTTTTCTCATACATCAGTGACCCACCCTAATGCATATGGTTAATGTGACAATAAAAATTAAATTTTGTCGATTACTTAAATTATTTGTTATTCAAAAATTTTACTCTTATAAAAAATTGTAAGGTATAAAAATATTATCTCTTATTTTAAATTTTATTGTAACAAATTAATTATGCTAATTTTTGGCTAAATATTTGTAAGTTTTTGTAATATAACCTTATTTAGCCACTATTTAGTAATTGTTGGCGAAATCGATAACATAATAACATGACCGATGTTGCCTGATTTCGCTGCTGGCAACTCAACTGCAGTACAGTCGTCATCCGTAATCAAAACATTAGATTGATTACTGGTGGAGACAAAAATACTCTTGAGTGGATTCTGGAAATTCTCGTCTTCCTATAAAAAAAATTTAGTCGGCCGATGACTTTTGGATGATTCTCTAAAATTGTGTAATAACCTGGAAATAAAACTATAAATACTTAGCCAAAAACTTTTAGTTTTAGGTTAAACAAAAGAAAATACATAGAAAATTATTTTATTTCTGTTAATTTTTTTTTTTTTTTTCAACAAATTTATTTCTTATGTTTAATTTTATTGTAAAACCTATTTAATGTTAAATGTTCATGTTTTTTTTAACAAAAAAAGTTGTAAGCCATTTTTATCTAATTTAGAGCCCTTTTATTTCTTAAATATAGCCATTTTTGGTCAAGTTCTGGCAACACTGCTATTGTGATGCAGGTCTTATATCGGGCAGGCATTTGTATTGGGACAAGATAAAACGATTTGGCCAATTTTAATACCAATCTAACATCAGTATATCTTTTTAGACATGGTGTAAAAAAAACATTTTATTATAATTGTATATTTTTAAAAACTAAGAAAATATTTATTTAAAATGTTTTCGATACAAACATTTAAGAACATGTACTTAATTACTCATATTGGTTAAATTGTTAATTACAGCCTGCTCCGGAGCCTTACGACCACAGTGTTGATGAAAGAGAGCATACTGTTGAACAATGGAAAGAGCTGATATATGAAGAAGTTATGGATTATGAAGCACATACAAGTAACATCAACTCAGGATCTACAAATGCGCGGTAGAAATGTTCTTTTGTGTTTATATACAGCAAAACTTTAAATATACAAATTTTAATGTATATAAAATATTACTACAATAAAGGCACACATAAAATCTGAATTTAATAATGGCAATATGCTAATACATACATACATCGCACAAATAAAACATGTATCTTGTATTTATTTAGGGAATATATACGAGCTGTGTGCCTGTCCCTGCTTTCATATTAGCTCTGTTTCTTTACTTTTTAGGTAAAGCTCGGGAAAATGAGAGCAAGCATAAATTTCTTTCATAAAGAGAACAAATTACACAAAAGTACGGGAACAGAAAAAACACAATTTTAAGCACAAAATAAAAATTCAGTGTTTTGACAGTCTTTACAACACCAAAAAAATTTGCGCTACTTTTGAAAAATCTTATATCGGCTGTAGAAATAAACTACTTTTGTCAAAAATAAAATAAAACAAACACTTTTACAATAAATAACATTATGTTTTCCTAATATTTCAATATAAAACTTTATATTTAAGTATGTACATAATTTTACTCCACAACACTTTTTCAAAAATTTTTTTTTGGTTTATGATTATTTTTCTTTGCATTTAATTGTTTTGTTAATGTTTTTTAGCTGTTTGACAAATTACACAATTTGCACGAAGAAAAAGTCTGGACTGTTTCGTGCAAGAAGAAGAAGAAGAATTTTATTCTCTCAAATCCGCTCTCATTTACACAAATTAAAAGTACGGGAACGCTTTTCGTGCAGATTGGGATCCCAAAGTAGATTAAAGAAACAGAGCTATTAGGTGCGTTTGAGTACTTTTGCAGTAAAATGCAGTAAATGAGAAAATTGTAAAATTTTCTCTCACAAAAAGCTGTTGTCCAAAAAAGTACGCGAACGAAAATTTTGTAAAAATTCGTAAAATAAAGGCAACAGCTGATGACAAATAATTGAAGTGTTGAAAAATGTTAACATTTTTGACTACTTAACTCGTTTTCTTATTGGTACTCGATTAAATACTTTTTATAACACAAACATTTTTGGAAAATACAAACAAATTATTTTATGTAATCTTTCATATTTGTTTGTTTTTTATTTTATTTGATGTTACTAATTTGTGGCGGGTTAATTTATTCAAAAGAACATGAATAATTTTTTTAATTGATTACTTAAGTACCCAAGTACTTAGCACTTTTACAACTCTAAAAAATTAACCTAACAAAAAAAGTTTCAAATGTTGGTTTAAGCCAAGTAAATGATTCACAAACAAGTTTAATTAATTAATATTTATTCACATTTTGTTTTTGTTTGATTTTAATTTCAACTTTTCGTTTATTTAAACATTTTTTCACAATTTGTAAGCATTTTGTTTGTTACTTTTGTTTGTTTACCTTTTGAAACATGTTTTTTTGTTTTACTAAATTTTACTGGAAAAATTTCTGCAGTAAAAATTTGTAAATACTCAGACAAGAACTGACACTTTTTTGTGTTCTCATTTACTGCATTTTGTGTACTCGAACGAAATTTCGTAAAATACAGTAAAGTTCAGTGGAGTGCCTCGGTAGGCTAGCTGGTAGCGAGCTAGTCTATCAGCGCCGAGGTTGCGGGTTCGATTCCCGCCAGAGACTCTGGTTTCTTTCCTGCAGACAAGCATAGAGCTTCGCGGGATAAGCTTAGAAAAATTAAAAAGTAAAAACTTTTGTGTTCTCGAACGCAGCTTATATCAAAAAATACAATTTAACTCGAAACAAATAGCGTAAACTAATTTAAAATATATCTTTGAAAACTTACTTTAAGAGGTCTAAAGTAAACTTTTAGCTATATATATAAAAAAAAAACAATTTTTCCAACTTAAAGATATTTATACCAAATTACTTCTATTCATTGGGGAAAGATTCGGCTACCATAAATGGCCATTTATCCGTTGTGTGAAATATAGACTGATATTTGCAACTTTAATTTTTGAACTACATTCGAATTACACCCTATTGTTTTTTTAATAATTAAAAACCAATTGTTTTTAATTTTGGGATACTTAAGTAGAACAGTAATCTTTCGTTTAAGGTAAAAAATGTATCGCTACACTAAAAAAAAATTGCTGAAAGAATTATGTGATAATGGAAAAATCCTTTCCTTATATTTCCAATGTCACAAAAATAACTAATGGCTTTTATGCGAAGCAAACTGGTTCTGGCTTCAAAATCTAAAATTCCTCCGTGCCGATTGACGTTTGGTTCGGACACAAATTGAGAAAATCTAAAAAAATCAAAATTTTTA
This sequence comes from Pollenia griseotomentosa, assembly GCA_963931875.1. Lineage (NCBI taxonomy): Eukaryota > Metazoa > Arthropoda > Insecta > Diptera > Polleniidae > Pollenia > Pollenia griseotomentosa. The sequence goes on along the minus strand of OZ007561.1, from coordinate 126,801,878 downwards.
GTTTTTCTTTTTATATTTTGCTATGTATATCTCAGAAACTAAGAAAATTACAAATATTTTTTATGAACAAATTGGTTCCAGAGATTCTAACTTTAATATGATTACAATCCTAGCTAAACGAAAAGTGGACTTTAACATCTGCCACATTAACGCTCAAAGCCTTGGCAATTAGTTGGACGAATTCCGCTATTTATTCGAAAACTCTGGAATTGATGCCATATGTGTTTCCGAAACTTGGTTTTCTAATAAAATAAGCGAAGAGTTTTATGGCGTCAATGGATACCGTGTTTTTCGGTCTGATAGATACAAACATGCTAGTGGAGTAGCAATATATGTAAGAAATAATATGTCCTGCAAAATTTATACTATCCACAATCAACCGAACGGCGCACAGTGGCTGAAAATCGTTTTTCATCGGCCAAAAATCTGTAACTTTTGAAACGATAGAGATAATTTTGCAATTTTTTTTTGCAGGAGAGAAGACTTCTTGAACTTTTTGGCAGTTATGTAGAATAAAAAGTTCTTAAAACAGTGGACTGAAAAACATCCCCATTTTTTATAAGAAATACCCAAATTCCCAATCCCAGAAAACGGCTTTAAATTTTTTTTTTGTTCAAAAAAGGCAATACAATTTACCACTCGATATTGATCAGAATTTTCTAGAAAATAATGGACATAGTAGAAAACATTACTGTTCTAATTGTATAAAAATCGGTGTGTTGAATTATTAGAATTTTTTACTCAAATTATTTATTTTTTTTTTTTTTGTTTGAAAAATTTGATTTGGAATGGGGCATATGGGAGTAAAGATGTTAAACTGACTAAAAATTGCTTCTACAAGCATACTCATAATGTTTTCTTTCGAAAAATATAAACATTTTTATTTATTTCTGGAGAAAATATTTTTTTATCAGCGAAAGAACAAATGAGTATTCGTATTACCTTTATATGCATATACATTCGCCTCGTATATACCATTATACCTTTAAAAAAAATGCATAGGCATGTAATAATACCTATGATCATTTTGTGAATAGGTTTCTACATTATCAACTCTACAACAGGTTCAACTGGAACCAGTTCCACTGGAATACTTTTTAGATTGAAGAAATAAATAAGTGTAAATTATTAAATGTTCATTTTCTTTTTTATTTAAATAACAATAAGAACAAAAAACATATTTTTTGCTTAAATTACAATAAAAGTTAATTATATCTACTATTCATTCGGTTGAAAAATTGCCTCCAAATATTCCATATTTGGTTTTGTATTACGTCTGTCCTGTAGCAGCCCTTTTGCTTCTTCATCTAAGTCCCGATGTTCTACTTTCCATTGACTTCGAATGCTAGAGATTAGCGGATCTGACGTTGCCAACAATATATTAAACAGATCTTCGTTTGTAAAGTCTCGTGACATTTTTCTGGTATTGTGCTCCCTATAAAATCTGTAATCTTTATTCCTTTTTTCCTGGGCTTCCTCTGACAGATCTCCTAGTGGTACTAAATGATGCCTAATGACGTCCTCTCCATGATTAAGGATTTATGAACTGTTGCAGACATATTTCTCCATGGATATTTGGTAGTATATATTCGTGCTGTTTCTTTGGCATAATCCCCAAATTTTCTATAATTAATTTTTTCATCGGATTTAACTTAAATATAGAACCTGGGGAAACATTTAATAACACATCAGGTATAAATGATACATTGATGTAATGATCCATTTCATAAAGACTACTATCCCATTAATATAACAAAAAAAATTCGACCAATTATTGATAACGGTTTGCGAGAAATCATAATTTAGTTCTGATCAAATTTACAAAAATTAATTTTTTTCTAAAACGAAATAAAATATTTGTTTCCAGCAGCATGCTACAGCCACAATTACGAATATTTTAATCTAGTTTTTTTGATACCTTAGTTCTAATATGTTTGCTATCGAATGGCATTAAAAATTTTGAAATCGGCGATGACAAAAAATTGGACTTTTGGCCGATGAAATTCAATTTTCAGCCACAGTGCGGCGTTGAGTATGTATTGATTGATGTAAGCCACAATGGTACCACACTGCTCCTTGGTTGTGTCTATAGACCGGATAAAACTATAAAATAGGATACACTTGTCAATCAACTAGAGCTTTCATCAGCATTATATCCAGAAGTTATAATCACCCTTATTCTATTTGGCGTCGTCAACAGAACACAACGCCGTTGTTTATGTTTTGTTCCAATTTCGTATTCCCGTTGTCCGTATTGCCATATTTCGATGACTGTTAACATATGTTTGGTATTTTGTAAGAAAAATCGGCGTTGCTTTTGTCTTTAATTGCCTTTGATTTTGTCGTCGGCGTTTTTAGTGTTGTCTTGTGCTGTTTTGTGTTGTGTTTTAAAAATTTAAAAAAAATTCAACGTGATTGTTAATTTTAATTTTGATATCTACGGCGGTTTTGTTGTTTTTGTACAAATAATGGAAAAAATTAAAATTACAAGTAAGTGCCAGTTTGAGAAGCTAGTGGAAGAGCTTGAAAAGAATCCATCACTAGCCAGAGGATTTCGCAGGGGCACTGTTCCTAGTAATTTTAAGGAACAGTGGGAGACAGTTGCCACTGTGATAAATTCTCTTGGCCCACCAATTAGAACTGGTGATGGATGGCAAAAGGTAAGGTAAATAGTTTGTTTTAAAACTATGCTGTCTGATGGAATTCTATTTACAGATTTGGAGAGATTTAAAATTCAAAGTAAAAAAAAAAATGGCCACAAATAAAGCAGAAAGTAAAGCTACTGGAGGTGGTGTATATAAACAGGTAATGCTGAGCCCCTTGGAGGAAGCTGTGGCAAATTTGCTGCAGTTCCAAAAACAAATTAATCCTGAGGGAATGGTTCAAGGAGTCCCAAACACTGAAGACAGTGTTGATGTTTACTTCTTGGAATCACTTGAATTGGTAAGACATATTATTTCGAATTGAACTGCATTCTTGCAGTCCATTGATGTTTAACTATTTACAGGAAAGAGAACGCACCATAAGTAGCAAAGCTGCTACTCCATCTACATCAGCGCCAACAGCAACACTAGCATCATCAACAGCTTCAGCGCCAACAGCACTATTTACAGCATTAGTACCATCAACAGCACCATCAACATCAACAGCATCAAAACCATCAACAGCATCAAAACCATCAACAGCAGCATTAACATCAACGGCATCAACAACGACAACAACCAGTTTTCCAAACCCTTTAAAAAGAAATACCAGTTCCGCGTTTAAAAAAAATGAAAAACCCGCTGAACGCAATGAAATGCTTGAAATACATAGTACTAACCAAGCCAGAATATTGACAGAAGTGTCAAATTCTATTACGTCATTAAAACGTAGCCTAAGGGAAATAAAAGACATAGAAACCAAAAAATTTAAATTAGAAGTGGAGAGAAGCAAAAGAGAGGTGGATAGAAGCAAAAGGGAGGAGGAAAGGCATCAAACCGATATGAAAATCAAAAGGATTGAATTAATTATTAAAGAAAAGGAGCTTCAATTACTGAGTGACCATTAAATTTTATGAAATGGTTTTTTTTAATTTTTGTTTTTTACATTTTTTTGTTATGAAATGGATTTTTTTATTTTTGTTTATAAGATTTTTTTGTTTTTTGTTATGAAATGTATATTTTTATATTTTTTTTATGTTTTTGTTTGTGCTTTTTTTTATCTTTCTAAGTTAAAATAATCTAATAAAAATGAACTCAAAAGACTGTAACACCGTAAATTATTGGAAGCTGTTTTTTATTCTGTCTCTTATTTGTTGTGCCTCGTTGCTTTGTGTAATTTCTTGGCCATCATTCCCTTCAATCTCATTTGAGTAATCATTTAAGTTTTCTGTTTCCTCATCCGTAATACTTAGCCCATATTCAATACATATGTTGTGCAGTGCAGCACATACATTTGCAATTTTAATAGCCTTTGCCGGCTTATAGTGGAGTTGACGTGCGCCGAGTAGACAACGGAATTTATTTTTTAAAACGCCTATTGTTCTTTCTATTATATTCCGCGCTTTTCCATGTTTTAAATTGTAAACAGCCTCTGCACTTCCTTCAGAAGCTGAGCGATATGGCGTCATTAAATATGGCTCTAGAGGATAGCCAGCATCACCTGATTAAAAAAAGTTTAATTAAAGTATGAATAACATCTAAATTAACATTAAAATTTTTTTTTTTTTCTAAATTAACATTAAAATTTTGCCTAGCAGCCACGAATTATGATCATTTGCGTCATAACGCGTTCGCAAAATTCGTTTTGCATGACTCATGTTCCAAATTAGCGAATCATGGCTAGAACCTGGGTATCGAGCATCCAAAAAACGAATTCGCATCTTGTGATCACAAACCTATGATTATATAAAATAGTTACATATATGTATATAGAAAATACTTATGTATATTACAAACTTACTATCATGGCATTTAAGCTAAAATATCCCTTCCGGTTGAAGTAGTGGTGCTGGTCTTCTTTTTTTGGGGCTAAAATTTTAATGTGTGTTCCGTCCACACAGCCAATCACACCTGGAAATGCTGTTTTTTCAAAAAAATGTAACTTAGCCTCATTCTTTTCAGCATCCGTCATATCGAAGTTTATCCATTGTGGACAAACTTCTCTCTCCATGACATCCAGAGTCTCTCACAAAACCTTTGAAACTACTGGCTGTGACAGCCCAAGGTTGAAATCATTTCCAACGCTGAGCTGATACGATCCCTGGGCCAAAAAACGCAATGTTGCCGCCAATTTTAATGTGTTTGGAACAAACGTTGATCTCGTCCCTTTTTTTAAGTGGGGCTCTATTATTTGCAACACACGTTTAAAGGAAGGTTTATTCAGTCGGAAATAACTTTCAAATCTTAAAAAGGATAAAAAATTCCATTACTTGGGAAAATATAACTTTAAATATGTCACTTACTTTTCATCGGGCAAATTAAAAATGCAAGATTTCTGTCGAAGCAATCTTCTTTCCATTATTAAATTTTTTTTGTTTTCTTCGCCACTGGACGACTCCGAATCAGAAATAAAAAACATATTTATTTAAGCTTAACTTTTTTTTCACAAACAAATTTTTATTTAACTTTTTATTTTTCACAAACAACTTTTTTTTTATCAAAAACAGTAAACAAAATGAATCAGCTGACTCTAATATTAGAGATGTGTGCTGTATTTTATTAACATTATCGATAACTAGTCAACGGCGTCATAATACTCTTACAAAATACCAATTTAACATTGAATTGATGTTGCCTTTGATAATAATTGCTGTTGCCTTAAAATTGCCGTTGTTATTGCCGATGCCAAGTAGAATAAGGGTGAATAGCTGGTGATTTTAATTGCGATTTGTGCGCTGATGCTAGGCTAACTACGATGATGTCATCATTTAGCTTGTTTCCTGTTAACAGGACTAGACCTACTCACTTTACAAATATTAGTACCACCCTACTTGACCTATTCTTCCTCAGTAATGAAAGCAAAGTTTTACACTATGATCAACTAACGGCACCAGCCTTCTCCAAACATAGAGAAACCCTCTACAACGTTTACTTACCGTGATTTTAGAAGTCTCAATATTTCGGCCTTGGCATCTGATCTTGACAATATACTATGGAATCAAATTTATTGTCTGCCTTCAGTTGATAAACCAGTGACTTTTTTAAATTCTATTATTTTACACCTTTATAACAAACATATTCCATTGAAAACTAAGATAATTAGAAACTGTGTACGGCCATGGTCTACCAATGATACAAGATTGTTAATACAACGCCGGGATAATATGTACCATATTTGGAAACGATACAGGACACCTGGATATCGTGAGCAGTATCGTCTAGCTAGGAAAGCTGTTGTGACTAAGGTAAAACACGATTAATCTGCCTATTATTCTAATAAATTCAACAGCGCTGTTGACACAAAAAAGGCGTGGAATAATAATACGTGATATTGGTATTTGTAAGACAACAAATCGAGAAGATGATATTGATGTCAATTTGCTTAACGAATCTTTTGTTAATATACCCTTGCCAACAGATAACCCTCGATTTTATGCTCAAACACCACCATATAACCCTTACGTGGCAAAATTCAGTTTTAAGTGCATCAATCTAAATAATGTTGCAGAAGGTTTCTATAAAGTCAAATCAAACGCCGTCGCGACGCGTCGGTCTGGATGACATTAATCCAAGGTTTACAAAGTTGATATTACCACGTATAATGCACCCTATTAAATATTTGTATAATACAATTATAACCACTAGTAATTTTCCGACGGAATGGAAATATGCCAAAATTATTCCAGTACCAAAAACAAGCACTGAATACCGCCCAATATCAATTTTACGATACCTTTCGAAAGTTTTTGAGCGACTTATATATACACAAATAGTTGAATATATAAATCAGTACAGTTTGTTAACTGACCGACAATCAGGTTTTAGTTCTCAGCACAGCTGTTTAACCGCCCTTACCGATGTAATCGAAGATATAAGAGGGAAAATATTATTTTTAGTTTTGCTCGACCATTCAAAGGCCTTTGATACGGTTCACCACTCAATACTGTGCTTTAAACTATGTAAAATGTTCAACTTCTCAACTACCGCCGTTAGATTGATTTCAACATATTTAACTGGCAGATGTCAATACGTCTCAAATAAAGGACTTCTGTCTTACCCCCTTCGTTTTATTTAAAGTAGTTTTGGTCGCTTTTTGGGATGCGAGTGGCTTATGTATAAAAAAAAATTATTTCTAACTCTAGACCAGGGTTTCTCAATTTTCAGCGTGTGCACTATTTTGAATTTTTTTTCTATTTGTGTTTAAGTGTTTCTAAAACCTTAAAAATAAAACGTACATATGCGGAGAAACTAGACAAATTAACCTTTCCGACGGTATGTTACACACCCAACTATCATTTTATACCTTCGATGTAATGCCCACAATATGTTAATCCCAGGAATAAAATCACTTTTTTTCTGTAGAAATGTTGAAAAATAATTTTTTTTTATTTATTTGTAATAATAACACTGTGCATGAAATTGACACTTTTTTTTCGTGACAAGCCGGGCACATGGCGTTTTAACATAATTCGGGGATGCTGAATCCAGTGGTGGCCGCGGTTTTTTCAGATTGGCTCTGGTTTTCGAGATATACCGTTATTTAGAAAATGGAGGAGGTTGCACAACATATATTCGCGTAACTCAAAAACGGTATAGTTTATTGAAATTACTAAAAAAACCGAAATTCCGCAATAAAATTTCATTTCAGAAAAATAAAACTCTTTTTCTAATATGAGTAGTCGTTATTGAAACATAATTTAAAAAAAAAAAAATTAATTTTTTTATCAAAATTTCGAAATTTTTGTTTTTTAAAAATTCATACAAAATTAAAAAATGCAGCTAGGCTTCTAATTTTTTGCAGACTAATAAAAAACGAAGCTACAAACAAAACAAGCCATGAATGATTAAAATCTGTTTGCAACTTTTGATTTTATTCACAAAAGTCGACAAATTTTAATTAATTTAAGAATTTCATAAAACGCAATATTTGTATGGGAGCCCCCTAAGGGATGGTGATAAAGGGAAAGTATAATTTGAGAAAATGTTAAGAACAAAAAACTAATGGAGGCCAGTCATACATTTGATCATCCTAGGGGCAACTCCTGGGCATTTATGGGACTTTTTCTTCAATGTATTTCTAGTCTGCATTGAACATTTTGTATAGAAGCCCCCTTAAGGAATGGAGATAGCGGGTGGGTATGTTAGAAATAAATGATTGAGATGAAAAATAAAGTGGGGTTGATCATATATTTGACCCATCTAGGGGCATCCTAGGCGCTGCAGGGGCCAAATTTAAGGCTAGGGTTCTACGCATATAAAAAACAAAGTTCCAAATAAAATAAGCTATAAGTGATTAAAGTCTGTCTACAACTTTTAATTTTTTCATATTAGATGAAATTTTCTTATTTTTTAAATTAACCAAACTTAAAAATTTTAAAACATTTATTTTTGTTGTTAATTAGTTAAAGTTAAAGTTTTTATTTAGAAATTTATTCTTCTTCCTCCCGCAGATTCCAACAAATATCCCCTAATAGCGAATCAAGTTGTTTGCCGCTATACCAGTGTTCGAGCCTGGCTGTTACTTTGTGAAATCTTTTCCATCGGCACAAGTGGTAGTTCAATAACATTATTTCTATTCAATCTGCTTTCCTCACGTAAAGCCCAATCCCGTGTATTGTACTGGTCGCCATAGAAACGCGTATTCCATAAGCACATGAAGCACATATTTTTAGTATAGCCCAATTGCATGCCTCTTAAAAGAGCTACCACTTTTAAATCTGCGCATATTTTCCACTTGTGGTCTTCATATTTGATTAACTGTATTATTTTTTTCATTGATGCGTATGTCTCTTTAGTATTTGTGCTTAGTGCTATCGGAATAGGACTTTTTAAATTGGCATGTGGCATGTAGCATGTAGTGGCATGTAGCAAAACTGCTTTTAAGCTACTTTTGGAAGAATCAATGAATAAGCGCCAATCTCCAGGAATATATTTATTTTGCATTGTTAAAACCAAGCCAAGAATTATTCTCAATTGATTTAAAAAAAGTCGTAATCGTCTATGGCGATTGATAGCCCCGTATATTTGTACACCTGGTACTAAAATATTAGCTCGTTTTAGGTCTTTTGTTAAGAGTCTTTGAGATAATTTTAGACGCCGTACCATTATATCCAGACGATCTTGCGTGATTTCATTGTGACTGCATGGAACCGTGATGCATGACGGTTAAAGTAGCTGGCCCACCCGCTTCAACAGAATGAATTATTGAGGGAATATTTTCTGTTGGTATTTGGCTTTCCGGAACAGGAATTTCATCAGAATGTGGCAGCGGTAATCGAGCATATGTTGTTGCAGTATAATATATATTATAAGTCATTTTTCTTCATACCCGCTGTATAATTTATGCACGCATAACACTCATCTTCAAAATGAACACCAAATGGCATGGCGTCTCCATTTTTCCCCCACTTGTTTAATTGGTAAATGCAGTGTGTACACACTATTGATGGTGTCCAACTCTTACCATATATAACACTTAAAGAAAAATATGATTCATACAAGGTACTTGTTTCATTACTGATTTTACAGCGACTTGGCATATTTTTATATTTCCCACACATATAACAAAAGTAATTAAACTTTTTACACGCCTCCATCTTAGATATTTCAATATAACTGATTAGATACAAGACTGTCAAAGGCTTTAAACTTCACTAATCACTTTCGCAAGCACTTTCCATATGACTGTGAAGGGGTTGAGGAACTCTTATTTATACTGTAATTGTTTTAATCAAAGTACCTGTCGAGACCTTCATGACCATGTTTTGTAAAAAAAAAAACAAAGCCAGAACGATTAATATTTCTACCTGTTCCAGGTATAACAATAGAATATGTTATTTAAGTTTTTTACAAGACCGAATAGTGCGGTTTCGACTGCACAATAAAATACCGTTTTGTGTGGTTTTGTAAGCACAAAAAATACAAAGATGTAAGCATTTATGACTTTAGTTCTTAATTCTAAGAATTTTTTATCGGTAACTGTGAATTTTCCAAAATTCCTACCGCAAAGTGAAGGTGTGGTAATAATGCATGCATATTTCTTTGGAATAGCATACATTTGAATATTTGTTTTTTTGTTTTGTATTGTAAATGGCATAAAAACCGCATTTAAAAAATTTAGCGTCAAAATGTCATTGAAAATAAATTTTCTGCATTGGCACATTCTTCATATACTATATGTACATAAATTTGAATAAAGAATTTAAAAATTAAAAAAAATTATGTGAAATGCTCCATATAAATTATATTCTTCATATATATTGAAGAAAAGGTTCCACAACTGCCTAGACGTCACTCCTAGTTGGATAAAATGTATGACTGGCCTCCATTAGTTTTTTGTTCTTAACATTTTCTCAAATTATACTTTCCCTTTATCACCATCCCTTAGGGGGCTCCCATACAAATATTGCGTTTTATGAAATTCTTAAATTAATTAAAATTTGTCGACTTTTGTGAATAAAATCAAAAGTTGCAAACAGATTTTAATCATTTATGGCTTGTTTTGTTTGTAGCTTCGTTTTTTATAAGTCTGCAAAAAATTAGAAGCCTAGCTGCATTTTTTAATTTTGTATGAATTTTTAAAAAAAAATTTCGAAATTTTGATAAAAAAATTAATTTTTTTTTTTTTAAATTATGTTTCAATAACGACTACTCATATTAGAAAAAGAGTTTTATTTTTCTGAAATGAAATTTTATTGCGGAATTTCGGTTTTTTTAGTAATTTCAATAAACTAAACCGTTTTTGAGTTACGCGAATATATGTTGTGCAACCTCCTCCATTTTCGAAATAACGGTACATCTCGAAAACCAGAGCCAATCTGAAAAAACCGCGGCCACCACTGGATTCAGCGTCCCCGAATTATGTTAAAACGCCATGTGCCCGGCTTGTCTGTTTTTTCAACTAGCATAGTGTAATTAAATTAATATAATAATACTTTTAATTTGTTGTATCTGATGAAGTGTTTAAGTTTGCAAATTTTTAAATACCCAGTCTTTCATTCTCCCTATGTATCGCCCTTATTTTCTGCTTTTTTGCCAATTACTTTTTGGCGTTACTACGTTTAGCGGTTGATTTCGCTTCTGGCTTTGGAAAGAAATCTCATTGAGTAGAGGCAGAAAACTTTTTCAACTTGAGTCTTCCATCGTCAAGCTGTATAAAAGCATGTTATTGAGCGGTGCCATCGATTGATCCAGTAGCATCAAATATGCTCTTCAGTGTTTTCAATGTTTCCGCATGATTCTCTTGCTAATAAAAGCTATTTCAGTTTCTTTACAATAATTCTTTGCCCCATGGAATAAAGCAGTCGCATCTAAGATGCGAGAGACTTTACTTCGCTGCATTTCTTTTGCAATTTATTCCAACACCATCACATGCTCCTTTACCATGAGTAGTAGTAAGATGAAAATGCTACTCAGCTGGCATTCCAAAATCTTTTTCATGAGTTATAAGATTTGCGAAGCTACTTTTGTTTTTAAAATGTTGACGAGCTCCGTCCGAAATGTAGTACACCTGCTATACTGTAAAATTACATTTAAGATAATTTTGTATTATCTTCTGGTATTCAAAACGGTATCATGTTTTAAATCGTCGGATATGATTGCCATACTTTTGTGTTCCAGTTTTTATCGTTCATGTAGTAAATAACTACTGTGAATATAGTTGCTTGGTCGTTATTGAAGTGGAATGAATATATGGCATCCTGAAGAACATATTTATAGTTCTCTGCGAAATCAAACGAAATAACGAATTCACCAGACTTCAAATGTATCTTCAAATCCTTGAAAAATTACCACTGCTCTTTGACTAAAAAGTCATGGGTTCTCAAATTTAGCAATCCCCTACACATTTCTTCCACAAAATAATCCACATTTGAAATGATTGTTTGCAATGTGATGCACATACATTCAGTCTGAAGCCAAGATTCAAATTTTACCTCCTCAATACATTCTCGCTCAAAAGAGTTAATTAAATTATCTTTGATGAATGTTGTTTCCGGGCAATTCGAACATTCGCCTTAGTGGCAAGAAGTTGTTGCATTAGGACACAAAGTCAATTTAAGGCAATCGCGGTAATCGTGCAAATCTTCTGGTGAATCATCTTTAAATACTTTAAGTCGATTTCCTTTAACATCAGTTTAACATTTTCATGGTAAATGCAAACGCAAACTGTGTGAGTTCCACTGCTTCCTGCCAAAACGCAGTGTTTTGGCCTCAGTTGGGTAAATTTTGTGATGCCAATTTTGAAATCATCGTGTTCTGTTTGAAATGTTGCAAATAACTCATGCAGGTTGCAGATAACCATTCTCTTTTGCATTTGAACTTTCTTGCCATCGATTCGTACGTTCACCCAGTCTTTCATCCCTGGCATCAAGCGACTCATATCATCTCGCTGATAAAACTGAGTTACTAGAGCTTCAGTTTCGCACTCTAAAGTTTTTCCCTTCTTTTTGTTTGGGAGTGTGAGAATATCATGCACAGCAATCAATGTTTTTAACAATTCTTGCTTTTCGTTGAGACGTTCCAAACTCTGTCATTATTTTTGCACAACTCCATGTCGATGGAGCAAGTGTGAGAAACTCTTTCAGCTCTACTCTGTGACGTTTTGTATTTCTCTTTTATTTGTTCAAGAACTTCTACGGCATCCTTATGATCAATTTGTTCAGTTTGTGCTTTGTTGTGAAACGGACAAGTATTTTCAACCCCGCATACGATTTTAATTAATTTTTTTTTTTTTTTTTTTCTCATTATTTTTTTATTGAATCTTCATATATTAAATATGAACTAACAATAATTAATCAAATCTTATCCTAATACTTTATTTATGTCCCGTTCACATATATAGGCGTTCATCGCTCATCCAATTGGGTAAGTGCTGCAGTGTCTCTTCTTCTGAAGCGAGTGTGGCCGCCATGGTTTAAAATATTTCGAGCTAGTGGATTTGGGTGTTGTTCAAGCCTCTTTAAATATTTTACTGCATATTTTGTAATCATAGTTTTTACTAATGGAACATTGAGATCCTTGTGAATATTTGAGTTTTTAACATACCAAGGGGCAGCTGTGATTATTCGAAGAAGTTTATTTTGGCGCCTTTGAATTTTTTCGATATTTGAGGGCGAGGCAGTGCCCCATAGTTGAATACCGTAGCACCATATTGGCTTTAAAATAGAGTTGTAAAGTAGTAGTTTGCAATCGAGACTAAGAACAGAATTTCTTCCAATAAGCCAGTCAATTTGAATTGCTTTTAGTTTCATTTGGGTTAACTTTGCTTCTATATGGCATTTCCATGTTAAACGCCGATCTAGATGAATACCGAGATATTTGACATGCGAATTTTGAGGTATTATTTGATTATTGATTTTAATAGGGGGGCATGTTTCCCGACGCAAGGTAAATGTTATATGTACGCATTTTTGCTCATTGACCTTTATCCTCCATTGCTTTAGCCACAGTTCGAGTTGAAATATATGATCCAGTAGGTATCGAGATGCTTCTTGACTGTTTTCGTGCACGCTTAGAAAAGCTGTGTCATCAGCAAATGTTGAAGTTTGGGTGTAGTTGTTTGTTGGCATATCCGAGGATGATCTGGCAACACTATGCCTGAATAAAACGTGTGTGTAATCGGCTATTGTTTTATATCTTATTAACACTTAAATAAAGACAAATAAAAGAAGCTGTTATATTATTTTGTTCATTTATTTCATAATTTTTAATCGAAAATTTAAATAAATTTGATTACGGTTGTAATTAAACTTTTATCATTGACAAAAGTTTATTAAGCTGCTGCCATTGTTGTTGTTGTTGCTGAAAGTACGGTGCTATTTTGGAGTTTGTTTTTTCTTCTGATTTTTTGCTGCTGTTGTTTTTTTTGGAATATGCCTACTACTAAAAGTCTCAAGTGTGGTGTTTGTAATACTGCTGTTGGGAAATCTAAGGGTAGTATTATGTGCTGTAAATGCAGCTTATGGCTACATCCTACGTGTGCAAAGATTTCTGAAAAACATCTAGCATTAATTGGTGAGAAACCTGAGTCATTCTCATTTACCTGCGCTGCTTGCTTTGGTACGCATTCCAGTAATGGTGGTTCATTGGAAAGTGAAGTTCGAACTTTGAACAAGAATTTTAATGATTTTGTCAAATCTAATCATGAGGACCGTGAATCTTTTAAGTTATCTATGACTCAAATTCTTATGGACTTTAAAAGTGAAGTGTCAACCTGTATAAGGGAATTGAAAGAAGACATTACTTCATGTAATAAATTGATTGACTCTGTTGATAAAGCTACTACAGCGAAGATGTCTGCCCTTGAATTGGAGAATGATACTTTGCACCGCAGACTTAACCGTGCAGACATTATTTTAAGTGGTTTACCGTCTGGTTTGGAAAATCTTATGTCTGTCATTGTCTCCTTATGTTCCTTTTATGGACGTAACATAAACAGTCAGGATATTAACCAGATCTGTTATATTAATAATAAGAGACGTATCCTGGTTAAATTTAATAGTGTGGAGTTGCGGGATTATATAATGAAAGAATACTTCAAGGCTAGATCCTTAAAGCTTTGTGATGTTGTTGGTGGCGAAATTTCTAGCCGAGTTTTTCTTAATGATCACTTTTCTCCTGTTGCTTCCAATCTTCATTATATATGTTTAAAACTTAAGAGACAAAAGAAAATTTATAAATTTAGAATACTCAACATAGACAAAGTCAAAGCTAAACTTACTTTGATTAATGGCAAGGATGTTGTCTATGACGTTGGTGAATGTGCTGCACTTTTAGATGACGGTATATCTGATGTTGTGTAGATTTGTGCTTTAATTAAGTTGCTATAATCTGATTTAATCACATATTTTTTTCCACTTTTTATTTTTAATTTGAATTTTTGCTTTAATGTGGCTCTTATAGTAATTTTCATAGGGCCTTATTCATCAAAAATTTTTTAAGTTCTACAGAGTTTATTTATCAATTTTCTATTGAGTTGTTTTGGAATCCTTGTAAGCTTAAAGTAATTTTATGAATAAGGAAATACGTTTTTGAATCTGTTTGAGGGTCGAGCTTTATTTTTGAGTCCTCAAATTTAACACGGTTCACTATATTTTTAATACAAATAAAAACACTTTGCTTTTTGTATTTGTTATGTTTAATATTTTTGTTTTATTTAATATTTAGTTTTAAATTAAATTTTAAGTTTCACAATTTTTTATTTTGTTTTATTTTACAATGGTTTTTTTTTGTTTGCTTTTGTTCACTGTCACAGTTCAAACTAGAGTGAGTTTAATGATTTTAAAGATTATTAAAACAATACAAGAAAATAAATGTAAAGACAGAATACAAAGAAAAGTAAATAACAAGTTAAGGACCGCTAGGTTTTTACAGGGTGTTTGGTTAAAAACGGGTCATCATTAAACATTCCGGCCCCATGACTTGGTGCAGCTTAACAAAGGTCCAAGAAACAGGTTACACTGTAGCAAGGTGTTGTGATGATTTTGGCAGATATGGCATCTAGGATCTCCTTTCGATTCAAATTTGAGGGTCGTGTGGGGTTGAATATGTTGACTGGAATCAAATCTGTTGATGAGAAACTTAGAAATGTTTGGTGGGATGCCATACCTGTAAGTAGGAATTCAATGTAAAATTAGTTTGGAAAATTTTTAAAATGTTAAATGTATTTTAAAACAAAACCACAATTTTTGTAATGGGTCTGTTAACGATCCCATTTTTTGTCTGGATGTCGACAACTCGACAGTTCTGATCAGTTCCAATATGAGTCTTAGTGATTCGGCCCATTTGCCATTCATTGGGCGGCAAATTGTTGTTTTTGATGACCACCAGGTCGTTGACTTTGACATTGTCCTCTTGAGACTTCCACTTGTACCTGCGATGAAGTTCGGCAAGATACTCGGATTTCCATCTTTGGCAAAATGAGTGATAGATGACTTTTAGGCGTTTCCAGCGGTTGATGAGGGTCAGGTTTTCGCTGCTTACATCAGGTTCGGCTGGGGTCAATAATGGAGTGCCAATTAGGAAGTGTCCAGGGGTCAATGGGTTAAGGTCGTTCGGGTCATCGCTAGCAGGACTTAAGGGTCTAGAGTTTAAACACGATTCTATGCGAGTGAGAATTGTTGACAGCTCTTCAAAGGTGAACTTCATATCTGGTATCATTTTCTTAAGGTGGGTTTTGAAGGATTTTACACCGGCCTCCCAGAGTCCGCCCATATGTGGGGCACCAGGGGGTATGAATTTCCAAATGATATTTTGATGGCTAAAGTTGTTAGTTACTTGGGTTTGAAGAGTTTTTATAAATTCTAGACGAGCCTTTTTGATGAGTTCTGCTGCTCCGACAAAGTTAGTGCCGTTGTCCGAATATATGATTGCGGGACATCCACGTCTTCCAATGAAGCGGGAGAAAGCGGCTAAAAATGCTTGAGTCGATAAATCACTAGCTGGTTCTAAATGTACAGCTTTGGTGGCAAAACATACAAAAATGCAGACATACCCTTTTGTGATGAGGCAGGCTCGACCAGTAAAGTTTCGAATGGTAAAGGGTCCAGCGTAATCGACTCCTGTAACGGTAAAGGGTCTTGATATTGTTGTGCGCTCAGGTGGCAGGGATGCCATTATCTGACTTTGAGTGTGTTTTTTGTAAAGTACACATGTTTTGCAGTTATTAATGACTGTTTTTACTAAGGGCTTTAGTCGAAAAATCCAAAATTCGGTTCTTATCAATCGGGTCATGAGCTGATTTCCTCCATGCAAAGTAATTTTGTGCACAAATTCTGTTATCATTCTGGCCAATTTTGATTCGTATGGCAACAGAATTGGACAGCGTTCATTGTACGTTAATGCTGGGGATTGCGCTAATCGCCCATTTGCCCTTATAATCCCATTGCGATCGAGAAATGGCGTAAGGGTTAAGAGTTTACTTCGAGGGGAAATTGGACGCTTGTGAAGTAAAGCAATATATTCGTCAGGAAATAAAGTTTTTTGTGTCCAAATAATTATGCGATTTTTTGCATATTGTATTTCTTCTGGTGTTGGTTCTAAAGATGAGATTTGACTTCTTGGTATGGGTCTTCCGAAGCGTAAAATGTAGGCTATGACTCGATATGCACGGGGTAGAGATGAAAATCGGCTTAATGGGTCGTCTGTGTTTGTGACTGTTAGAATTTTATTTGTCTTGGCTTCAATATTTGTATCCTGAGGAGGGCGCGGATATGGCCATTGTTGTTTTGACAACTTTAACCACGACGGTCCATTCCACCATAGACTATGTGATTCTAACTCACTTGGTGAACAACCTCTACTTGCTAGGTCGGCAGGATTCATTTTTGAGTCAACATGATGTCAGTTTTGAATCCCGACCTTTTGTATTATTTCCGACACTCGATTTCCAACAAACGTGTTCCAGGTACATGGCGGTTTCTTAAGCCACGATAATACAATTGTTGAGTCAGTCCAATAGTGGGTTTCTACATTTTTAAATTCACAAGTTTTTAACAGACTTGATGCCAAGTTAGCTAGCAATACAGCTCCACAAAGTTCTAAGCGTGGTAGCGATAAGCTTTTGAGGGGGGCTACTCGAGTCTTCGATACCAAAAGAGTTGTGTGTATGGATGTTTCTTCAGTTTGTATTCGAATGTACAATGAAGCAGCATAAGCTTTTTCTGAATCGTCGCTAAAGCCATGTATTCCGATTTGACTTAAGGGGGTATATTTAATCCATCGGGGTATTTTTATAGTTTTAATTTTGGGAAAATTGTTCACGAATATTTTCCATTTATGTTGAGAAATTGGTTTTAAAATGTCATCCCAGTCCGTCTTATCTAACCATATTTGCTGCATGATTACTTTAGCGTCTATTATGATTGGAGCTATCCATCCACATGGGTCAAAAAATTTGGCAATTGTAGACAAAACTTCCCTCTTTGTATACGCTTCTTTTACTTTTATATCTGGGGCTGTGAATGTAAAGGAGTCTGATGAAATGTTCCATTTTATCCCTAGAGTCTTGGTCCCGTCATTTTCAGACAGATTTAACCAGTCGAGTGGTAGTAGAGTCTCACTAGGTAAATCCTGAATGACTTGTGGCTCATTAGAGTTCCATTTCATAAGATCAAAGCCGGCTGATTTTAGGACAGAAGTTAATTCTTTTCTAGCTTTGATGGCTTCTTCTATAGTATGACCTCCTGCTAAGACGTCATCTACATACATATTTTGTTTAAGAATCTTGGCCGCTAAGGGATAAGTCATTTGTACATCTTCAGCTAACTGAAGAAGCGTTCTTATGGCTAAATATGGGGCACAATTAACTCCAAATGTGACTGTGAGTAGCTCGTAATCTTCTATGGGGTCATTTATGGATTTTCTGAATAAGATTCTTTGAAACTTTGTTTGAGTTGGGTCGACTAGTATTTGACGATACATTTTTGTAATGTCGGCGTTGAATACAAAGCGGAAAAATCGCCATTTTGCTATCAGAAGAACAAGATCTTGCTGAAGAATGGGTCCTGGATATAAAATGTCATTAAGACTATTCTTATTTGACGTTGGGCTAGAGGCATTAAAAACCACTATAAGTTTAGTGGTCAATCGGTCCGGTTTTATTATTGCGTGATGCGGCAGATAATAGTTTGGAGCTTTGTTTATATCCGAGGGTTCGATTTTTCTCATGTGTCCTAACTCAAGATATTCTAAAATAACGTTGTCGTATAATTGCTTTATTTCGGGTTTTTGGCTGAGTGTGCGTTCCATTCTTAGGTACTGAGCCATGGCAATGTTGCGAGAAGAGCCTATTTCTTCTGTTTTTTTGAAGGGCAGGGTAACTATATACCTTCCCGTGTCGTTTCTACGAGTTGTTTGTTTAAAATTGTGTTCCACAATAGTGTCCTCGTCTGACCTCAAAATCTGTTTTGGGTTTTCCTCCACCTCCCAAAAGCGTGTGAGGATTCGGTCAAGGGACGATGTATTCAATAAAGAAATAGTTGTTCTGGGCTGAGTAGTTTTTGGTGTTGGTCCCCCCACAATCCAGCCAAATACTGTTTTTTGTGCCAAAAGGGATCCAACAGACCGCATCGGTGTGTCCATGCAATATATCGAGTGGCCTAAGTCGAGGCCTATTAGCAAGTCGATGGGTCTACTTTGATTAAAGTGAGGATCTGCAAGTTGCAATTTTGCAGTCTCACTGAGCTTCAGCATGTCCAACGTTTGAGGTGGTAAATTAGAGGGAAGGGTCTTGAGAACTGGGGCCCAAACTTCTAACTTAAACGATGTGTCCACCCGTGAGCAAAGGTTAAGCAAACATGCTTTAGTTGAGGTTTCAGAAACTGTTTGACTCAAACCAGAAACGTGAACTATGTTTCTTTTAGTGGGTAATTTTAATCGGTTTTTTAGTTTGTCTGATACAAAGGTTGATTGTAATCCAGGGTCGATGATGGCTCTAGCCTGGTATCTTTGACCTCTAGTTTCTATTTCGACAATAGCAGTGAAAAGCAAGGTTTCGCGGTCTGTTTGATTTGTCGATGTTTGTATGTTTTCGCGCAGGGTCAGGGAAGTAAAGTTAGGAATACCTGATCTTGAAGTGGACTGTATGTATTGGGCTTGAGCTGCGGCACTTGTGCTTGGTTGCTCGTCAGCGTTATTTTTTGGCAAGTTTGTAGGCTGGGTCCCCGTTGCCTTGTGCAACAAAGTGTTGTGTTTTTGTTTACACAGCCTACAACTGAATTTACTTGGGCACTCCCTGACACTATGATTGATCGACAGACAGTTGTAACATGAATTTGTGACTCTTACGATATGAATTCGATCACTAACATTTTTTTCTAAAAATGTGGGGCATGATCGTAGGGTGTGTGACTCGCTACAGTGTTGGCACGTTATGGCGTTATTATAAGAACTTCTGACGGGTTTATTTTTGTTCTGATTGTGACTCTCAGATTTCGCAATATTCGTTTGGAATGAATTAATGTTACGTTTATTTTGGGGAGGTATGGATTTGTCCTTTGATGATTTTATATTGCCTACTGATTCTAGGGTCTTAAATTTGTGGGTCAAAAACTTGTCGAATTCTTGCCAATTGGGTACTTCGGCACAATCTTCACGAGAATTTTCAAATTCTTGAACAAGGGCCCTAGGAAGTTTTTGCGAGCAAATATAAATTAAAAACGACTCCCATGTCGAAGTGTCAATGCCTAGGGTGCCTAATGTCTGCCTACAATCGTTTATTGTTCTTTGTAATTTTTTAATTGAGGCTCCAGAGTCTGTAGAGGCATGAGGCAGATCCAAAATAATTTTATATTGCTCATTTACCTGCATCCATTTATTTTCGTACCGGTCAACTAAATTTTTCCAGGCCATGATAAAACCATTGTTTGTTAAAGGGACGTGCGTAATTGCATCTCTGGCCTCTCCCCCGGTTTTTTGAGTCAGATAAAAAAGCCTTTCAACATTGCTAATATTTGGATTTCTAATGTATATGGCTGTGAACAAGTCACGAAAACTGGGCCATAATTTATAATCCCCAAAAAAGGTGTCGGTGTCACAGGGAGGGAGTCTTATTGATGAAACATTCTTTTCTAACGGAATAGTTGACTGGCGTTCAACTTTTTCCATGGTTGTGTCCGAAAGCGCATGGATTTCAGCGTTGATGGAAGAAAGACAATTTTTATAAGCCATTAGGGCGATTTGGTATCGCTCCCGTAATTTACTTTTGTCAATTGGTTTATCACCATCCTGATCTAAGTCCCTACATTCTTCATATGATCGTTTTACTTGAGTCCATATGGAGTCTAATTCTACTCGAATAATTTCCAGCGCGTGTACATTATCTTCAGCACGCGCTTCTGCTTGAATCTTTTCGAAGTCGACTAAATCGTTTGTGCAATTGACGAATTTTTTCAGGGACATTTTTGTAAATTGAAGATTCAGAATAATAATAAAATTAAGTCAACAAAATTGCCTGCTAGCGATAAAACAAATTGTGGCTTAAAAAGTTTGAGTCAAATATTGTATTTTTTCCCCCGGTTAATTTTTTTTAAAAATTGACGTAATGGTAACTCGGTTTATATTTATTTAAATAGTGACGTCACGGTTTTTTTCTCTTAAAAAATGCAGCGGCAAATAATTAAAGAATAATACAACAAGAAAGAATATTTATTTCTTGTTGTATTGTATACTTTGACTTACTTGTTGTTGTTGGGTCTTTTTTCTTTTGTGTCACTGCGTTTATTAAGCCTTCTTTTGTTGTTGTTGTTTTGTCTGCTAATAATGCTGTTGTTATTGCTGCTACTGCGCCAAGGAATTTGGGTCCCGTTAGATTTTGTTCACTTTTAACTTTATAAATTTGCCTTTTTAAACACAATTTTGATTTAATAAATTTTTTAATAAAAAAACTTTATGTTTCGTTGAGAAAATGACCAAATGTTTGGGGGTTGATTTTATGTGTGTGTTATTTGTCGTTGTCTAAATAATACACTGTTTTTTTTGTTGTTTTAGAGTTACAATTTTTTAATATTAGAGTCACAAAAACACAATTTTTTGCCAAAAATTTTTGTAAAAACTTTTATGTAAATTTTTTGTAAAAACTTTTTTGTAAATTTTTTGTAAAAAAAAAAAACTATCCGGTTCGTTAGGACCAAATGTTTGAGGGTCGAGCTTTATTTTTGAGTCCTCAAATTTAACACGGTTCACTATATTTTTAATAAAAATAAAAACACTTTGCTTTTTGTATTTGTTATGTTTAATATTTTTGTTTTATTTAATATTTAGTTTTAAATTAAATTTTAAGTTTCACAATTTTTTATTTTGTTTTATTTTACAATGGTTTTTTTTTGTTTGCTTTTGTTCACTGTCACAGTTCAAACTAGAGTGAGTTTAATGATTTTAAAGATTATTAAAACAATACAAGAAAATAAATGTAAAGACAGAATACAAAGAAAAGTAAATAACAAGTTAAGGACCGCTAGGTTTTTACAGGGTGTTTGGTTAAAAACGGGTCATCATTAAACAGAATCTTTTTTTAATCTTACCTTATTTTTCTAATGAAATTAGTTTATGATGAATTTCATGTAAAAATCGAGATGCATTGAACCCGACCCCCTCAGATATCGATGAAATTTTGTTCATAGCTAAATTTGATCAATACAAACAAACTCTCATTTTTAGAAATGACTGTTTTGCGATTTTTTGGGCGTGACACAGTGGGAACGTTTTCGAAAAAACGCGAAAATGGTCGAAAAGAGCTCCATTTAAACTACAATAACTCAGAATCGGCTAAACCGATTTCCATGATCTTGGTATCATTAAAAAGATATTTTAACAGGCTTTATGACAGGTTAAAAAAAAAAAAAAAGAAATACAATGTAAAAAAATTTATAACAAAAAAAATTTTAACTGACGAAAAAACCAAAAAGATCAAGGGTTTTTTTACAGTGTATTAATTTTTTGGAAAGGTTTATCCCTCATCTATACCATATCAAAAAATAAAAATGGGTTCTTTTTTAGTTTTTTTTATATAATTTTTTAAGTAGTGTCACTTCTAGTAATTGCCCTTATATTTTATAAAAAAAAAAAATTTAGGTAACGAAAAACCAAAAAAGATCAAGGATTTTTTACAGTGTATTACTTTTTTAGAAAGGTATTTCCTTCACCTATAACATATCCAAAAAGTAAAATGGGTTCTTTTTTATTTTTTTTTTAAATAATTTTTTAAGTAGTGTCACTTCTAGTAATTCCGCAAAATTCTGAATAAAAAAATCAATGTATTCTTCATAATAATTTTCTATTTTGTCATAAACATTTATTACTTTACCCATAATAAAGAGAAATATATATAGAACAAAAAATTCATAATTCATAATTATAAACAGTTTCGAGAAGCCAAGATATCCCATTACAATTTTTACGCGTATATTTTAAAAATTTGAGTGAATATGAATTCAAACAATAAGTACAGATGCATAAAAATATCTCATAAGTGTTGCGCTTTGCTTCGTAAAATAAGTGAAAACGAGGCTGCAAATATAATTGAATATTTTCCAGCTGTCGCCAACATTCATTGTAGCCGTATTTGCGAAACTTGCCGGAATACACTGAGAAAAGCGCGCAGTCGTAATGAATCCAACGTGGAGCAGAATGAAGTCTCAAATTATTTACCAACAACGCCCAGCGATGAAGTTAGCGAAGAATTGAATGAACTTCCAACTTGTAATGCAAACATCGAAAGGACGGAAGTCATTGAAAATATAAATGATCATATTATTCCTCATCTACCAAACCAAATGTCGCCTCTTAAAAGGAAATATATGAAACAAGATGCATACAGAAATAGAAAATCACTGCAAATTTTCGAAAATATAGCAGATTCACTTGGAGCTGATCCATTATCTGATTTGTCAGCGCAACTTGAACCGTCAAAGCCATTTACGAAGAAATTTTGGAAAACATCAAATATCAAATAGAGAACAGCTCAAATCTTTTGCAAAAGCAAAAACTTTTATCTCTCTTACCAATCAATATGAGTCACGCAGAAATTAAAGATCGTTTTGGGGATGATATATCTCACGATTGTATCAAAAAAAGGAAAGATATCAAAAGAACCCATTTTACTTTTTGGATATGTTATAGGTGAAGGAAATACCTTTCTAAAAAAGTAATACACTGTAAAAAATCCTTGATCTTTTTTGGTTTTTCGTTACCTAAATTTTTTTTTTTTTATAAAATACTAGCTGGACCCGGTCCGCTTTGCTGGCCCTTAGCAAAGATTTAAAATTTTATAAAATATGAACGTATTTAATTGATTTTCAAAACATAAAAAAAAATAATAATAAATGTTTTACTTACCAGCAAATGCTATTAGATTCTTCATGTTTGTTTAAAATTATTGGATACCCTAACCGCGTATTAGAAAAATATTTATGGAAGTGGAAATAGACTTTTGTAAACTAAAATTAACATAAATGTTTGGAATAAAACTGGCTATTAAACCATATTAATTTTGTTTTTTCATTTTGGTGATTTTAGCGTATTTTAGTGAATTACCGCTGAAATGATAAATGTATATTGATAAAGATTTAGTGACATACCATGCATCTAAATTTTAAAACATTATGTTTAGCGATTACGACGAAAATGACAAAAATATAAAAACGTGGTACAATCTATCGGATAAATACGAAATTCCACAGAAACACTCCTCATACCTTATACATCAAACACACAAATTTTGGTCAAAGTCGGTGTAGTAGTTTTTGAGTTTAGCGATTACAAACAAACACGTCTCTTTTATATATATAGATAGATAAATTTTGTTTTTTCATTTTGGTGATTTTTAAAAACATTATGTTTAGCGATTACGACGAAAATGACAAAAATATAAAAACGTGGTACAATCTATCGGATAAATACGAAATTCCACAGAAACACTCCTCATACCTTATACATCAAACACACAAATTTTGGTCAAAGTCGGTGCAGTAGTTTTTGAGTTTAGCGATTACAAACAAACACGTCTCTTTTATATATATAGATAGATAGAAGATAGATAAATTTTGTTTTTTTCATTTTGGTGATTTTTAAAAACATTATGTTTAGCGATTACGACGAAAATAACAAAAATATAAAAACGTGGTACAATCTATCGGATAAATACGAAACTCCACAGAAACACTCCTCATACCTTATACATCAAACACACAAATTTTGGTCAAAGTCGGTGCAGTAGTTTTTGAGTTTAGCGATTACAAACAAACACGTCTCTTTTATATATATAGATAAGGGCAATTACTAGAAGTGACACTACTTAAAAAATTATTTAAAAAAAAAAAATAAAAAAGAACCCATTTTACTTTTTGGATATGTTATAGGTGAAGGAAATACCTTTCTAAAAAAGTAATACACTGTAAAAAATCCTTGATCTTTTTTGGTTTTTCGTTACCTAAATTTTTTTTTTTTATAAAATATAAGGGCAATTACTAGAAGTGACACTACTTAAAAAATTATTTTAAAAAAAAATAAAAAAGAACCCATTTTACTTTTTGGATATGTTATAGGTGAAGGAAATACCTTTCTAAAAAAGTAATACACTGTAAAAAATCCTTGATCTTTTTTGGTTTTTCGTTACCTAAAATTTTTTTTTGTTATAAAATATAAGGGCAATTACTAGAAGTGACACTACTTAAAAAATTTTATAAAAAAAACTAAAAAAGAACCCATTTTTATTTTTTGATATGGTATAGATGAGGGATAAACCTTTCCAAAAAATTAATACACTGTAAAAAAACCCTTGATCTTTTTGGTTTTTTCGTCAGTTAAAATTTTTTTTTGTTATAAATTTTTTTACAGTGTATTTCTTTTTTTTTTTTTTAACGTGTCATAAAGCCTGTTAAAATATCTTTTTAATGATACCAAGATCATGGAAATCGGCTTAGCCGATTCTGAGTTATTGTAGTTTAAATGGAGCTCTTTTCGACCATTTTCGCGTTTTTTCGAAAACGTTCCCACTGTGTCACGCCCAAAAAATCGCAAAACAGTCATTTCTAAAAATGAGAGTTTGTTTGTATTGATCAAATTTAGCTATGAACAAAATTTCATCGATATCTGAGGGGGTCGGGTTCAAAATTTCAGTTTTATCTCGATTTTTAAATGAAATTCATCTTATATGAATTTATTTAACAATTAAATTAAACTGATGTATATTATTTAAGTGTTTAATGATCTCATTTAATTTGCCTTTGATAGCCGGAATATATAAATTGATAATGGTTATAATTTTGATGCAAAATTTTGAAATATTTTTCTTCTTTTGGTTCCCCATTCTATTCTTTTTTATTTTTTTTAATGATGTCTGTAAATAATGATAATATTGGTCCTGTTGTGAGTTGTGGAACTTTTATAAAATCATCTTTATTGAATTTCTCTGATCAGTTAAAGGTTGCACATATTAATTGCCAGAGTATTAGATCTTGCTCTAACTTAACTAAATTTGACGAGTTTAAGAGGATTGTTAATGGAAACTTTGAAATCATTTAGGGTTATTTTAAGGGTATCTGAACCTGATACTTGCGAGTCTATATTTGTAGAGGTGAGGTATGGTAATACTAGTACGGTTTTTGGTTGTGTTTATTTGCCTAGTGGTAATCTTGCATCTTTTGAAAATTTGCATTTAGATGTGTTTCTTAAATATTCTAGAATTGTTGTTGTTGGGGATTTTAACTGCAATGGTTTAAAATATTTCGAGCTAGTGGATTTGGGTGTTGTTCAAGCCTCTTTAAATATTTTACTGCATATTTTGTAATCATAGTTTTTACTAATGGAACATTGAGATCCTTGTGAATATTTGAGTTTTTAACATACCAAGGGGCAGCTGTGATTATTCGAAGAAGTTTATTTTGGCGCCTTTGAATTTTTTCGATATTTGAGGGCGAGGCAGTGCCCCATAGTTGAATACCGTAGCACCATATTGGCTTTAAAATAGAGTTGTAAAGTAGTAGTTTGCAATCGAGACTAAGAACAGAATTTCTTCCAATAAGCCAGTCAATTTGAATTGCTTTTAGTTTCATTTGGGTTAACTTTGCTTCTATATGGCATTTCCATGTTAAACGCCGATCTAGATGAATACCGAGATATTTGACATGCGAATTTTGAGGTATTATTTGATTATTGATTTTAATAGGGGGGCATGTTTCCCGACGCAAGGTAAATGTTATATGTACGCATTTTTGCTCATTGACCTTTATCCTCCATTGCTTTAGCCACAGTTCGAGTTGAAATATATGATCCAGTAGGTATCGAGATGCTTCTTGACTGTTTTCGTGCACGCTTAGAAAAGCTGTGTCATCAGCAAATGTTGAAGTTTGGGTGTAGTTGTTTGTTGGCATATCCGAGGATGATCTGGCAACACTATGCCTGAATAAAACGTGTGTGTAATCGGCTATTGTTTTATATCTTATTAACACTTAAATAAAGACAAATAAAAGAAGCTGTTATATTATTTTGTTCATTTATTTCATAATTTTTAATCGAAAATTTAAATAAATTTGATTACGGTTGTAATTAAACTTTTATCATTGACAAAAGTTTATTAAGCTGCTGCCATTGTTGTTGTTGTTGCTGAAAGTACGGTGCCATTTTGGAGTTTGTTTTTTCTTCTGATTTTTTGCTGCTGTTGTTTTTTTTGGAATATGCCTACTACTAAAAGTCTCAAGTGTGGTGTTTGTAATACTGCTGTTGGGAAATCTAAGGGTAGTATTATGTGCTGTAAATGCAGCTTATGGCTACATCCTACGTGTGCAAAGATTTCTGAAAAACATCTAGCATTAATTGGTGAGAAACCTGAGTTTACCTGCGCTGCTTGCTTTGGTACGCATTCCAGTAATGGTGGTTCATTGGAAAGTGAAGTTCGAACTTTGAACAAGAATTTTAATGATTTTGTCAAATCTAATCATGAGGACCGTGAATCTTTTAAGTTATCTATGACTCAAATTCTTATGGACTTTAAAAGTGAAGTGTCAACCTGTATAAGGGAATTGAAAGAAGACATTACTTCATGTAATAAATTGATTGACTCTGTTGATAAAGCTACTACAGCGAAGATGTCTGCCCTTGAATTGGAGAATGATACTTTGCACCGCAGACTTAACCGTGCAGACATTATTTTAAGTGGTTTACCGTCTGGTTTGGAAAATCTTATGTCTGTCATTGTCTCCTTATGTTCCTTTTATGGACGTAACATAAACAGTCAGGATATTAACCAGATCTGTTATATTAATAATAAGAGACGTATCCTGGTTAAATTTAATAGTGTGGAGTTGCGGGATTATATAATGAAAGAATACTTCAAGGCTAGATCCTTAAAGCTTTGTGATGTTGTTGGTGGCGAAATTTCTAGCCGAGTTTTTCTTAATGATCACTTTTCTCCTGTTGCTTCCAATCTTCATTATATATGTTTAAAACTTAAGAGACAAAAGAAAATTTATAAATTTAGAATACTCAACATAGACAAAGTCAAAGCTAAACTTACTTTGATTAATGGCAAGGATGTTGTCTATGACGTTGGTGAATGTGCTGCACTTTTAGATGACGGTATATCTGATGTTGTGTAGATTTGTGCTTTAATTAAGTTGCTATAATCTGATTTAATCACATATTTTTTTCCACTTTTTATTTTTAATTTGAATTTTTGCTTTAATGTGGCTCTTATAGTAATTTTCATAGGGCCTTATTCATCAAAAATTTTTTAAGTTCTACAGAGTTTATTTATCAATTTTCTATTGAGTTGTTTTGGAATCCTTGTAAGCTTAAAGTAATTTTATGAATAAGGAAATACGTTTTTGAATCTTTTTTTAATCTTACCTTATTTTTCTAATGAAATTAGTTTATATGAATTTATTTAACAATTAAATTAAACTGATGTATATTATTTAAGTGTTTAATGATCTCATTTAATTTGCCTTTGATAGCCGGAATATATAAATTGATAATGGTTATAATTTTGATTCAAAATTTTGAAATATTTTTCTTCTTTTGGTTCCCCATTCTATTCTTTTTTATTTTTTTTAATGATGTCTGTAAATAATGATAATATTGGTCCTGTTGTGAGTTGTGGAACTTTTATAAAATCATCTCAATTGAATTTCTCTGATCAGTTAAAGGTTGCACATATTAATTGCCAGAGTATTAGATCTTGCTCTAACTTAACTAAATTTGTCGAGTTTAAGAGGATTGTTAATGGAAACTTTGAAATCATTTAGGGTTATTTTAAGGGTATCTGAACCTGATACTTGCGAGTCTATATTTGTAGAGGTGAGGTATGGTAATACTAGTACGGTTTTTGGTTGTGTTTATTTGCCTAGTGGTAATCTTGCATCTTTTGAAAATTTGCATTTAGATGTGTTTCTTAAATATTCTAGAATTGTTGTTGTTGGGGATTTTAACTGCAACCTTTTTGATATTATTAAAGCTAGTCAAGTAAGGTCAATGTGCTTGAGATGTAACTTATCGGTATCTCATAATTCGAAACCAACGCACTTAAATATAGCCAATCGGTCTACTTCATTATTAGACTTCTGGTTGCTTAGCAGTAGGTCCATGATACGTTTTTCCAATCAAGTCCAATGTCCTTCGATATCACACCATGCTTTAATTTATGCTGTGTTTGATATAAATCCTGAAAATACTCCCCAATGTTTTGAGTATAGAGACTATAAGCGAATTGACTGGGATGGTATGCTGGCTTTTTTGTCTCGGTTTGATACGTTGCACTTTTTTGGTTCCAGTGATATTGATTCTCAGTGGCGCATATTGAGTTCGCTTTTTGAATCACTCTTTAGTTTTGTACCACTTGTTCGTAGAACAATTTCTAGAAATGTGGACAGTTGGATGAAATTGAATTGTATATCTTTAGCAACTTCGATGAGGGACTTGGCATATTCTGCATTTCGGGCCTCCAGGTCTGATGATGACTGGAGAGTATATTGTCGGTATCGTAATCGTGCTAAAAATATTATTCGAAAGGAAAGGAGAAAATTTTTTGCAAAGCTGTTTTCCGGTATTGACTCAAGTGCCATGTGGAGGATTTTGAAAGGTAATGGTTTTACTGGTAATGATAATGAGTGTTTGGGTGAATTTAGTGCTGATGACATTAATTCCCACTTTGTCAATATTTCTCATGTGGACACCAGCAGTTTTGATATTGGTAGTTTTGATGATATAGGCATATTTTCGTTTAGTTGCATTACTGAGGATGAACTTTTATTAGCCGTTCATAGAGTAAAATCTAAATCTGTGGGTACAGATGGTATTCCAATTACCTTTTTAAAGATTATTTACCCTTATATTTCTCACTTGTTGAAATATCATGTTAATTCTATATTAACTTCATCTGCTTTTCCAACGGATTGGAAGAAGGCCCGGGTTGTTCCAATTCCCAAAACAAAGATCGTAAGAAACTTAGATGACTTAAGACCTATATCTATCTTGCCGACAATTTCTAAAATTGTGGAGCATATTATCAAGCAACAAATTCTCTCGCATATGCATAGTTATATTGCCCCATCACAGTATGCTTTTCGTGCTGGCCATAATACTACTTCGTTATTATTGTGCTTAACTGATGAAATACGTAATAATGTAAATAATGGACGTTTATCTTCACTTATTTCGCTTGATTTAACCAAAGCATTTAACTCTGTTAGTTATAGCATTATGATAAGTAAGTTAAAACATAGTTTTAAATTCTCCAGTAGCTCGTTTCTGTATTTCTCGCATCGTAAAATTTCTTGCATGAAGTGTGAAACAAAAAATTCCATCGTTTCTCGATTTATGAGATAAAAGTGTTTCTGTATTTGAATGCGAAAACAGACACAACAAATTCTGTTTATACTGGAATATTTCCAGTAATTAAGTGTCAAATGAAAGCGAAACGTCAACAAAAGAAATAAATATAATAAAAACAGGGCTGCCAGATTTGACGAGTTATCGTCATCTTGACGATTTTTTGTTCCGATATTAACAAAGTGACGTTTTGATGATTTTTTTCTAAAAAAGTGACGAAAGCAAAAACAAAATCAAAAATATTTTATAATTTTGTTGTTACTTTCTATAGAAATTCATCTTGAATTTTTAAATTTCAAACACTTCTATTTTGTGGCGTTGAAAATTAAAAAAAAAAAATAATAATATGAATGTCTGTAGAAAGCAAAAACAAATTTATAAAATATTTTTGATTTTATTTTTGCTTTTAAAGAAATTGTTGGCGTTGCGTTTTACACTATAAGCCCCTTAGTCTTTCAAATAAGATAATTGTAAATATTTTTATATGTTTGTTTATTAGAAAAAAAGATATCTTTAGAAACAAGGCTGCTTAAATTTTTATATTTATCCCTATTGTGAAAATTGTCCTCGAAAATTGTTTGTTTCTTCCCTAAAAAATGTATCGGCAAAAGCAAAATTTCGAGGGAAAGTAATGGACCGACTTGGCTTATTTTGAACATTTAATACTTCTTATATACATATACAAAATATGATTGATATTTGATATTCTTATCTTATATGTACACTTTTGTGCCAAAACCATTATTCCGGCAAGAAAGAAATTTGTTTGTCTCCCAGTAAAAACTTTTTCAAAATGGATAGCTTCTTTCACTCGTTATTAAGTAGTTTTCTTCCATAAGAACTTCGATAACTACTTTTTTCTGGATGTATTAAGATAAAACAAATGACTTACTTTTGAATTTGTTCTTTTTGGCACAACCCTTGTAAAATTCATTAGTTTTTCAGTAGAATTGTATGTAGTGCTTTTATGTGTTTCTGATTACTTAACATATTATTTTGTAGGCGAAGATTTTACTGGGTCTTTAACCCGTTTATTTATGAACCGATTTTTTTAATTTTAACTACAAGGTATTCTACTAAGTCTATTTCAGGTAAAAAAGAAAAAGATTATAGGAATAGGTAAATTCAAGATTTATATCTCAATTATTAAATAATAATTATTAAATACCCATGAACTTTAACTATGTTTTTGTTTGATTATTTTTTAATAAAAGTCGAAACAAATTTGTTTAAAATTGATTTTAAATTGCACGATTTTTAAAACAAAAAAGACGATCTTTTTTATTTTTTTCTCAGGAAATTGACGATTTTGACACAAATTTATCTGGCAGCACTGATTAAAACCAAAACAAGAAAAAGCTAAAAAAAATTTAAACTAACAAAATATAACAATTGTTTTTTGTTTATTTTCATCATATAAATTATGCATTTATCATTAATATTCCTTCTATTTTTTTATTTATTTAAAAAAAATAGTATATAAACATATTTTAAATTCAAAATATCTATATTTTGTTTTTCTCGCCACCAATTTCAAATGTGACTTATTTTGACAGTTCTTAAAGGAAATTTTTCGCAAAATATTGTTATAGAAACACTTTTTCTCGCATCCTTCCAATAATTGCTGGAAAATTATTTAAATGACAGATAATTCTCGCAAAAAAAAGATACAGAAACACTTGTGTGAGAAAAACCATTTTTTGTTTCATTTCACACTATTCCATCGTTTCTCGATTTATGAGATAAAAGTGTTTCTGTATTTGAATGCGAAAACAGACACAACAAATTCTGTTTATACTGGAATATTTCCAGTAATTAAGTGTCAAATAAAAGCGAAACGTCAACAAAAGAAATAAATATAATAAAAACAGGGCTGCCAGATTTGACGAGTTATCGTCATCTTGACGATTTTTTGTTCCGATATTAACAAAGTGACGTTTTGATGATTTTTTTCTAAAAAAGTGACGAAAGCAAAAACAAAATCAAAAATATTTTATAATTTTGTTGTTACTTTCTATAGAAATTCATCTTGAATTTTTAAATTTCAAACACTTCTATTTTGTGGCGTTGAAAATTGAAAAAAAAAAAAAATAATAATATGAATGTCTGTAGAAAGCAAAAACAAATTTATAAAATATTTTTGATTTTATTTTTGCTTTTAAAGAAATTGTTGGCGTTGCGTTTTACACTATAAGCCCCTTAGTCTTTCAAATAAGATAATTGTAAATATTTTTATATGTTTGTTTATTAGAAAAAAAGATATCTTTAGAAACAAGGCTGCTTAAATTTTTATATTTATCCCTATTGTGAAAATTGTCCTCGAAAATTGTTTGTTTCTTCCCTAAAAAATGTATCGGCAAAAGCAAAATTTCGAGGGAAAGTAATGGACCGACTTGGCTTATTTTGAACATTTAATACTTCTTATATACATATACAAAATATGATTGATATTTGATATTCTTATCTTATATGTACACTTTTGTGCCAAAACCATTATTCCGGCAAGAAAGAAATTTGTTTGTCTCCCAGTAAAAACTTTTTCAAAATGGATAGCTTCTTTCACTCGTTATTAAGTAGTTTTCTTCCATAAGAACTTCGATAACTACTTTTTTCTGGATGTATTAAGATAAAACAAATGACTTACTTTTGAATTTGTTCTTTTTGGCACAACCCTTGTAAAATTCATTAGTTTTTCAGTAGAATTGTATGTAGTGCTTTTATGTGTTTCTGATTACTTAACATATTATTTTGTAGGCGAAGATTTTACTGGGTCTTTAACCCGTTTATTTATGAACCGATTTTTTTAATTTTAACTACAAGGTATTCTACTAAGTCTATTTCAGGTAAAAAAGAAAAAGATTATAGGAATAGGTAAATTCAAGATTTATATCTCAATTATTAAATAATAATTATTAAATACCCATGAACTTTAACTATGTTTTTGTTTGATTATTTTTTAATAAAAGTCGAAACAAATTTGTTTAAAATTGATTTTAAATTGCACGATTTTTAAAACAAAAAAGACGATCTTTTTTATTTTTTTCTCAGGAAATTGACGATTTTGACACAAATTTATCTGGCAGCACTGATTAAAACCAAAACAAGAAAAAGCTAAAAAAAATTTAAACTAACAAAATATAACAATTGTTTTTTGTTTATTTTCATCATATAAATTATGCATTTATCATTAATATTCCTTCTATTTTTTTATTTATTTAAAAAAAATAGTATATAAACATATTTTAAATTCAAAATATCTATATTTTGTTTTTCTCGCCACCAATTTCAAATGTGACTTATTTTGACAGTTCTTAAAGGAAATTTTTCGCAAAATATTGTTATAGAAACACTTTTTCTCGCATCCTTCCAATAATTGCTGGAAAATTATTTAAATGACAGATAATTCTCGCAAAAAAAAGATACAGAAACACTTGTGTGAGAAAAACCATTTTTTGTTTCATTTCACACTATTTTTGTTGCAATTCACACGTTTCATGCGAAGAGTTTTACGATGCGAGATATACAGAAACGGGCTACAGGTCTGCCTGTAAACTAATTTATTCATATTTGTGCGGAAGACATCAGTTTGTGGACTTTGGCGGTATTCGTTCTGGGATTCTTTCTTTACAATCAGGTGTTCCTCAAGGGTCAGTTTTAGGGCCTCTTCTTTTCTTAATGTATGTGAATGATCTTCCTGGTCAAATAGAGTCAAGTGTTTGTAAAAGCTTTTTATTTGCGGATGATGTATTTCTCCTGTTTAGCTCCCATAGGGATAATGTTGATGTTTTAGAATCTAATATCAATTATAGTTTAACGCGTTTTTCACAATGGTCTTCTTCGAATTTTTTATCTCTTAATTGCTCTAAAACTAAGGCTATGCTCTTTGGTAATCTTGATTCTGAGCTTAATATCTGTGTTGATGGCCAGAGAATTGTCTTTGTTGACAACCTTAAGTGTTTAGGTGTATATCTGGATAATAAACTTACTTTTGAAAGTCATGTAAATCAAGTGTACGGTAGAGTATTAGGAATTTTGCGTAGAATTTATTCTAGTAACTTATACTTGCCATGCTGTGTAAGATATAGGTTGGCCTATGCACTTTTAATGCCACATATTTATTATGGGCTTGAGGTAGTTTCCGGTACTTTGACGTTTATTTCTGCTAAATTAAACCGTATTGTTAACACTATAGTGCGTTATGTTTATAATGTTCGTATGCGAATTCATATTTCTGAGCATGTTAAGGAGTTTTTAGGGTGTAGTTTAAGGGTTTTTATGAATATTCGTTGCCTATTTCTTTTTTACAGAGTTATGAATTATGGCATACCTTATCAACTTTGTGCTAAATTTTCATTTTCACACTCTATTAGAAACCCTCAAATAATTATCCCTAGGATTAGATGTAGTATTTTTGAAAGATCCTTTATTGTGAGGATTGCAAGGAACTGGAATTATCTGCCTGTTGATCTTCGGATATTTTCTTATTCCAATAACGCGTTTCGTTTGAAACTATTCAATTGCCTTTCCGCTATTAATTAGGCTTTGTTTTGATTTAGGTGCTCATTTTCTGGACCTGGGATGTTTGGACTCAAGCTGTGCTTTAGATTTTAGTGTGTCATTTTGATTTTGCATATGTTTGAGCTGATATTGGTTTTTAACTCACTTATGATTCGCATTATCTTTGCAGTACTTAGAATTTCACTTAACGGTTAGGCACCTGTTTCCTGACAAGTTGAGTATGTTACATTGCTTTCTCTTTTTTTCTAATGTTATTTAGTTTTCCCAACTAATACAACGTGAATCTCCATGTCTGTTCACAACATTGGGACTTTAATTATTATTATTTTGTAGATATTTTATTTCTTAGGCTGGGGAGCCAATTGTGGAAATGTTGTATGTAAGATGTATAAATGTAAAATAATATTTAAGATATTATATGGTCTTTTATTCAGGATGATTGTATCTATGTAATATGAATTTTTTTTTTGGCCTAGTAGGCTTATTGTATTACAATGAAACTTTTAAATAAATAAATAAATATATTAAGTATAAAAGTGGGCCCAGGATGCTTCCCTGAGGGACTCCAGCTTCAATTGGCTGAGGAGAGCTTAAATAATCACCTTCTTTAATAATGAACTTTCGACCGACTAAGTAGCTTTCCAACAGCTTGTGTGTGTTTACTGGTAAGTTTAGCTTCAATTTATGTAATAAGCCTTCATGCCAGACTTTATCAAAAGCTTGAGAAACATCGATGAAGAGAGCGGAACAATATTTTCTTTCTTCAAAGGCTTTTCTTATTGCGTTACCTACACGATGGGTATGCTCAATTGTGCTGTGTTCTCTTCTAAAGCCGAATTGGTGGTAAGGAATACATCTGTTTTTATTTAGAATTGGGGTTAATTTTGACGCTAACAGCTTCTCAAACAGCTTTGACATATTTGAAAGTAAGCTTATAGGCCTATATGACTCAACTTTTGTGTGATCCTTTCCTGGTTTAGGTATCATGATGACTAAGGAAACCTTCCACTTTTGAGGATAGTATTCCAGGCGTAAAATAGCATTAAAAATTAAAAGAATAATTCTCCTTGCTATTCTGGGTAGCTCCAAAAGCATTTTGTTGCTGATCTTATCAAAACCAGGAGCCTTCTTGGGGTTTAAATCACAAATAGCCTTTTCGATTTATTTTATCTCAAATCTTAGGGGAACAGCTGCTCTAGCAGCAACAGGTGGTAACTCGACCGCCATATCGTGAGATATGTTTGGGGTAAATACGTTTTTTAAATGATTAACAAACAGATTTCCTTTTTCAACATCATTTCTTGCCCAACTTCCACTCAAGTTTCTTAATGGTGGATTAGAGACAACTGACCTTTTGAGATTTCTAGCTGCACGCCATAATGAGTAGTCTGATTGTGGAGTTGCATCAAGTTCCTTAAGATATTTTTCCAGAGAAGCCGTTTTCTGAGTCTGCAGTAACTTTCTCAGCCTTTTTGTACAGTCTTTTAGTAAGTTTTTAAGTTGAGGGGATCTGTGCAATTGCCACTCTCTACGAGCTCTCCTTTTTCAGACAAGAGACGCTCGACATCTGAGGAATATATTTTATTATTTTTGGTTTTTTTGGGGGCAATACTGGAATGTTGAACAGCTAGTTTTAGAAAACTGTCAAAATTGACAATAGAGCGATCTATATACTCCGGTGTGCTAAGCGGAATATTTTCTGTGCAATGGGTACTGAGATATTTTTTATATTTTAACCAATTTATATGTGTAGCTGACGTCGCTATGTAACCAGAGGGAGATTCAATTCTATTGGTGTTTATTATAGTAACTATTGTAGGCGTGTGATCATAGGATAATTCTACGGAAGCTTCAACGTGGATCATTTCTCTGGAGATGTTTTTAACCACACCAAAATCGATGACATCTGGAATTTTTTGCGCATCAGCAGGCCAATATGTTGGTTGGCCGCTCGCGACAACATTTAAATTCATTTTAGAGATTGTATTAAACAAAACACGACCCTTTGGTGTTATTAGTCGTGACCCCCGGAAGGTATGTTTTGCGTTGTAATCGCCAGCAGCCAGGAAACAGGGCCCCAGTGACTTATAATATTTGTAATATTGGCTTTCTGATATTGCAAATCTAGGTGGTGAATATAAAGATGAAATTACTATGCTTCGATTTAGCTCTTCAACACAAATGTTCGTTGCTTGGAGATTATCTTCACGATGATCACACATTGGGTAGTGTTTAATTCGGTTTTTTATTAAAATAGCAGAACCTCCACAAGCTCTATCTCGTTGGTCCTTGGTATCATATAGAGTATAACCATTAATTTTAAACGTATTTCTTGAGGTCAAATGAGTTTCAGAAACCATCATGACATCAATTTGTTTATTTTTAAGAAAGTATTCTAATTCATTTTTATGTTGGCGGATGCCGTTTGCGTCCCAAAAGCAAATTTTTAAACAGTTTATGGCTTGTTAAGTACAGCTTGCAATAACATCGATTGCATTCTAAGAATTTCCTGCATCATATTACCCATTGTGTTTGTAAAATTATTTACTGTTTGCACTAATGTTTCCATGGTTTTTTCTAGACGACTTAGACTAGAAACTGGAGTTTCGTCATTACTTGACGAAGCGCCTTGCATTGGTACATTGTTTGATTTTAAGACGTTAGCATAAGAGGTTCTGTTACTACTAGGCTGCGGAGCCTGAAGGTTATTACTGTTTACTTGATTTGTTACCTGCATTTGAGGGGGATTAGTTTTCGGTCCAACCGACTGCTTGACGATAGTATATACAGGGCATCCTCTATAATTGGCAGTGTGATTACCACCACAGTTGCTGCATTTGTTTACGTTGGGGTCGGTTTTAGACTTATCGCAAAGAACTGTACCATGTAATTCACCACATACTACGCAAACAGGGGGTAAGTAGCAGTATGCCTTAGTATGGCAAAATTCTTGGCAGTTCAGACATTGAACGGGACCACCTCCTTTGTGCGGCTCCTCTATAGTTACTTTTCTGTACAGAATGTATTGTAAAGAATAGATGGGATGCGTTTCATTTTTTTTAAGCTTAACGTCGCCGGAAAAAGTGGTTGGGGAATTTTTTCTCTATTTTTAATGTTTACTACATGTTTTACCTTGAAGCCTTTTTCTTCTAGGAATGTTTTTACCTCTTCTGGGTCCACACATGAGTCAATACCCTTAATCACTACCTGAAGACCTTTACTGCTTTTCAGTTGGTAGGTATAAAAGTTTTTTTTAGTTCTTCAAATTTGTTAAATATTTTGCGGAAATCATTCTCATGATTTACTTGTATTTTTGTCTCGTTTATACTACCACGCTTGATAGCCG
The DNA here is from genome assembly GCA_963931875.1 of Pollenia griseotomentosa. Lineage (NCBI taxonomy): Eukaryota > Metazoa > Arthropoda > Insecta > Diptera > Polleniidae > Pollenia > Pollenia griseotomentosa. The sequence continues at coordinate 126,764,051 of OZ007561.1, read as the reverse complement.
CTACGTAAAACGAATTTTCACCTATCACTGATATCAAACTCTTTATAACCTCATTTGAATTTTGCTCCCTAAGATATATAAGGGGAGGCTTGGACGATTTTATGACTTTTGTTGCTTCAGAGGATTCATCCTCCAGAATTGCAAAACGATTTTGAGAATTTATTTTATCAAAAGATGGTACTTTTGAGGCCGAAGCAACTGCTGCAGAGGTAGGGCTGCGTCCCCGTTTAAGCACTGTTATGTACCTGTCCATACCAACTTGTACTGTAGGTTTTTGAGAAGTTTTTACTTGAGTTACTGAGTTGTCCATAGCGGCTGTTTTGGGGTTAACCGTATCATCACTTGTTAAAGTTTTTTTTGGCACTGCGGCAGCGCTTGCAGTTAGCAAACTTGTTATTGTATTACGATAGACTGTATTTGTAAACAAAGAGGGTGAGAGGGAACGCGTTCGAGTAATAGGTTTAGCCGTTAAGTAATTGCTATCATCGAATCTTTTTTTTGTTTCTACTTTTGTTTCGTCAACACTCACTGTAACATAAGCATTTCTTTCTTATGTTTTATTGTTTTTGCATTGTACGCATTCATAAGAGTTTTTTTTTATTTTACAGTTTGTTTAATTGTGCTCTTCTTTTTATTTGTTATTTAAAACCCCGATAATAAAAAAGAAGAATAAACAAAAATAAGAACATTTAAAAAAATTTTTTTTAAGAAACGCTTTTCTTAAAAAAGAACATTTTTAAAAAATTTTGCCCGCCCCCCTAGATTTTAGCCTGGCTACGCCCATGTATTCGTGTACTGTCATCGGGAATATGTATGCCTGCAAAGTTTCATCCATTTGCATCGAGTAAAAGGCGGTCAAAAAATTGTTGCCTCATCCCATGTATTCGTGTATTGTCATCGGGAATATGTATGCCTGCAAAGTTTCATCCATTTGAATTGAGTATAAGGCGGTTAAATTAACGTTACAAGATTTGATTTTCCGAAGTGAAGCTAAAGAAAAGGTTTTAAAAATTTTGCCCACCCCCCCCTAGATTTTATCCTGGCTTCGCCCATGTATTCGTGTACTGTCATCGGAAATATGTATGCCTGCAAAGTTTCATCCATTTGCATTGCGTAAAAGGCGGTCAAAAAGCATTTTACCAAAGAAAAAAATGTTTTTGCCTGTTCCCCCCCCCTAGATTTTATCCTGGCTACGCCCATGTATTCGTGTATTGTCATCGGGAATATGTATGCCTGCAAAGTTTCATCCATTTGCATTGAGTATAAGGCGGTTAAATTAACGTTACAACATTTGATTTTCCGAAGTGAAGCTAAAGAAAAGGTTTTAACAAGAAATGTTTTTGCTTAAAATGTATGTATGTATGTATATGTATGAATGTTCATACATAAATTTTTTTATTTAATTGTAACTTTTATTATTTTAATTATTTAAACGTCAATAATTAAAAATTATTTTCAAGCGTCCAATTCGCTGATATTATATTATTTATTTAATAAATAATATTATGATTTTATAAACACTTATTTTAGTATGTTAAAAGAAAAAAAAAACGTATGCCGAGTTAAAAAAAACACGTCTGCATTCAACGAGCACAGAACAATTAATTATTAATAAAATTTGATTTTGGAATATAAATATTAAGCGAATGGACGCTAGAAAATATATGATAATTTTTATTTAACTTATTTAACATAAAAGTGAACAATTAAAACGAAAAATTTAATAAATATAAATAGTAAAAATATATACATATGTACGTATGAATGTTCATACATGTGTATGTATACGTATTCTGTGCAATGTTTATGTGACAGTGCATGCTAACGAAAATAATGTTGAAATAAATAAAACAAACCAATATTAATTACGTAACGGCTAAGCCAATTACTCGAACACGTCCCCTTTTACCGTCAGTCTTTACAACAACAGTAGATAGTGATGCACTGAAAAATATAAAATTGTCTTTTGGGACAAGTGTTGCCGAGCCCGCATGTATTGCCGCGACGGCAAAAACAATTTTAGTAGTTTAAATTCAGAAGATTGTTTTGCTATTCTGGAGGATGAATCCTCAGAAGCACCAAACGTGATAAAGTCGTCCAAGCCTCCCCCGATATATCTTAGGGAGCAAAATTCAAATGAGCTTATAAAGAGTTTGATATCGGTCATAGGTGAAAATTCGTTTTACGTAGCTGCTATCAAGCGTGGTAGCATAAACGAAACAAAAAAAAAAGTTAATCATGAGAATGATTATCGCAAAAGAATTAATAAATTTGAAGCATTAAAAAAAAGCTTTTATAGATACCAATTGAAGAGTTGTAAGGTCTTCAGATAGTGATAAAGGGAATTGTCTCATGTGTGGACCCAGAGGAAGTAAAAACATTCCTAGAAGAAAAAGGCTTCAATATAAAACATGTAGTAAACATTAAAAAATTCCCCAACCACTATTTCGAGTGGAGTTAGAGCCCGGCGACGTTAAGCTTAAAAAAAATGAAACGCGTCCCATCTATAATTTAAAATATATTTTGTACAGAAAACTAACTATAGAGGAGCCGCACAAAAGAGGTGGTCCCGTTCAATGTCTGAACTGCCAAGAATTTGGCCATACTAAGGCATACTGCTACTTACCCCCTGTTTGTATAGTATCTGGTGAACTACATGGTACAGTTCTTTGCGATAAGTCTACAACCGACCCCAACGTAAAAAAATGTAGCAACTGTGGCGGTAATCACACTGCCAATTATAGAGGATGCCCTGTATATACTATCGTCAAGCAGTCGGCAGGACCTAAAACTAATCCCCCTCAAATGCAGGTACCAAGTCAGTTAAACACTAATGACATTCAGGCTCCGCAGCCTATTAATAACAGAACCTCTTATGCTAACGTCATAAAGTCAAATCATGTGCCAATGCAAGGTGCTTCGCCAAGTAATGTTGAAACTCCAGTTTCTAATTTAAGTCGTAACAGTAAAAAATTTTACAAACGCAATGGGTAATATGATGCAGGAAATTCTTAGAATGCAATCGATGTTATTGCAAGCTGTACTTAACAAGCCATGAACTGTTTAAAAATTTGTTTTTGGAACGCAAACGGCATCCGCCAACATAAAAATGAATTAGAATACTTTCTTAAAAATAAACAAACTGATGTCATGATGTCTTCTTAAACTCATTTGACCTCAAGAAATACGTTTAAAATCAATGGTTATGTACTATATGATACCAAGGACTCTCGAGATAGAGCTTGTGGAGGTTCTGCCATATTGATAAAAACCAGAGTCAAACACCACCTAATGTGTGATCATCGTAAACATTATCTCCAAGCAACGATTATTTGCGTTGAAGAGTTAAATAGAAACCTGGTTATTTCATCCTTATACTCATTACCTAGAGGTGCAATATCAGAAAGCCAATATAATGAATATTATAAGTCATTGGGGCCCTGTTTCTTGGCTGCTGGCGATTATAAAGCTTAACATACCTTCTGGGGGTTTGTTGAATACAATCTCTAAAATGAATTTAAATGTTGTCGCGAGCGGACAACCAACATTTTGGCCTGCTGATCCGCAAAAAATTCCAGATGTCATCGATTTTGGTGTGGTTAAAAACATCCCCACAGAAACGATTCACGTTGAAGCTTCATTAGAATTATTCTCTGATCACACACCTACAATTATAACTATTACAAACACCAATAGAATTGCATCTCCCTCTGGTTACATAGCGACGTCAGCTACTCAAATAAATTGGTTAAAATATAAAAAATATCTCAGTACCCAGCACAGAAAATATTCCGCTTAGCACACCGCAGAATGTGGATCTCTATTGTCAATTTTGACAGTTATCTTAAACTAGCTGTTCAACATTCCAGCAAAACCCTCAAAAAACCTAATAATAATAAAATAATAAAATAAAATATATGATGTCGAACGACTCTTGAATGAAAAAAGGAGAGTGCGAAGAGAGTGGCAATTGCACAGATCCCCTCAACTTAAGAAATCATTAAAAGAGTGTACAAGAAGGCTAACAAAATTACTGCAGTCTCAGAAAACGGGTTCCGTGGAAAAAATATCTTAAGGACCTGGACGCAACTCCACAATCAGACTACTCATTATGGCGTGCAGCTAGAAATCTAAAAAGGCCAGTTGTCTCTAATCCACCATTAAGAAACTTGAATGGAAGTTGGGCAAGAAATGATGTTGAAAAAGGAAATCTGTTTGTTAATCATTTAAAAAACGTATTTACCCCAGACATATCTCACGATATTGCGGTCGAGTTACCACCTGTTGCTTCTAGAGCAGCTGTTCCGCTAAGATTTGTGATAAGAGAAATCGAAAAGGCTATTTGTGAGTTAAACCCCAAGAAGGCTCCTGGTTTTGATAAGATCAGCAACAAAATGCTTTTGGAGCTACCCAGCATAGCAAGGAGAATTATTCTTTTAATTTTTAATGCAATTTTACGCCTTGAATACTATCCTCAAAAGTGGAAGGTTTTCTTAGTCATCATGATACCTTAACCAGGAAAGGATCACACAAAAGTTGAGTCATATAGGCCTATAAGCTTACTTTCAAATATGTCAAAGCTGTTTGAGAAGCTGTTAGCGTCAAAATTAACCCCAATTCTAAATGAAAACAGATGTATTCCTAACCACCAATTCGGCTTTAGAAGAGAACACAGCACAATTGAACAAACCCATCGTATAGTAAACACAATAAGAAAAGCCTTTGAAGAAAGACAATATTGTTCCGCTCTCTTCATTGATGTTTCTCAAGCTTTTGATAGTGTCTGGCATGAGGGTTTATTACATAAATTGAAACAAAATTTACAAGCAAACACACTCAAGCTATTAGAAAGCTACTTAGTCGGTCGTCAATTTATTATTAAATAAGCAAACTTCTTAAGTTCACCTCAGCCAATTAGAGCTGGAGTCCCACAAGGCAGCATTCTGGGCCCTCTATTATACTAAATTTATACTTCGGACCTGCCAACAAACAATTACATACAAACTTCAACATTTGCGGATGACACAGCCTTTATAAGCATCACGTCACTTACAGGATCATATATTTCAACTAGAAATTTGGTTAAAACAATGGAGGATAAAAGTCAATGAGCAAAAATGTGTACATATAACATTCACCTTGCGTCGGGAATCATGCCCCCCTATTAAAATCAATAATCAAATAATACCTCAAAATTCGGTATACATTTAAATCGCCGTTTGACGTGGAAAAGCCATATAGAGGCAAAATTAACTCAAATGAAACTAAAAGCCATCCAAATTCATTGGCTTTTAGGAAGAAACTCTGTCCTTAGTCTCGACTGCTAACTTCTACTTCACAACTCCATCTTAAAGTCAATCTGGTGCTATGGTATTCAGTTATGGGGCACTGCCTCTAATATCGAAAAAATTCAAATTCGCCAAAATAAAATTCTTTGAATAATCACAGCTGCCCATTGGTATGTAAAAAACTCAAATATTCACAAGGATCTCAATGTTCCATTAGTCAAAACTATGATTACGAAACATGCAGTAAAATACTTAAAAAGGCTCGAATTGCATCCGAACCCACTTGCTCGAAATATTTTATATGATAGCGGCCACTCTCGCTTAAGAAGAAGAGACACTGCAGAACTTGTCCAATTAGATGAGCAATAAACACCTATATAAGTGAACAGAACCCGTGATGAAAAAATTTTTGTCTGGCACTGGCAGGACATGAAATAAAGTATTAGGCTAAGATTTGATTAATTATTGTTAGTTCATATTAAATATATAAAGATTCAATAAATAAATAATGAAAAAAAAATCCTTATGATATTTGTTTTGACACTCATTCTTTGAACGTATACCTTGTAGAATAACCATCATCATCAACAGTTCTGTCATCATTCTCAACTTCAACGCAAGGCTCATTACTATTTAAATCCGGTAATTCGTTCAACTTTCCCAGCTCTTTCCTGCATGACCACAAATTTTTCACCGTTTTGACGTCGTAGGGAATTTTTTTAATAAGCTGTCGGAAATATTTCGCATATCCGATGATCTGTGAACTTTTTGTTAAAGGGATTAAAACAAAAAGAAGCAAATATATCACTTTGAAGCTTGGCCTTTTTCGGAGCTGTAGACATTGTGAAAAATAATTATGTAAATAACACACGTCTAAACTGTAACGCTGTTTTAAAAAAAACTGAATTACGAAAGTCTTCAGAATGACAATAAATAGCTTTTTTAAGATCTTATAGGTAGTGCATTTTAATGAAGGTGCCTAATTTTGTATAAGGATGAAGAAGGGCTTAGTGTGGGTTAACCGCGTGTTACATAATAACAAGTTAGAGTGCTATATTCGGCTGTGCCGAATCTTTGATACCCTCCACCGACGGTTCGAATGTTTAAGGAGTAATATCTGTATGATGTCTTTTTATTATTATTATCTTAAACTGTGACGATTTGTTATTAATTATGGTTTTAGGAGACTAAACTGTTTCCGGGAGTAGGGCATATATGGGGCCTAGGGTAAATTATGTACCGATCTTCACGAAATTTCACAATATCATTTATAGTCCTATAAAATTGTGACGACCCAAAATTTGTTATGATTGCATTATTTTTTACGGTTTTAGGCGTACTAAACTGTTTTCCGGGAGTAGTGTTTATATGGGGCTTAGGGTAAATTATGGACCGACCTTCGCGAAATTTTACAGTGTCATTTTTAGTCGAATAAAACGGACTTGTGCAAAATCTTATGTCATTCCGTGCATTTTTGCATCATTTATGTTAGTTTTTGTAACAAAATTATCAAGTTTTTGAAGGTGGTGGTTCCACATTTTGATTCATAGCTCTGGTCCTACTGAACCGATTTTGCTGAAATTCAATCCCAAACTGCTTAGGATAACTGCAAGCAATTTGACACCTAGTTTGTTTATTTCTTTTGAGTTTTTCGAAAGTGAGCGTGTTTTCAACAGACGGACAGACAGACGGACATGGCTAAATCGACTTAGAATTACTCAAGCAGCCAGAATATATATACTTTATGGGGTCTGAGATGAATAATAAAAAAGTTTCACACGGAATGACAAACTTAGTATACCCTCTTCACAACTAATTGTGGTGGAGGGTATAAAAATAATAAAGTATTTTTTTAACCAATTATTGCTTATAATAATAAAAATAAGCAACCTGTAAATTTTCACCTTTTTAAACATAATATTAAAAAACTACCTGTTAACTTCTATTTCTCCTCTCCAGCCATAAAATATTTCCACCTGATTTAAAAACTTGTCTCTAGGGCACCTAATATTTTGACAACAAAAATCTCATTTAGTATAACGGCGCTCAAAACTGTATATTTTTTTATGTAGGAAAAAAAATTATTTGTCAACATTTTAACAAAAAAAAAGTAATTTTATTCCTGGGATTAACATATTGTGGGCATTACAGTATCGAAGGTATATAATTATAGTTGGGTATGTAACATACCGTCGGAAAGGTTAATTTGTCAAGTTTTTCCGCATACGTTTTATTTTTAAGGTTTTAGAAACACTTAAACACAAATAGGAAACAATTCAAAATAGTGCACATGCTAAAAATTGAAAAACCCTCGTCTAGAGTTAGAAATTATTTTTTTTTATACATAAGCCACTCGCATCCCAAAAAGCGACCAAAACTACCTTAAAGGAAAAGACATAAGCTATCTTTTGAGCAAAAAAAAAAAAAACATTCCTGGTAAAAAAAAAAGTTTTAAATAAAAAAAAAAAAATTAAAAAAAAAATTTTTCAAAAGATTGATCAAATAGCTATCGAAGCTACTTGGGACAAATTTTGCTTACACCAATAGGTAATAGGTACAGTGCTCGTTGAATGCAGACGTGTTTTTTTTTTAACTCGGCATACGGTTTTTTTTTTTCTTTTAACATACTAAAATAAGTATTTATAAAATCATAATATTATTTATTAAATAAATAATATAATATCAGCGAATTGGACGCTTGAAAATAATTTTTAACTTGTGAACATAAACGTCAATAATTAAAACAATAAAAGTTACAATTAAATAAAAAAATTTATGTATGAACATACATACATATACATCAGCGAAGGGCAGATAGAGAACATTGAATAAAAGAGATTAAATTAGTTGATTTACACTTAGAGAAAAATTTTTGAAAATATTTTCAAATTGTATGTAAATATGCAATACAAAAAAAAAGGAGTTCATTAAAAATTATTATTTTTATATAATAAAAAAAAAAATATATATATATATATATTCATATGGTCACCTGAAATCGAAAATGCCGTGAGTAAAAACTTCAAAATGTGTACTATAGGTATGTAAATATGCAAAAAAAAAAAAAGGAATTCAGTAAGAAAACTTGATTATTATATAATTCATCATCCTACATGATTGCTGAAAAGTTTCTAAAACAAGCTGAAAAAAAACACATGAGCACAGCTTGATCACAACGCAATAAATATATTGTCAGTGTACCACTACGAAATTGCAAAATTTGCCAAAATAACAACATGCGCAACACTCCTGCTTCGTTGAAATTTATTAAGCAACTGAATACAATTTTATTTTTTTTCTTTCTGTTGTATTTGTTTTTCGGGTTGCCCTTGTTACTTTTTAGGCTTGAAACAATGAATTCCAGATTTTCAGTTTGTGGGCAGTAGTAAATGAGCGAAAACAACATCACACAAACACGTGTATGTGTTATACGGTAAATTTTTTCACATTCTGATTTCTGTTATTTCTTTTTGTTTTGACTGCTAGAAAATAGTTTTTTATTCATTTTCTATATTTAAAATCTACTTTCTATGGTATGTTTTGGGGATTTTAAGGAATATCTTAGTAGGGAAATTTTTGTATTTGTAGCAGCTCTGGTACAAAAAAACACGAAGAGTAAATGTAAAAATCCGAAAAACTTCGTAATCCAGGCAAACCAGCGCCCACCGCTGATATACATACATACATACATTTTATGCAAAAACATTTCTTGTTTTTGTTTATTCTTCTTTTTTATTATCGGGGTTCTTAACAACAAACAAAAAGAAGAGCACAATTAAACAAACTGTAAAATAAAAAAAAAACTCTTATGAATGCGTACAATGCAAAAACAATAAAACAACTGAACCGATACATTATTCTTCTTTTAAATAAGTCTCTTCAGCTTGCCTAATTTATTTTCGAATTTGAATACGCTTAAAGATTCCAACGATCCGTAAAACAAACAATCACTAGCACGAAGAGTTAGGCAATGAAAGTTATACACTAGAAGCGTTTCATCGTATTGGATAGGTATTTTCCTAACAAAATCTTTTAACAACGCTTCAGCACATTAATTATGTGTTTTGCATAGTTTGGTATCGAGAAGAATTCGTATCGCCAAACTAAGTTGCAAGAAATGTGTATATATATCTTCATTTAAAACATCCTTCAATATGAAAGGTCAGTCATTGGCGATCCTGAATTATGGTAACTTTTATTCTTTCGTGCTCTAAAATTGTCATCTGTTCTCAAAGTATTATTTTCGAGTTTAAAAACAACGCGGTTGTTCTTATATTCGCCTCTTTGTGTACACTAATGACAACAACTGTATCCAGTATGACCCTTAATTCCCAGAATAAGTGCTCTTGTAGGCGCATCACATATAAACGCTCGGCAATTAACGTTATAAGTTTTGTTGTTGTAAGAAAAATGTTCTTCGATGACTTCACGTAATTAATTTACAAATGGGATCAAGAATTGATTCACATCTTTTGGTTTGCTTCTGCCACTATAAATTCCAACACTATATACTGAGTTTGTACCATTTACGTTTATTAATATAGGCCATGCTTGAGCTAGAGTACTTTTAGCTACAGGCAGACCATCTACGTTTATATTTAAATCTATCGAATCACTTTCGTATGCAGAAGAGAGAAAAAATCAGTCAAGCATTCCTTAACTCCGTAGTGAACATATTCGCCACCTTCAATTAAAGTTCAAGGAGCATCTCGAGGTGTTTGTTTCAATGTTCTACCATCTTTTGCTAATGAAGGAACTATTTTTTTTATTATTACCAAAAGCTCATCCAATGCGGAACGAGTTATGGTATGTTTAACAGTCCACTTAGCAAGCTCTTCCCTTGTGTTGTACACTTTCATGCCTTCTTTTGATAAACCACAATCTTCTGAATCTGAATCATCAAAATCAGCTTCGATCTCATACTCAAATGCGTCTCTTGGATCATCTTCAGTAAAATCGCTGGGCAAAACACTATCACTAGAATGCCCTTTTTTCTATTTTTGTTTTTTATTTTCTATTTAAAAGAAGCTCAACTACTTCTTTTGCTTCGTTTCTTATACCTTTTTTTTTTATTAAATTTGGCATTTTTTTATTTTATTATTAATTTTTTACTTACTTTTCACACTTTTTTAATTTTTTTTTTTATTTACATATGTATTTATTAAGCACCTCACTCTTTTGAGTGCTCGTTGAATGCAGACGTGTTTTTTTTTTCTTTTAAATCGGCATACGGTTTTTTTAACATAAATAATTGTATATTTATAATATCATATTATTTTTTTTAACAAATTATATAAGATCAGCGAATGAATGGACGCTTTAAAATAATTTTTAATTAGTGAACATAAAATTTATAATACAAATATTAAAAATTACAATTAACAAAAATATATGTATGCACACACATAAATATACATACATACATTTTAAGCAAAAACATTTCTTGTTTTTCTTTATTCTTTTTTTTATTCTCGGTGTTTTTAAACAACAAATAAAAAGAAGAGCACAATTAAACAAACAGTAATATATAAAAAAAACTCTTATGATTGCGTATAATGCAAAAACAATGAAACATAATGAAAGAAATGCTTATGTTACAGTGAGTGTTGACGAAACAAACGAAGAAACAAAAAAAAAAATCGATGATAGCAATTACTTAACGGCTAAACCTATTACTCGAACGCGTTCCCTCTCACCCTCTCTGTTTACAAATACGGTCGATCGTAATACAATAACAAGTTGGTTAACTGCAAGCGTTGCCGCAGAGCCAAAAAAAACTTAAATAAGTGATGATACGGTTAAACCCAAAACAGCCGCTATGGACAACTCAGTAACTCAAGTAAAAACTTCTCAAAAGCCTACGGTACAAGTTGGTATGGATAGGTACATAACAGTGCTTAAACGGGGATGCAGCCCTACCTCTGCAGCAGTTGCTTTGGCCTTTAAAGTACCTTCTTTTGATAGAATAAATTCTCAAAATCATTTTGCAATTCTGGAGGATGAATCCTCTGAAGCAACAAACGTCATAGAATCGTCCAAGCCTCCCCCGATATATCTTAGGGGGCAAAACACAAATGAGCTTATAAAGAGTTTGATCTAGGTGATATTTGAAAATTCGTTGTACGTAGCTGCAATCAAGCGTGGTAGTAGAAACGAGACAAAAATACAAGTAAATCATGAGAATGATTTCCGCAAAATAATTAACAAATTTGAAGAACTAAAAAAAACTTTTATACCTACCAACTGAAAAGCAGTAAAGGTCTTCAGGTAGTGGTTAAGGGTATTGACTCATGTGTGGACCCAGAAGAGGTAAAAACATTCCTAGAAGAAAAAGGCTTCAAGGTTAAACATGTAGTAAACATTAAAAATAGAGAAAAAATTCCCCAACCACTTTTTCGAGTGGAGTTTGAACCCGGCGACGTTAAGCTTAAAAAAAATGAAACGCATCCCATCTATTATTTAAAATACATTCTGTACAGAAAAGTAACTATAGAGGAGCCGCACAAAAGAGGTGGTCCCGTTCAATGTCTGAACTGCCAAGAATTTTGCCATACTAAGGCATACTGCTACTTAACCCCTGTTTGCGTAGTATATGGTGAATTACATGGTACAGTTCTTTGCGATAAGTCTAAAACCGACCCCAACGTAAAAAAATGCAGCAACTGTGGTGGTAATCACACTGCCAATTATAGAGGATGCCCTGTATATACTATCGTCAAGCAGTCGGTTGGACCGAAAACTAATCCCCTTCAAATGCAGGTAACAAATCAAGTAAACAGTAATGACCTTCAGGCTCCGCAGCCTAGTAGTAACAGAACCTCTTATGCTAACGTCTTAAAATCAAACAATGTATCAATGCAAGGCGCTTCGTCAAGTAATTACGAAACTCCAGTTTCTTATCTAAGTCGTCTAGAAAAAACCATAAAAACATTAGTGCAAACAGTAAATAATTTTACAAGCACAATGGGTAATAGGATGCAGGAAATTCTTAGAATGCAATCGATGTTATTGCAAGCTGTACTTAACAAGCCATAAACTGTTTAAAAATTTGCTTTTGGAACGCAAACGGCATCCGCCAACATAAACCAACATAAAAATAAACAAATTGATGTCATGATGGTTTCTGAAACTCATTTGACCTCAAGAAATACGTTTAAAATTAATGGTTATACTCTATATGATACCAAGGACCCTCGAGATAGAGCTTGTGGAGGTTCTGCTATTTTAATGAAAAACCGAATTAAACACTACCCAATGTGTGTTCATCGTGAAGATTATTTCCAAGCAACGAACATTTGTGTTGAAGAGCTAAATCGAAGCATAGTAATTTCATCTTTAGATTTGCAATAGCAGAAAGCCAATATAATAAGTCACTGGGGCCCTGTTTCCTGGCTGCTGGCGATTACAAGCAAAACATACCTTCTGGGGGTCACGACTTATAACACCGTGTTTTGTTTAATACAATCTCTAAAATGAATTTTAATGTTGTAGCGAGCGGCCAACCAACATATTGGCCTGCTGATGCGCAAAAAATTCCAGATATCATCGATTTTGGTGTGGTTAAAAACATACCCACAGAAACGATCCACGTTGAAGCTTCCGTAGAATTATCATCTGATCACACGCCTACAATAGTAACTATAATAAACACCAATAGAATTGAATCTCCCTCTGGTTACATAGCGACGTCAGCTACACATATAAATTGGTTAAAATATAAAAATATCTCAGTACCCATTGCACAGAAAATATTCCGCTTAGCACACCGGAGTGTATAGATCGCTCTATTGTCAATTTTGACAGTTTTCTAAAACTAGCTGTTCAACATTCCAGTATTGCCCCCAAAAAAACCAGAAATAATAAAATATATTCCTCAGATGTCGAGCGTCTCTTGTCTGAAAAAAGGAGAGCTCGTAGAGAGTGGCAATTGCACAGATCCCCTCAACTTAAGAACTTACTAAAAGACTGTACAAAAAGGCTTAGAAAGTTACTGCAGACTCAGAAAACGGCTTCTCTGAAAAAATATCGTAAGGAACTTGATGCAACTCCACAATCAGACTACTCATTATGGCGTGCAGCTAGAAATCTCAAAAGGCCAGTTGTCTCTAATCCGCCATTAAGAAACTTGAATTTGGCAAGAAATGATGTTGAAAAAGGAAATCTGTTTGTTAATCATTTAAAAAACGTTTTTACCCCAAACATATCTTACGATATGGCGGTCGAGTTACCACCTGTTGCTGCTAGAGCAGCTGTTCCCCTAAGATTTGAGATAAAAGAAATCGAAAAGGCTATTTGTGAGTTAAACCCCAAGAAGGCTCCTGGTTTTGATAAGATCAGCAACAAAATGCTTTTGGAGCTACCCAGCATAGCAAGGAGAATTATTCTTTTAATTTTTAATGCAATTTTACGCCTTGAATACTATCCTCAAAAGTGGAAGGTTTTCTTAGTCATCATGATACCTAAACCAGGAAAGGATCACACAAAAGTTGAGTCATATAGGCCTATAAGCTTACTTTCAAATATATCAAAGCTGTTAGGGTCAAAATTAACCCCAATTCTAAATGAAAACAGATGTATTCCTAACCACCAACTCGGCTTTAGAAGAGAACACAGCACAATTGAGCATACCCATCGTAAAGGTAACGCAATAAGAAAAGCCTTTGAAGAAAGAAAATATTGTTCCGCTCTCTTCATCGATGTTTCTCAAGCTTTTGATAAAGTCTGGCATGAAGGCTTATTACATAAATTGAAGATAAACTTACCAGTAAACACACACAAGCTGTTAGAAAGCTACTTAGTCGTTCGAAAGTTTATTATTAAAGAAGGTGATTATTTAAGCTCTCCTCAGCCAATTGAAGCTGGAGTCCGTCAGGAAGCATCCTGGGCCCACTTTTATGCTTAATATATACCTCGGATATGCCAACAAACAACTACATCCATACTTCAACATTTGCTGATGACACAGCTTTTCTAAGCGTGCACGAAAACAGTCAAAAAGCATCTCGATACCTACAGGATCATATATTTCAACTCGAACTGTGGCTAAAGCAATGGAGGATAAAGGTCAATGAGCAAAAATGCGTACATATAACATTTACCTTGCGTCGGGAAACATGCCCCCCCCCCCCCCCTTTTAAAATCAATAATCATTTAGTGCCTCAAAATTCGCATGTAAAATACCTTGGTATTCATCTAGATCGCCGTTTAACGTGGAAAAGCCATATAGAGGCAAAATTATCTCAAATGAAACTAAAAGCCATCCGAATTCATTGGCTTATTGGAAGAAACTCTGTCCTTAGTCTCGATTGCAGGCTTCTACTTTATAACTCTATCTTAAAGCCTATCTGGTGCTACGGTATTCAACTATGGGACACTGCCTCGGCCTCTAATATCAAAAAAATTCAAAGTCGGCAAAATAGACTTCTTCGAATAATCACAGCCGCTCCCTGGTATATTAAAAACTCAAGCATTCATAAGGCACATTTACCATTAGTAAAAACTATGATAACAAAATATGCAGTAAGATATTTAAAAGGGCTTGAACAACACCCAAATCTACTAGTTCGTAATTTTTTAAATCATGGCGGCCATACTCGCTTAAGAAGAAGAGACACTGCAGCACTCACCCAATCAGAAGAGCGATGAACACCTACATATGTGAACAGAAACCGTGATGACGAAATTTGTTGACTGGAACTGGCAGGACACAAAACAAAGTATTAGGATAAGATTTGATTAATTATTGTTAGTTCATATTTAATATATGAAGATTCAATAAAAAATAATGATAAAAAAAAATAGGTAATAAGTTACATGGATAAGAAAGAACACCTGTATGGCTAAAATGTCAAACTTTGGCCCCCTCTAACTCAGAAAGTTGTTGACCGAACTTGTTGAAATTTTGTATCTAAACTACTATCCAATAGAACTAATTTGGCCACAATTTCATCCAAATCGGAAGACATCGGTTTAGAAATTGGGTCACTTGACATGAAATCCCCCATATATATATATTAGTATTATTCTTTAAATTTATATGCTTTTTAATGATTTCAACATATTATAATATATTATAAATAACTTTTCTGATTGTGATACTATAAATTATAAGATATTAATAAATAAATACAAAAATAAATAAACTAAGCATTCTACCGTTAATCGGCACGGAGGAATTTTAGATATTGAAGTTCTTGACCAGTGTGCAACGTTTCGAGCAAAACTCTTCAGCCTATTTTGTGCCATTTAAAAAACAAACGAGCAAACTTAAGCCATTCGTTGCTTTTCCAAAGAATTTTATGAAATCATGACAATGAAAAATTATAATTACACATTATCGACATTGAAAAAGTATTTTACATAATTTCATATAAAAATATGTAGATGCTGGTCCTTATCTAGGCTTGCCTGATATGAAATCCATAAAAACAGTACATCGAAAACAAAAAGGCAGTACATTAATTTTTTTTATTTTATTAACTTAAAATTCAGTACATAAAATAAATAATTAACGTAACCAAAAACAAAAAATTCAATGCATAGCAATTAATAAAGAACACAAAATAAGAGATCTTTAATATTAAGCATTTAATATACTTATGCAGTGAAATCTTTTAATTAGTCAGATGTATAAAATTTAATGTTTAAACCACAAAAGCTTTACTCATATTAATTAATTATCGGTTCAATATCACGTGTCAGTTAAACAATTTTATTATTGTTAATTACAAAAATTACAAATATTTATCACTTTTTTTGTACTGCGTTAACAATGCCATTTTTGACCGTTTTCTGTTTTTAAAAAATTTAAAAACTTCAAGTGTATTAAAAATTTGTTTTTTTTTAAATTCACTTTACGTTCTTTTTTCCAAAAAGAAAACATTAAAGTAAATTACTTTCAGTTGTTTGGATGAGGAAGTAAAAATACAAATATTTTCAAAATTGGTAAATGACCAACTTTGCAGAAATTCTTTTTTATTTTTTTTACAGGTTTTTCTTTTCAAATTTGTTTCAGCAAAAGCTTTCAATGATACGAACTCATCAAAAAGCATATTCAAGTCAATTTATTAATGAAAAATAATTTAATCACTTCTTCAAAATCATGGACTGCAATATTTGAATCAAGGTTAAAAAAGAAATGGGTGCAACATTCGTTTATATTTTCTTATATTAAGTTTTGTTTTCAATATAAACTCATCTACACACTTTTTAAAAAGGCAAATATCGTGTTCATATTGTAAATTTGTACGTTCGGCTAAGAAACTATAAAATTTTTGATTCTGCTGTTTAGTTTTTTCGCAAAGTTTCTATCTATTTGCAATATGTCAAATAATTTTAGGTTGTAATTATCCTATAATTTTTTTTAGGCATAATATAATATTATTTAAAAAAAAAATTGGCCTAAAACAGTTTTGGGACAACAAGTAAGCTTTTACGGCTGGATAGTTTTTTTTTAAATCTTAGTGTTTAAAAAACTTAAGTCAAAAGTTGAAAAGTCGCAAAATTTAAACTTTTCAATGCTTTACTTTTCTCTGCTTTTTCAAATGAAACATTGATTCTGTTAAAAATTACAAAAAAAATAGGCAGACGTGTGCTAAGTTTTCTTCTGCTTTTGCAAGTTAGTTTTGTACATTTTACTTTTTTACATTTATACATAACCATACACATGTTTGTTATAATTGTTGTTTTTTACAATATTTGAAGTAAGTTTCGTTAACATTCGAGTGTGTGTGAAAATCATGAAATGTGCTCGGGGCATCAGTTTAAAACACGAGAAGTAAAATCAACTGATTGCAGTTGCTTATAAGTAGGGCAACCAAAAAAAAAGCACTAAAAAACAGTTTTAAGCTCTTAAAAAAAGCGTTTAAAAACATGAAAATAAGCTGTTAAAATTAAAAAAAAAGCAATTTAAACTTGTTTATTTTCCACTAAATTCGTTTAATACGTTGTTATAGTAAATTATAAGTTGATGCAATATACTTTCTAAAAGAAAACTTTGTCTGTTTGGAGTCAGCAAGTTCTCGTACATAGAAAAAGTTCTTCCTACGTCTACAGATGTTAAGAGAGCATATTTAAAATTGAGTATTCGCTCTGAAGTATATTTTATACGATTGGACTCACAATTTTGCTTGCCTCCCAAAATATCCCCAATATCTTTTAATACCGAAAATCCTTCATTTTTTAAAGAAACTGGTTTAAATTTTTTATTAACTTTGTCTTCTATATCCCCTGGAACACAAGACATTTTTCTGACGGTCCATAACTATATTCACGTACCCTGCGGCCACACGATCAAGATGTTCTTGATAGTCTTTAACATATACTGCTTGTCAAAATTTACATAAATTGAAAGCTGTGACGTAGGCTTCATTCAATTTGTAAGCAATTTACTTTCAAGATTTCATCAATTTATAAAGACAAACATGTAATCAGCTGTTAAATTGAAAGTAAAATTGCCAAACAAATGGAGAGGTGAAATTGAAAGCCATCTCATGGTCAATTTAAAAATTGTGAGTCTGTTAGTAAAAAAGTGAGAGTGTATTGCAAATTGAATGGAATTGAAAGGCAAAACTTGATCGTGTGGCCACTAAGTTAGAAGACCAATGAAAGATTTTTTGTTTCCAATTTTGTTACAACTTCGTGTAAAACCCCAAAGTTTGCAGAAATTAACAATATTTGATATACAGAGAAATTCTTAATAGCTAAAACTATATTAAAAAAGCCAAAAAATAAGACGTTACTATACCAAAAACAGAGAGAAGTGGAACTAACAGACGTTACTTTATACAAAAACTATATTTAAAAAGAAATAAGACGTTACAGACTGAGGAATTTGATCGTAAGAATACAGCTATGGAATTTTCGAGAGAAAATAACTTAAACAAGCAAATAATAAAATAAGTTGATAAAAAGGCTTAATACTAAAAACATAAACACATACAAATTATACACAACACTATAAAAGGTACGTTACAGTACCGCTAAGACAGAGTTGCATAAAAATCAAGTAAGAAGGTATAGTCGGTCAAGCCCGATCGTATGATACCCAACCCCACAGTATTTAAAATCAAGTTTCGAGAGTGTATGGCTATATGAATAGAGATCTATCTATGTTTTTAATTTCATTAAAATCGGTTAAAAAGTTACTGATGGGCAGAAATTGACCCTATCTCCCCTCGTGGTCCTATTTTTTTAAAAAATGCATAGCTTACGTGTCCATATATATATGGATCTATATACATATGTCTTAAATTACATTTAAATTGTTTTGATAGTAGGCACAAAGACCGTCTTAAAATATTAAAATATTAAATTATGGACCGATTCGCCATTATGCCAATTAGAATCCACGTACTAAATTTCATTAAATTATCTTCAAAATTGCGACCTGTACTTTGCGCACGAGGTTACATGGACAGCCAGCCAGCCGGACGGACATCGTTAGATCGACTCAGAAAGTGATCTGAGTTGATCGGTATACTTTAGGACTAATAATTTAAGGTGTTTCTCACATCAGCACAAATGCATAATACCCTCTCCACTCTTGTGGTGTGGCCCACACCGTGTGGGTATAATAATTGTGGGGATGATATTATAACTTTGAACGGGTTTTTTAACCAGAGTTGTTACAGCACAGAAATGGTTGATTTTTTAGTATTTATAAAAAAAGTTGCACATAAAAAAAATAAAAATAACGATTTTTGCAAAATTTTATTAAATAAGTTTTTTTCGTATGAAAAAAATGAAAAATTATCTTAAAATGGCAAAATAAGCAAAAAAAAGCCGATATCGCAAAAATAACTAAAAAAAGCCGATATTGCCAAAATAAGCAAAAATAAGCTCTAACAAATATAGCTCATGTTCTTTGTTTTCTTATGATCGGAATTTGTGTTCAAACAAAATCTTTCTATCTTGTAAACAAAAAAATAAGCATTTGCCTTTTTTTGGTTGCCCTACTTATAAGTTATAACTCGCAAATTCAGAAAGTTTTATTTCTGCGACTGTTTGCCACTTACAAAACCTCAGAGACTTTGCGCATTGTTCAAAAGAATAGAACATCAAAATCACAATTTTTAAAAAATTTGTTGAAAATTTGTTTGTTGTACTTTATATATATGTGGCATTTTGACAAAACATCTTAATTCTAATTTAAAATAGTTGAAAAAAATGGTGTTATTCATACGAATTTTCACTCAAAAACATTTTTATCTACGTTTTTAATATTTTGTATTAAAAAAGAAATTTTTCTTAAATTTTGTGTACTTTTATTACATACTAGCTTAACCCGGTGCGCTTCGCTACACTGCGCCTACCCGCTTTATATTTATTTTCAAAAGTGTAGTATTAGTTTAATGCTATTTATACAAAGCTGACGTGAAAAGTTGGAGCTCTTTAATGAAAAGGTTAAACAGGTGTATTTACCAAACTCATGAAGTCGGGCTGTGTACTGAAGCAGGCGGTGTAGTGATTGAAGTTCAGTGCAATACCGTGCATTTTATTCAACAATTTTAATTAAAATTTTTAATTTTTACAATTTAAATCATATACAAATCACTCAATTATTGGAAGTAAATAACACAAACGTACGTATTAAACAATAAATAAAAACAATATCATCCGCTGACTCTTTCCCACTTTGTTGTACTAAAAAGTGATACCAAATTGTTTAAGTCGATAATAACGTTCATTGTATATGTTTAATGATGACCCGTTTTTAACCAAACACCCTGTAAAAACCTAGCGGTCCTTAACTTGTTATTTACTTTTCTTTGTATTCTGTCTTTACATTTATTTTCTTGTATTGTTTTAATAATCTTTAAAATCATTAAACTCACTCTAGTTTGAACTGTGACAGTGAACAAAAGCAAACAAAAAAAAACCATTGTAAAATAAAACAAAATAAAAAATTGTGAAACTTAAAATTTAATTTAAAACTAAATATTAAATAAAACAAAAATATTAAACATAACAAATACAAAAAGCAAAGTGTTTTTATTTGTATTAAAAATATAGTGAACCGTGTTAAATTTGAGGACTCAAAAATAAAGCTCGACCCTCAAACATTTGGTCCTAACGAACCGGATAGTTTTTTTTTTACAAAAAATTTACAAAAAAGTTTTTACAAAAAATTTACATAAAAGTTTTTACAAAAATTTTTGGCAAAAAATTGTGTTTTTGTGACTCTAATATTAAAAAATTGTAACTCTAAAACAACAAAAAAAACAGTGTATTATTTAGACAACGACAAATAACACACACATAAAATCAACCCCCAAACATTTGGTCATTTTCTCAACGAAACATAAAGTTTTTTTTATTAAAAAATTTATTAAATCAAAATTGTGTTTAAAAAAGCAAATTTATAAAGTTAAAAGTGAACAAAATCTAACGGGACCCAAATTCCTTGGCGCAGTAGCAGCAATAACAACAGCATTATTAGCAGACAAAACAACAACAACAAAAGAAGGCTTAATAAACGCAGTGACACAAAAGAAAAAAGACCCAACAACAACAAGTAAGTCAAAGTATACAATACAACAAGAAATAAATATTCTTGCTTGTTGTATTATTCTTTAATTATTTGCCGCTGCATTTTTTAAGAGAAAAAAACCGTGACGTCACTATTTAAATAAATATAAACCGAGTTACCATTACGTCAATTTTTAAAAAAAATTAACCGGGGAAAAAAATACAATATTTGACTCAAACTTTTTAAGCCACAATTTGTTTTATCGCTAGCAGGCAATTTTGTTGACTTAATTTTATTATTATTCTGAATCTTCAATTTACAAAAATGTCCCTGAAAAAATTCGTCAATTGCACAAACGATTTAGTCGACTTCGAAAAGATTCAAGCAGAAGCGCGTGCTGAAGATAATGTACACGCGCTGGAAATTATTCGAGTAGAATTAGACTCCATATGGACTCAAGTAAAACGATCATATGAAGAATGTAGGGACTTAGATCAGGATGGTGATAAACCAATTGACAAAAGTAAATTACGGGAGCGATACCAAATCGCCCTAATGGCTTATAAAAATTGTCTTTCTTCCATCAACGCTGAAATCCATGCGCTTTCGGACACAACCATGGAAAAAGTTGAACGCCAGTCAACTATTCCGTTGGAAAAGAATGTTTCATCAATAAGACTCCCTCCCTGTGACACCGACACCTTTTTTGGGGATTATAAATTATGGCCCAGTTTTCGTGACTTGTTCACAGCCATATACATTAGAAATCCAAATATTAGCAATGTTGAAAGGCTTTTTTATCTGACTCAAAAAACCGGGGGAGAGGCCAGAGATGCAATTACGCACGTCCCTTTAACAAACAATGGTTTTATCATGGCCTGGAAAAATTTAGTTGACCGGTACGAAAATAAATGGATGCAGGTAAATGAGCAATATAAAATTATTTTGGATCTGCCTCATGCCTCTACAGACTCTGGAGCCTCAATTAAAAAATTACAAAGAACAATAAACGATTGTAGGCAGACATTAGGCACCCTAGGCATTGACACTTCGACATGGGAGTCGTTTTTAATTTATATTTGCTCGCAAAAACTTCCTAGGGCCCTTGTTCAAGAATTTGAAAATTCTCGTGAAGATTGTGCCGAAGTACCCAATTGGCAAGAATTCGACAAGTTTTTGACCCACAAATTTAAGACCCTAGAATCAGTAGGCAATATAAAATCATCAAAGGACAAATCCATACCTCCCCAAAATAAACGTAACATTAATTCATTCCAAACGAATATTGCGAAATCTGAGAGTCACAATCAGAACAAAAATAAACCCGTCAGAAGTTCTTATAATAACGCCATAACGTGCCAACACTGTAGCGAGTCACACACCCTACGATCATGCCCCACATTTTTAGAAAAAAATGTTAGTGATCGAATTCATATCGTAAGAGTCACAAATTCATGTTACAACTATCTGTCGATCAATCATAGTGTCAGGGAGTGCCCAAGTAAATTCAGTTGTAGGCTGTGTAAACAAAAACACAACACTTTGTTGCACAAGGCAACGGGGACCCAGCCTACAAACTTGCCACAAAATAACGCTGACGAGCAACCAAGCACAAGTGCCGCAGCTCAAGCCCAATACAAACAGTCCACTTCAAGATCAGGTATTCCTAACTTTACTTCCCTGACCCTGCGCGAAAACATACAAACATCGACAAATCAAACAGACCGCGAAACCTTGCTTTTCACTGCTATTGTCGAAATAGAAACTAGAGGTCAAAGATACCAGGCTAGAGCCATCATCGACCCTGGATCACAATCAACCTTTGTATCAGACAAACTAAAAAACCGATTAAAATTACCCACTAAAAGAAACATAGTTCACGTTTCTGGTTTGAGTCAAACAGTTTCTGAAACCTCAACTAAAGCATGTTTGCTTAACCTTTGCTCACGGGTGGACACATCGTTTAAGTTAGAAGTTTGGGCCCCAGTTCCCAAGACCCTTCCCTCTAATTTACCACCTCAAACGTTGGACATGCTGAAGCTCAGTGAGACTGCAAAATTGCAACTTGCAGATCCTCACTTTAATCAAAGTAGACCCATCGACTTGCTAATGGGCCTCGACTTAGGCCACTCGATGGACACACCGATGCGGTCTGTTGGATCCCTTTTGGCACAGGAAACAGTATTTGGCTGGATTGTGGGGGGACCAACACCAAAAACTACTCAGCCCAGAACAACTATTTCTTTATTGAATACATCGTCCCTTGACCGAATCCTCACACGCTTTTGGGAGGTGGAGGAAAACCCAAAACAGATTTTGAGGTCAGACGAGGACACTATTGTGGAACACAATTTTAAACAAACAACTCGTAGAAACGACACGGGAAGGTATATAGTTACCCTGCCCTTCAAAAAAAACAGAAGAAATAGGCTCTTCTCGCAACATTGCCATGGCTCAGTACCTAAGAATGGAACGCACACTCAGCCAAAAACCCGAAATAAAGCAATTATACGACAACGTTATTTTAGAATATCTTGAGTTAGGACACATGAGAAAAATCGAACCCTCGGATATAAACAAAGCTCCAAACTATTATCTGCCGCATCACGCAATAATAAAACCGGACCGATTGACCACTAAACTTAGAGTGGTTTTTAATGCCTCTAGCCCAACGTCAAATAAGAATAGTCTTAATGACATTTTATATCCAGGACCCATTCTTCAGCAAGATCTTGTTCTTCTGATAGCAAAATGGCGATTTTTCCGCTTTGTATTCAACGCCGACATTACAAAAATGTATCGTCAAATACTAGTCGACCCAACTCAAACAAAGTTTCAAAGAATCTTATTCAGAAAATCCATAAATGACCCCATAGAAGATTACGAGCTACTCACAGTCACATTTGGAGTTAATTGTGCCCCATATTTAGCCATAAGAACGCTTCTTCAGTTAGCTGAAGATGTACAAATGACTCATCCCTTAGCGGCCAAGATTCTTAAACAAAATATGTATGTAGATGACGTCTTAGCAGGAGGTCATACTATAGAAGAAGCCATCAAAGCTAGAAAAGAATTAACTTCTGTCCTAAAATCAGCCGGCTTTGATCTTATGAAATGGAATTCTAATGAGCCACAAGTCATTCAGGATTTACCTAGTGAGACTCTACTACCACTCGACTGGTTAAATCTGTCTGAAAATGACGGGACCTTTACATTCACAGCCCCAGATATAAAAGTAAAAGAAGCGTATACAAAGAGGGAAGTTTTGTCTACAATTGCCAAATTTTTTGACCCATGTGGATGGATAGCTCCAATCATAATA
Source organism: Pollenia griseotomentosa (assembly GCA_963931875.1). NCBI lineage: Eukaryota > Metazoa > Arthropoda > Insecta > Diptera > Polleniidae > Pollenia > Pollenia griseotomentosa. The sequence continues at coordinate 126,739,972 of OZ007561.1, read as the reverse complement.
GACGCTAAAGTAATCATGCAGCAAATATGGTTAGATAAGACGGACTGGGATGACATTTTAAAACCAATTTCTCAACATAAATGGAAAATATTCGTGAACAATTTTCCCAAAATTAAAACTATAAAAATACCCCGATGGATTAAATATACCCCCTTAAGTCAAATCGGAATACATGGCTTTAGCGACGCTTCAGAAAAAGCTTATGCTGCTTCATTGTACATTCGAATACAAAATGAAGAAACATCCATACACACAACTCTTTTGGTATCGAAGACTCGAGTAGCCCCCCTCAAAAGCTTATCGCTACCACGCTTAGAACTTTGTGGAGCTGTATTGCTAGCTAACTTTGCATCAAGTCTGTTAAAAACTTGTGAATTTAAAAATGTAGAAACCCACTATTGGACTGACTCAACAATTGTATTATCGTGGCTTAAGAAACCGCCATGTACCTGGAACACGTTTGTTGGAAATCGAGTGTCGGAAATAATACAAAAGGTCGGGATTCAAAACTGGCATCATGTTGACTCAAAAATGAATCCTGCCGACCTAGCAAGTAGAGGTTGTTCACCAAGTGAGTTAGAATCACATAGTCTATGGTGGAATGGACCGTCGTGGTTAAAGTTGCCAAAACAACAATGGCCATCTCCGCGCCCTCCTCAGGATACAAATATTGAAGCCAAGACAAATAAAATTCTAACAGTCACAAACACAGACGACCCATTAAGCCGATTTTCATCTCTACCCCGTGCATATCGAGTCATAGCCTACATTTTACGCTTCGGAAGACCCATACCAAGAAGTCAAATCTCATCTTTAGAACCAACACCAGAAGAAATACAATATGCAAAAAATCGCATAATTATTTGGACACAAAAAACTTTATTTCCTGACGAATATATTGCTTTACTTCACAAGCGTCCAATTTCCCCTCGAAGTAAACTCTTAACCCTTACGCCATTTCTCGATCGCAATGGGATTATAAGGGCAAATGGGCGATTAGCGCAATCCCCAGCATTAACGTACAATGAACGCTGTCCAATTCTGTTGCCATACGAATCAAAATTGGCCAGAATGATAACAGAATTTGTGCACAAAATTACTTTGCATGGAGGAAATCAGCTCATGACCCGATTGATAAGAACCGAATTTTGGATTTTTCGACTAAAGCCCTTAGTAAAAACAGTCATTAATAACTGCAAAACATGTGTACTTTACAAAAAACACACTCAAAGTCAGATAATGGCATCCCTGCCACCTGAGCGCACAACAATATCAAGACCCTTTACCGTTACAGGAGTCGATTACGCTGGACCCTTTACCATTCGAAACTTTACTGGTCGAGCCTGCCTCATCACAAAAGGGTATGTCTGCATTTTTGTATGTTTTGCCACCAAAGCTGTACATTTAGAACCAGCTAGTGATTTATCGACTCAAGCATTTTTAGCCGCTTTCTCCCGCTTCATTGGAAGACGTGGATGTCCCGCAATCATATATTCGGACAACGGCACTAACTTTGTCGGAGCAGCAGAACTCATCAAAAAGGCTCGTCTAGAATTTATAAAAACTCTTCAAACCCAAGTAACTAACAACTTTAGCCATCAAAATATCATTTGGAAATTCATACCCCCTGGTGCCCCACATATGGGCGGACTCTGGGAGGCCGGTGTAAAATCCTTCAAAACCCACCTTAAGAAAATGATACCAGATATGAAGTTCACCTTTGAAGAGCTGTCAACAATTCTCACTCGCATAGAATCGTGTTTAAACTCTAGACCCTTAAGTCCTGCTAGCGATGACCCGAACGACCTTAACCCATTGACCCCTGGACACTTCCTAATTGGCACTCCATTATTGACCCCAGCCGAACCTGATGTAAGCAGCGAAAACCTGACCCTCATCAACCGCTGGAAACGCCTAAAAGTCATCTATCACTCATTTTGCCAAAGATGGAAATCCGAGTATCTTGCCGAACTTCATCGCAGGTACAAGTGGAAGTCTCAAGAGGACAATGTCAAAGTCAACGACCTGGTGGTCATCAAAAACAACAATTTGCCGCCCAATGAATGGCAAATGGGCCGAATCACTAAGACTCATATTGGAACTGATCAGAACTGTCGAGTTGTCGACATCCAGACAAAAAATGGGATCGTTACCAGACCCATTACAAAAATTGTGGTTTTGTTTTAAAATACATTTAACATTTTAAAAATTTTCCAAACTAATTTTACATTGAATTCCTACTTACAGGTATGGCATCCCACCAAACATTTCTAAGTTTCTCATCAACAGATTTGATTCCAGTCAACATATTCAACCCCACACGACCCTCAAATTTGAATCGAAAGGAGATCCTAGATGCCATATCTGCCAAAATCATCACAACACCTTGCTACAGTGTAACCTGTTTCTTGGACCTTTGTTAAGCTGCACCAAGTCATGGGGCCGGAATGTTTAATGATGACCCGTTTTTAACCAAACACCCTGTAAAAACCTAGCGGTCCTTAACTTGTTATTTACTTTTCTTTGTATTCTGTCTTTACATTTATTTTCTTGTATTGTTTTAATAATCTTTAAAATCATTAAACTCACTCTAGTTTGAACTGTGACAGTGAACAAAAGCAAACAAAAAAAAACCATTGTAAAATAAAACAAAATAAAAAATTGTGAAACTTAAAATTTAATTTAAAACTAAATATTAAATAAAACAAAAATATTAAACATAACAAATACAAAAAGCAAAGTGTTTTTATTTGTATTAAAAATATAGTGAACCGTGTTAAATTTGAGGACTCAAAAATAAAGCTCAACCCTCAAACAGTATATTTGACATCAGCAGGATGCCAGATCATGAAAATAATGCATCCTAGCAAGCCAAAAGGAAAAATTCTGAGCTTTCACCAGAAAAAGAATCAAGTTTAGTAGGAAGCATGAAGGTGACTGATTTAATGAGCGTTATAAAGGAGGCTATTAATAATAGCTTAGATGAAAAGATGAAATTAAAAAAGAAAGGAAAACTTTGTTTTGGTTAGATCATCAAACCTGTTATAAAAAATTGATATTTAAAGGCATAAAAACGGATGTTAACCCACTAAAGGCAATTAAAAAAATTTGTAAGAATGAACTAGATATAGATGGTTGCATTATAAGAGCTTATAAACTATTTGAAAAAGAAGGAAAAACGTCTGTGGCTGTGGAGTTTGAATCAACGGCTGAAGTTTCAAAAATATTTCGTAATACAAAAAAACTATCAGGCACCAGTATTTTGATTGAACGTGGCCTAATGCCATTAAAGCAAGAAAAGAAAAAGGTGTTCTTACAAATAAAGAAAAATTTACTCGAGTTCAGCACAAAATATAAAATATAAAGTTATGGTTAGAGATGATAAACTTAAAGTGGATGATAAGTGGTTTAGTTGGAACACTGAATACAAGCTGGTCTGTGGTAAAGAAGATATCCTTAATATGTTGAAAAATTTGTACGGAGAAGGGGTTGAAAAATTAAATTTAAGTTATAAATCATTAATAAATTCAAAAAACTAAAAAATGTCTGTCCTAAACCAAATGCTACTAATAAAAATGTTATTACAGATTCCGAAAAAACAGATATTAAAATATTATCATATAATATAAATGGAATTGAAAACAAACTTCATATTCCTTCATTTTTTAATTATATTCGGCAAGCCGATATTTTCTTTTTAATAGAAACCCATCTAGTAGATGAAAAAACAGAATCTATAAAAAAATATATTTTCAGCAGTTGGCAGAAAAAATAAATCAAATTAATGATAGCAAACAATGGTGGAAGTTTGCCAGAGAAGTCCGTGGTCAAAATTATCAAATCGGAGCTAGAATATCAGCACTAGATTTCAAAGAATATTTTACAACTTTGTTAAATCCGCCTCAATGTTCTCAGATGTTTCATTATGCGCCAATGTTTATCAGAGATAACAAACTTGATGCTGACATTACATTAGAGGAACTAAAATTAGTCCTTAAAAACAGCAAACTTAACAAAGCCCCTGGTGAGGATGGAATCACATATGAGTTTATAATAAACGCTTCAGACGAATTTCAGAAACAGTTAGTTAAGTCTTATAATTCAATGTATCGTGATGCAAGCATTGATGAAGTGTTTTGCAAAACCGAGGTATTCCCAATATTTAAAAAAGGTGACCCCAACATGCCAGAAAACTATAGAGGTATATCCTTCATGAATTGTGTTGCCAAAGTTATGATGGGAATTTTAAACAATCGTTTATATAATTGGGTTGAGGAAAATAATGTATTAACAGAATTTCAGGCGGGACTTAGAAGAAAATATTCCACAATCGCTAATATATACAACCTTGCAGCTATTGTAAACATAAAGTTAGCCGAAAATAAAAAAGTATGCGCATTTTTCGTCGTCTTTAAGGCAGCTTTTGACAAGGTCGCCAGAAAATCTTTAATATTCAAACTCTATTCAATGGGCATTTCTTACAAATTTGTGAAAATGATTGAATCAATTTATACTGACCAAGGTATATTTATAGCAGGTAGCCGCGAGATTACAACAATTGTACAATAAAAGAAACAACAGGGCTTTTTATTGGTGTTATGTGGTACGAACTGTCAAATAGCAAAGGGGTTGATAAGAGACAAAAACGACAAAAGATAAAGAAAAACAACTTGTTTACTTGTTTTCTATACAACATTTGACAGTTCGTACCACAAAACAAGCAAATAAAAAATAAACTGCTAACTTTCCGAAACTACCTGCTATAAATATACCTTGATACTGACACTAAATCTGCTGTGTGGAATGGCGAAGAGCTATCAGATTATTTCCAAACAACGTCTGGTGTTAAACAAGGATGCTTTTCATCCCCTCTTTTATTTTCTCTCTATATCAATGATCTGAATGATTATCTTGGTGGTGGTTTGCAAATTGATCACCTTAAAATCCGTCTCCTCATGTACGCAGATGACATTGTAATCTTATCAGATGATATAAATACGTTGAAAAAAATGATTATTAACTTGGAAAATTACTGTCAATTATGGAACCTTGAGGTGAACTTAAGTAAATCAGAAATATTAGTTTTTAGAAAAGGCGGTAAATTGAGTAGAAATGAAAAATTGCAGTTTCAAGGAAATTATGTAAAGATAACCTTGGAGTAATATTTACACCTAAAATGAAATTTACTAAGCACGCAGAAAAAAGAAACGCACAAGCTAAAAACGCTATTAATTCCACTTGGAAACACTTTATTTCCAATAAACGAATTTTAGCTGTATGCAGGTCGATCCAAACATATGCAGCTAAAGTTTGGGGTTTTGGTTATTTCGAAGCGGTTGATTTACTTCAACGATACTTTATGAAAAAAATTTTAAAATTGCCTGAATTTATACCTAACTAAGCATTAATGCTGGAAACGGGGGCTGTGCAAAATCATTTGTATTCCCTAGAACTACACCTACAGTATATATCTCGGGTAATGTTTCAATACCAGCCTAATAGGCTACCGTTTCAAATCACTCTTCTGCTAATAAGGAAGGATTTGTTTTGGGTTAAAGAATTGAAAACTATTGCCAACAACAATAATACTCCGTGGTCTGTTACACAGCCTGACGAACATCATTGGTTTGCACAAAATAAGCTATTGCTAAGCAATATTTAGGAAAATCATCATAAGCAATATTTAAAAAATGTCTGTCCTAAACCAAATGCTACTAATAAAAATGTTATTACAGATTCCGAAAAAACAGATATTAAAATATTATCATATAATATAAATGGAATTGAAAACAAACTTCATATTCCTTCATTTTTTAATTATATTCGGCAAGCCGATATTTTCTTTTTAATAGAAACCCATCTAGTAGATGAAAAAACAGAATCTATAAAAAAATATATTTTCAGCAGTTGGCAGAAAAAATAAATCAAATTAATGATAGCAAACAATGGTGGAAGTTTGCCAGAGAAGTCCGTGGTCAAAATTATCAAATCGGAGCTAGAATATCAGCACTAGATTTCAAAGAATATTTTACAACTTTGTTAAATCCGCCTCAATGTTCTCAGATGTTTCATTATGCGCCAATGTTTATCAGAGATAACAAACTTGATGCTGACATTACATTAGAGGAACTAAAATTAGTCCTTAAAAACAGCAAACTTAACAAAGCCCCTGGTGAGGATGGAATCACATATGAGTTTATAATAAACGCTTCAGACGAATTTCAGAAACAGTTAGTTAAGTCTTATAATTCAATGTATCGTGATGCAAGCATTGATGAAGTGTTTTGCAAAACCGAGGTATTCCCAATATTTAAAAAAGGTGACCCCAACATGCCAGAAAACTATAGAGGTATATCCTTCATGAATTGTGTTGCCAAAGTTATGATGGGAATTTTAAACAATCGTTTATATAATTGGGTTGAGGAAAATAATGTATTAACAGAATTTCAGGCGGGACTTAGAAGAAAATATTCCACAATCGCTAATATATACAACCTTGCAGCTATTGTAAACATAAAGTTAGCCGAAAATAAAAAAGTATGCGCATTTTTCGTCGTCTTTAAGGCAGCTTTTGACAAGGTCGCCAGAAAATCTTTAATATTCAAACTCTATTCAATGGGCATTTCTTACAAATTTGTGAAAATGATTGAATCAATTTATACTGACCAAGGTATATTTATAGCAGGTAGCCGCGAGATTACAACAATTGTACAATAAAAGAAACAACAGGGCTTTTTATTGGTGTTATGTGGTACGAACTGTCAAATAGCAAAGGGGTTGATAAGAGACAAAAACGACAAAAGATAAAGAAAAACAACTTGTTTACTTGTTTTCTATACAACATTTGACAGTTCGTACCACAAAACAAGCAAATAAAAAATAAACTGCTAACTTTCCGAAACTACCTGCTATAAATATACCTTGATACTGACACTAAATCTGCTGTGTGGAATGGCGAAGAGCTATCAGATTATTTCCAAACAAAGTCTGGTGTTAAACAAGGATGCTTTTTATCCCCTCTTTTATTTTCTCTCTATATCAATGATCTGAATGATTATCTTGGTGGTGGTTTGCAAATTGATCACCTTAAAATCCGTCTCCTCATGTACGCAGATGACATTGTAATCTTATCAGATGATATAAATACGTTGAAAAAAATGATTATTAACTTGGAAAATTACTGTCAATTATGGAACCTTGAGGTGAACTTAAGTAAATCAGAAATATTAGTTTTTAGAAAAGGCGGTAAATTGAGTAGAAATGAAAAATTGCAGTTTCAAGGAAATTATGTAAAGATAACCTTGGAGTAATATTTACACCTAAAATGAAATTTGCTAAGCACGCAGAAAAAAGAAACGCACAAGCTAAAAACGCTATTAATTCCACTTGGAAACACTTTATTTCCAATAAACGAATTTTAGCTGTATGCAGGTCGATCCAAACATATGCAGCTAAAGTTTGGGGTTTTGGTTATTTCGAAGCGGTTGATTTACTTCAACGATACTTTATGAAAAAAATTTTAAAATTGCCTGAATTTATACCTAACTAAGCATTAATGCTGGAAACGGGGGCTGTGCAAAATCATTTGTAGTCCCTAGAACTACACCTACAGTATATATCTCGGGTAATGTTTCAATACCAGCCTAATAGGCTACCGTTTCAAATCACTCTTCTGCTAATAAGGAAGGATTTGTTTTGGGTTAAAGAATTGAAAACTATTGCCAACAACAATAATACTCCGTGGTCTGTTACACAGCCTGACGAACATCATTGGTTTGCACAAAATAAGCTATTGCTAAGCAATATTTAGGAAAATCATCATAAGCAATATTTACACAGTCAAGCAGTCTCTTCAAGATTATATAAATATCTCGATTATACCATGGGTCAATGCTATATCCTTGATACTTTAAATCTAGAAAATATAATGTGGATTTTAAGGCCAGATGTGTACTAATCAAATTAAATTACAACACTTTTGGTGCAGTTGATGATGACAAAGTATGCAAACTCTGTAATTTGGGTACGATGGAGACCTTTGAACACTTCTTATGTGTTTGCCCTGTTCTTAAGGAATTCAGATTAGCGAGTTTTGGGAAGCCCTTATTACAGCATATGGAAATGATACAAATATTAAATGGTTCAAATACTTCACATTGGGGAAAACTTGTTTTATACTTAAAAACATCTTTAGAATACAGAAACTTTTTGGTTCAAGAATTTAATTAAATGCTTTGTAATAATATTTATTTTTAATTATTTGGTTAATCGACAGACATTTTTTATAAAATATTGTCGAAATTTATTACCTTTCCACTTTTTTGTTTACATTAAATATATATGAATATATGTAATTTATTTTAGAAATTTAATTTATTGTAAATAAAGAAACTACTACTAGTAACTAGTGAGTGTAGTATATAATAAGGGTGACTTCTACAAAGTTTAAATATTCTCACTATAACAGTTCCTAAGATATCCGATATTTAACATTGGCGTCCTATGGGGGGTACCACTTCCCCCGCTGCTATTTAATTTCAATTTTGGGGCTCAGAAGATCCTACTACCAAAAGTTCAACAAAATGCGTGCAGCGGCTCTTATTAATATTTCTATCTATGGGGTACTGCTCCTCCTCTGTCTACCCCGCCCATTTTTATATTGAAATTTATAGTTTACCATAATAGTAGCTTTAACCACGTTTGAAGGCTCTTCCTTTAATAGTTCTTCAGTTGAGCGATATTTAATAACGCCGTGCAATAAAGCCATAGGAAATAAAGCGATATGGCTTTATTTCCCAATGAATTGAGAAATAACTCCATATGGCTTGATTTCCATGTAAGGAGTGAAAAAAGCCATACATGGCCTTATTTCCCATTTAAATTTTTTCTTTTCATGTAATTGCAATTTATTTAAAAATTTTTTTGTTGGTTTTTCTCTGGGTGTTTATATAAAAAATATAAGGAAAATATTTTTGGACGCAAGGATTTTCTCCTCTATGGTATAACAAAGACCGGCTTCGCTAACTAAGGCTTCTCTGCATAGCCGGCCTTCGGCCGGACGCAAGGATTTTCTCCTCTATGGTATAACAGAGACCGGCTTCGCTAACTAAAGCTTCTCTGCATAGCCGGCCTTCGGCCGGGAGCAAGGATTTTCTCCTCTTTGGTATAACAGAGACCGGCTTCGGTAACTAAATCTTCTCTGCATAGCCGGCTTTCGTCTGGGAGCGAGGATTTTCTACTCTATGGTACAACAAAGACCGGCTTCGCTAACTAAAGCTTCTATGCATAGCCGGCCTTCGGCCGGGCACAAGGATTTTCTCCTCTATGGTATAACAAAGACCGGCTTCGCTAGCTAAAGCTTCTCTGCATAGCCGGCCTTTGGCTGGGCGCAAGGATTTTCTACTCTATGCTATAACAAATGCCGGCTTCGCAAACTAAAGCCACTGTTATGGCGTTATTTCCACTTTGGTTACTAAACGATTATGGTGTTATTGCACTTGGGTGGTGGTAATAAAGCCATATGGCGTTATTTCTCAATTCATTTGGAAATAAAGCCATATGGATTTATTTCCTACGGCTTTATTGCACGGCGCCATATTTAATGTATGCATCCTATGGGAGGTATTTCCCCCCTGAGCCTACCAGCTTTACATTTATTTTCAAAAGTGTAGTATACCATAAGAGTGACTTCTACAAAGTTTGAACATTCTCACTATTACAGTTCTTAAGATATGCGATATTAAACATTGGCGTCCTATGGGGGGTACCACTTCCCCCGCTGCTATTTTATTTCAGTTTTGGGGCTCAGAAGTTCAACAAAATGCGTGCAGTGGCGCTTAAAATATGCGATATTTAATATTGGCATCCTATAAGAAGCCAATTTTATTTTTAGGGCTCACGTGATGTTACTGTTAAAATTTCAGGAAAATCGGTTCAGTAGTTTAGGAGTCTATAAGCCAACATACAAACAAACAGACAAACATTTTTTATTTTTGAAGCACATGTTTATTAATATCTTAAGAGCCGCTACACGCATTTTGTTGAACTTTTGGTAGTAGGATCTTCTGAGCCCCAAAGTTGAAATAAAAAAGCAGCGGGGGAAGTGGTACCCCCATAGGACGCCAATGTTAAATATCGCATATCTTAAGAACTGTTATAGTGAGAGTGTTCAAACTTTGTAGAGGTCACTCTTATGGTATACTACACTTTTGAAAATTGAAATAAAGCGGGTAGGCGCAGGGGGAGAAATACCTCCCATAGGATACATATATTAAATATCGCGTAACTGAAGAACTATTAAAGGGAGAGTCTTCAAACGTGATTAAAGCTACTATTATGGTAAATTATAAGTTTTAAAATAAAAATGGACGGAGTTAGAGCAGTACCCCCCATAGAACGAAAATATTTTATATCGAATATCTGAAGATAAAAGTTTTCAAGCTTTTTAGGATCCACTCTTATGGTAAACTACACCTTTAAAAATAAAAAGTAAGGGGTTAGGTGCAGGGGAAGCAATAAATAATATATTCGTTTCGTTGTTTGTTCCCTAAAAACTCCTAAACTACTGAAATTTTTACAGTAATTTTCTGATTATCCGACACATAGGCCATTAATATTTTTTAATTTTTAGGTTGGCGTGGCACTTTGCATACATTAACATAAAAGATTCTACATATTTAGATTACTGTAAAAATTTTGTACAAATAGCTTAGATAATAACACAACATCTTTCAAAAAGTAGGTTCAATGGAAAAAGTACAAATGACACCTCCCATACGTATACATTTGAAATTTCTGTATATCTTTAGAACGATTACTGTAAAAGCAATTAAATTTAGTACAAGATTCTTTGTAATCAATACACGAGAACTGTTTTAAAAAATTTGTGCTAATTTTTATTCGATTGGGGTAGCAAAGCGCACCGGGTTAAGTCTGGCCAGACCTTTTTCAATGCATTTTGAATGAAAAAACATGTGTTACACGAAGGGTTAAGAACAATTTCTGATAAAGTAAAGATAAAGTAAGGGGGGATAAGAAGAGATTTACAATTGAAAGTCTTAGGATACAAGAAAACATAAAGAAAACGATGAATGTCAAAGAAGACACCAACAATATTAGCGCAAATTATAGGGTTGCAATTACTAAATCGTAACAGTGAAACTTGTGGATATGTGTTTAACTTTAAATTTATGAAATTTAATTTAATGTGAAAAGCTCATATTGTAAGTTTAACTTTTTAAATGTAATTTATTTGTATTAATGTTAATTTATATATCGTTGCCTAAAACGCAAAACGCCCTATCTAACATTTTGAAAATTTTACAGGAGAAGCAAATTACTATTAAAAATGATAATCGATAAATTGCCTTAAACCGTTTATAATTTATTTTACTTCTATTTTTCTTGTAAAACCTACCAGTTGTTTTGACAATTGACAATGTTGCATATTATGGAAACTGTTAGTAAGGTATTTTAGCCCGTAGCATATAATCTTTTGTAGATAGGGCCGTTTGTTTTTTGTTAATAAAATTGCAAATTTTGGATAAAAGTTTCCAAAATTTATTGTGGACATAAGTGTTGATGCAATTCATCAGATTTAATGAAAAAGACGATTTTTAATTTTTTGTTAGTTAGGGCCTTTTGCGTTTTAGGTAACGATATTTTTTAAAATTTTAAATAGACGCTCCCTTGAAAAAGTCGACAAAAAATCGACGAAACGTCGGGAAAACTGTTATACAAAATTGCTTTTTATTTACATTAATTAACCTTAGGCCCTATTAGCTTAAATAAAAAACAAATCAATTTCATTTGTTTTTATTTTATTCTCTTTTGTTGATGTTACGAAAATACTAGCGTTAAAAAAATTACAGAACCACACTATCGTTACTGCAAGCGAATATTTACATATGTCGACAAATATTACGATTGTCGGTTCGTTAAAAGTTAGTGAATCGCACCACTGAAGTTGTTTTTAACTGATTTAACAACATCATCAGTTGTTTTTCGCCAAATAAAAAAGTTCGTGGAAAAAGTTTTATCTTACAAGATATTGGAGGGAAACTTTGATTTGGAGGAAAACTTTAATGTAAAAAAAACACAAAATACATATGGGGGATTTCATGTCCAGTGATCCAATTTTGAAGTCGATATCTTCCGATTTGTCCTATTGGATAGTAGTTTAGACACAAATTTTCAACAAGATCGATTAAAAGGTTTCTGAGTTCTTATCCGTGTAACTTATTACCGATTGGTGTTAGCAAAATTTGTCCCAAGAAGCATAGATAGCTATTTGATCCATCTTTAGAAACTGTTTTTTTTTTTTTTTTGTTTTTTTAAATTTAAATTTTAAAAAAGAAAGCTTATGTCTTTTTTTTTCTCAATATTTATTTATTGAATCTTAATATACTAAATATGAACTAACAATAATTAATCAAATCTTATCCTAATACTTTGTTTTGTGTCCTGGCAGTGCCAGTCAATAAATTTCGTCATCACGGTTTCTGTTCACATATGTAGGTGTTCATCGCTCTTCTGATTGGGTGAGTGCTGCAGTGTCTCTTCTTCTTAAGCGAGTATGGCCGCCATAATTTAAAATATTACGAGCTAGTGGATTTGGGTGTTTAAATATCTTACTGCATATTTTGTTATCATAGTTTTTACTAATGGCACATTTAGATCCTTATGAATGCTTGAGTTTTTAATATACCAGGGAGCGGCTGTGATTATTCGAAGAAGTCTATTTTGCCGACTTTGAATTTTTTTGATATTAGAGGCAGAGGCAGTGACCCATAGTTGAATACCGTAGCACCAGATAGGCTTTAAGATAGAGTTGTAAAGTAGAAGCTTGCAATCGAGACTAAGGACAGAATTTCTTCCAAAAAGCCAATAATTTTGAATGTCTTTTAGTTTCATTTGAGATAATTTTGCCTCTATATGGCATTTCCACGTTAACCGCCGATCTAGATGTATACCGAGATATTGTACATGCGAATGTTGAGGAATTATTTGATTATTGATTTGAATAGGGGGCATGATTCCCGGCGCAGGGTGAATGTTAAATATACGCATTAAATATACGCATGCTAACGAAGGCAAATCTGTAATAAATAAAACAAAAGAAAAAAAGAAACCAATTGTTCGAACACGTTCCCTTTGGCGCTCTGTTTTTACAAAGACGGTTGATGGTGATACGTTAAAAAATATAAACCTCTCACTTGCAAGTGTTGTCACAACGGCAAAGGCAATCTTAGTAACAAATGGTACCATGAACTCAAACACAGATGCAATGGAAACATCTCAAGTAAAAAGTGGTCAAAAGTCTCAAGTACAAGTTGGTATGGACAGGTAAGTGCTTAAACGGGGTCGCAGCCCTACCTCTGCAGCAGTTGCTTCGGCCTCAAAAGTACCATCTTTTGATAAAATAAACTCTCAAAATCATTTTGCAATTCTGGAGGATGAATCCTCGGAAGCACCAAACGTCATAAAATCTTCTAAGCCACCCCCGATATATCTGAGGGAGCAAAACTCAAGTGAGCTAATAAAGAGCGTGATCTCGGTAATAAGTTAAAATTCGTTTTACATAGCTGCAATGAAGCGTGGTAATATAAATGAGACAAAAATACAGGTCAATCATGAGAATGATTTTCGTAAAATAACTAACAAATTAGAAGCCCTTAAAAAAGCTTTTACACATATCAACTGAAGAGCAGCAAAGGTCTTCAGGTAGTGATCAAGGGCATACCCTCAGCCGTAAAGCCAGATGAAATTAAAACTTTTTTGGAAGAGATGGGTTTTAAAATAAAAAACTTTACAAATATTAAAAATAGGAGAAAAATACCCCAAACATTATTTCGGGTGGAGTTAGACCCTGGCGACTTAAGCTTAAAAAAAATGAAACGCATCCTATTTATAATTTAAACTATATTCTCGACAGAAAAATAACTATAGAGAAGCCGCACAAAAGAAATGGTCCTGTTCAATGTCATAATTGCCAAGAATTTGGCCATACTAAGGCATACTGCTATTTACCCCCTGTTTGCGTCATATGTGGAGAATTACATTGCACAGTCCAGTGCGATAAGTCTAAAAATGACCCCAATGTAAAAAAAATGTAGCAACTGTGGCGGTAATCACACTGCCAATTATAGATACCATATACTATCGTCAAGCAGTCAGCTGGACCGAAAACTAATCCCCCACAAATGCATGTACCAAATCATGTAAACACTAGTGACATTCAGGCTCCGTCCTTAAATCAAACCATGTGCCAATGCAAGGTGCTTCGCCAAGTAATGATGAAGCTCCAGTTTCTAATTTAAGTCGTCTAGAAAAAACCATGGAAACATTAGTGCAAACAGTAAATAATTTAACGAACACAATGGGTAATATGTTACAGGAAATTCTAAGAATGCAATCGATGTTATTGCAAGCTGTTCTTAACAAGCCAAGAACTGTTTAACAATTTGTTTTTGGAACGCAAACGGCATCCGCCAACATAAAAATGAACTTGAATACTTTCTTAAATATAAACAAACTGATGTCATGATGGCTTCTGAAACTCATTTGACCTCAAGAAATACGTTTAAAATCAATGGTTATGTACTATATGATACCAAGGACCCTCGAGATAGAGCTTGTGGAGGTTCTGCCATATTGATAAAAACCAGAGTCAAACACCACCTAATGTGTGATCATCGCAAAGATTATCTCCAAGCAACGAACATTTGCGTTGAAGAATTAAATAGAAACCTGCTTATTTCATCCTTATACTCATTACCTAGAGGTGCAATATCAGAAAGCCAATATTATGAATATTATAAGTCATTGGGGCCCTGTTTCTTGGCTGCTGGCGATTATAAAGCTAAACATACCTTCTGGGGGTTTGTTGAATACAATCTCTAAAATGAATTTAAATGTTGTCGCGAGCGGACAACCAACATATTGGCCTGCTGATCCGCAAAAAATTCCAGATGTCATCGATTTTGGCGTGGTTAAAAACATCCCCACAGAAACGATTTACGTTGAAGCTTCCTTAGAATTATCCTCTGATTACACACCTACAATTGTTACTATAACAAACACCAATAGAATTGTATCTTCGACTGGTTACTTAGCGACGTCAGCTACACAAATAAATTGGTTAAACTATAAAAAATATCTCGGTACCCAGCACAGAAAATATTCCGCTTAGCACACCGCAGAATGTGGATCTCTCTATTGTCAATTTTGACAGTTATCTTAAACTAGCTGTTCAACATTCCAGCAAAACCCTCAAAAAACCTAATAATAATAAAATATATTCTACAGATGTCGAACGAGTCTTGAATGAAAAAAGGAGAGTGCGAAGAGAGTGGCAATTGCACAGATCCCCTCAACTTAAGAAATTGTTAAAAGAGTGTACAAGAAGGCTAAGAAAATTACTGCAGTCTCAGAAAACGGGTTCCGTGGAAAAATATCTTAAGGACCTGGACGCAACTCCACAATCAGACTACTCATTATGGCGTGCAGCTAGAAATCTCAAAAGGCCAGTTATCTCGAAACCACCATTAAGAAACCTGAATGGAAGTTGGGAAAGAAATGATAATGAAAAACGAAACCTGTTTGTAAATTATTAGACAAACGTATTTACTCCAAATATATCTGGCGAAATAGCGTTCGATATACCGCCTGTAAATATTAGAGCAGCTATCTCCCTAAGATTTGAGATAAGAGAAATAGAAAAGGCTATTTGTGAATTAAACACCAAGAAGGCACCTGGTATTGATAAGATCAGTAACAAAATGCTTTTGGAGCTACCTCGCAAAGCAAAGGAAATTATTCTTGTTATTTTAAGTGCTATTTTACGCCTCATTTTTTTTTCTGCTTGCGTGCTCGTTGAATGCAGACGTGTTTTTTTTCGTTTAACTCGGCATACGGTTTTTTTTAACATAAATAATTGTATATTTATAATATCATATTATTTTTTTAAAAAATAATATAAGATCAGCGAATGAATAGACGCTTTAAAATAATTTTTAAATTAGTGAACATAAAATTTATAATATAAATATTAAAAATTACAAATAACAAAAATATATGTATGCACACACATACATACCTCCATAAATTTTCAGCAAAAACATTTCTTGTTTTTCTTTATTCTTTTTTTTTATTCTCGGGGTTTTTAAACAACAAATAAAAAGAAGAGCACAATTAAACAAACAGTAATATATAAAAAAAAAAAACTCTTATGAATGCGAATAATGCAAAAACAATAAAACATAATGAAAGAAATGCTTATGTTACAGTGAGTGTTGACACAACAAACGTAGAAACAAAAAAAGAATCGATGATAGAAATTACTTAACGGCTAAACCTATTACGCGAACGCGTTCCGTTTCACCCTCTTTGTTTACAAATACGGTCGATCGTAATACAATAACAAGTTTGCTTACTGCAAGCGCTACCGCAGTGCCAAAAAAAACTTTAACAAGTGATGATACGGTTAACCCCAAAACAGCTGCTATGGACAACTCAGTAACTCAAGTAAAAACTTCTCAAAAGCCTACAGTACAAGTTGGTATGGACAGGTACATAACAGTGCTTAAACGGGGACGCAGCCCTACCTCTGCAGCAGTTGCTTCAGCCTCAAAAGTACCAACTTTTGATAAAATAAATTCTCAAAATCGTTTTGCAATTTTGGAGGATGAATCCTCTGAAGCACCAAACGTCATAAAATCGTCCAAGCCTCCCCCGATATATCTTAGGGAGCAATATTCAAATGAGCTCATAAAGAGTTTGATATCAGTGATAGGTGAAAATTCGTTTTACGTAGCGGCTATCAAGCGTGGTAGTATAAACGAGACAAAAATACAAGTCAATCATGAGAATGATTTTCGCAAAATAATAAACAAATTTGAAGAACTAAAAAAAGTTTTTATACATACCAACTCAAGAGCAGCAAAGGCCTTCAGGTAGTGATTAAGGGAATTGACTCATGTGTGGACCCAGCAGAAATAAAAACTTTCTTGGAAGAAAAAGGCTTCAAAATAAAACATGTGGTAAATATTAAAAATAGGGAAAAAAATCCCCAACCACTAGTTCGAGTGGAGTTGGAGCCCGACGACGTTAAGCTAAGAAAAAACGAAACGCACCCTATATACTGTTTAAAATATATACTGTACAGAAAAATCACAATAGAGGAGCCGCACAAAAGAAATGGACCCGTTCAGTGTTTGAAGTGCCAGGAATATGGTCATACTAAGGCATACTGCTACTTACCCCCTGTTTGCGTAGTATGTGGTGAATTACATGGTACAGTTCTTTGCGATAAGTCTAAAACCGACCCCAACGTAAAAAAATGCAGCAACTGTGGTGGTAATCACACTGCCAATTATCGAGGATGCCCTGTATATACTATCGTCAAGCAGTCGGTTGGACCGAAAACTAATCCCCCTCAAATGCAGGTAACAAATCAAGTAAACAGTAATAACCTTCAGGCTCCCCAGCCTAGTAGTAACAGAACCTCTTATGCTAACGTCTTAAAATCAAACAATGTACCAATGCAAGGCGCTTCGTCAAGTAATGACGAAACTCCAGTTTCTAATCTAAGTCGTCTTGAAAAAACCATGGAAACATTAGTGCAAACAGTTAATAATTTTACGAACACAATGGGTAATATGATGCAGGAAATTCTAAGAATGCAATCGATGTTATTGCAAGCTGTACTTAAGCCCATATGACACTACATTTTTAATGCATTGTTCAAGTTTTGGTGAACAGTACAAATATAATGTAATAGAAAAATTTACCAAGTGCAAAGAGTTCAGCTGTATTAAGATAAATGGCAAACTGTCAACAATTTTTAAAAAGTTATCGATAAAAAATTAAGTTATGTCAAAAAAAATGTAAAATTGTTTAACTTAAAATTGACATTTCAAGCTTGAAATATTAAAAGTGTTGCTGAATCAGCGGTTTATGGGTAAATTCAGCGATTTACCGCTTTTTGTTTTTAGGTTTCTCATAAACAAAAAGTTGGCAACATTTAATAAAATAAACAAAACAGGGATGGCTAAGTTGTTTCAATTGTACTTTTTTGTTGATACTTTTTAAACAAAGATGTATAATACCTTTTTGTTGTATTTTCTATAAACATAAATAAAATAAATTTCAACTAAAAAAATCTTTTAGTACAATAAGGGTAAAAAAGTAAAATTTTTAAAGGTTGTTGGTACAATTTTAAAAATTCTCAACGCCATCCCTGAAACAAAACCATAACAAGAGAAAAAAAAACTAAAAAACTTTGTTTACATTTTTTATAGTTGGCTCTTTCTAACATTTACTGTTTCTTTCTATCAATTCTATATCAATTAATGAATAAAAAATGTAGTGTCATAAGGGCTTTAACAAGCCATGAACTGTTTAAAAATCTGTTTTTGGAACGCAAACGGCATCCGCCAACATAAAAATGAATTAGAATACTTTCTAAAAAATAAACAAATTGATGTCATGTTGGTTTCTGAAACTCACTTGACCACAAGAAATACGTTTAAAATCAATGGTTATATACTATATGATACTAAGGACCCTCGAGATAGAGCTTGTGGAGGCTCTGCCATTTTGATAAAAGCCCGAATCAAACACTACTTAATGTTTGATCATTGTGAAGATTATCTGCAAGCAACGACTATTTGTGTTGAAGAGCTAAATCGAAACTTAGTAATTTCTTCTTTATACTCTCCACCTAGATTTGCCATATCAGAAAGCCAATATTATAAATATTATAAATCATTAGGACCCTGTTTCCTCGCCGCTGGCGATTATAACGCTAAACATACCTTCTGGGGGTCACGACTTATAACACCAAAAGGTCGTGTTTTGTTTAACACAATCTCTAAAATGGGTTTAAACGTGGTCGCGAGCGGACAACCAACATATTGGCCTACTGATCAGCAAAAAATTCCAGATGTTATCGACTTTGGCGTGGTTAAAAACATCCCCACAGAAACGATTCATGTTGAAGCTTCCTTAGAATTATCATCCGACCACACACCTACAATTGTTACTATATCGAACCCAAATAGAATTGTATCTCCGTCATGTTACTTAGCGACGTCAGCCACACAAATAAATTGGTTAAAATATAAAAAATTTCTCAGTGCCCATTGCCTAGAAAATATTCCGCTTAGTACTCCGGAGAATGTGGATCTCTCTATTGTAAAGTTTGACAGTTATCTTAAACTAGCTGTTCAACATTCCAGCGTTACCCCCAAAAAAATTAAAAATAATAAAATATATTCTTCAGATGTCGAGCTGCTCTTGACTGAAAAAAGGAGAGTTCGAAGAGAGTGGCAAATGTACAGATCCCCGCAACTTAAGAATTTACTAAAAGAGTACACAAAGAGGCTAAGAAAGTTACTGCAGACTCAGAAAACGGCTTCTCTAGAAAAATATCTTAAGGAACTTGATGCAACTCCACAATCTGACTACTCATTATGGCGTGCAGCTAGAAATCTAAAAAGGCCAGTTATATCAAAGCCACCATTAAGAAACTTGAATGGTAGTTGGGCAAGAAACGATATTGAAAAAGGAAATCTGTTTGTTAGTCACTTGAAAAACGTATTTACCCCAAACATATCTCACGATATGGCGGTCGAGTTACCACCTGTTGCTGCTAGAGCAGCTGTTTCCCTAAGATTTGAGATAAAAGAAATCGAAAAGGCTATTTGTGATTCAAACCCCAAGAAGGCTCCTGGTTTTGATAAGATCAGCAACAAAATGCTTTTAGAGCTACCTCGCACAGCAAAGAAAATTATCCTCTTTATTTTTAATGCTATTTTACGCCTTGAATACTATCCTCAAAAATGGAAGGTTTCCTTAGTTACCATGATACCAAAGCCAGGTAAAGATCATACAAAAGTTGAGTCATATAGGCCTATTAGCTTATTATCAAATATGTCAAAGCTGTTTGAGAAATTATTAGTTTCAAAATTAACACCGATTTTAAGTGAAAATAGATGTATTCCAAACCATCAGTTCGGATTTAGAAGAAAACACAGCACAATCGAACAGACTCATCGAATAGTTAATGTCATAAGAAAAGCATTTGAAGAAAAAAAATATTGCTCAGCACTCTTCATCGATGTTTCGCAAGCTTTTGATAAAGTCTGGCATGAAGGCTTATTACATAAATTGAAGCAAAATTTACCAGCAAACACACACAAGCTGCTAGAAAGCTACTTAGTCGGTCGTCAATTTATTATTAAAGAAGGAAATTTCTTAAGTTCACCTCAGCCCATTGCCGCTGGAGTCCCGCAAGGCAGCATCCTGGGCCCTCTATTATACTTAATTTATACTTCGGACATGCCCACAAGCAACTACACCCAAACTTCAACATTTGCAGACGATACAGCTTTTCTAAGCGTCCACGAAAACCGTTATGAAGCATCTCGTTACTTACAGCATCATATATTTCAACTAGAAATATGGTTAAGACAATGGAGGATAACAGTCAATGAGCGAAAATGCGTGCATATAACATTCACCTTGCGCCGGGAATCTTGCCCTCCTATTAAAATCAATAATCAAATAATTCCTCAACACTCGCATGTAAAATATCTCGGTATACATCTGGATCGGCGATTAACGTGGAAATGCCATATAGAGGCAAAATTAACTCAAATGAAACTAAAAGCCATTCAAATTCATTGGCTTATTGGTAGAAACTCTGTCCTTAGTCTTGACTGCAAACTTCTTCTTTACAACTCCATCTTAAAGCCAATCTGGTGCTATGGTATTCAGTTATGGGGCACTGCCTCGGCCTCTAATATAGAAAAAATTCAAAGGCGCCAAAATAAAATTCTTCGAATAATCACAGCTGCCCCTTGGTA
The DNA here is from genome assembly GCA_963931875.1 of Pollenia griseotomentosa. Lineage (NCBI taxonomy): Eukaryota > Metazoa > Arthropoda > Insecta > Diptera > Polleniidae > Pollenia > Pollenia griseotomentosa. Next base: position 126,719,105 of record OZ007561.1, on the reverse strand, counting down.
TGTAAAAAACTCAAATATTCACAAGGATCTCAATGTTCTATTAGTCAAAACTATGATTACGAAATATGCAGTAAAATACTTAAAAAGGCTCGAATTGCATCCGAACCCACTAGCACGAAATATTTTAAATGATAGCGGCCACACTCGCTTAAGAAGAAGAGACACTGCAGCACTTGTCCAATTAGATGAGCGATAAACACCTATATAAGTGAACAGAACCCATGATGAAGAAAATTTTTGTCTGGCACTGGCAGGACATAAAATAACGTATTAGGTTAAGATTTGATTAATTATTGTTAGTTCATATTTAATATATGAAGATTCAATAAATAAATAATGAGAAAAAAAAAAAAAATTTTACGCCTTGAATACTATCCTCAAAAATGGAAGGTTTCCTTAGTTACCATGATACCTAAGCCAGGTAAAGATCATACAAAAGTTGAGTCATATAGGCCTATTAGCTTATTATCTAATATATCAAAGCTGTTTGAGAAGCTCTTAGCGTCAAAGTTAACCCCAATTTTAAATGACAATGGGTGTATACCTAACCATCAATTTGGTTTTAGAAGAGAACATAGCCCAATTGAACAAACCCATCGGATAGTAAACGCCATAAGAAAAGCCTTTGAAGAAAGAAAATATTGCTCCGCTCTCTTGAAGCTAAACCCACCGGTTAACACACACAAGCTGTTAGATAGCTACTTGGTCGGTCGAGAATTTATTATTAACGCATGTCAAATATCTCGGTATTCATCTAGATCGGCGTTTAACATGGAAATGCCATATAGAAACAAAATTAACCCAAATGAAACCAAAAGCAATTCAAATTAACTGACTTATTGGAAGAAATTCTGTTCTTAAGCTACGGTCACACTTATTAGATATTTGATCAAATAAGCGTAACCCCTACTTTTGTTAATAGTAAGTGAGATTTAAAATGGTCTTAATATAACAAAATAAACTAATTATACTACTAGCCGTAGCAAAAAACAGTTTTTTGTAAGATGTGGTATTTTAATAAAAATAAATATTGATATTAAGCGAAATGATTTTTTAGTTTGGTTGTTGGTCCCGTTTTTTCGTCAAATATTTGATAAGTCTGACCGTAGCTTTAGTCTCGATTGCAAACTACTACTTTACAACTCTATTTTAAAGCCAATATGGTGCTACGGTATTCAACTATGGGGCACTGCCTCGGCCTCAAATATCGAAAAAATTCAAAGGCGCCAAAATAAACTTCTCCGAATAATCACAGGTGCCCCTTGGTATGTTAAAAACTCACATATCCACAAGGATCTCAATGTGCCACTGGTAAGGACTTTTATTAAGAAGTATGCGGTAAAATATCTAAAAAGGCTATAGTTGCACCCAAATCCACCAGCTCGAAATATTTTAAACGATAGCGGCCACACTCGCTTAAGGAGAAGAGACACTGCAGCACTTACCCATTAAGATGAGCGATAAACACATATATAAATGAGAACAGAACCCGTGATGAAGAAAATTTTTGTCTTGCACTGGCAGGACATAAAATAAAGAATTAATTAATTATTTTTAGTTCATATTTAATATATGAAGCTTCAATAAATAAATAATAAAAAAAAAAACTTTTAATAAATAAAAATGAAAAAATGTCGTATTACGGTATTAGTATTAACTGTCACATTTATAGGTTTTTGGATTAAGGTTGGCAATATCAACACAATAGAGAGCAATTAACAAGAATTTCTTAATATTATTACAACACAGATATTTAGATTATTTTTAGTAAGGAATATACTACCCTTTTAAGATAGAAACAAATAATGAATATTTTAAATGAATTTTACAATAGGTACATAGACTGGATAGTTATAATCTTAACACTTTAAGTACTAGTTCCGGATTTCAAAATATTAAGACTGGCAAAATTATTCATAAGAGAATTTTCTAAATAGACTTCAGAGAGCAACTCAGCCAGATTATAATAAATGCAAGAAAATCATTAGATAGACCTTATACTGCATATACTGTTAAGGAGAAAAACTAGAAATAGAAAAAATTGAAAAAAATTTAGTAGACAACTTAAAGTATTTGGAAGGTGGGGAAGTACAAATATTATTTTAAAAAACTAAAAGAGGAAGCCCTTAAATTATTAGAAGTACACATAGAAAAAAATCTGTAATACCAAAAAGACAAGGCGTAGTCATTTCATCCTTAGAATAAAACAAACTATTAACCATTACAAAGCTAATACCAAAATTTTCTGGTAAATTTAATGAATTACAAACCTTTTTATCAAATTTGGAAATGGTATTTGCATCTATTTCATCAGATAAGCATGTTTTTATTCAATTTTGTTTTCAAGTCAAGATTGGAATTAAATGTACAAAACAGAATTAAACAAATACAAGTACCCAGAACAATAGAAGAACTAATAACAATATTAAAAACAACTTACAAATCACTGAAAACCTCCAACACTTTGCTAAGTGAAATAACACGTATACCACTAAAAGATAGTAACATAATGGGTTTCGCATCAAAAATCGAAAAACTCATCACAGAGCTAAACGGGGTACAAGTGTTGGAACAAGGCGAATATAGTAGAAGCAATATAGTTAGCACAAAAAGCATTTAATGCATTTATGAAAGGGTTAACTGATCCACAAATAATATCCACTATCTACGCAAGTCAGGTAACAACATTCTCTGAAGCTTTAAAGATTGCGGAAAGCGCCTCATTTCGTGTCGAACAGCGACGGATATTGTATCACAGCGCTCAACAGAATAAAAATCCATCAATCCGAATGTGGAGGAAACCATAATAATAGATGCCCCGCAGATGGGAACAAATGCCATAATTGTGGAAAATGTAACCATTTTTCGAAAGTGTTTTTGAATAACAGACCAAGCAACAACAATATTAATAAAAGAAGCTACAACAACAGAAACAATAATAATAATTACAACAGAAATAACAACAGCTACAATAATAACAGTAACCATAGCAACAACAATAAGAGTAATAACAGAAATTTGAATAACAGAGGCAACGACAAAAACCAAAGAAGCCGAAAAACAAACAACAGAAACTATAACATTAATCACATGGGAATCAATTAGACACTAAAAGAATTTATAGCATATCATCTAACCTCAGAAATTATGTAAATTAACACATCGCAAATGTCAAAAACAGTCTTGCATTCTTAATTGATACAGGAGCAGATGTCTCTCTGTGCAAGGAAAAATTTTTGGAATGTTATGAGGAAAATCAAGATGATTATTGCAAATTAACAGGAATCACAGAAAATATTATTAAATCACTAAGTTCATTAGTCCATTAATTGCTTTATTTTCACACAAGAACCCAAGCTCGAAATTAACCAGAATTCGTTTGGAGCTATCTGATTATGATTTCCAAATAGTGTATAAAAAAGTCAAAAATAATACTAACGCAGTTGCATTGTCAAGAATACAAACAAACTCTGATATATTTAAAGCAATGGTACCAAAAACAATTGACGAAAATACAAAAAAGACGCCGGTGATAATAAGAAGTATGAAGAAAAAGATGATACAAAATGAGGAAAATTAAAGAAAAAATTAAAAGAAAAGAGATAAGAACATTAAGGCCCGTTTTCACGACTTAACGATAGCTAAATGTAGGAAGCTATCGAACAGATAATGAGCTTTTAATTATCACAAGTTCCCTTTAATCTAAAAGTGAAGGATAAGCTAAAGAGAGGAACGTCCTACCTTTAACTTTTGTCGTAAGGTTTAGATTTGAGATTGCCATATTATATTCACATATTTTTTATATATGGCAATTATTCGTATATTTTGTAAATGTAAAAAAAGTACGTAGTTGCCAGTTTGTATTTTCATTTTGGCAAAAATAATCGGTGTTTTCTTTAGTATTGCCACATTTTCAAAAATGTTAAGTTTATTTTATACAGAAGTTGTGAAAACGAAAAATAGTTGAAGGTAACTTTATTCCTCACTAGTGCTAAAGGTACCGTTTACTATTTCGAACTTTATAGGTAAGTCGTGAAAACGGGCCTAAAACTTTTTAAACCTTCGTGGTAGTGCTGGGATACTATCGATATTTTCTACTATCGATCGCTTAGATTTCACTACCGATATTACTATCGACTGAGTCTTTATACTTGAGTAGTTTTTAACACTTTATTGAAAGTACAAATGTATGTATATATTTTTAAATAAGACGTATGTTTGGATGTATAAGCGCAAATTATTTTAGATCATTGATGTCCAAGGTAGTAGTATTGGTGAGAGTGACGAAATAACACTGGAAGAAATCAATTTGCTATTCATTTTATTTAGTCGTCAACGAGATTGCGACGAAAACACATGTGTGGCGGGTGTTGTCATTTTTTTCCTGTTTCTTTGTTTAACAAAAGGGAAATGTAAAATTAATGAATGTACATATTTTAGTAATACTCTTGATGAATGTATTGATAGGTATATATATATCTATAATACATACATATATAATTTATATATGCGGACATCTGGATAGTATGATATATTTCGAAATAAAAAGATTCTTCGAAGTGTTTATAAATTTTCCCTCAATTAATCATTGTTCAATTTGCAATTAAAAAGTAATAAAATCTTCTAAGTTGATACTCTTATTGCAGTTACGCAATAAAAGTATATTTCTCAAACTAGAAGAATTCAGCTTATTGCGTTTTTTTAAGCAAATATAATTCAATATAAAATGGCCTTCCTTTTTTTACAATATATAAACTTATTAAGTTAGATAAACCCATTTTTAAATTCTCCTCCACCATATCTTCATCATTTTCTTTATATTGATTTACCCATTCCTTCAACTTTTCAATAAAAATTTTCTTATAAATTTTAAATTGTTTTTCTTTTTCTTCCCCCTGAAAATAATTCATGTCTTTGTGAACATCTTCAAAATGTTTTTTTAAATTATATTTCTTAGTTTTTTTAAATGTCTTATGACAAATAAGACATTGCATGTCATCAAAAGCATTTTGTAACATAAAATAATTTTCGACTGACATCATTAATAAAACGCAATAATTTCAATTTATGTGTTAACTCACAGCAGTCTCGATGACGATTAAATTGTAAAATAAGACACAGAAGTTCTGCAAGTGTAGTTTGTCTCTCCCACTCAACATGCTGATTTCCTATTGGTTGATTGACGATCAAACAAAAGAGCGTAAGTATACGTGTGAGCAAGGCGAATTAACTACAGGTGGTGTCGAAACGGCATCTGATTTTGAGAGTTCGGACTTATTTGTTTTGATTTGTTAGTGTTTTGCTAATAATGGTTGACATTTCGAGCTAATGGCACTAACAATGCAATGCAAAAACCCCTATGTTGTTTCTGTTGTTTTTGGATTGTTGTAGTTCCGACACCACCTGTAGTTGAATTCGCCTTGCGTGTGAGTTTAATTTGCTGATATCAGCCACTACTGGGCATCTTTGTTTTAGATGACAGTTTTTGAAAAATTTTGCTGGTGTCAGTTTAAAAATATTTTTATACCCTCCACCGCAATAAGTTGTGAAGAGGGTATACTAAGTTTGTCATTCCGTGTAAAACTTTTTTATTATTCACCTCAGACCCCATAAAGTACATATATTCTGGCTCCTTGAGTAATTCTAAGTCGATTTAGCCATGCCCGTCTGTTAAAAACACGCTCACTTTCGAAAAACTCAAAAGAAATAAAAAACTGGCTGTCAAATTGCTTGTAGTTATCCTAAGCAGTTTGCGATTGGAACCCAGCCAAATCGGTTCAGTAGGATCAGAGCTATGAATCAAAATGTGGAACCACCACTTTAAAAAATTGATCATTTTGTTACAAAAACTAACATAAATGATTGAACAATGCACGAAACTATATGAAATTTTGCAAATGTTCGTTTTATTTGACTGAAAATTACACTGTGAAATTGCATGAAGATCGGTCCATAATTTACCCTAGGCCCCATATAAACCCTACTACCGGAAAACAGTTTAGTACGCCTAAAACCGTAATTATTAATGCTGTCATAACAAAATTTGGCACGTCACAGTTTTCCAAGACTATAAATGACACTGTAAAATTTCATGAAGTTCGGTCCATAATTTGCTCTAGGCCCCATATAAACCCTACTCCCAGAAAACTGTTTAGTACGCCTTAAACCGTAATTTTTAATGCTATCATAATAAAATTTGGCACGTCACAGTTTTTAGGACTAGAAATTACGCTGTAAAATTTCATGAAGATCGGTCTATAATTTACCCTACCCCATATAAACCCTTCTCCCGGAAAACATGATAATAAAAATTTTATCATAATAGCATTTATCGGTCAATAATTTAATATACATAGGTCTAAGCCGCAACCAATTTTAATGCTGATGTCTGTTTTTATAAAGATAAATTAATAATAAATAGACATCATACAGATATCACTCATAGAATATTCAAATAGTCAGTGGAGGGTATCAAAGATTCGGCACAACCGATTATAACACTCTAACTTATTTTCTTTACATTCTTATAACAACTAAAATAAATTTCAATAACTGAAAAGAGCAACGAAAAAAGCTCGATTAACAATTTTATTCTATTTGTGGCATGTGGGTTTAAGAGAAATACGTTATTTGAAAACAAAACCATAAACATAATATTTTATTCAAAAAAACAATAAGTAAATAACTAGAACTAAACTAAACGTTTAAACAAAAATATCATTTTTTTTTTCATAAATTATTGTGTTTCTATGCGTTGATATTCAATCGAAAAAGTTTTTGCAATACTATTATTTCCTTAATATTTCACATACTTTTTGCTTAAGCCAACCTTTGGTTAACATTGATAATAATAATGTTGCGGCAAAAAAACACTGTGATTATAGCTGCTGTTACATGTTTTCATAGCTGTAAATTAAATAAAAATAATATCGATATTGTTATTCTTCCTATCGATATATTGAGATTATCGATAGTTTCCCAATACTACTTCGTGGTACACAAGTTATATATGCCACCCAAGAAGAACCAATTGCACAAGAAGAACCAATGATTTTGTAAACAATGATTCATGAAATTGTTTACAGAAGTATTGATTTCGTTTTCTGTACATTTGTTGATTGCCCAACGATCAATGGAATTTCATCATCCATGATCGTTGTGCTGATCATGCAGAAATAGTTCATAAGTTTAAGCTAAGAATATGTAAAGAACAGAATAAAAATTCAGTTCTAGAAAACCATCAAATCGAAACGGTTTATAAAAATACCAAAGAAAAATAAATAAAAAATATCAAAATCCTTTTTAATAAAATAAATGTTTTTTATTCAAAAAATAAAAGAAATAGAAAACTGGCGTCCGTGACAGGACCCTAAGTAAAAAATAGGGCCACGTGAAATAAAAAAAAAACAAATTTAATAACAATTTCATCCAGCAAAAGTTATTGAATACATCTAGAACTCAATTTAATGAAAATACTCAAGATTAAAAATCGAGTAGATGCTGGAAAAAAAAATTATATAAAAAGGATTGTGTGAAAAAGTAGATGCTAACAAAATAAATACAACCAACAAAATTTGTGAATTCTATTAGACAACAGCCAATCAATTACATATACTCTAAGCACACATATTAAACAACTGAAGGAAGACTACAACAACCTGAAAAAAAATCCTGTTTTAGATTTTGGAATTGGAGTTGTCAGCAGATAATATAAAGGAAAGTAAGCATATGTTCTGTAATCATTGTTTTGAGATTTAGAACATCTTCGTAAATATTCAATAAAGAATAAAAGAAGGAAATTTTTTTTAGAATTTGTAAAGAATAAAGAAAAGAAATTTTTTTTTTGTTGTGTGGTTGAAATTCAAATTAATAAAGTTTTTTCTCTCTATATAAAATTATTTTTTTTAATACATTTACACTCTTTGTAAGGATGATGTTGATAATTCTTTTATCTATAAGTAATCACCTCTCAATTTCTTTATCCTTGATCAGAAGTGAAAAAAAAAAATTTAATTTTTACATTTATTATAAAAAGAAAATACATAATTATTATGGCACAATTGGGTCTTACTGACTGCTTGCGTGAGGCAAGAAGCTTGCCTGTTTTTGATGGAGAATCTAAATATTCTCTGCAAAATTACCTTAGGGATGTGACAACGGTATTATCATTAACTGAAGATAGCAATAAAGCAATCGTGCAAACTATTTTGGCTAATAAAATTCAGGGTCGAGCTCTGAATGCTGTAGAAACACTCACAGAACCCACATGGACAAATATTTTGAATAAATTAAGACAGGAATTTGGGGTTAAAGAATCTTATTTCTCTATTAGGGAAGAAGCCATGAATTTAAATTTTAATAATATTGAAGAATTACATTATAAGTTGGACCAATGCTTGAATAAAATGAATACAAAATACAGTTTAGAAATAGAGAAGGATGTTAATTTTACGCCTGCAAATAATGTTAAATTAATTTTCGATATTTATATAAATTACTTGAGTTTGAATATAAAAGCATTGTTGCTTCAAAATAATATTTCTAGCATGAGTAGCTCTCGGAGCTTTTTAATAGAAAATAACCTTATTAGCGAGGCAATCTTATCGGCAAAACACTATAAAAGAAATAACAGTGTTCAACAAATTTATAGAAGGGAAAATGTCAATCGAAATATCAACCCAAATCAAAACAATCAAAATTTTTTAAATCGAAATTACAACTCAAATTTTAATCAGTCTTATCCAAGATTGAATCAGCAAAATTTTTTAAAAAACGTAGATCATTCCCGTTCAAATTTCAATAGAAACGTTAATCGATGCAGTAGAAATTTTTATCGGAATCCGGTAGATAATAGGCGTGTGCAACATCAAGTACCAATGCCCATGGAAATTGACCATGCGCAATATGAAAATTTTCCTCAACAGCCTCAGGCTGTACATTACCAATAGTAATGCTTACGTTCGGGTTCCTCCGTGCAAGGTGCCTAGTGGACACGGGTGCAGCTACCAGCTTGGGTGATTCCATATTTTTTGGAAATATTTCAAACCGTAGATAATTAATAAACCCTATCAAATTAAATACACTTATTGGCTCTTCTATCATAGAGGACGAAGTTATCGTATATTTGCCAAACGAATTCAACAGCCCAGACCAAACGATGTCTTTAAAGCTTGTAGATCTTAAAAAGAAACCCTTCGATTGCATAATAGGCAATAATATTTTATCTCCTTTAGGTGCGCAAATAGACTTGCGTCATAACGAATTAAAAATTAGAGACTCAACCATATTAATTGGCGAAAATAAACCACCTTTTGAATATGAAGATATTTTTTGTTTAGAGGGGCATGATAGGGAGCTGGATGAATTTTTGCACGACGACCTGAGCTCAGAAGAAAGAGAACAACTGTCTAAATTTTTACAAGTTAGTAAGATAACATTTTATATTGAAGGACAAAATTTAACTAGTACCAACAGCATTAGGCACAAAATCATAACTACATCAAACCAACCAATATATTCAAAAATATATCGATATCCCCAAATTCACGAGAAAGAAATCGAACGGTAAATCCGGGAAATGTTAAAACAAGGTATAATAAGACCTAGTAAATCCCCATATAGTTCGCCCCTTTGGATAGTTCCGAAGAAAATGAGCGATACTGGGATTAAGAAATGGAGAGTCGTCATAGATTACCGCAAGTTAAACGAAGTGACAATACAAGACAAATTTCCGATTCCAAACATGGAATCTCTGTTCGACAAATTAGGTCGCTCGCAATACTATACCACCTTAGATTTGGCTAAAGGGTTCTATCAGATATTGATGGATGAAAGGGATATTGAGAAAACTGCGTTTTCTACCCCCAATGGGACATTTCGAGTACATTCGTATGCCCTTCGGTTTAAAGAATGCGCCCGCTACGTTTCAGAGAATGATGAATCATGTACTAAGTGATTACATCAATAAGATATGTGTCATTTACATGGATGACATCTTGGTTTTCTCCGTGACAATCAAAGAGCATTTTGAGAGTCTAAATAAAATATTTAAAAGATTGAACGAATTTAATCTGAAAGTCCAATTGGACAAATGTAACCAAATATACTGAATTTCTTGGCCATATTATAACTCCTGATGGTATCACTCCGAACCCGGAAAAGATAAAAGCTATTAAAAATTTGAAATTACCGGGAAGTGTCAAACAGATAAAATCATTTTTGGGATTAACTGGCTTTTACAGGAAATATTATAAAAAATTATTCAACAATAGCCAACCCAATGATAAAATATCTTAGGAAAAATACTCATATAAATATGCGAAATCAGGAATACATAGACTCCTTTGATAAATTAAAAACTCTGCTCACAACATACCCTGTTCTAGCCTACCCAGAATTTGATAAAGAATTCGTTCTGACTACTGATGCCAGCGATATAGCTATTGGTGCTGTCCTGAGTCAGAAAGGTAGACCTATTTCTTATGCCAGTCGTACTCTAAATAGTGCCGAAAGAAATTATCACACCTTGGAGAAAGAATTACTGGCCATTGTCTGGAGCGTAAAGTACTTTAGACCATATTTGTATGGGAGAAAATTTTTGGTGAGAACTGACCATCAACCATTGAAATGGTTATATTCTTTGAAAGAGCCAAATTCCAGAATAATTCGTTGGAAAATAATGTTGGGAGAATTTGAGTTTGATGAAGAATATTTAAAGGGTAAGGATAATAAGGTTGCCGACTTCTTAAGCAGAATTCCGAAACCTAATGTGGATGATGAAGAAAATTTAGATATTAAATCGCTGTTTGAGCTAACAGACAGTGATATGAGCACTGTTCATATTGCCAATGAAGATTTGAATGAACATTTTCTCATAAGTGAGACAGTTGTTAATAAATATAGAAAGCAAGTAAGAATCTTAAATCAAAAAGAGAAAGAAACAGAAATATTGTACAATAAATATAAAATAATTTATATCGAGAGGAATGATTTGCCAAATGATCATTATTTAAATGACATTTTTAGAAGAGAATTGAGCAAAGGTACAGTGGGAATTTATTCTGAATTGAGTGACTCAGAATATAATATTGTCCAAAATAAATTAATCCAACTTTTTTCGAATGATAGTAATTTAAAATTTATAAAATGCACGAAACTGGCAGTAGACGTTGAAAACGTGGAAAGATTGTTGCAAGTGATTGAAAATAATCATATCGAGACCAATCATAGAGGGGTAGTTGAAAATTTCGAAGAATTAAAGTTTAAGTATTTTTATCCGAACTTATTAAATATATAAATAAATATATAAATAATTTTTCAAGGATTGCCTTGCAAATGAACTCTAGAAAGCAAAAAGCTATTCAAAGACTTAATCTCACGGGGGAACCTGTACCGAACTATAACCCTGATAATATGTATGTAAAGAACATACAGGGCCAAAGACATAAAACTGCTAAAAGATATAATAAATATAATCCTATAAGAATGAAACGCATCGATATTGCACAGATAAAACGACCTTTAAAGGTTATTAGATGAAAAAAAAAAAAAAATACTAATCAGATAATCGTAAAAGTTTGTTCTCACGTAATATTTGTATATGTCCTCTTTTTAGATGATCGGGGCTTTTAATATTATCAACCGCAGTGGGCACGGTGGAAATTACAAAAATTGAATCGGAAGCAGGATATGTGATGATAGAAAGTGAACCTATTTCCGTGATTCGTAGATATAATAAAATAATACATGTTTTTGATTTGGAAGATATTAGGGCGACCATTCAAAAGGTTAAAATAGAAGTTTCAAAAAAATTTCTTAATAACACAAGGTGAAATGTTAGCGGGTCTGCAGGATAAAATAAAAGAGCTAGAACATTTGTTATCAACAATAACAATTCATACTAGAAACAAAAGAGGTTTATTGATTTTTGGGGGAAGAACCATAAAATGGTTATTCGGAAATATGGGTGATGAGGACAAGGAAATGATTGATGCCCACTTTGCAAAAATGGACATGAACCAGCAACAGTTAATAGGGAACTAAAACAAATAAATAAAGATCAATACAGACATACAAAAATTTATGCAAAATTTTCATTTGTTGTTGGAATCAAATAGGCTCTTGTTTAACGCAAGTATGTCAAAAGAAATTAAAGATAATATGCCAGTCATAAAATATAATAGTTATTGGCTGATAATTAACCAAATCAGGGATAAGATTGAGAGAATACAGGAAAACATATTGATGGCAAGATGTAACGTAATGAATAGATTTGTTCTTACTAATGATGAAATTTATTTATATAATATTGATAGTTCCAAATTAAGACACTTAAAATTTAACATTGGCTCATTGTCAAATGATGTAATTATATTTGTAATTTCGCTTCCAGAATTCTTTAACAAGATGTATATAACTAATTATATTATGCCTGTCCCCAAAAAAAGGGCCATGCAAATTGACATTAATGAAACAAGAATTGTTACAATAGAAAATACAACTTTTATTGTAAATGAAGAAAATTTTTTACCAAAAATGTTACAACCAAATGATTGCATTGTAAACCTAATCAAAGATAATTATAGAAACTGTTCCAGAAGAAAATTTGATGGAACCGTTGTAAAAGAGATAGATATAGGAAATTTAATATTAATTAATGTTAAACATAATTTAACGAATTTTTGTAATAATTTCACGTATTTTTTAAATGGAGGTTATTTTGTAAGAACTGAAAAATGTGGAATTCAAATAGGTGATTATTTTTTAAGAAGATATGAAACTAAAATGAATATTGTAATCCCTAACTTTAATGTAATACCAGAAAACGAAACCGAACTATTAGATGTACCACAAATGATTAATCTTGATACCAGTAATGAGGTATATTTAAAACAAAACATAAATTACAACTTTTATGCAATTTATGGGTTACTTACCTGCATTGTGATCTTGCTTGTGATTTACAAGAAAGATTTCTTATTTACACTAATTCGAAGAGACTCGAATTCTAAGGGAGGGCGAGTTATATATGCCACCCAAGAAGAACCAATTGCACAAGAAGAACCAATGATTTTGTAAACAATGAGTCATGAAATTGTTTACAGAAGTATTGATTTCGTTTTCTGTACATTTGTTGATTGCCCAACGATCAATGGTATTTCATCATCCATGATTTAAGAATATGTAAAGAACAGAATAAAAATTCAGTTCTAGAAAACCATCAAATCGAAACGGTTTATAAAAATACCAAAGAAAAATAAATAAAAAATATCAAAATCCTTTTTAATAAAATAAATGTTTTTTATTCAAAAAATAAAAGAAATAGAAAACTCACATGAGTCTGGCCAGACCTTTTTTCAATGTGTATAGAAAATCAAAACATGCGTAATGCTATGTTCATACGACGATACAAACCACTTGTTTCGCTCTCTGAAATTAGTTTGCCAAACTTGCTGTTCATACGATTCATTCATGTTTCATTTTGAAATTTTTTTTGTGTTGTTAGTGTAATTTTATTAAAAATAGATAAAAAAATTAAATTAAAATATATTGTTTAATACTTTTATTAATAAAATTGTTTTATAATTATCACTTAATTTTATTTAACATTAATTTTTATTTTGTTTTTTTCTTTGTTTTGATTTTTTTGAGCACTAGTTCAGATAAACTAACGATAATTGTTATCAAAATTGGAGATGATAGTACATTTTTCCTGTTTCGCAGCATGTTTCAAAATAAAACGACCTGTTTCGCTCTCAAAATTTTGTATGGCAAAACATGTTGTTTTAATCATGTTTTAATCATATTGCTGTCCGTGTGAACATGGTATAAGCCGGAGGGTTAAACACAACGATAAGTTTAATCTTTTTTTTACTTGATTAAGAATTTTATTCTTATTTCAAGAAATTCAGGGATTGATTTTAGAAAGTAATCCCATTTGGGATTGTTTTGAGTACGTTTTAGTGTTATTCGTACTTGAATTTTGGAGTACGACTCGTACTTAAAGTTAACATAAAAAACGTGATTTATCCCGAGTGTTTTTCTTTCTGTGTATGTATTACTTATTTAGATTTATACTTATTTAATTTATAAAGAAACTTTTTTTTAATAATTATGTATTTACTAGTGTCCGACCGATTAGACGGCTTCGGTATCAGTCAATTAATTAATTTTCAAAGAACTTTGTAAAAATAATAAATAAACTATATGTATGTATATATCATCATATATTATACATACATAAATATATGTACTACAACAAATTTCAAATATTTTTGTAAAATAGGAAAAAATATAAATACACACATTTCAATTATGAGTCTTTTTAATTTTATATGGGGTTACAGTAGTAAATTATGAGTGGTCGGACAGGTGGTACAATTTTGCGAGGGGAAATTTAAAACAATAGTTCATTGAGACATTGTTCAGTGTGTACGTTAAGTCCAAAAATTTGTTAAACAAAATTATTAGTTGAATTGACGTAAAGGTTCACTAAGTTTACGAAATAGATTATTGAATTAAAAAATCCCTTCATTCAATTATAATCATAAATTTATGATCATTTTTTGTTATATCAACGGACAGTTTATTAAATTATTAAATGTAAGATACTTAAAAAAAATGCTTGTGAATTTTAAAGTTTAGATTTTTTATTTTGGAAATTTTTTGAATAAGTTTTGGTACAAAATAGTTTGATAACACTGTGCTAGTTGAAACAATAGGCAAGCCGGGCACAAAGCGTTTTGACATAATTCTGGTACGCTGAATCCAATGGTGCTAACCGTTTTTTAGGGTAGCTCTTGTTTTCGAGATATACCGTTATCGAAAATGGAGGAGGTTGCACAACATATACAGCCCGATTACACTACGTGACAAAATTTCAACAAAGTCGTGACAGCTTATGTTAATGTAAAATTTTCCACTGAATCAGAATATGAAGTCAGAATTGTCAAAAGTAGAACAGTTTTTGAGATAACCGTTATTTGTGTTTTTAAAAAAAGATGATGTGACTGAAATGCAAATATCTTCAAAAATTTTAAACGGATTATGTATTTCTTTCTTTTTAGTAAAAGGCTATAAAATTTCTAAAATCGCCATGGATGGCTAGTGAATTTTGGCCAAAAAACTGTCACGTAGTGTTATGTATAAAAATTCCCCGGGAGTTTCTCCCTTTTCCCATTTTTCCCATGTTAATATTTTTTTTAAGCAAAGTGCGAATAGCATCGCACTTTGCTTAAGCGATCAGCTGTTGTTCGTTTATAAATAACTTTATTGAAAATTTAACTGAAAATGTTAAAAACCACAAGTGCCTTTATGATAAAAGAGATGGTTTTTATTATAACCGAAATGTGAAGGAAAGGGCGTGGAAGCAAATTTCAGAAAAGTGTATTAAATGTGGTACGTATACATTATTTCGTTGCAAATTTCTGTTTTTTTATTTTTTTCTATTTTCATTATTAAAAAGTGGCTGATTGCAAACATAGATGGAAGCTATTACAGGAACGTTTTGGTAAAGAAATAAAGAGGCTAAATTGTCCATCAGGTAGCGGTATGTGATATTTGGACGAGTGGAAGTTTCTACAGCCCTTGATGTTTTTAAAAGACTCCCTCGCACCACGCCAGTACGCAATTTATTTTTAAAATTTCGTATATGTTTATTTTTAAATGTATTTTACAATTTTTTAGAACTCGCGATAATGTTGAAGATCTGGATGCGGATTCCGTTTTGGATCATTCAATTTTTAGTGGAGATAGTTTGCAAAGCCCACCAACACCAGTACTTCCACCTAAAAAGAAGGTAAACGTTTCTCTTGGACGATGCCTTCTTAACGACTGCTAGTTGTTTGATGAAGGAACTACCAGAGACAGTGAAGAAGGAGTTTCAAGCTCGTATGTTGCAAGAACTTTATCGGCTGAGACGAGAAAATAAATGATAATATACTCGCATGTGCCCGTGCAGAAGACTGAATTGGCAAATTGTTTTTTTTTTGTTCTTTTCTTACGAAGACAATAGAATGAAACAATTTGTTTTTTAATTTAATTTTGTTTTTTCTTTTTACCCACTTACAACTACAATTCGAGTCGGAAAGAACCCAACCAACTGTAGGGGGATGTAAGAAAAGATAAACTCACTGTTTATTGTTGGTGTTTTGTTTAAGCTTTGATATTGTTACTTACGAGTAAGACTTTGAGTGTTTAAAATTCTTATTCGCCTTGTATATTATTTTTAGCTTTCCTAAAATCTTAGGAAAAGGTTTCCTGATGAGCTGGCCTAAGCAATCAGTAAAATGCGCATAGAAGCTAGCTTTCCCTCAACAATAAATTTCAGTGTATTTATCAAATATGAAAAATTGGGAATTTAGCACGTCATACGGAAATCGTATTAATGATAAATGAAATTTTTTATTTTAAAATTTTGTGATTGAAGACATTTTTATTTTTTTTACTACTTCTATATAATTTAATTTTGTATTTGGTTTGCTAATAGTCATGGAGGACAATGTTTTGTTTTAAAATTTAATTTTTTGTTTATTTAATAGTCATTGAAGATATATTTTATTTTGTTTTTACGAACTTAGCTTATTTTTAGAATAGTACTTGGTTCTTTTGAATTTTACTGTGTTATTGAAACCCGTTTGTGATAAAAACTGAATTAAATATATATGTATTACGCATGTATTAATTCTTTAAATATTTGTGTTCCCATTTTTAAAAAATAAAAACCAATGCACGTTTTTATTTACATACATTTTCTTTTATTTATGTTTTATTTTTTAAATTTTTATTGAAAATTTAAAAATTATACACATAATTACATAAAATAGTTTTTTTTTACATAGTTGAAAAGAAATCACACAAATGGTTCCTTATTTCTGTGGAACTTCTTGCGCCGTACTGATGTGAATTTGCTGTTGGTGTTATAGATTGAATATTATTTTCAATAGCACCCCGCCATGTTCCTTCGTGAAGTTCACCATTTGAATCTTCCCAATCTACAAAATTTGTAGGAATGTAGGAAGATGCATCCTTTAGCATTATAAAATTATGCAAAGTAACGCAGGCCAATACAATTTTTTCTGCATTTTCCGGAAATAAATGCAAAGTAGTGAGTAAAACTCGCGAACGGGACATTAAAATTCTAAATGCGTTTTCAATTGTGCGACGAGCTCTTGATAACCTTTTATTGAAGATATCTTTTTCAACTGGCAAGAGCTCGCCAGGGAAAGGACGCATTCAATTTATTCCTAAAGGGAAAGCCGTATCACCAACAAAAAAATGTGGAATTTTTAACTGCTTAGTTGGCAAGCTTGTAGGTGCAGGAATTTGTAGGGTTTTGTTAAGCAGCCTTTTACCAAATTTACCAAGTTGAAAAATGCCTGTGTATAAAATAAAGCAAAATTTAAATTAAATCCAAAAAGTTGTAACAAAGAATTTCTTACCACCATCACTCTGGCTTCCATAGGCTCCGATATCTATATGGATAAATTGATATCGGGCATCACATACTGCCAACAGAACAATGGAAAATATTTTTTTGTATGAAAAAAACTGGCTACCGCTATTGGGAGGACATTGGATGGCAATATGTTTGCCATCAATTGCTCCAATACAGCTATGCATATTCCATAGCTGCCAAAAGTCTTCAGCGATTTTCTTATAATCGTTTTCGTTAGGCTCACACACGTAAGGATTGCTTAGTACGCTCCAAATCACCTCAGTTGTCTCAAGAACAATCTGCCGAACAGTTTCCTTGCCTAACTTAAACGACCACGCCAGTGATTGAAAAGAGTTTCCTTGTATCAAATATCTTTTTGCAAAAAAGAAAAAATGGTTATGGTTACTTCTTAATTTTAAATAAAAAAAACTTACAGCAATGTTACGACCAAACGACATTCTGGCTGCACGGCTTCTCTCAATGAAAACTTTGCAAGGAACGGCTTACAAGTTCAAGTAAAAGCTCATATACCCGTGGCGTCATTCGCGTGTATATAATAAATTGTTGGTGATCAATCTCCTTCATCATTAGAAACGTCCTTACGAAGAATCCATTCTTCTTTCTGTCACGATTTATTTCCCTTACTGAACAGGAGCGGTTTCTTTTATTTGTTATTTCACTCATTTCTTGAAGTACACGTGATCCATCCAATGCACATTTCATTAATTTTACAGACTTTAAATATTTTAGTTCTTTATCCATTTTTTCACAATAATAACAAAATCTCTAATTTCAATGTTTTACGTTAAATGCATCAGTGTTGCATTTTTTAGTACCTTTTTGTTTATGTGTTTATTTGCTTTTCAAATGAATAAAAAAATAACATAAATTTAATTGTTTATTGTAGTATATTTATAAGTTGTAAACATTCAACAAAATTTTGTCCAATTATTGATATATAAAAGAAATAAAACAATAAAATAGGTAAGCAAAAGTACAAATGTTTGCAACTAAGCGCAGATGAAATTTAAGTTCAAAAAGTACAATATAGCCACTACAAAGTCGTCAATAATTTGCTTAAGCATTTGACATGCTTTTCGTTGATTTTTGACAGTACCTTAAGCTAGCATAAGCATATTATAGTTAGCCCTTAAATCTTTCTAATTGTCGGTCAATAATTTATTATAGGTCGAAACCACAACCAATTTAAATGCTGACGTCCGTTTTTATAAAGATACATTAATAATAAATAGATTTCATATAGATCCACACCCAAAAAATATTCGAACTGTCGGTGGAGGGCATTAAATATTCGGCAAAGCCGAATACAGCACTCTAATTTGATTGATGCTATATTGGTCGCTAATAATGTAGTCTGGGTTAAATTGAACGTCCTTGAAACTGAAGAAACTTGTTGTTGAGAATATAGCAAAGCTTTACTGAGAATCGGCTTCTGAAAACCTTTTTCGAATTGTTGGCCGTTTGGTGTGGTTATAAAACTCTGTTGAGGGGGAGAGAGTTTGTGTGCGTACCATAACTTAGCAAATGTTTTAGATTCTGAAAAATTTACATACGAGTATAAATAAGATATTATAAAAAACATATTCCTTATATTTTACTTGCCTTCATTGATTTTTTCAACTTTTTGCAGATCTTTTAAATACATACAAGCTGAAATGCTTACGGTTTTTTTATTCTAGCCAAAAATTTAATATTTCCGATGTCGAATTAGAATATCGATATTTGGCTAAAACGAAGTGCTTCACATTTTCTCCAATACAGGTCATAATCATTTGCAATTATATTTTCAGACGGTGCTAATAAAAAACAAAAATAATATTATAAACTTACCACTTTTCCTCAGTACATAATATTGGCTGCTTAAGTGTTTCCTTGGACAATCGTTTTATAATGGCCAATTTCTTGTTAAATTTTTCTATTTGCTTAGAAATAATAATAATTAAGTTAGAAAATAATTTAAAAAAAACAAACACTTACTAGATCGATGGATGGATTTTTATGTATGTTCCGCTTGAAAAATATTATTTATCTCGTAAAATTAAAGGATTTATTTTCAACTTTTGGTGAAAGGATATAAAAAGCGGAAATTCGTCGAAATAGCTAGATTTTAAAGAGTTCGAAAGTCGATTTATTGTAGAAAGATTTTGTTCTTGACATTCAAATGATTTTTTCTAATTTTGAAATTCAAATTCGAATTTCGCTGCATCGCCAATGGGTAATGAAAAAATAATTTCCTTATATGGTGTGGTTGTTGAATTTTTAAAATTTAAATTGCAATTTTTTCTTCTATAATTAAAAGAAACAAAAATCAAACTTAACAATAGATGATGAAACAGAACTGGGGCTGAACGATGTTTTTCATACAGTTTGACATAAAACAAGTAAGAGTGCTATATTCGGCTGTGCCGAATCTTATATACCCTTCACCATTGTGCGAGCAGATACCAAAGCAACTAGAGAAAAACAAAATAATTTTACATATACATACATATGTATTTACAATACTAAAAGCTTCATTATAAATTAAATTTTAAAATCGAAAACTGGTAAATATTTTTTTAAAATCGTTTTTAGAACATAAAAGTTAAAAAAAAATTTCTCTTTGAAAAACCAAGATTCGAACCAGAGGACTCACAGTTTCTAAACTCAACCCCCAAGACGCCTGAACCATGAACGAACGTTGTTTGAACATCATTAAAATTAAATATGGCTCCTTTTACCGTTCACAACTCAACTCAGTTGTGTCAACTCAACTCAGTTGTGTCAACTCAACTCAGCAAAGTTGTAAACCGAATCAACTTATTTGAGTTGTGAACCGTAATAGTGGCCTATATTCACCAAAATGGTCTGTACCATATATGTGTGTTTGTTTGTTTCTTTTAGTAAAGGCATTGTTGTCATACCGTAGATTTATCTTTTTTTGGCGAGTTTTTAAGTGGCAAAAATAATCAAAAATTCCCCGTTTCTATTTGTTAAAATTATTTCGTTAAATAGATGAAATAATAAAGAAGGGTGGTAACGAAAATCATATTGGGCCTTCTGCTAGTATATGTAAACAAATGCAAAGGGGGGGGGGGGGGGGAAGAGACGGATATCGTTAAATCAACTTCGCTTTTCATAAGGACCCAGAATCTATTGTGTCCGAAAATGGGTATTTTCCAAAAAAAAAATTATATTTTGGTCATAACTTTTTTGTATCTGAACCGATTTTTCCGAAATTTTCAGAAAATATTTTCTACTAAAAATTTCCGATCTTTTGATATATAACGCGTAACCAGAGGTCATATGACAGTCCAAAAAAGCAGGGTTTTATACAATTTTTGATATTTTTTGCACGGGAGGTACCACGCCCACTTGTTCAATCCCGCCCACATTTTGTGGAATGCTGTATATTGATAACCTTAATGTGTGTACCTAATTTGGAAACTTTGGCTCTTGCCGTTCTCCAGATATACACAAAAAAGTAATAAAAATACAACAACAACAAGGGATTTTTGGAAAAAATTAGAGGTAGTCGTGGTTTTTTGCTCATATCTCAGCCATTTTTGGACCGATGTGGCTGAATTTCAATAGCAAGAAATGGTGGACTATATGTGACATAAGTGTGAAACAACCTAGCCGCTATCATGTCTGGAGTCTCCGGAAAACACATATCAAACGTAAGACGGACAGACGGACGGACAGACGGACAGACGGACGGACGGACAGACGGACGGACATCGTTAAATCAACTTCGCTTTTCATAAGGACCCAGAATATATATACTTTATAGTACTTTGTAGTATCAATATTGTAGAAATTACAAACGGAATGACAAACTTATATATACCCTTTTACCTTCGGTGAAGGGTATAATTATGCCAGAGAATGCGGTCGAGAAATAAAATCAATTTTATTTTGAGGACGTTTTTTCTAATGCTCTCACATAAAGACGCTTATTCTCTTAACAATGCTACCATACTTTCATTCAATTCTATACAATTTGTAAACAAAGAAAAATAAGAACAAAAGAAAAAGAAAGAAATGAGAGAGATTTTGAAGTTACTGCCGACGTTTTAATTATGGGCTTTAGAATTTTTGCCTGAAGTTGAAGACTCAATTCTGTTTCATCATTAGAGCTGTAAAACTATCGATAGCCGGCCCAATCGATAGTTTTGATAGTTAGCTTAAAAACTATCGATAGTATCGAAAAGTTTCTATGCAACTTCTGTGGACATGGTAGTCAATGAAGGTGGTAAAAATTTAAAACTTTTAAAACTTCATTTATAGAAAACGTTTTTCTGGTATAAAGACCACTATAAATTTCAGTATCATCTTTAAATTTCAGTATCATCTATAGTTTATAACTAATAGAAACTTTATATAGAAATAGATACGGTTGTCATCAGGGTTGTCAGTTTTTTTCACCTTCGGCGTCAAAATATTCAACTTAAGTCTAGAAATTTAAAAGGTTATTTCGTAACCTTTGCGCTGAAAATTTATTTTTTGAATTTTGGAAAATGTTAAAAAAAATTTTTTCAAGAAAGGATTTCTCCCTTTATAAAATAACCCCTTTAATTTTTTTAAGTCTTTTCGTTAAGAAAACCAGTTGGAGTGCTATATTCGGCTGTGCCGAATCGTTGATACCCTCCATCGACAGTTCAAATGTTTTAGGAGTGATATCGATATGATGTCTATTTATAATAAATTTATCTTTATGAAAACAGACATCAGCATTAAAATTGGTTGCGATTTAAACCTATATTAAATTATTGACCGACAATCTTGAATAAAATATCATGCTTCGTAACAGTTTTAGCCGAACTCAAACGATTTATAGGAGGGGAATTTATATTGGAGCCATGGTTAGTTATGAACCAATCATCCCAAAATTCTGCAGAGTCAAAACAGCGGTGAAATTAGTTTAAGCGTTTACAGTGAATTTCAAAAGGCTGCTAAATATGGGATCTAAGGTAAATTACACTGAACAACACAAAAAGTTTTCCAGCTCTGGCACATTCTTATTGTTAATCGGCATAAGAAACCATGTGACCCTTGTTGAAGCGAGTTTCATGAGCAACCTGTGGCTTATTTCATCTCCCTAAGGTTTTTATTGTTGCTGCTTCAACTATTATTATTTTTTTTTCTTTAATTTCTAATTTTCTTTGGTTATTATTATCTTTTTTTATTTTTGTTAATTTTGGTTTATTGAATTTTAAGTTTGAATTTGATTTGTATTTACACTTTAATTTGCACTATTTTTGAACTTCTTTGAATTTGTCTTTCTTTTTTTTTGAGTGTAGAATACTCGCTACTTTTTTTATTATTTCTCTTTGTTCCCTTTTTTCTCATATTGTACATACTGAACTCACTTCATTTTGTAATTTCGAATAAGCAATAGGCTTAATTAAATTTGTTAAAATTGAATTTGAAACCTACCGTGTTTCTTTTATTTTGAATTTGGAAAATACTTATAAAAGGCTAGGCAACGATACTAGCCCCAACATTTGGTCCTTCGATGAATCCTAGAGGAGCTAGGATTGGAATAACCAGTGGCATACCTGTCCACTGAATGCCAGCAACAGTTGTTCTACCGTAACAACTGCGGCAAATTTGGTTGAAGTGTCGTCCATAGTTGTTCCACCGCAACAACTACGACATCAGCAGCAGTTCCAGCAGGAAGGTAAACGTTCACAATTGTGCTAAAAATTCCAAGAAGGAAGAAAGGTCTACCAGACGATTGATTTTCGAGAGGAAAAATCAACAAGGTAACCATTAATTATCATCAAAAGAATTAGATTGGGTAAGTACAGTGTTTTAATTATATTTAGTGCGATTGTGTGAGTTTTATTGAAAAGTGCAAAGAAAATTAATTAAAATTACTGCATAATCATATCCAAACAAGGTATCGAACATAACCTTAAAATTTAATAAAAAAGCCATCACTGATACAAAAAATCCCAAACGTGCCAACACTATTAAAAATTACCAACACTGGTATATAAGAAAAAGCAACGGAGTTTTTTTTATATACATGCGCACTGCTGTTAAACATAATTGCCATACTCGTCACACTCATTACTAAGTGGTTCAATTCCGTCAGGTTCCCCAACTTTTATGTACAATTAAATCATTACGGACAAGGTTAAAGTCATTGTTCAATCGCGGAAAAAGGTAATGAAAAAGAAAATATAAGTGCATATTGTGTAAAACAAAAAATCTAAATAAAAAATAATTAAATTAAAAGAAGCATTTTTGAAATTAAAAAAAAAGGAAAACAGTGAGAGAAGAACATTAATAAAAGGCACTGAATTTATGGAAAAAGAAAATATTAAAAAAAAAATTGAATTAAAGTGGTGGTAAAAAGAAAAGAAAAACACACAAAACAATAACCACAACACAACAAGAAGAGGCTGTCTCAAAGAAACAAGAGTTCCCGGTACGAAGATTTTGCGGGCGAACGGTGAGTGTAGTGCAGTTAAATTATTCACATATCACATATCACTCATAAAAGATTATGATTTGGTAGATTCTAATTTTAAGTTAGCTTGGCAGGCTTTGAAAAACCGCTACGAGAATAAGCGACTTTTAATTAACAATCAAATTGGAAAAATTTATGGCATCCAGGCCCCTCAGAATGAAACTTTGAAATTTTTAAGGCAACTTCAAAACACGGTGAGCGATGGTTTGTCGATTATTAGTTCATTTCAAGATGAGGTGGCTGATAATGACCCCTTTCTTATGCATATTTGCACTTCAAAGCTCCCAGAAGAAATTTCGCGTGCGTGGGAAGATTCTTTAAATAACCATAAGGAACTGCCTACTTGGCAACAACTTAACAAATTCCTGTCTGAGCGAATTGAAACTTTAGAAACTTTTACGAATTTAAGGAAGCCGCCCGGCCGAGACAACAATACCTCAAAATCCGAAGTTTTTTATTCTAATGCTGAAACTGATAAAGGTAAATTTAGCTGCAAGAAATGCCAACAGAATCATCCATTACGATTCTGCAAATATTTTAAGGGCTTGTCTGTCCATGATAAAATCAAATATGTTTATACGAACAAATTTTGTGCGAATTGTTTTCCCCCCACTCATTTCAAAACGAAATGCCAGAGCACCAGTAGCTGCAACAGATGCAATCAAAGGCATCACACCATGTTATATATTGAAGAAGATCAAGCAAGAAAGGTCCCCACTCAAAGGGCGTAATCTCATCAGCGTGTCCGTTTTTTTTTTCATTATTTTTTATTGAATCTTCATATATTAAATATGAACTAACAATAATTAATCAAATCTTATTCTAATACTTTATTTATGTCCTGTCAGTGCCAGACAAAATTTTTCTTCATCACGGGTTCTGTTCACTTATATAGGTGTTTATCGCTCATCTAATTGGGTAAGTGCTGCAGTGTCTCTTCTTCTTAAGCGAGTGTGGCCGCCATGGCTTAAAATATTTCGAGCTAGTGGATTTGGGTGTTGTTCAAGCCTTTTTAAATATTTTACTGCATATTTTGTAATCATAGTTTTTACTAATGGAACATTGAGATCCTTGTGAATATTTGAGTTTTTAACATACCAAGGGGCAGCTGTGATTATTCGAAGAAGTTTGTTTTGGCGCCTTTGAATTTTTTCGATATTTGAGGGCGAGGCAGTGCCCCATAGTTGAATACCGTAGCACCATATTGGCTTTAAAATAGAGTTGTAAAGTAGTAGTTTGCAATCGAGACTAAGAACAGAATTGCTTCCAATAAGCCAGTTAATTTGAATTGCTTTTAGTTTCATTTGGGTAAACTTTGCTTCTATATGGCTTTTCCACGTTAAACGGCGATCTAGATGAATACCGAGGTATTTTACATGCGAATTTTGAGGCACTAAATGATTATTGATTTTAATAGGGGGGCATGTTTCCCGACGCAAGGTAAATGTTACATGTACGCATTTTTGCTCATTGACCTTTATCCTCCATTGCTTTAGCCACAGTTGGAGTTGAAATATATGATCCTGTAGGTATCGAGATGCTTCTTGACTGTTTTCGTGCACGCTTAGAAAAGCTGTGTCATCAGCAAATGCTGAAGTTTGGGTGTAGTTGTTTGTTGGCATATCCGAGGTATATATTAAGTATAAAAGTGGGCCCAGGATGCTTCCCTGAGGGACTACAGCTTCAATTGGCTGAGGAGAGCTTAAATAATCACCTTCTTTAATAATGAACTTTCGATTGACTAAGTAGCTTTCTAACAGCTTGTGTGTGTTTACTGGTAAGTTTAGCTTCAATTTATGTAATAAGCCTTCATGCCAGACTTTATCAAAAGCTTGAGAAACATCGATGAAGAGAGCGGAACAATATTTTCTTTCTTCAAAGGCTTTTCTTATTGCGTTTACTATACGATTTGTTTGCTCAATTGTGCTGTGTTGTCTTCTAAAGCCGAATTGGTGGTTAAGAATACATCTGTTTTCATTTAGAATTGGGGTCAATTTTGACGCTAACAGCTTCTCAAACAGCTTTGATATATTTAAAAGTAAGCTTATAGGCCTATATGACTAAACTTTTGTGTGATCCTTTCCTGGTTTAGGTATCATGATGACTAAGCAAACCTTCCACTTTTGAGGATAGTACTCCAGGCGTAAAATAGCATTAAAATTAAAAGAATAATTCTCCTTGCTAAGCTGGGTAGCTCCAAAAGCATTTTGTTGCTGATCTTATCAAAACCAGGAGCCTTCTTGGGGTTTAAATCACAAATAGCCTTTTCGATTTCTTTTATCTCAAATCTTAGGGGAACAGCTGCTCTAGCAGCAATAGGTGGTAACTCGACCGCCATATCGTGAGATATGTTTGGGGTAAATACGTTTTTTAAATGATTAACAAACAGATTTCCTTTTTCAACATCATTTCTTGCCAAATTCAAGTTTCTTAATGGCGGATTAGAGACAACTGGCCTTTTGAGATTTCTAGCTGCACGCCATAATGAGTAGTCTGATTGTGGAGTTGCATCAAGTTCCTTAAGATATTTTTCCAGAGAAGCCGTTTTCTGAGTATGCAGTAACTTTCTAAGCCTTTTTGTACAGTCTTTTAGTAAGTTCTTAAGTTGAGGGGATCTTTGCAATTGCCACTCTCTACGAGCTCTCCTTTTTTCAGACAAGAGACGGTCGACATCTGAGGAATATATTTTATTATTCTTGGTTTTTTTGGGGGCAATACTGGAATGTTGAACAGCTAGTTTTAGAAAACTGTCAAAATTGACAATAGAGCGATCTATACACTCCGGTGTGCTAAGCGGAATATTTTCTGTGCAATGGGTACTGAGATATTTTTATATTTTAACCAATTTATATGTGTAGCTGACGTCGCTATGTAACCAGAGGGAGATTCAATTCTATTGGTGTTTATTATAGTTACTATTGTAGGCGTGTGATCAGAGGATAATTCTACGGAAGCTTCAACGTGGATCGTTTCTGTGGGTATGTTTTTAACCACACCAAAATCGATGATATCTGGAATTTTTTGCGCATCAGCAGGCCAATATGTTGGTTGGCCACTCGCTACAACATTAAAATTCATTTTAGAGATTGTATTAAACAAAACACGGTGTTATAAGTCGTGACCCCCAGAAGGTATGTTTTGCGTTGTAATCGCCAGCAGCCAGGAAACAGGGCCCCAGTGACTTATAATATTGGCTTTCTGCTATTGCAAATCTAAAGATGAAATTACTATGCTTCGATTTAGCTCTTCAACACAAATGTTCGTTGCTTGGAGATAATCTTCACGATGAACACACATTGGGTAGTGTTTAATTCGGTTTTTCATTAAAATAGCAGAACCTTCACAAGCTGTATCTCGAGGGTCCTTGGTATCATATAGAGTATAACCATTAATTTTAAACGTATTTCTTGAGGTCAAATGAGTTTCAGAAACCATCATGACATCAATTTGTTTATTTTTAAGAAAGTATTCTAATTCATTTTTATGTTGGCGGATGCCGTTTGCGTTCCAAAAGCAAATTTTTAAACAGTTTATGGCTTGTTAAGTACAGCTTGCAATAACATCGATTGCATTCTAAGAATTTCCTGCATCATATTACCCATTGTGCTTGTAAAATTATTTACTGTTTGCACTAATGTTTTTATGGTTTTTTCTAGACGACTTAGATTAGAAACTGGAGTTTCGTAATTACTTGACGAAGCGCCTTGCATTGATACATTGTTTGATTTTAAGACGTTAACATAAGAGGTTCTGTTACTACTAGGCTGCGGAGCCTGAAGGTCATTACTAGGGCAACCAAAAAAAAGCACTAAAAAAACATTTTTAAGCTCTTAAAAAAAGCGTTTAAAAACATGAAAATAAGCTGTTAAAATTAAAAAAAAGCAATTTAAACTTGTTTATTTTCCACTTAATTCGTTTAATACGTTGTTATAGTAAATTATAAGTTGATGCAATATACTTTCTAAAAGAAAACTTTGTCTGTTTGGAGTCAGCAAGTTCTCGTACATAGAAAAAGTTCTTCCTACGTCTACAGATGTTAAGAGAGCATATTTAAAATTGAGTATTCGCTCTGAAGTATATTTTATACGATTGGACTCACAATTCCGCTTGCCTCCCAAAATATCCCCAATATCTTTTAATACCGAAAATCCTTCATTTTTTAATGAAACTGATTTAAATTTTGTATTAACTTTGTCTCCTATATCTCCTGGAACGCGGGACATTTTTCTTACGGTCCACAACTATGTTCACTTAGAAGGCCGATGAAAGATTTTTTGTTTCCAAATTTGTTACAACTTCGTGTAAAACCCCAAAATTTGCAGAAATTAACAATATTTGATATAAAGAGAAATTCTTAATAGCTAAAACTATATTAAAAAAGCAAAAAATAATACGTTACTATACCAAAAACAGAGAGAAGGGGAGCTAACAGACGTTACTTTATACAAAAACTATATTTAAAAAGAAATAAGACGTTACAAAGTATGTTTACCATCATAGTTGAACTTACAAACTGAGGGATTTGATCGTAAGAATACAGCTATGGAATTTTCGAGAGAAATGAACTTAAACAAGCAAATAAAAAAAAAAAGTTGATGAAAAGGCTTAATACTAAAAACATAAACACATACAAATTATACACAACACTATAAAAAGTACGTTACACTACCGCTAAGACAGAGTTGCATAAAAATCAAGTAAGAAAGTATAGTAAGAAAGTATTTAAAAACAAGTTTCGAGAGTGTATGGCTATATGAATAAGGATCTATCTTTGTTTTAAATTTCATTAAAATCGGTTAAATAGTTACTTATGGGCAGAAATTGACCATATCTCCCCTCGTGATCCTATTTTTTAAAAAATGCATACCTTACGTGTCCATATAAATATGGAGATATCTACATATGTCTTAAATTGTATTTAAATTGGTTTGATAGTGGGCACAAAGACCCTCTTCCGGAAAGCAGCTTGTATGGGGGCTATATTAAATTATGGACCGATTCACCCTTGTGCCAATTAGAACCAAATACCAAATTTCATTAAATAATCTTTAAAATTGCGACCTGCACTTTGCGCACGAGGTTACATGGACAGCCAGCCAGCCGAACGGACATCGTTAGATCGACTCAACAAGTGATTATGAGTTGATCGATATACTTTAGGAACAATATTTTATGGTGTTTCTCACATCAGCATAAATGCATAATACCCTCTCCACTCTTTAGTGTAGCTATAATAACATTCAGAGATAATATAGGTTTTTGGGATGATATTGTTCAAGGGAAGCACAAAATATTGAAAACTTTGAAAAAAAAAGTTGCTCATAAAAAAAATAATAATAACGATTTTTGCAAAATTTTATTAAATAAGTTATTTTTCATATGAAAAAAATAAAAAATTATATTAAAATGGCAAAATAAGTAAAAAAAAGCCGATATCGAAAAAAAAAACTTAAAAAAAGCCGATATTGCCAAAATAAGCAAAAAAAAAGCTCTAACAAATATAGCTCATTTTCTTTGTTTTCTTATGATCGGAATTTGTGTTCAATCAAAATCTTTCTATCTTGTAAACCAAAAAATAAGCATTTGCTTTTTTTTGGTTGCCCTAGTCATTACTGTTTACTTGATTTGTTACCTGCATTTGAGGGGGATTAGTTTTCGGTCCAACCGACTGCTTGACGATAGTATATACAGGGCATCCTCTATAATTGGCAGTGTGATTACCACCACAGTTGCTGCATTTTTTTACGTTGGGGTCGGTTTTAGACTTATCGCAAAGAACTGTACCATGTAATTCACCACATACTACGCAAACAGGGGGTAAGTAGCAGTATGCCTTAGAATGGCCAAATTCTTGGCAGTTCAGACATTGAACGGGACCACCTCTTTTGTGCGGCTCCTCTATAGTTACTTTTCTGTACAGAATGTATTTTAAATAAAAGATGGGATGTGTTTCAATTTTTTTAAGCTTAACGTCGCCGGGTTCAAACTCCACTCGAAAAAGTGGTTGGGGAATTTTTTCTCTATTTTTAATGTTTACTACATGTTTAACCTTGAAGCCTTTTTCTTTTAGGAATGTTTTTACCTCTTCTGGGTCCACACATGAGTCAATACCCTTAATCACTACCTGAAGACCTTTACTGCTTTTCAGTTGGTATGTATAAAAGTTTTTTTTTAGTGCTTCAAAGTTGTTTATTAATTTGCGAAAATCATTCTCATGATTGACTTGTATTTTGGTCTCGTTTATACTACCACGCTTGATAGCCGCTACGTAAAACGAATTTTCACCTATCACTGATATCAAACTCTTTATGAGCTCATTTGAATTTTGCTCCCTAAGATATATCGGGGGAGGCTTGGACGATTTTCTGACGTTTGTTGCTTCAGAGGATTCATCCTCCAGAATTGCAAAACGATTTTGAGAATTTATTTTATCAAAAGATGGTTCTTTTGAGGCCGAAGCAACTGCTGCAGAGGTAGGGCTGCGTCCCCGTTTAAGCACTGTTATGTACCTGTTTTACGTTAAATGCATCAGTGTTGCATTTTTTAGTACCTTTTTATTTATGTGTTTATTATAAAAATAACATAAATTTAATTGTTTATTGTAGTATATTTATAAGTTGTAAACATTCAACAAAATTTTGTCCAATTATTGATATATAAAAGAAATAAAACAGGTAAGCAAAAGTACAAATGTTTGCAACTAAGCGCAGATGAAATTTAAGTTCAAAAAGTACAATATAGCCACTACAAAGTCGTCAATAATTTGCTTAAGCATTTGACATGCTTTTCGTTGATTTTTGACAGTACCTTAAGCTAGCATAAGCATATTATAGTTAGCCCTTAAATCTTTCTAATTGTCGGTCAATAATTTATTATAGGTCGAAACCACAACCAATTTAAATGCTGACGTCCGTTTTTATAAAGATACATTAATAATAAATAGATTTCATATAGATCCACACCCAAAAAATATTCGAACTGTCGGTGGAGGGCATTAAATATTCGGCAAAGCCGAATACAGCACTCTAATTTGATTGATGCTATATTGGTCGCTAATAATGTAGTCTGGGTTAAATTGAACGTCCTTGAAACTGAAGAAACTTGTTGTTGAGAATATAGCAAAGCTTTACTGAGAATCGGCTTCTGAAAACCTTTTTCGAATTGTTGGCCGTTTGGTGTGGTTATAAAACTCTGTTGAGGGGGAGAGAGTTTGTGTGCGTACCATAACTTAGCAAATGTTTTAGATTCTGAAAAATTTACATACGAGTATAAATAAGATATTATAAAAAACATATTCCTTATATTTTACTTGCCTTCATTGATTTTTTCAACTTTTTGCAGATCTTTTAAATACATACAAGCTGAAATGCTTACGGTTTTTTTATTCTAGCCAAAAATTTAATATTTCCGATGTC
This sequence comes from Pollenia griseotomentosa, assembly GCA_963931875.1. Classification (NCBI taxonomy): domain Eukaryota; kingdom Metazoa; phylum Arthropoda; class Insecta; order Diptera; family Polleniidae; genus Pollenia; species Pollenia griseotomentosa. The sequence continues at coordinate 126,687,775 of OZ007561.1, read as the reverse complement.
GAATTAGAATATCGATATTTGGCTAAAACGAAGTGCTTCACATTTTCTCCAATACAGGTCATAATCATTTGCAATTATATTTTCAGACGGTGCTAATAAAAAACAAAAATAATATTATAAACTTACCACTTTTCCTCAGTACATAATATTGGCTGCTTAAGTGTTTCCTTGGACAATCGTTTTATAATGGCCAATTTCTTGTTAAATTTTTCTATTTGCTTAGAAATAATAATAATTAAGTTAGAAAATAATTTAAAAAAAACAAACACTTACTAGATCGATGGATGGATTTTTATGTATGTTCCGCTTGAAAAATATTATTTATCTCGTAAAATTAAAGGATTTATTTTCAACTTTTGGTGAAAGGATATAAAAAGCGGAAATTCGTCGAAATAGCTAGATTTTAAAGAGTTCGAAAGTCGATTTATTGTAGAAAGATTTTGTTCTTGACATTCAAATGATTTTTTCTAATTTTGAAATTCAAATTCGAATTTCGCTGCATCGCCAATGGGTAATGAAAAAATAATTTCCTTATATGGTGTGGTTGTTGAATTTTTAAAATTTAAATTGCAATTTTTTCTTCTATAATTAAAAGAAACAAAAATCAAACTTAACAATAGATGATGAAACAGAACTGGGGCTGAACGATGTTTTTCATACAGTTTGACATAAAATTATGCCAGAGAATGCGGTCGAGAAATAAAATCAATTTTATTTTGAGGACGTTTTTTCTAATGCTCTCACATAAAGACGCTTATTCTCTTAACAATGCTACCATACTTTCATTCAATTCTATACAATTTGTAAACAAAGAAAAATAAGAACAAAAGAAAAAGAAAGAAATGAGAGAGATTTTGAAGTTACTGCCGACGTTTTAATTATGGGCTTTAGAATTTTTGCCTGAAGTTGAAGACTCAATTCTGTTTCATCATTAGAGCTGCAAAACTATCGATAGCCGGCCCAATCGATAGTTTTGATAGTTAGCTTAAAAACTATCGATAGTATCGAAAAGTTTCTATGCAACTTCTGTGGACATGGTAGTCAATGAAGGTGGTAAAAATTTAAAACTTTTAAAACTTCATTTATAGAAAACGTTTTTCTGGTATAAAGACCACTATAAATTTCAGTATCATCTTTAAATTTCAGTATCATCTATAGTTTATAATTAATAGAAACTTTATATAGAAATAGATACGGTTGTCATCAGGGTTGTCAGTTTTTTTCACCTTCGGCGTCAAAATATTCAACTTAAGTCTAGAAATTTAAAAGGTTATTTTGTAACCTTTGCGCTGAAAATTTATTTTTTGAATTTTGGAAAATGTTAAAAAAAATTTTTTCAAGAAAGGATTTCTCCCTTTATAAAATAACCCCTTTAATTTTTTTAAGTCTTTTCGTTAAGAAAACCAGTTGGAGTGCTATATTCGGCTGTGCCGAATCGTTGATACCCTCCATCGACAGTTCAAATGTTTTAGGAGTGATATCGATATGATGTCTATTTATAATAAATTTATCTTTATGAAAACAGACATCAGCATTAAAATTGGTTGCGATTTAAACCTATATTAAATTATTGACCGACAATCTTGAATAAAATATCATGCTTCGTAACAGTTTTAGCCGAACTCAAACGATTTATAGGAGGGGAATTTATATTGGAGCCATGGTTAGTTATGAACCAATCATCCCAAAATTCTGCAGAGTCAAAACAGCGGTGAAATTAGTTTAAGCGTTTACAGTGAATTTCAAAAGGCTGCTAAATATGGGATCTAAGGTAAATTACACTGAACAACACAAAAAGTTTTCCAGCTCTGGCACATTCTTATTGTTAATCGGCATAAGAAACCATGTGACCCTTGTTGAAGCGAGTTTCATGAGCAACCTGTGGCTTATTTCATCTCCCTAAGGTTTTTTTTGTTGCTGCTTCAACTATTATTATTTTTTTTTCTTTAATTTCTAATTTTCTTTGGTTATTATTATCTTTTTTTATTTTTGTTAATTTTGGTTTATTGAATTTTAAGTTTGAATTTGATTTGTATTTACACTTTAATTTGCACTATTTTTGAACTTCTTTGAATTTGTCTTTCTTTTTTTTTGAGTGTAGAATACTCGCTACTTTTTTTATTATTTCTCTTTGTTCCCTTTTTTCTCATATTGTACATACTGAACTCACTTCATTTTGTAATTTCGAATAAGCAATAGGCTTAATTAAATTTGTTAAAATTGAATTTGAAACCTACCGTGTTTCTTTTATTTTGAAAATACTTATAAAAGGCTAGGCAACGATACTAGCCCCAACATTTGGTCCTTCGATGAATCCTAGAGGAGCTAGGATTGGAATAACCAGTGGCATACCTGTCCACTGAATGCCAGCAACAGTTGTTCTACCGTAACAACTGCGGCAAATTTGGTTGAAGTGTCGTCCATAGTTGTTCCACCGCAACAACTACGACATCAGCAGCAGTTCCAGCAGGAAGGTAAACGTTCACAATTGTGCTAAAAATTCCAAGAAGGAAGAAAGGTCTACCAGACGATTGATTTTCGAGAGGAAAAATCAACAAGGTAACCATTAATTATCATCAAAAGAATTAGATTGGGTAAGTACAGTGTTTTAATTATATTTAGTGCGATTGTGTGAGTTTTATTGAAAAGTGCAAAGAAAATTAATTAAAATTACTGCATAATCATATCCAAACAAGGTATCGAACATAACCTTAAAATTTAATAAAAAAGCCATCACTGATACAAAAAATCCCAAACGTGCCAACACTATTAAAAATTACCAACACTGGTATATAAGAAAAAGCAACGGAGTTTTTTTTATATACATGCGCACTGCTGTTAAACATAATTGCCATACTCGTCACACTCATTACTAAGTGGTTCAATTCCGTCAGGTTCCCCAACTTTTATGTACAATTAAATCATTACGGACAAGGTTAAAGTCATTGTTCAATCGCGGAAAAAGGTAATGAAAAAGAAAATATAAGTGCATATTGTGTAAAACAAAAAATCTAAATAAAAAATAATTAAATTAAAAGAAGCATTTTTGAAATTAAAAAAAAAAGGAAAACAGTGAGAGAAGAACATAAATAAAAGGCACTGAATTTATGGAAAAAGAAAATATTAAAAAAAAAATTGAATTAAAGTGGTGGTAAAAAGAAAAGAAAAACACACAAAACAATAACCACAACACAACAAGAAGAGGCTGTCTCAAAGAAACAAGAGTTCCCGGTACGAAGATTTTGCGGGCGAACGGTGAGTGTAGTAACTGCACATTATTCACATATAAATGGTTTTTTTTTTATGAAGAATTTGGCAATTTGGGTTAATTTAACTAAAAAACAAAAGGCAGTGGTTTGGCATAGTCATTTAAAAAATAATAAAGAAGTATTTTTTTTTTATTAAAAATTTACACGGTGACCTTTCAATTGGTACACAAATTTTTTGTAAGCATCAGTATACTTGGATGCTCAGTGACAACGAGTCTTACTAAAGTTGAAAATAAAGGGTGTTTCGAACAGTGCTAATTTTTTAAGGAGAATTTAAAGGGTGGCCCTTCAAGTGGTGCGCACATTTTGGAAAATAGCATTAATATTGAATGCAAAAATACATCAAGTTTACTAAAATTTGGAATAAAAAGGGTGAACCGAAAAGAGGTGATTCAAAAAAAAAAAAAATTCTACACAGAAGCCATAACGAATGGTACACAATTAAAGCATTATTTAATGGAAAAATTTAATGCTTATGAACAACCCGTTCGAAATTTTTTGTGAAGTTTGTTCGATTATTTTTGAAAAATTGTTTGGAGAAAAGAGTGCGTAATTTTTGAAAAATTTAATTTGAAGCACAATTATAATAATTATATTGGGAATTTTTATGAGTAGATTTTTTAATAAATTTTACGAAATCTGAGTAGAATTAAATTGTGGATAAATATTGAAAATAATTTTTTTGGTGGTAAAGGGAAAAGATGTTAATAAACAAAAGGTTTTAAAAGAAAAAATTTTATTTAAACATTTGAACAAACCTGATCTGGTGCTAGATAATCATCTGAAGAAATTGTTGGTAGTTTGAATCGAGTATTTTTGAAAATTTTTGGTTAAACTTAACGCTGTTTTTTAAACATTTTACTTCGCTTTCATTCGTCGCGAATAATTTTAATATACCTTTGTATAAGGTTGAATTTCTTCAAGATTGTTGTTTTGCTAATTTTTTCATTTCGGCTTGAGAAATCGGTGAGGTATAAAATATTTTAAGGCTTTGGGCAAAATTTTATAAAAATGGTTTCGGAAAGAGCATGTAAATACGACATTCGACAAGTAGTTAATTTCTGCGCTACTTTTGAAAAGATTTCTTCAGAAGCTTTGACGATTTCACTTTTAGAGGTAAAGCAGTCTGAACTTGAAAGAAGATGGCTGAAGATGATAGCAACATTTGAAGAATTCATCAAAGGCTATGAAAAGGTGAAAGAAGAAGAAGAATTTCGAGATGAAATTACTCTGAGATACGAAGATGCCTGTGAACAGTGCCAGATGCTAAAGGCTTAAATAATGGACTTGTTAAAGGCTAAGGCTCCACAACAAAAAGCGGCAGATACAACAGTACGTCAGTCGTCTCTTAAGTTACCTGCGGTCGAAACCCAAACGTTTGAAGGGGGTTTCGACAAATGGCCAGCATTTAGGGATATGTTTAGGCCAGTGGTTGGAAATGAGCCTTCGGTGGCACCTGCGCACAAATTATATTATTTACTTGGCAAGACGAGGGGGGAGGCCTACCAACTCATAAAAGATTATGATTTGGTAGATTCTAATTTTAAGTTAGCTTGGCAGGCTTTGAAAAACCGCTACGAGAATAAGCGACTTTTAATTAACAATCAAATTAGAAAAATTTATGGCATCCAGGCCCCTCAGAATGAAACTTTGAAATTTTTAAGGCAACTTCAAAACACGGTGAGCGATGGTTTGTCGATTATTAGTTCATTTCAAGATGAGGTGGCTGATAATGACCCCTTTCTTATGCATATTTGCACTTCAAAGCTCCCAGAAGAAATTTCGCGTGCGTGGGAAGATTCTTTAAATAACCATAAGGCACTGCCTACTTGGCAACAACTTAACAAATTCCTGTCTGAGCGAATTGAAACTTTAGAAACTTTTACGAATTTAAGGAAGCCGCCCGGCCGAGACAACAATACCTCAAAATCCCAAGTTTTTTATTCTAATGCTGAAACTGATAAAGGTAAATTTAGCTGCAAGAAATGCCAACAGAATCATCCATTACGATTCTGCAAATATTTTAAGGGCTTGTCTGTCCATGATAAAATCAAATATGTTTATACGAACAAATTTTGTGCGAATTGTTTTTCCCCCACTCATTTCAAAACGAAATGCCAGAGCACCAGTAGCTGCAACAGATGCAATCAAAGGCATCACACCATGTTATATATTGAAGAAGATCAAGCAAGAAAGGTCCCCACTCAAAGGGCGTAATCTCATCAGCGTGTCCGTTTTTTTTTCATTATTTTTTATTGAATCTTCATATATTAAATATGAACTAACAATAATTAATCAAATCTTATTCTAATACTTTATTTATGTCCTGCCAGTGCCAGACAAAATTTTTCTTCATCACGGGTTCTGTTCACTTATATAGGTGTTTATCGCTCATCTAATTGGGTAAGTGCTGCAGTGTCTCTTCTTCTTAAGCGAGTGTGGCCGCCATGGCTTAAAATATTTCGAGCTAGTGGATTTGGGTGTTGTTCAAGCCTTTTTAAATATTTTACTGCATATTTTGTAATCATAGTTTTTACTAATGGAACATTGAGATCCTTGTGAATATTTGAGTTTTTAACATACCAAGGGGCAGCTGTGATTATTCGAAGAAGTTTGTTTTGGCGCCTTTGAATTTTTTCGATATTTGAGGGCGAGGCAGTGCCCCATAGTTGAATACCGTAGCACCATATTGGCTTTAAAATAGAGTTGTAAAGTAGTAGTTTGCAATCGAGACTAAGAACAGAATTGCTTCCAATAAGCCAGTTAATTTGAATTGCTTTTAGTTTCATTTGGGTAAACTTTGCTTCTATATGGCTTTTCCACGTTAAACGGCGATCTAGATGAATACCGAGGTATTTTACATGCGAATTTTGAGGCACTAAATGATTATTGATTTTAATAGGGGGGCATGTTTCCCGACGCAAGGTAAATGTTACATGTACGCATTTTTGCTCATTGACCTTTATCCTCCATTGCTTTAGCCACAGTTGGAGTTGAAATATATGATCCTGTAGGTATCGAGATGCTTCTTGACTGTTTTCGTGCACGCTTAGAAAAGCTGTGTCATCAGCAAATGCTGAAGTTTGGGTGTAGTTGTTTGTTGGCATATCCGAGGTATATATTAAGTATAAAAGTGGGCCCAGGATGCTTCCCTGAGGGACTACAGCTTCAATTGGCTGAGGAGAGCTTAAATAATCACCTTCTTTAATAATGAACTTTCGACCGACTAAGTAGCTTTCTAACAGCTTGTGTGTGTTTACTGGTAAGTTTAGCTTCAATTTATGTAATAAGCCTTCATGCCAGACTTTATCAATAGCTTGAGAAACATCGATGAAGAGAGCGGAACAATATTTTCTTTCTTCAAAGGCTTTTCTTATTGCGTTTACTATACGATTTGTTTGCTCAATTGTGCTGTGTTGTCTTCTAAAGCCGAATTGGTGGTTAAGAATACATCTGTTTTCATTTAGAATTGGGGTCAATTTTGACGCTAACAGCTTCTCAAACAGCTTTGATATATTTAAAAGTAAGCTTATAGGCCTATATGACTCAACTTTTGTGTGATCCTTTCCTGGTTTAGGTATCATGATGACTAAGCAAACCTTCCACTTTTGAGGATAGTACTCCAGGCGTAAAATAGCATTAAAATTAAAAGAATAATTCTCCTTGCTAAGCTGGGTAGCTCCAAAAGCATTTTGTTGCTGATCTTATCAAAACCAGGAGCCTTCTTGGGGTTTAAATCACAAATAGCCTTTTCGATTTCTTTTATCTCAAATCTTAGGGGAACAGCTGCTCTAGCAGCAATAGGTGGTAACTCGACCGCCATATCGTGAGATATGTTTGGGGTAAATACGTTTTTTAAATGATTAACAAACAGATTTCCTTTTTCAACATAATTTCTTGCCAAATTCAAGTTTCTTAATGGCGGATTAGAGACAACTGGCCTTTTGAGATTTCTAGCTGCACGCCATAATGAGTAGTCTGATTGTGGAGTTGCATCAAGTTCCTTAAGATATTTTTCCAGAGAAGCCGTTTTCTGAGTATGCAGTAACTTTCTAAGCCTTTTTGTACAGTCTTTTAGTAAGTTCTTAAGTTGAGGGGATCTTTGCAATTGCCACTCTCTACGAGCTCTCCTTTTTTCAGACAAGAGACGCTCGACATCTGAGGAATATATTTTATTATTCTTGGTTTTTTTGGGGGCAATACTGGAATGTTGAACAGCTAGTTTTAGAAAACTGTCAAAATTGACAATAGAGCGATCTATACACTCCGGTGTGCTAAGCGGAATATTTTCTGTGCAATGGGTACTGAGATATTTTTATATTTTAACCAATTTATATGTGTAGCTGACGTCGCTATGTAACCAGAGGGAGATTCAATTCTATTGGTGTTTATTATAGTTACTATTGTAGGCGTGTGATCAGAGGATAATTTTACGGAAGCTTCAACGTGGATCGTTTCTGTGGGTATGTTTTTAACCACACCAAAATCGATGATATCTGGAATTTTTTGCGCATCAGCAGGCCAATATGTTGGTTGGCCACTCGCTACAACATTAAAATTCATTTTAGAGATTGTATTAAACAAAACACGGTGTTATAAGTCGTGACCCCCAGAAGGTATGTTTTGCGTTGTAATCGCCAGCAGCCAGGAAACAGGGCCCCAGTGACTTATAATATTGGCTTTCTGCTATTGCAAATCTAAAGATGAAATTACTATGCTTCGATTTAGCTCTTCAACACAAATGTTCGTTGCTTGGAGATAATCTTCACGATGAACACACATTGGGTAGTGTTTAATTCGGTTTTTCATTAAAATAGCAGAACCTTCACAAGCTCTATCTCGAGGGTCCTTGGTATCATATAGAGTATAACCATTAATTTTAAACGTATTTCTTGAGGTCAAATGAGTTTCAGAAACCATCATGACATCAATTTTATTATTTTTAAGAAAGTATTCTAATTCATTTTTATGTTGGCGGATGCCGTTTGCGTTCCAAAAGCAAATTTTTAAACAGTTTATGGCTTGTTAAGTACAGCTTGCAATAACATCGATTGCATTCTAAGAATTTCCTGCATCATATTACCCATTGTGCTTGTAAAATTATTTACTGTTTGCACTAATGTTTTTATGGTTTTTTCTAGACGACTTAGATTAGAAACTGGAGTTTCGTAATTACTTGACGAAGCGCCTTGCATTGATACATTGTTTGATTTTAAGACGTTAGCATAAGAGGTTCTGTTACTACTAGGCTGCGGAGCCTGAAGGTCATTACTAGGGCAACCAAAAAAAAGCACTAAAAAAACATTTTTAAGCTCTTAAAAAGCGTTTAAAAACATGAAAATAAGCTGTTAAAATTAAAAAAAAGCAATTTAAACTTGTTTATTTTCCACTTAATTCGTTTAATACGTTGTTATAGTAAATTATAAGTTGATGCAATATACTTTCTAAAAGAAAACTTTGTCTGTTTGGAGTCAGCAAGTTCTCGTACATAGAAAAAGTTCTTCCTACGTCTACAGATGTTAAGAGAGCATATTTAAAATTGAGTATTCGCTCTGAAGTATATTTTATACGATTGGACTCACAATTCCGCTTGCCTCCCAAAATATCCCCAATATCTTTTAATACCGAAAATCCTTCATTTTTTAATGAAACTGATTTAAATTTTGTATTAACTTTGTCTCCTATATCTCCTGGAACGCGGGACATTTTTCTTACGGTCCACAACTATGTTCACTTAGAAGGCCGATGAAAGATTTTTTGTTTCCAAATTTGTTACAACTTCGTGTAAAACCCCAAAATTTGCAGAAATTAACAATATTTGATATAAAGAGAAATTCTTAATAGCTAAAACTATATTAAAAAAGCAAAAAATAATACGTTACTATACCAAAAACAGAGAGAAGGGGAGCTAACAGACGTTACTTTATACAAAAACTATATTTAAAAAGAAATAAGACGTTAGGCTTAATACTAAAAACATAAACACATACAAATTATACACAACACTATAAAAAGTACGTTACACTACCGCTAAGACAGAGTTGCATAAAAATCAAGTAAGAAAGTATAGTAAGAAAGTATTTAAAAACAAGTTTCGAGAGTGTATGGCTATATGAATAAGGATCTATCTTTGTTTTAAATTTCATTAAAATCGGTTAAATAGTTACTTATGGGCAGAAATTGACCATATCTCCCCTCGTGATCCTATTTTTTAAAAAATGCATACCTTACGTGTCCATATAAATATGGAGATATCTACATATGTCTTAAATTGTATTTAAATTGGTTTGATAGTGGGCACAAAGACCCTCTTCCGGAAAGCAGCTTGTATGGGGGCTATATTAAATTATGGACCGATTCACCCTTGTGCCAATTAGAACCAAATACCAAATTTCATTAAATAATCTTTAAAATTGCGACCTGCACTTTGCGCACGAGGTTACATGGACAGCCAGCCAGCCGAACGGACATCGTTAGATCGACTCAACAAGTGATTATGAGTTGATCGATATACTTTAGGAACAATATTTTATGGTGTTTCTCACATCAGCATAAATGCATAATACCCTCTCCACTCTTTAGTGTAGCTATAATAACATTCAGAGATAATATAGGTTTTTGGGATGATATTGTTCAAGGGAAGCACAAAATATTGAAAACTTTGAAAAAAAAAGTTGCTCATAAAAAAAATAATAATAACGATTTTTGCAAAATTTTATTAAATAAGTTATTTTTCATATGAAAAAAATAAAAAATTATATTAAAATGGCAAAATAAGTAAAAAAAAGCCGATATCGAAAAAAAAACTAAAAAAAAGCCGATATTGCCAAAATAAGCAAAAAAAAGCTCTAACAAATATAGCTCATTTTCTTTGTTTTCTTATGATCGGAATTTGTGTTCAATCAAAATCTTTCTATCTTGTAAACCAAAAAAAAAGCATTTGCTTTTTTTTGGTTGCCCTAGTCATTACTGTTTACTTGATTTGTTACCTGCATTTGAGGGGGATTAGTTTTCGGTCCAACCGACTGCTTGACGATAGTATATACAGGGCATCCTCTATAATTGGCAGTGTGATTACCACCACAGTTGCTGCATTTTTTTACGTTGGGGTCGGTTTTAGACTTATCGCAAAGAACTGTACCATGTAATTCACCACATACTACGCAAACAGGGGGTAAGTAGCAGTATGCCTTAGAATGGCCAAATTCTTGGCAGTTCAGACATTGAACGGGACCACCTCTTTTGTGCGGCTCCTCTATGGTTACTTTTCTGTACAGAATGTATTTTAAATAAAAGATGGGATGCGTTTCAATTTTTTTAAGCTTAACGTCGCCGGGTTCAAACTCCACTCGAAAAAGTGGTTGGGGAATTTTTTCTCTATTTTTAATGCTTACTACATGTTTAACCTTGAAGCCTTTTTCTTTTAGGAATGTTTTTACCTCTTCTGGGTCCACACATGAGTCAATACCCTTAATCACTACCTGAAGACCTTTACTGCTTTTCAGTTGGTATGTATAAAAGTTTTTTTTTAGTGCTTCAAAGTTGTTTATTAATTTGCGAAAATCATTCTCATGATTGACTTGTATTTTGGTCTCGTTTATACTACCACGCTTGATAGCCGCTACGTAAAACGAATTTTCACCTATCACTGATATCAAACTCTTTATGAGCTCATTTGAATTTTGCTCCCTAAGATATATCGGGGGAGGCTTGGACGATTTTCTGACGTTTGTTGCTTCAGAGGATTCATCCTCCAGAATTGCAAAACGATTTTGAGAATTTATTTTATCAAAAGATGGTTCTTTTGAGGCCGAAGCAACTGCTGCAGAGGTAGGGCTGCGTCCCCGTTTAAGCACTGTTATGTACCTGTTTTACGTTAAATGCATCAGTGTTGCATTTTTTAGTACCTTTTTATTTATGTGTTTATTTGCTTTTCAAATGAATAAAAAAATAACATAAATTTAATTGTTTATTGTAGTATATTTATAAGTTGTAAACATTCAACAAAATTTTGTCCAATTATTGATATATAAAAGAAATAAAACAATAAAATAGGTAAGCAAAAGTACAAATGTTTGCAACTAAGCGCAGATGAAATTTAAGTTCAAAAAGTACAATATAGCCACTACAAAGTCGTCAATAATTTGCTTAAGCATTTGACATGCTTTTCGTTGATTTTTGACAGTACCTTAAGCTAGCATAAGCATATTATAGTTAGCCCTTAAATCTTTCTAATTGTCGGTCAATAATTTATTATAGGTCGAAACCACAACCAATTTAAATGCTGACGTCCGTTTTTATAAAGATACATTAATAATAAATAGATTTCATATAGATCCACACCCAAAAAATATTCGAACTGTCGGTGGAGGGCATTAAATATTCGGCAAAGCCGAATACAGCACTCTAATTTGATTGATGCTATACTGGTCGCTAATAATGTAGTCTGGGTTAAATTGAACGTCCTTGAAACTGAAGAAACTTGTTGTTGAGAATATAGCAAAGCTTTACTGAGAATCGGCTTCTGAAAACCTTTTTCGAATTGTTGGCCGTTTGGTGTGGTTATAAAACTCTGTTGAGGGGGAGAGAGTTTGTGTGCGTACCATAACTTAGCAAATGTTTTAGATTCTGAAAAATTTACATACGAGTATAAATAAGATATTATAAAAAACATATTCCTTATATTTTACTTGCCTTCATTGATTTTTTCAACTTTTTGCAGATCTTTTAAATACATACAAGCTGAAATGCTTACGGTTTTTTTATTCTAGCCAAAAATTTAATATTTCCGATGTCGAATTAGAATATCGATATTTGGCTAAAACGAAGTGCTTCACATTTTCTCCAATACAGGTCATAATCATTTGCAATTATATTTTCAGACGGTGCTAATAAAAAACAAAAATAATATTATAAACTTACCACTTTTCCTCAGTACATAATATTGGCTGCTTAAGTGTTTCCTTGGACAATCGTTTTATAATGGCCAATTTCTTGTTAAATTTTTCTATTTGCTTAGAAATAATAATAATTAAGTTAGAAAATAATTTAAAAAAAACAAACACTTACTAGATCGATGGATGGATTTTTATGTATGTTCCGCTTGAAAAATATTATTTATCTCGTAAAATTAAAGGATTTATTTTCAACTTTTGGTGAAAGGATATAAAAAGCGGAAATTCGTCGAAAGCAGCTAGATTTTAAAGAGTTCGAAAGTCGATTTATTGTAGAAAGATTTTGTTCTTGACATTCAAATGATTTTTTCTAATTTTGAAATTCAAATTCGAATTTCGCTGCATCGCCAATGGGTAATGAAAAAATAATTTCCTTATATGGTGTGGTTGTTGAATTTTTAAAATTTAAATTGCAATTTTTTCTTCTATAATTAAAAGAAACAAAAATCAAACTTAACAATAGTTGATGAAACAGAACTGGGGCTGAACGATGTTTTTCATACAGTTTGACATAAAATTATGCCAGAGAATGCGGTCGAGAAATAAAATCAATTTTATTTTGAGGACGTTTTTTCTAATGCTCTCACATAAAGACGCTTATTCTCTTACCAATGCTACCATACTTTCATTCAATTCTATACAATTTGTAAACAAAGAAAAATAAGAACAAAAGAAAAAGAAAGAAATGAGAGAGATTTTGAAGTTACTGCCGACGTTTTAATTATGGGCTTTAGAATTTTTGCCTGAAGTTGAAGACTCAATTCTGTTTCATCATTAGAGCTGCAAAACTATCGATAGCCGGCCCAATCGATAGTTTTGATAGTTAGCTTAAAAACTATCGATAGTATCGAAAAGTTTCTATGCAACTTCTGTGGACATGGTAGTCAATGAAGGTGGTAAAAATTTAAAACTTTTAAAACTTCATTTATAGAAAACGTTTTTCTGGTATAAAGACCACTATAAATTTCAGTATCATCTTTAAATTTCAGTATCATCTATAGTTTATAATTAATAGAAACTTTATATAGAAATAGATACGGTTGTCATCAGGGTTGTCAGTTTTTTTCACCTTCGGCGTCAAAATATTCAACTTAAGTCTAGAAATTTAAAAGGTTATTTTGTAACCTTTGCGCTGAAAATTTATTTTTTGAATTTTGGAAAATGTTAAAAAAAATTTTTTCAAGAAAGGATTTCTCCCTTTATAAAATAACCCCTTTAATTTTTTTAAGTCTTTTCGTTAAGAAAACCAGTTGGAGTGCTATATTCGGCTGTGCCGAATCGTTGATACCCTCCATCGACAGTTCAAATGTTTTAGGAGTGATATCGATATGATGTCTATTTATAATAAATTTATCTTTATGAAAACAGACATCAGCATTAAAATTGGTTGCGATTTAAACCTATATTAAATTATTGACCGACAATCTTGAATAAAATATCATGCTTCGTAACAGTTTTAGCCGAACTCAAACGATTTATAGGAGGGGAATTTATATTGGAGCCATGGTTAGTTATGAACCAATCATCCCAAAATTCTGCAGAGTCAAAACAGCGGTGAAATTAGTTTAAGCGTTTACAGTGAATTTCAAAAGGCTGCTAAATATGGGATCTAAGGTAAATTACACTGAACAACACAAAAAGTTTTCCAGCTCTGGCACATTCTTATTGTTAATCGGCATAAGAAACCATGTGACCCTTGTTGAAGCGAGTTTCATGAGCAACCTGTGGCTTATTTCATCTCCCTAAGGTTTTTATTGTTGCTGCTTCAACTATTATTATTTTTTTTTTCTTTAATTTCTAATTTTCTTTGGTTATTATTATCTTTTTTTATTTTTGTTAATTTTGGTTTATTGAATTTTAAGTTTGAATTTGATTTGTATTTACACTTTAATTTGCACTATTTTTGAACTTCTTTGAATTTGTCTTTCTTTTTTTTTGAGTGTAGAATACTCGCTACTTTTTTTATTATTTCTCTTTGTTCCCTTTTTTCTCATATTGTACATACTGAACTCACTTCATTTTGTAATTTCGAATAAGCAATAGGCTTAATTAAATTTGTTAAAATTGAATTTGAAACCTACCGTGTTTCTTTTATTTTGAAAATACTTATAAAAGGCTAGGCAACGATACTAGCCCCAACATTTGGTCCTTCGATGAATCCTAGAGGAGCTAGGATTGGAATAACCAGTGGCATACCTGTCCACTGAATGCCAGCAACAGTTGTTCTACCGTAACAACTGCGGCAAATTTGGTTGAAGTATCGTCCATAGTTGTTCCACCGCAACAACTACGACATCAGCAGCAGTTCCAGCAGGAAGGTAAACGTTCACAATTGTGCTAAAAATTCCAAGAAGGAAGAAAGGTCTACCAGACGATTGATTTTCGAGAGGAAAAATCAACAAGGTAACCATTAATTATCATCAAAAGAATTAGATTGGGTAAGTACAGTGTTTTAATTATATTTAGTGCGATTGTGTGAGTTTTATTGAAAAGTGCAAAGAAAATTAATTAAAATTACTGCATAATCATATCCAAACAAGGTATCGAACATAACCTTAAAATTTAATAAAAAAGCCATCACTGATACAAAAAATCCCAAACGTGCCAACACTATTAAAAATTACCAACACTGGTATATAAGAAAAAGCAACGGAGTTTTTTTTATATACATGCGCACTGCTGTTAAACATAATTGCCATACTCGTCACACTCATTACTAAGTGGTTCAATTCCGTCAGGTTCCCCAACTTTTATGTACAATTAAATCATTACGGACAAGGTTAAAGTCATTGTTCAATCGCGGAAAAAGGTAATGAAAAAGAAAATATAAGTGCATATTGTGTAAAACAAAAAATCTAAATAAAAAATAATTAAGTTAAAAGAAGCATTTTTGAAATTAAAAAAAAAAGGAAAACAGTGAGAGAAGAACATAAATAAAAGGCACTGAATTTATGGAAAAAGAAAATATTAAAAAAAAATTGAATTAAAGTGGTGGTAAAAAGAAAAGAAAAACACACAAAACAATAACCACAACACAACAAGAAGAGGCTGTCTCAAAGAAACAAGAGTTCCCGGTACGAAGATTTTGCGGGCGAACGGTGAGTGTAGTGCAGTTAAATTATTCACATATAAATGGTTTTTTTTTTGATGAAGAATTTGGCAATTTGGGTTAATTTAACTAAAAAACAAAAGGCAGTGGTTTGGCATAGTCATTTAAAAAATAATAAAGAAGTATTTTTTTTTTATTAAAAATTTACACGGTGACCTTTCAATTGGTACACAAATTTTTTGTAAGCATCAGTATACTTGGATGCTCAGTGACAACGAGTCTTACTAAAGTTGAAAATAAAGGGTGTTACGAACAGTGCTAATTTTTTAAGGAGAATTTAAAGGGTGGCCCTTCAAGTGGTGCGCACATTTTGGAAAATAGCATTAATATTGAATGCAAAAATACATCAAGTTTACTAAAATTTGGAATAAAAGGGTGAACCGAAAAGAGGTGATTCAAAAAAAAAAAAATTCTACACAGAAGCCATAACGAATGGTACACAATTAAAGCATTATTTAATGGAAAAATTTAATGCTTATGAACAACCCGTTCGAAATTTTTTGTGAAGTTTGTTCGATTATTTTTGAAAAATTGTTTGGAGAAAAGAGTGCGTAATTTTTGAAAAATTTAATTTGAAGCACAATTATAATAATTATATTGGGAATTTTTATGAGTAGATTTTTTAATAAATTTTACGAAATCTGAGTAGAATTAAATTGTGGATAAATATTGAAAATAATTTTTTTGGTGGTAAAGGGAAAAGATGTTAATAAACAAAAGGTTTTAAAAGAAAAAATTTTATTTAAACATTTGAACAAACCTGATCTGGTGCTAGATAATCATCTGAAGAAATTGTTGGTAGTTTGAATCGAGTATTTTTGAAAATTTTTGGTTAAACTTAACGCTGTTTTTTAAACATTTTACTTCGCTTTCATTCGTCGCGAATAATTTTAATATACCTTTGTATAAGGTTGAATTTCTTCAAGATTGTTGTTTTGCAAATTTTTTCATTTCGGTTTGAGAAATCGGTGAGGTATAAAATATGTTAAGGCTTTGGGCAAAATTTTATAAAAATGGTTTCGGAAAGAGCATGTAAATACGACATTCGACAAGTAGTTAATTTCTGCGCTACTTTTGAAAAGATTTCTTCAGAAGCTTTGACGATTTCACTTTTAGAGGTAAAGCAGTCTGAACTTGAAAGAAGATGGCTGAAGATGATAGCAACATTTGAAGAATTCATCAAAGGCTATGAAAAGGTGAAAGAAGAAGAAGAATTTCGAGATGAAATTACTCTGAGATACGAAGATGCCTGTGAACAGTGCCAGATGCTAAAGGCTTAAATAATGGACTTGTTAAAGGCTAAGGCTCCACAACAAAAAGCGGCAGATACAACAGTACGTCAGTCGTCTCTTAAGTTACCTGCGGTCGAAACCCAAACGTTTGAAGGGGGTTTCGACAAATGGCCAGCATTTAGGGATATGTTTAGGCCAGTGGTTGGAAATGAGCCTTCGGTGGCACCTGCGCACAAATTATATTATTTACTTGGCAAGACGAGGGGGGAGGCCTACCAACTCATAAAAGATTATGATTTGGTAGATTCTAATTTTAAGTTAGCTTGGCAGGCTTTGAAAAACCGCTACGAGAATAAGCGACTTTTAATTAACAATCAAATTAGAAAAATTTATGGCATCCAGGCCCCTCAGAATGAAACTTTGAAATTTTTAAGGCAACTTCAAAACACGGTGAGCGATGGTTTGTCGATTATTAGTTCATTTCAAGATGAGGTGGCTGATAATGACCCCTTTCTTATGCATATTTGCACTTCAAAGCTCCCAGAAGAAATTTCGCGTGCGTGGGAAGATTCTTTAAATAACCATAAGGCACTGCCTACTTGGCAACAACTTAACAAATTCCTGTCTGAGCGAATTGAAACTTTAGAAACTTTTACGAATTTAAGGAAGCCGCCCGGCCGAGACAACAATACCTCAAAATCCCAAGTTTTTTATTCTAATGCTGAAACTGATAAAGGTAAATTTAGCTGCAAGAAATGCCAACAGAATCATCCATTACGATTCTGCAAATATTTTAAGGGCTTGTCTGTCCATGATAAAATCAAATATGTTTATACGAACAAATTTTGTGCGAATTGTTTTTCCCCCACTCATTTCAAAACGAAATGCCAGAGCACCAGTAGCTGCAACAGATGCAATCAAAGGCATCACACCATGTTATATATTGAAGAAGATCAAGCAAGAAAGGTCCCCACTCAAAGGGCGTAATCTCATCAGCGTGTCCGTTTTTTTTTTCATTATTTTTTATTGAATCTTCATATATTAAATATGAACTAACAATAATTAATCAAATCTTATTCTAATACTTTATTTATGTCCTGCCAGTGCCAGACAAAATTTTTCTTCATCACGGGTTCTGTTCACTTATATAGGTGTTTATCGCTCATCTAATTGGGTAAGTGCTGCAGTGTCTCTTCTTCTTAAGCGAGTGTGGCCGCCATGGCTTAAAATATTTCGAGCTAGTGGATTTGGGTGTTGTTCAAGCCTTTTTAAATATTTTACTGCATATTTTGTAATCATAGTTTTTACTAATGGAACATTGAGATCCTTGTGAATATTTGAGTTTTTAACATACCAAGGGGCAGCTGTGATTATTCGAAGAAGTTTGTTTTGGCGCCTTTGAATTTTTTCGATATTTGAGGGCGAGGCAGTGCCCCATAGTTGAATACCGTAGCACCATATTGGCTTTAAAATAGAGTTGTAAAGTAGTAGTTTGCAATCGAGACTAAGAACAGAATTGCTTCCAATAAGCCAGTTAATTTGAATTGCTTTTAGTTTCATTTGGGTAAACTTTGCTTCTATATGGCTTTTCCACGTTAAACGGCGATCTAGATGAATACCGAGGTATTTTACATGCGAATTTTGAGGCACTAAATGATTATTGATTTTAATAGGGGGGCATGTTTCCCGACGCAAGGTAAATGTTACATGTACGCATTTTTGCTCATTGACCTTTATCCTCCATTGCTTTAGCCACAGTTGGAGTTGAAATATATGATCCTGTAGGTATCGAGATGCTTCTTGACTGTTTTCGTGCACGCTTAGAAAAGCTGTGTCATCAGCAAATGCTGAAGTTTGGGTGTAGTTGTTTGTTGGCATATCCGAGGTATATATTAAGTATAAAAGTGGGCCCAGGATGCTTCCCTGAGGGACTACAGCTTCAATTGGCTGAGGAGAGCTTAAATAATCACCTTCTTTAATAATGAACTTTCGACCGACTAAGTAGCTTTCTAACAGCTTGTGTGTGTTAACTGGTAAGTTAAGCTTCAATTTATGTAATAAGCCTTCATGCCAGACTTTATCAAAAGCTTGAGAAACATCGATGAAGAGAGCGGAACAATA
Source organism: Pollenia griseotomentosa (assembly GCA_963931875.1). Lineage (NCBI taxonomy): Eukaryota > Metazoa > Arthropoda > Insecta > Diptera > Polleniidae > Pollenia > Pollenia griseotomentosa. The sequence goes on along the minus strand of OZ007561.1, from coordinate 126,669,090 downwards.
TTTTCTTTCTTCAAAGGCTTTTCTTATTGCGTTTACTATACGATTTGTTTGCTCAATTGTGCTGTGTTGTCTTCTAAAGCCGAATTGGTGGTTAAGAATACATCTGTTTTCATTTAGAATTGGGGTCAATTTTGACGCTAACAGCTTCTCAAACAGCTTTGATATATTTAAAAGTAAGCTTATAGGCCTATATGACTCAACTTTTGTGTGATCCTTTCCTGGTTTAGGTATCATGATGACTAAGCAAACCTTCCACTTTTGAGGATAGTACTCCAGGCGTAAAATAGCATTAAAATTAAAAGAATAATTCTCCTTGCTAAGCTGGGTAGCTCCAAAAGCATTTTGTTGCTGATCTTATCAAAACCAGGAGCCTTCTTGGGGTTTAAATCACAAATAGCCTTTTCGATTTCTTTTATCTCAAATCTTAGGGGAACAGCTGCTCTAGCAGCAATAGGTGGTAACTCGACCGCCATATCGTGAGATATGTTTGGGGTAAATACGTTTTTTAAATGATTAACAAACAGATTTCCTTTTTCAACATCATTTCTTGCCAAATTCAAGTTTCTTAATGGCGGATTAGAGCCAACTGGCCTTTTGAGATTTCTAGCTGCACGCCATAATGAGTAGTCTGATTGTGGAGTTGCATCAAGTTCCTTAAGATATTTTTCCAGAGAAGCCGTTTTCTGAGTATGCAGTAACTTTCTAAGCCTTTTTGTACAGTCTTTTAGTAAGTTCTTAAGTTGAGGGGATCTTTGCAATTGCCACTCTCTACGAGCTCTCCTTTTTTCAGACAAGAGACGCTCGACATCTGAGGAATATATTTTATTATTCTTGGTTTTTTTGGGGGCAATACTGGAATGTTGAACAGCTAGTTTTAGAAAACTGTCAAAATTGACAATAGAGCGATCTATACACTCCGGTGTGCTAAGCGGAATATTTTCTGTGCAATGGGTACTGAGATATTTTTATATTTTAACCAATTTATATGTGTAGCTGACGTCGCTATGTAACCAGAGGGAGATTCAATTCTATTGGTGTTTATTATAGTTACTATTGTAGGCGTGTGATCAGAGGATAATTCTACGGAAGCTTCAACGTGGATCGTTTCTGTGGGTATGTTTTTAACCACACCAAAATCGATGATATCTGGAATTTTTTGCGCATCAGCAGGCCAATATGTTGGTTGGCCACTCGCTACAACATTAAAATTCATTTTAGAGATTGTATTAAACAAAACACGGTGTTATAAGTCGTGACCTCCAGAAGGTATGTTTTGCGTTGTAATCGCCAGCAGCCAGGAAACAGGGCCCCAGTGACTTATAATATTGGCTTTCTGCTATTGCAAATCTAAAGATGAAATTACTATGCTTCGATTTAGCTCTTCAACACAAATGTTCGTTGCTTGGAGATAATCTTCACGATGAACACACATTGGGTAGTGTTTAATTCGGTTTTTCATTAAAATAGCAGAACCTTCACAAGCTCTATCTCGAGGGTCCTTGGTATCATATAGAGTATAACCATTAATTTTAAACGTATTTCTTGAGGTCAAATGAGTTTCAGAAACCATCATGACATCAATTTGTTTATTTTTAAGAAAGTATTCTAATTCATTTTTATGTTGGCGGATGCCGTTTGCGTTCCAAAAGCAAATTTTTAAACAGTTTATGGCTTGTTAAGTACAGCTTGCAATAACATCGATTGCATTCTAAGAATTTCCTGCATCATATTACCCATTGTGCTTGTAAAATTATTTACTGTTTGCACTAATGTTTTTATGGTTTTTTCTAGACGACTTAGATTAGAAACTGGAGTTTCGTAATTACTTGACGAAGCGCCTTGCATTGATACATTGTTTGATTTTAAGACGTTAGCATAAGAGGTTCTGTTACTACTAGGCTGCGGAGCCTGAAGGTCATTACTAGGGCAACCAAAAAAAAGCACTAAAAAAACATTTTTAAGCTCTTAAAAAAAACATGAAAATAAGCTGTTAAAATTAAAAAAAAAGCAATTTAAACTTGTTTATTTTCCACTTAATTCGTTTAATACGTTGTTATAGTAAATTATAAGTTGATGCAATATACTTTCTAAAAGAAAACTTTGTCTGTTTGGAGTCAGCAAGTTCTCGTACATAGAAAAAGTTCTTCCTACGTCTACAGATGTTAAGAGAGCATATTTAAAATTGAGTATTCGCTCTGAAGTATATTTTATACGATTGGACTCACAATTCCGCTTGCCTCCCAAAATATCCCCAATATCTTTTAATACCGAAAATCCTTCATTTTTTAATGAAACTGATTTAAATTTTGTATTAACTTTGTCTCCTATATCTCCTGGAACGCGGGACATTTTTCTTACGGTCCACAACTATGTTCACTTAGAAGGCCGATGAAAGATTTTTTGTTTCCAAATTTGTTACAACTTCGTGTAAAACCCCAAAATTTGCAGAAATTAACAATATTTGATATAAAGAGAAATTCTTAATAGCTAAAACTATATTAAAAAAGCAAAAAATAATACGTTACTATACCAAAAACAGAGAGAAGGGGAGCTAACAGACGTTACTTTATACAAAAACTATATTTAAAAAGAAATAAGACGTTACAAAGTATGTTTACCATCATAGTTGAACTTACAGACTGAGGAATTTGATCGTAAGAATACAGCTATGGAATTTTCGAGAGAAATGAACTTAAACAAGCAAATAAAAAAAATAAGTTGATGAAAAGGCTTAATACTAAAAACATAAACACATACAAATTATACACAACACTATAAAAAGTACGTTACACTACCGCTAAGACAGAGTTGCATAAAAATCAAGTAAGAAAGTATAGTAAGAAAGTATTTAAAAACAAGTTTCGAGAGTGTATGGCTATATGAATAAGGATCTATCTTTGTTTTAAATTTCATTAAAATCGGTTAAATAGTTACTTATGGGCAGAAATTGACCATATCTCCCCTCGTGATCCTATTTTTTAAAAAATGCATACCTTACGTGTCCATATAAATATGGAGATATCTACATATGTCTTAAATTGTATTTAAATTGGTTTGATAGTGGGCACAAAGACCCTCTTCCGGAAAGCAGCTTGTATGGGGGCTATATTAAATTATGGACCGATTCACCCTTGTGCCAATTAGAACCAAATACCAAATTTCATTAAATAATCTTTAAAATTGCGACCTGCACTTTGCGCACGAGGTTACATGGACAGCCAGCCAGCCGAACGGACATCGTTAGATCGACTCAACAAGTGATTATGAGTTGATCGATATACTTTAGGAACAATATTTTATGGTGTTTCTCACATCAGCATAAATGCATAATACCCTATCCACTCTTTAGTGTAGCTATAATAACATTCAGAGATAATATAGGTTTTTGGGATGATATTGTTCAAGGGAAGCACAAAATATTGAAAACTTTGAAAAAAAAAGTTGCTCATAAAAAAAATAATAATAACGATTTTTGCAAAATTTTATTAAATAAGTTATTTTTCATATGAAAAAAATAAAAAATTATATTAAAATGGCAAAATAAGTAAAAAAAAGCCGATATCGAAAAAAAAACTAAAAAAAAGCCGATATTGCCAAAATAAGCAAAAAAAAAGCTCTAACAAATATAGCTCATTTTCTTTGTTTTCTTATGATCGGAATTTGTGTTCAATCAAAATCTTTCTATCTTGTAAACCAAAAAATAAGCATTTGCTTTTTTTTGGTTGCCTAGTCATTACTGTTTACTTGATTTGTTACCTGCATTTGAGGGGGATTAGTTTTCGGCCCAACCGACTGCTTGACGATAGTATATACAGGGCATCCTCTATAATTGGCAGTGTGATTACCACCACAGTTGCTGCATTTTTTTACGTTGGGGTCGGTTTTAGACTTATCGCAAAGAACTGTACCATGTAATTCACCACATACTACGCAAACAGGGGGTAAGTAGCAGTATGCCTTAGAATGGCCAAATTCTTGGCAGTTCAGACATTGAACGGGACCACCTCTTTTGTGCGGCTCCTCTATAGTTACTTTTCTGTACAGAATGTATTTTAAATAAAAGATGGGATGCGTTTCAATTTTTTTAAGCTTAACGTCGCCGGGTTCAAACTCCACTCGAAAAAGTGGTTGGGGAATTTTTTCTCTATTTTTAATGTTTACTACATGTTTAACCTTGAAGCCTTTTTCTTTTAGGAATGTTTTTACCTCTTCTGGGTCCACACATGAGTCAATACCCTTAATCACTACCTGAAGACCTTTACTGCTTTTCAGTTGGTATGTATAAAAGTTTTTTTTTAGTGCTTCAAAGTTGTTTATTAATTTGCGAAAATCATTCTCATGATTGACTTGTATTTTGGTCTCGTTTATACTACCACGCTTGATAGCCGCTACGTAAAACGAATTTTCACCTATCACTGATATCAAACTCTTTATAAGCTCATTTGAATTTTGCTCCCTAAGATATATCGGGGGAGGCTTGGACGATTTTCTGACGTTTGTTGCTTCAGAGGATTCATCCTCCAGAATTGCAAAACGATTTTGAGAATTTATTTTATCAAAAGATGGTTCTTTTGAGGCCGAAGCAACTGCTGCAGAGGTAGGGCTGCGTCCCCGTTTAAGCACTGTTATGTACCTGTCCATACCAACTTGTACTGTAGGTCTTTGAGAAGTTTTTACTTGAGTTACTGAGTTGTCCATAGCGGCTGTTTTGGGGTTAACCGTATCATCACTTGTTAAAGTTTTTTTTTGGCACTGCGGCAGCGCTTGCAGTTAGCAAACTTGTTATTGTATTACGATCGACCGTATTTGTAAACAAAGAGGGTGAGAGGGAACGCGTTCGAGTAATAGGTTTAGGCGTTAAGTAATTGCTATCATCGAATCTTTTTTTTGTTTCTACCTTTGTTTCGTCAACACTCACTGTAACATAAGCATTTCTTTCATTATGTTTTATTGTTTTTGCATTGTACGCATTCATAAGAGTTTTTTTTTTATTTTACAGTTTGTTTAATTGTGCTCTTCGTTTTATTTGTTGTTAAAACCCCCGATAATAAAAAAGAAGAATAAACAAAAACAAGAAATGTTTTTGCTTAAAATGTATGTATGTATGTTCATACATAATTTTTTTTATTTAAAACTTTTAATATTTTAATTATTTAAACGTCAATAATTAAAAATTATTTTCAAGCGTCCAATTCGCTGATATTATATTATTTATTTAATAAATAATATTATGATTTTATAAACACTTATTTTAGTATGTTAAAACAAAAAAAAACCGTATGCCGAGTTAAAAAAAACACGTCTGCATTCAACGAGCACTGTACTGTTTTTCGTGTTCGTGACGATGAAAGGCCATCAGGGTCGGGCATTCAGAACAACATAAAGCCATCCAGTTCTCAAGCGGGACGATCTGCCACTTCGGGTGCAAATGCGATGGAGTCAGTTCAAGTTAATTTGTCTCAACACAGCGGAACTACAATCTTACCCACAGCTTTGGTTCATGTAGAGCATTTAGGCGAAAAATTCACTGTTCGCGCATTAATTGATACAGGGTCGACTAGAAGTTTTATTCTAAGGCGTGTTCAACAGAATTTAGCGATCCCCCTAGAACGCCATCATTGCGAAATATCAGGGTTTGGTGAGACGGTGGTAGGAAGTTCGAAGGGAAGGTGCTTTGTCACAGTTAAATCTCGAATATCCGATTTTAAAATTAAGATCCGAGCGATTGTGGTACCAACATTGGCACACTTTATGCCTTCACGGCCGATACCTATTCAAAAGGTGACAGATATAAAAGGTTTGAAGCTGGCAGATCCCTATTTCTACATACCTGCGGCAATTGAAATGATTATTGGTAGTGATTACCTGCCTTTTATAAATTTGAGCGGCGTAAAAATGAATATCGGAAATAATCTTGAAGCCCGAGAGTCCCACTTTGGCTGGTATTTGCTAGGCCCTGAACCAGAAACTAGAGTTCAGTCATTCCATACTTTTGTTTCGCCTTGCAGCGATCTGGCCCTTCATGAGCAATTAAAAAAGTTTTGGGAAATAGAAGAGGCGGAAAAAACCGATTTTCAAGCTGAAAGTGACATTTATTGTGAAAATTATTTCAAACGTACCACAATTCGACAGTCTGATGGACGTTACGTAGTTCGACTCCCGTTCAAGGAACAATTTCCTAAAGAGTTTTTTTAGGCCCCTCCCGAAATATGGCTCTTGCGCAGTACCATAGAATGGAGAAAATGCTCGATAAGACACCAGATTTGAAGGCGCAGTACGCTGAAGTTCTCCAAGAATATCTGGACTTGGATCACATGGAACCAGTTGTACATTTTGAACCCAAAGCAGAAAAAGTCTCTTCATTTTTTCTACCCCACCACGCGGTAATCAAGCCCGAAAGTAAAACCACGAAAGTGCGAGTGGTATTTAACGCCTCAAAGAAAACAGGAAGTGGGTTTTCATTAAATGACGTGCTATACCAGGGCCCAACGCTTCAGACTGATTTGATGCAGCTTGTTTTACGATGGCGAAATTATAAATACGTATTCACTGGAGATATCCAGAAAATGTATAGGCAGATTTTGATGCATGAGGCAGATCGCCCTTATCAACAAGTTTTATTTCGCAACAACACTGAGGGATACATGAATTCATTTCAACTTAAGACTGTTACGTTCGGCGTAAATTGCGCCCCCTTTTTGGCGATTAGGACTCTACTTGAGTTAGGTCATGATTACAGACACCTGTATCCTAAAGCATCTGTTATTCTAAAGAACGAGGTCTACGTTGATGACATATTGTCCGGAGGACACACGCTTCAAGAGGCCAAGCAGAAGCAAGTGGAGCTTATTACAGCTTTGAAATTTGGTGGCTTTCCCCTTAAAAAGATGACAGCAAGCGATCGATTTTTACTAGAAAGTTTGCCCAGGGAGGATCTTCTAGACGAAGATTTCTTGAAGTTTGATGACTCCAGCTCTTTAAAAACATTGGGAATTCGCTGGAATGCGTTGGCGGATACATTTTACTATGCTGTAGAGCCGATTGAAATTACCCCATCCGCTTCAAAACGAAAAATCTTGTCGGTAATTGCAAGATTATTTGACCCTCTAGGTTGGTTAGGCCCAGTCGTTATTATTGCTAAGACTTTGATGCAAGAATTATGGGAAGAAAAGTCTGATTGGGACGAAGGGGTACCTCCACACATACTTGTGAAATGGAATTTATTTTTGAAAAACTTGCCATTTATGTCGACCATTACCTAGATGGGTAGATTTCTCCCCAGGATATAAGATCCAAATACATGGCTTCTGTGATGCCTCAGAGAAGGCATACTGTGGTTCGGTATACATTCGAACAGAAAACTCAGAAGGCCAAATAAATAGCCATTTGCTGGTAGCAAAAACGAAAGTTGCTCCGATCAAGCGGACTACCGTTCCGTAACTCGAATTGTGTGGAGCTTTATTGTTGGCTAAGCTCATCCGTAGTGTAGTCACGGATTGTCAGTTCCCCTATGAACTATTTTTGTGGACAGACTCGTCCATAGTACTAAGTTGGTTGCAAAAACCTCCCTACACGTTGAAAACTTTTGTCACAAATCGTGTGACTCAGATCATCAGCATCGCCGGCACTCAACACTGGAAACACGTCAAAACTGAAGAAAATCCTGAAGATATGGGCACTCGAGGCTGCTCCCCGCAGGAGCTTGCAGACAATCAACTCTGGTGGCACGGCCCCACCTGGCTACAACTTCCCACACCATTGTGGACCTCGTGCGTTTGACCCAGTCGACTTAGAGACAAAGAAGTCTACAATCAACTTTCATCTTGACGTAAATTGCATAGATATGCTTGAAGAATTTTCATCTTTTCCAAGGGCGTTGCGAATTCTTTGCTATCAAATTAGATTTGTCAACCGAGTTCTTAAGAAACCATTCTCCACCGAAAAGTTTATTACCGCTCAAGAAATTAGCTCAATGAAGACTCGACTCCTCTCGCTCGCTCAAAAGAGGTATTTTTACCGTGAATACGATTGTCTTAAGGAAAAGAGACCGTTAAGCCGCAAAAGCAGATTGCTTAGCTCAAATCCCTTTATTGATAAGGACGACCTTTTACGAGTTGGCGGCAGGCTTGTCAATGCAGGATTAAGCTACGCGGAGCGTCATCCCGTTATTGTGCCAGAAGGGTCTCATTTCGCGAGGCTTTTGATTAATTTCGCGCATTGTATTCTGCTTCACTCTGAGCACCATATAATGCTACGTGCGATTCGCCAGGGATTCTACATCCCCAGATTGAAAAATCTTGTATGAAAATGCATCAGAGAATGCAAGGCCTGTACGATTTACAAGCATAAGGTCTAGCACCAAATCATGGCCGCACTCCCCCCAGAACGTGTGAACTTTTCCCTGCCCTTCACATATACCGGAGTCGATTTCGCTGGTCCATTTAATATTAAATCTTCTACGTTTGGAAATGCGAAGATTCTCAAAGGTTACGCTGCTGTGTTCGTATGTTTTTCTACTCGAGCCGTCCAACTGGAAGTCTGTTCAGGCGCAGAGGACTCCCCAAGACCATGTTTTCCGACAACGGTCGAAATTTCGTCGGTGCAAGCTATGCTCTTCTTAAAGGCCACCACGAGTTCTTGAAATCTCTTGACAAGACTTTAATCGAAAAGTGCTCCACATTGGGCGTTACCTGGTCTTTTATACCGCCATATGCACCTCATATGGGTGGCCTCTGGGAGGCCGCAGTCAAGAGCATGAAGTCTCATCTGAAGAAAGTTTCCAGCAACCTGTCTTTCACGTTCGAAGAATTCAGTACGCTTCTAGTTCGTATCGAAGCCAATTTGAACTCGCGACCTCTATCGCCTCTTACAGAAAACCCGGGTGAGGTTCTACCACTGACCCCAGGCCACTTACTCAGAGGGGATCCAATTACAGCACTGCCAGAAGCACCTGCTGCACCTCCTCTCGAAGAAGTGCCGTTCCTAAAACGTTGGGAAAGATTAAAGGCGCTACAACATATTTTTGCTCGACGGTGGAAATCTGAATATATAACCGAGCTTCAGCGCCGTTTTAAGTGGCAGAAAGAACGCGACAACTTAAAACCAAATGATATTGTTATAGTCAAAGAAGACTTACTGCCACCTACCGAGTGGCTCCTTGGTCGCGTTAATAACGTCATCTATGGTCGAGACAGCAAAGTAAGAGTTGCTGAAGTAATCACCAAGAAGGGCATAATTTTACGCCCAGTAGTAAAACTATGTTTGCTACCGACAAACACAACTATGAGTAAACCCCAACCACAACCTACCAAATAGTCTACCAAATTCCTCAACAAAAATAGAAAATTAGAAAACTCAGTCGCATTAGGTATTTTTTAACACTGTATATACTTCTTTCTTCTCTTTTACTATCAAACCAGATGGAGAAGCGGCCACGCTGCCACATTTGTTACCTCAACCACCCTCTGCGGTACTGCAAGGCATTTTAGGGGCTCAGTGTTGAGCTCCGCTGGAAGACAGCAAGGGGAAAGGGCTTCTGCCTGAATTGTTTCGCCACTGGCCATTACCGACGCCAATGTCCTTCGGCCAACCGATGTTCAGTAATGGTCAACGGGCAGCCCTGCAACGCCCTTCATCACACTCTGCTCCACCCAGAAGTGAAGAAAGATGTCCTCGCTGAACCTCATCGCGAGGATCCAGTGGCAGCTAAAGCACCTGCAGCCGTACCACCCACTATCTCCTGGGAAACACCACAAGCCGCGATCCCTCAACTGGAGAACCTTCAACTGACAGCCATGCTAGACAGGTTCGAAGTGACCATAAAGAGGACGCTTGTTGACGCAGAAACGCAGACGACCACTTGTCCGCGTAAGGTGCTGCTGAGCCAGGCTACCCAGACTCTGCAGAAGAGCCAACGGGCGCCGGTGTTCCCAGCTCGGCAAACGGTGTCGGTCCAGGCGTCAATCGTTACGTGCTGGCCGGTCGTTCCCCTCATCCGAGTGAACCTCGGGTTTAAAGGTCAAAAGATGTTCACCACTTTCTTGCTGGACCGAAGAGCTAAGAGCTCGTACCTTTTATGGCACGTGGCCAAATAACTGCCCGAATTCCAGCCGATTCGAAAGGGTGCCGAAGTGTTCGGCCAGTTTACTATGGAGCCAGCTTTTCCTCATCCCAAGCAAGATTCGTTCAAGATGACCCTTCCCTTCCGCGAGCGATTGGCGGTAGAGGTGCCTGATCCGGTTACCGATCCGGCCTTAGCCCAACATTTCCGGCAGTACGACCCCTTGGCTCACCCGTTTTTTTCCACCTGGCGCCAAATCGACGGCGTTTTAGAGGAAAAGGTTGCCCAGCATGTGCTAAAAGCTGACGTTGACCAGCACGATCTTAATGTGCCCATAGCCCAGGCCTCTACCTTTGGCTGGGTCGTGTCTGGAGTGTGGAGGGGGTGCTCATGCCACTTGTCGGGGGGGAGTATGTTGAAGCGAGTTTCATGAGCAACCTGTGGCTTATTTCATCTCCCTAATGGTTTTATTGTTGCTGCTTCAACTATTATTTTTTTTTTTCTTTAATTTCTAATTTTCTTTGGTTATTATTATCTTTTTTTATTTTTGTTAATTTTGGCTTATTGAATTTTAAGTTCGAATTTGATTAGTATTTACACTTTATTTTGCACTATTTTTGAACTTCTTTGAATTTGTCTTTCTTTTTTTTTTGAGTGTAGAATACTCGCTACTTTTTTTTATTATTTCTCTTTGTTCCCTTTTTTCTCATATTGTACATACTGAACTCACTTCATTTTGTAATTTCGAATAAGCAAGAGACTTAAATAAATTTATTAAAATTGAATTTGAAACCTACCGTGTATCTTTTATTTTGAATTTGGAAAATACTTATAAAAGGCTAGGTAACGATACTAGCCCCAACAACCCTTACATTTTAGGTATACCATGTTTTCAGAATCACTGTTTGTGTTGGTGTTTTTTGCTCTTTTTTTTAAAGAAGGACAAAAAAGAATCATACATTGATGAGTTAGAGGGTTAACATATTCTACAAAAATGTTCTCCGCAACATTCTACATAAATTTGCTGAACTCAAAAGAAATGTTCATTTATTTAGAGTTTTTTGAGAGTAAGCGTCTTTTCAACAGACGGACACGCACACGGACATGGCTAAATCGACTTAGAATTACTCAAGGACCCAGAATATATATACTTTATGGGGTTTGAGATGAATAACAAAAAATGTTCACACGGAATGACAAACTTAGTATACCCTCTTCATAACTTATTGTAAAAATTACAAACAGGTAAAAAATAACCACATTTAGCGAAAAAACACCACTTCTAAGAACGCTGGCTGCTAATTTTTTTTTAATTAAAATTATTTTCGCTGAATAAACAAGGTAACACTCAAGGTATATTTACACAAGGTAGACTCATTTGGGAGTGCAGACATGCTGCTCTATAAAAGGAACCAACTTGTCAAAATTGTCTTCATATAAAACAAAAACAATTTAACGCACACATGTACAAATTTTGGCTCATATACACGAAATTTGATGTTTGTGTTCCAACTAGGGGTAAACAGCTGACAAACATATGGGCCAACGAGTTTACCTTGTGTAAATATACCTTGGTAACACTCTTTGAATTAATTTAGTTTATATAAGGTAGGTACGATTAACATTTTTTTAATATGTAAATTAGTACACAATTCTGTGGCAATAAGGAAAAAGTGCTTAAATGTATTTTTTAAGGGTGATTTTGGAAAATTTCCTAAGCATTCCTTATGTCACAGATCGCAAGTAAACTTAAGTTTTTATTCCAAATATTATTACACATTGAAAAAAGATATGTACGCAAGGAGTAATTTTTCTATAACTTCATGAAAAGTCGTACAGAGTAATTGAAACTTTACCCGTGTGTAATTTTGATTGTGAAGATCTCAAGGGTGCCATTGTTTCTGGGTGTTGTTGCATGTGTACTTTTGAATATGAAGATCTTAAATAAAACTTAAATTTAGGTTCAGTCAACTTAAGTGCCCCGGTTGGCTAGCTGGTATCGAGCTAGTCTATCAGCGCCGAGGTTTCCAGAGACTCTGGTTTCTTTCCTGCAGACAAGCATAGAGCTTCGCGGGATTAGCTTAGGAAATTAAAAAAAAAAGTACTTTTTCCCAAAGAACTAAAAAAGTTTATGCACTGCTTAAAACTTGCATCGAATGAGTTGTTAAAAATGTTTCGTTGACTACATCTAATCAACTGTGCAGTTATAAAAACTATCGAGTCCGCCAAAAATAAAACTATCGATACTATCGATAGTACTATAGATTGTTTTGCAGCTCTACTTAACAAGCATTTAAGAGTAAAAAACTACAATATTTACCTTGTCACAGTTTTAAAGGATTAAAAAACACACTGTAAAATTTCGTGAAGATCGGTCTATAATTTACCATAGGCCCCATATAAACCCCATTCTCAGAAAACAGTTAGGTACGCCTTAAGCCGCAAGGAGTATTGTTTTTGTAGTAGAATTTGGTCTTTTGTAGATTTATTAGGCATCAAATCACAGTAGAAAATGTCGCGAAAATCGGTTTAAAATTTACCATAGGACCCATATAAAGCATACTCTCGGCAAACAATTTAGTACGCCAAAATACGCAACGAATAATGTTTTTGTAGAAGAGATTGGTCCCCTTTCGTAGTTTTATAAGGCTTCAAATTACAGTAGAAAATATCGTGAAAATCGGTCCATAATTTACCCTATTCCCAATATAATGCCCACTCTGGGAAATTATTTAAAATGCCTAAAACCGTTGCTGATATGCATAGATATTGTGGGTAAATTTGGTGCAATTTAGCTCATATGGCCAGAAATAATACAATGCAATATTTTAAAAATCGATTCATGATTTAATTTAGGTCTCGTGTTAGGCAGCCAATTTAAAACTATAAAACGCTGTAACAAATTTCACTACTACTTATATCGAAATTTGTTCTAGTTAAGTTTTTTTTTAATACCAGAAAACACTCTACAGAATTTAAATATCGAAAACATCTTGGTGTTGAAATCAGGACTTGAGATTTTTGTACCCGATCGGAGTCGAATTAACTACAAAAAATTTTCTTATAATTTCCAAAATAAAAATTCTTCGAAATTAGCGATGCAATATTTAAAATATCGATTTTGAATTTTTACAGAATAATTTTCTTGCAATATTTAACTATTTATTTACGCATTAAAAAAAAATTTTTTTAAGTTAAATAATAACCAGTCTCATATATATTAAGCATCAATGTAAGAGTAGGATTCGGAGTTAGAGTCGGAATAAAAATTTTCAAATGTTGGAGTCATATTCGGACTATTTTTTGACGACTTCACAGCCTTGGCTTAAATCACAAATAGCCATTTCCATTTCTCTTCTCTCTATCATTAACATTAGGTAAATCGACTATTACCAGCCCGGCCCCGATGTCGATCGACAACAAGTCACTCATTATCGTTCTCTTATGCTATGTTCATACGACGATATAAACCAATCGTTTCGCTCTCTGAAACTAGTTTGTCAAACATGCTGTTCATACGATTCATTCTTGTTTAATTTTGACACTTTTTTTGTATTGTTAGTGTGATTTTTTTTAAATAGACAAAAAAAGTAAATAAAACTTAAAAATATATTATTTAATACTTTTATTAATATTATAATTATCACTTCATTTTATTAAACATCAATTTTTACTCTGTTTTTTTTTCTTTGTTTTGATTTTTTTTGAGAGCTAGTTTAGATAAACTAACGATAAATGTTATCAAAATTGGAGATGATAGTACATTTTTCCTGTTTCGCAGCCTGTTTCAAAATGAAACGATCCGTTTCGCTCACAAAATTTTGTATGGGGAAACAAGTCGTTTCAATCATGTTTGGGGCGCGAAACAGAAATAAAAGAGCGAAACTCGAATATTGCTGTACGTGTGAACATGGTATTATGCAGCCCACTATCGACTTGTCGGTCGACTGGTAATACGTTTCTGACCAGAGCTGCCAGATTTGACGATTCATAGTCATTTTTACGATTTTTTTGTTCCGATATTAGCAAAGTGCTGATATTTTTCTAAAAAGTGACGATTTTTTTTAGTCTCCAAAGTCTGAATAAAACATTAAATTTTCAGACAAATTCGTTTTTTAACCTTAAAATGTTTAACGGGCGTACCTTAACAAGAGCGGAAGACGAAACGTTTTCATTCGCTTAGCTTTAAAGCGTCAACGTTGTGTCACGAACAGAAGTGATGACTATTTTGTTTGATAAAACCCACAAATTATAAATAAAAATAGAGATAAGAACGCTAGATTGTCAAAAAAAATATAGCTAAATTGCCATTATTATTGGTTATTAATTAGCGGCCAACTTCACTATTAAACGAGTTGTCAAAATCGGGGTTTGGTAATTTAATACCGTTCCGTAACTCGAATTGTGTGGAGCTTTATTGTTGGCTAAGCTCATCCGTAGTGTAGTCACGGATTGTCAGTTCCCCTATGAACTATTTTTGTGGACAGACTCGTCCATAGTACTAAGTTGGTTGCAAAAACCTCCCTACACGTTGAAAACTTTTGTCACAAATCGTGTGACTCAGATCATCAGCATCGCCGGCACTCAACACTGGAAACACGTCAAAACTGAAGAAAATCCTGAAGATATGGGCACTCGAGGCTGCTCCCCGCAGGAGCTTGCAGACAATCAACTCTGGTGGCACGGCCCCACCTGGCTACAACTTCCCACACCATTGTGGACCTCGTGCGTTTGACCCAGTCGACTTAGAGACAAAGAAGTCTACAATCAACTTTCATCTTGACGTAAATTGCATAGATATGCTTGAAGAATTTTCATCTTTTCCAAGGGCGTTGCGAATTCTTTGCTATCAAATTAGATTTGTCAACCGAGTTCTTAAGAAACCATTCTCCACCGAAAAGTTTATTACCGCTCAAGAAATTAGCTCAATGAAGACTCGACTCCTCTCGCTCGCTCAAAAGAGGTATTTTTACCGTGAATACGATTGTCTTAAGGAAAAGAGACCGTTAAGCCGCAAAAGCAGATTGCTTAGCTTAAATCCCTTTATTGATAAGGACGACCTTTTACGAGTTGGCGGCAGGCTTGTCAATGCAGGATTAAGCTACGCGGAGCGTCATCCCGTTATTGTGCCAGAAGGGTCTCATTTCGCGAGGCTTTTGATTAATTTCGCGCATTGTATTCTGCTTCACTCTGAGCACCATATAATGCTACGTGCGATTCGCCAGGGATTCTACATCCCCAGATTGAAAAATCTTGTATGAAAATGCATCAGAGAATGCAAGGCCTGTACGATTTACAAGCATAAGGTCTAGCACCAAATCATGGCCGCACTCCCCCCAGAACGTGTGAACTTTTCCCTGCCCTTCACATATACCGGAGTCGATTTCGCTGGTCCATTTAATATTAAATCTTCTACGTTTGGAAATGCGAAGATTCTCAAAGGTTACGCTGCTGTGTTCGTATGTTTTTCTACTCGAGCCGTCCAACTGGAAGTCTGTTCAGGCGCAGAGGACTCCCCAAGACCATGTTTTCCGACAACGGTCGAAATTTCGTCGGTGCAAGCTATGCTCTTCTTAAAGGCCACCACGAGTTCTTGAAATCTCTTGACAAGACTTTAATCGAAAAGTGCTCCACATTGGGCGTTACCTGGTCTTTTATACCGCCATATGCACCTCATATGGGTGGCCTCTGGGAGGCCGCAGTCAAGAGCATGAAGTCTCATCTGAAGAAAGTTTCCAGCAACCTGTCTTTCACGTTCGAAGAATTCAGTACGCTTCTAGTTCGTATCGAAGCCATTTTGAACTCGCGACCTCTATCGCCTCTTACAGAAAACCCGGGTGAGGTTCTACCACTGACCCCAGGCCACTTACTCAGAGGGGATCCAATTACAGCACTGCCAGAAGCACCTGCTGCACCTCCTCTCGAAGAAGTGCCGTTCCTAAAACGTTGGGAAAGATTAAAGGCGCTACAACATATTTTTGCTCGACGGTGGAAATCTGAATATATAACCGAGCTTCAGCGCCGTTTTAAGTGGCAGAAAGAACGCGACAACTTAAAACCAAATGATATTGTTATAGTCAAAGAAGACTTACTGCCACCTACCGAGTGGCTCCTTGGTCGCGTTAATAACGTCATCTATGGTCGAGACAGCAAAGTAAGAGTTGCTGAAGTAATCACCAAGAAGGGCATAATTTTACGCCCAGTAGTAAAACTATGTTTGCTACCGACAAACACAACTATGAGTAAACCCCAACCACAACCTACCAAATAGTCTACCAAATTCCTCAACAAAAATAGAAAATTAGAAAACTCAGTCGCATTAGGTATTTTTTAACACTGTATATACTTCTTTCTTCTCTTTTACTATCAAACCAGATGGAGAAGCGGCCACGCTGCCACATTTGTTACCTCAACCACCCTCTGCGGTACTGCAAGGCATTTTAGGGGCTCAGTGTTGAGCTCCGCTGGAAGACAGCAAGGGGAAAGGGCTTCTGCCTGAATTGTTTCGCCACTGGCCATTACCGACGCCAATGTCCTTCGGCCAACCGATGTTCAGTAATGGTCAACGGGCAGCCCTGCAACGCCCTTCATCACACTCTGCTCCACCCAGAAGTGAAGAAAGATGTCCTCGCTGAACCTCATCGCGAGGATCCAGTGGCAGCTAAAGCACCTGCAGCCGTACCACCCACTATCTCCGGGGCAACACCACAAGCCGCGATCCCTCAACTGGAGAACCTTCAACTGACAGCCATGCTAGACAGGTTCGAAGTGACCATAAAGAGGACGCTTGTTGACGCAGAAACGCAGACGACCACTTGTCCGCGTAAGGTGCTGCTGAGCCAGGCTACCCAGACTCTGCAGAAGAGCCAACGGGCGCCGGTGTTCCCAGCTCGGCAAACGGTGTCGGTCCAGGCGTCAATCGTTACGTGCTGGCCGGTCGTTCCCCTCATCCGAGTGAACCTCGGGTTTAAAGGTCAAAAGATGTTCACCACTTTCTTGCTGGACCGAAGAGCTAAGAGCTCGTACCTTTTATGGCACGTGGCCAAATAACTGCCCGAATTCCAGCCGATTCGAAAGGGTGCCGAAGTGTTCGGCCAGTTTACTATGGAGCCAGCTTTTCCTCATCCCAAGCAAGATTCGTTCAAGATGACCCTTCCCTTCCGCGAGCGATTGGCGGTAGAGGTGCCTGATCCGGTTACCGATCCGGCCTTAGCCCAACATTTCCGGCAGTACGACCCCTTGGCTCACCCGTTTTTTTCCACCTGGCGCCAAATCGACGGCGTTTTAGAGGAAAAGGTTGCCCAGCATGTGCTAAAAGCTGACGTTGACCAGCACGATCTTAATGTGCCCATAGCCCAGGCCTCTACCTTTGGCTGGGTCGTGTCTGGAGTGTGGAGGGGGTGCTCATGCCACTTGTCGGGGGGGAGTATGTTGAAGCGAGTTTCATGAGCAACCTGTGGCTTATTTCATCTCCCTAATGGTTTTATTGTTGCTGCTTCAACTATTATTTTTTTTTTTCTTTAATTTCTAATTTTCTTTGGTTATTATTATCTTTTTTTATTTTTGTTAATTTTGGCTTATTGAATTTTAAGTTCGAATTTGATTAGTATTTACACTTTATTTTGCACTATTTTTGAACTTCTTTGAATTTGTCTTTCTTTTTTTTTTTGAGTGTAGAATACTCGCTACTTTTTTTTATTATTTCTCTTTGTTCCCTTTTTTCTCATATTGTACATACTGAACTCACTTCATTTTGTAATTTCGAATAAGCAAGAGACTTAAATAAATTTATTAAAATTGAATTTGAAACCTACCGTGTATCTTTTATTTTGAATTTGGAAAATACTTATAAAAGGCTAGGTAACGATACTAGCCCCAACAACCCTTACATTTTAGGTATACCATGTTTTCAGAATCACTGTTTGTGTTGGTGTTTTTTGCTCTTTTTTTTAAAGAAGGACAAAAAAGAATCATACATTGATGAGTTAGAGGGTTAACATATTCTACAAAAATGTTCTCCGCAACATTCTACATAAATTTGCTGAACTCAAAAGAAATGTTCATTTATTTAGAGTTTTTTGAGAGTAAGCGTCTTTTCAACAGACGGACACGCACACGGACATGGCTAAATCGACTTAGAATTACTCAAGGACCCAGAATATATATACTTTATGGGGTTTGAGATGAATAACAAAAAATGTTCACACGGAATGACAAACTTAGTATACCCTCTTCATAACTTATTGTAAAAATTACAAACAGGTAAAAAATAACCACATTTAGCGAAAAAACACCACTTCTAAGAACGCTGGCTGCTAATTTTTTTTTAATTAAAATTATTTTCGCTGAATAAACAAGGTAACACTCAAGGTATATTTACACAAGGTAGACTCATTTGGGAGTGCAGACATGCTGCTCTATAAAAGGAACCAACTTGTCAAAATTGTCTTCATATAAAACAAAAACAATTTAACGCACACATGTACAAATTTTGGCTCATATACACGAAATTTGATGTTTGTGTTCCAACTAGGGGTAAACAGCTGACAAACATATGGGCCAACGAGTTTACCTTGTGTAAATATACCTTGGTAACACTCTTTGAATTAATTTAGTTTATATAAGGTAGGTACGATTAACATTTTTTTAATATGTAAATTAGTACACAATTCTGTGGCAATAAGGAAAAAGTGCTTAAATGTATTTTTTAAGGGTGATTTTGGAAAATTTCCTAAGCATTCCTTATGTCACAGATCGCAAGTAAACTTAAGTTTTTATTCCAAATATTATTACACATTGAAAAAAGATATGTACGCAAGGAGTAATTTTTCTATAACTTCATGAAAAGTCGTACAGAGTAATTGAAACTTTACCCGTGTGTAATTTTGATTGTGAAGATCTCAAGGGTGCCATTGTTTCTGGGTGTTGTTGCATGTGTACTTTTGAATATGAAGATCTTAAATAAAACTTAAATTTAGGTTCAGTCAACTTAAGTGCCCCGGTTGGCTAGCTGGTATCGAGCTAGTCTATCAGCGCCGAGGTTTCCAGAGACTCTGGTTTCTTTCCTGCAGACAAGCATAGAGCTTCGCGGGATTAGCTTAGGAAATTAAAAAAAAAGTACTTTTTCCCAAAGAACTAAAAAAGTTTATGCACTGCTTAAAACTTGCATCGAATGAGTTGTTAAAAATGTTTCGTTGACTACATCTAATCAACTGTGCAGTTATAAAAACTATCGAGTCCGCCAAAAATAAAACTATCGATACTATCGATAGTACTATAGATTGTTTTGCAGCTCTACTTAACAAGCATTTAAGAGTAAAAAACTACAATATTTACCTTGTCACAGTTTTAAAGGATTAAAAAACACACTGTAAAATTTCGTGAAGATCGGTCTATAATTTACCATAGGCCCCATATAAACCCCATTCTCAGAAAACAGTTAGGTACGCCTTAAGCCGCAAGGAGTATTGTTTTTGTAGTAGAATTTGGTCTTTTGTAGATTTATTAGGCATCAAATCACAGTAGAAAATGTCGCGAAAATCGGTTTAAAATTTACCATAGGACCCATATAAAGCATACTCTCGGCAAACAATTTAGTACGCCAAAATACGCAACGAATAATGTTTTTGTAGAAGAGATTGGTCCCCTTTCGTAGTTTTATAAGGCTTCAAATTACAGTAGAAAATATCGTGAAAATCGGTCCATAATTTACCCTATTCCCAATATAATGCCCACTCTGGGAAATTATTTAAAATGCCTAAAACCGTTGCTGATATGCATAGATATTGTGGGTAAATTTGGTGCAATTTAGCTCATATGGCCAGAAATAATACAATGCAATATTTTAAAAATCGATTCATGATTTAATTTAGGTCTCGTGTTAGGCAGCCAATTTAAAACTATAAAACGCTGTAACAAATTTCACTACTACTTATATCGAAATTTGTTCTAGTTAAGTTTTTTTTTAATACCAGAAAACACTCTACAGAATTTAAATATCGAAAACATCTTGGTGTTGAAATCAGGACTTGAGATTTTTGTACCCGATCGGAGTCGAATTAACTACAAAAAATTTTCTTATAATTTCCAAAATAAAAATTCTTCGAAATTAGCGATGCAATATTTAAAATATCGATTTTGAATTTTTACAGAATAATTTTCTTGCAATATTTAACTATTTATTTACGCATTAAAAAAAAATTTTTTTAAGTTAAATAATAACCAGTCTCATATATATTTAGCATCAATGTAAGAGTAGGATTCGGAGTTAGAGTCGGAATAAAAATTTTCAAATGTTGGAGTCATATTCGGACTATTTTTTGACGACTTCACAGCCTTGGCTTAAATCACAAATAGCCATTTCCATTTCTCTTCTCTCTATCATTAACATTAGGTAAATCGACTATTACCAGCCCGGCCCCGATGTCGATCGACAACAAGTCACTCATTATCGTTCTCTTATGCTATGTTCATACGACGATATAAACCAATCGTTTCGCTCTCTGAAACTAGTTTGTCAAACATGCTGTTCATACGATTCATTCTTGTTTAATTTTGACACTTTTTTTGTATTGTTAGTGTGATTTTTTTTAAATAGACAAAAAAAGTAAATAAAACTTAAAAATATATTATTTAATACTTTTATTAATATTATAATTATCACTTCATTTTATTAAACATCAATTTTTACTCTGTTTTTTTTTTCTTTGTTTTGATTTTTTTTGAGAGCTAGTTTAGATAAACTAACGATAAATGTTATCAAAATTGGAGATGATAGTACATTTTTCCTGTTTCGCAGCCTGTTTCAAAATGAAACGATCCGTTTCGCTCACAAAATTTTGTATGGGGAAACAAGTCGTTTCAATCATGTTTGGGGCGCGAAACAGAAATAAAAGAGCGAAACTCGAATATTGCTGTACGTGTGAACATGGTATTATGCAGCCCACTATCGACTTGTCGGTCGACTGGTAATACGTTTCTGACCAGAGCTGCCAGATTTGACGATTCATAGTCATTTTTACGATTTTTTTGTTCCGATATTAGCAAAGTGCTGATATTTTTCTAAAAAGTGACGATTTTTTTTAGTCTCCAAAGTCTGAATAAAACATTAAATTTTCAGACAAATTCGTTTTTTAACCTTAAAATGTTTAACGGGCGTACCTTAACAAGAGCGGAAGACGAAACGTTTTCATTCGCTTAGCTTTAAAGCGTCAACGTTGTGTCACGAACAGAAGTGATGACTATTTTGTTTGATAAAACCCACAAATTATAAATAAAAATAGAGATAAGAACGCTAGATTGTCAAAAAAAATATAGCTAAATTGCCATTATTATTGGTTATTAATTAGCGGCCAACTTCACTATTAAACGAGTTGTCAAAATCGGGGTTTGGTAATTTAATACCCATTTTTTCAATTTTTCAAACAAAAATTCACGTTTTATTGCCATACGCTTAATTACCCAATTCGGATAATTGCCTTAACAATTAAACTCTCAAAATAAAATTCACCTAAATTTCATTCGTTTAATTGCCTCAGTACTATGTGACAACAACACAGCAAGTAATGCAACAAGTTTACATGCTAATAAAAAAATAAAATATGCACTAAATTTAAAAAAAAAATATGGCTTATTTGAAAGCAAATTAACATTTAATTAAACTTTATTCTGAGCTCACCAGAATAAAGTTATGTTATGAGGTTAAGATTCATATAGGAGTTATTTGTGCTGAATATTATACACGAAATAAATAAGATAAAGGGTGGTTAAATTGTAAGGGCCGATGTTGAATGTGAACCACACCTAAACGCCAAGTTTTTTTCCGAATTTTATTTGACATTTCTCTATTTCAGACTTACTCAATTTGAACCATGGAGAGATACACAATCCAACAACGTGTTAAAGTTATCCAGACTTATTATGAAAATGGATGATAAATTTCGAAGAAAATCATCTTCAGTGATGAGGCACATTTTCACCTCAGTGGATTTGTCGATAAGCAGAATTTCCGCATTTGGGCTAATAATAATCCAAGAGTGATTGTCGAAAAACCAATGCACCCACAAAGAGTGACTGTTTGGTGTGGTTTATGGGCTGGCGGCATCATCGGGCCATATTTTTTCCAAAATGAGGCCGGTCAGGCAGTTACTGTGAATGGTGTTCGCTATCGTGGGATGATAACGAACTTTTTATGGTCCGAATTGGAAGATATGGATGTGGACGATATGTGGTTTCAGCAGGACGGTGCCACTTGCCACACAGCTAACGAAACAATGGCTCTTTTGCGAAACAAATTCAATGGCCGTGTTATCTCACGTAATGGCGATGTCAATTGGCCGCCAAGATCATGTGATTTGACACCGTTGGACTTTTTTCTTTGGGGTTATTTGAAAGAAAAGGTGTACGTCGATAAGCCAGCAACAATTCAAGAGCTAAAGGATGAGATAATTCGGCACATTAACGGCATAGAACCTCCATTATGCCTCAGGGTCATCGAAAATTTGGACCATCGGATGGAGGTGTGCCGCCGTGGTCGCGGCGCCCATTTGGCCGATATTTTGTTCCATACATAATTGAGTAATACCAATTTATCATAATAAAATAAAATTACAATAATTTCCTAAATAGTTTGTGTTTTATTCAAAATCAACATCGGCCCTTGAAATTTAACCACCCTTTATTTTGTCTTAAATGTATTAAAGGAAAGGTCGCTAAATTTCAAATTACATTACCATTTAAAAGGATAAAATAGCTTGAATATTTTAGGAATTGATATTCGAATGGACGCTCTATGTTTAAATCTGAACCGATTCGACCATATGTAATTTGCAGTAAGATATTTTGGGCTAAATTCGAACGTATTTACCAAATTTTATCAAATTATCCAAAAATTGCTACTTTTATTTTCCGCACAAGGTTTACATGGGCATACAACCAGCCAGATGGACAGACGGACACAAAAATATCACTTTAAAAAGTGTTTCTGATCGTTCGGTTTACTAAACGATGCTTTCAGATTTCTATGTATGTATCAGCACAAATTTTTATAATTGCTTTTTTCTTCATTTTTGCATATATATAAAACTTTAGTTTTCTTCAACGAAAACTTGGTTTGGCTTACAATTGTAGAGTGAAAATTAAATGTAGATGGCGTTAAAATTCATCTGTTAACCAGAATTTTTTAGAAATTTTTTTATTTGCTAAACATGTATATAAAATATGCTTCAGTAACGTGAAATATGTGTGCAACAAAAATGCAGTAATAGCTAAATTATGCAAATTAGTCACAATAAATCAGAGTACCGAAACGTTCACTCATTTTTGAGTCATGAGCGAGCGTGAAAAATTAAAAATTTTACTGCTTTTTCATCCTCATCAGGGTGAGGAAAAAAATATTTTGAATTTCCTCATTTATGAAAAATGAGCAAACAAAAAAAATTCATATGTGAATTTGTCAGATATTAAAAATTTTAAAAAATTCACAATCAAATTTCTCATAAGGAAAAAACGCGATTTGCCATACCATTAACAGCGGAAAAATAAAGAAGTAAAGACCCCTTATAGAAGGTCTTTTTGGCGATATAAAGTTCTTCAGTCACATTCCAACTGCTTTTCTAATTTACACAGTGTGTCCTTGGAGACCAAAGCCTTGGCTTCTTGCATCTACTTTAAAGGTCTTCTAAAAATAATTAATAAATAATAAAGCTTTATTCTGTGTAATTGTGGTTGCTTATAATGCGAAGTGAGTAAATTAATAATTAAACTTGCTACACATTCCAACATAACAACTAATTAAACGATTTCGACAGGCCTTATCTTAAGGCTCAGTTAGCCGGGAGTAACAGTAACCTTACCGTAAAAATATAAGACCAATCTATTTCTTACAGATTGAGACGTTACATCTTACTGCTAACTTTAATCGTTCTAATTGCTTTACATACAACAAAATGAACCAGCTGATTTACAACGTTACTGTTACCCCCGGCTAACTGAGCCTTTAGAATAGAAAATTTGAATTTGTAAAATTTTTATAAAAACCATTCTTAAAGAACTTTTAAAATAACGCAGACAGGATTAAGTAAAAGCTTATTAAAATACAGTTTTAAACCTTGTTTAAGGCCTGAAAAGTGAAAGCGCTCGCAATTTTTCCCGCTAGGCAGCACGATAGCCTGTGTGTGTTTTGTAAAATTTTTTATTGGCTGGTAACCCTGCGGCCACACGATCAAGTTGTTCTTGATAGTCTTTTACATATACTGCTTGTCAAAATTTACATAAATTGAAAGCTGTGACGTAGGCTGCACTCAATTTGTAAGCAATTTACTTTCAAGATTTCATCAAAAAAACAATTTATTAAGACAAACATGTAATCAGCTGTTAAATTGAAAGTTAAATTGCCAAACAAATGGAAAGGTGAAATTGAAAGCCATCTCGTGGTCAATTCAAAAAGTGTGAGTGTGTTAGTAAAAAAGTAAGAGTGCATTGCAAATTGAATGGAATTGAAAGGCAAAACTTGATCGTGTGGCCACCAAGTTAACTAAAATGTGTTTTGCTTTTATAGAATATTCTTTGATGCCTCTAAAAGGATCAGTGTTTTTTTTCGTTTTAAAGACAAAGGCAAAAATTATTGAAAAAAAATACTACCTGGAAGAACTGGAGACATGTATTTTGGTCTAATGAAAAAAAGGTTTGGTTTTTTTCGTTAAAAAGACATAAAGGCAGAGTTATTGAAAAAAATTACTACCAGAAGAACTGAAGACATGTATTTTGGTCTCGTGAAAAAATTTTGGTTTCTGGACCGCAACGGTGTGGAAAATCCAACATTGAATTTACAAAAACTGGCATAATTTGTCGCGAAACAATAAAGTTTCATTAATACAACACATCTTCTTACCATTCAACTACCCAACAGACCAAAAAATAAGTAAAGTATAATAGTACTTTAGAAGAAGCTTTTTAAAAAAAAAAAATACTAAAGTTTTTTTAATCATGTTTGAAAAACTATTATCCTTCACAATATGTTTTTAAGCATAGTATAAAATATATAGTATACAATAAATATATATATTAAACATGCTTGTCGCATTTTGCATTTTCTCAATAGCATTGTAAGTATGATTATAAAAGGTCTATTGCTAAAATGTTTTTAAAGTCTCGTGCCATGAAAGTCCCGTTAATTTCTCCGTCAGTTAATCATTGAATTTCATTGTCATTGTTAATTTTGCTTTAAAAGAGTTTTTTTTCTCATTATTTATTTATTGAATCTTCATATATTAAATATGAACTAACAATAATTAATCAAATCTTAACCTAATACGTTATTTTATGTCCTGCCAGTGCCAGACAAAAATGTTCTTCATAACGGGTTCTGTTCACTTTTATAGGTGTTTATCGCTTATCTAATTGGATAAGTGCTGCAGTGTCTCTTCTTCTTAAGCGAGTGTGGCCGCTATCATTTAAAATATTTCGTGCTAGTGGGTTCGGATTAGAGTTGTGTCGGTCATGAACGAACTAGTTCAATTGAACGGATCAGTCAGATGAACGATGAACGGCCGTTCAGTTTCATCGTTCAATTCCGTTTAATCGTTCACTTGGGTCTTTTTTGTCAGTCGGTCACTTGCTTACCGAACAACTGGTTGAAAAGAAACAACAATACAATTGTGGTGTATATGTGATGCTAGAATAATATACTTTTTTCATTTACTCATCGCCACATTGCTTTACACAGTTGCATAATACGATTAGGGTTGTCAAGTTTCTTGGCGACCTAATTTTCAATTCGGCGACATGGCGATTTTTAAAATATATGGCGATTAAGCAAAATTTTATTACATTTGAGATGATTAAAATGACAGATGATTAAGAAAAAACCCCAACAGTCAAATTTATATTTCTTTAAGGTATTAAAAATGGATAAAAGTACTTTTATAAAGTTATCAAAAGATTATTTTAAACATATTAATGATGAAATTGTGAAAATTTATGGAATATTTAAGGAAAAAAAAAATAAAACATTAAGCAGAAATCGTGGCCGGTTGTACACGTTCATGTTGGCCGATTCTACATTATACTTAGTTTGAGGTATATTCAGAGAATTCTATGTGATTAATGAAGTGATTTAGTTGTAATCATGTCAATCTGAAGTGATTAACAAATCACTTCAATCTCGATTTTAATGTGATTAGAGCTTAATCACGTTCGAGTTGCTCTAATATTCGTTATTTGGAAAGACTTTTTCAATAATGGTATTCCATCAAATTTAAATCAGTTTTTGAAAAAAATTTAAAGCTATAAGGATACGTCCGGTAAGTACCATTTTAAAGAACTTGCTTTTACTGTCTTTATGTGCATATAATTCCAACTGTTAATGTCTGTGTTGAAAGAGTTCTTTTTAAAAATTAACTCCACTAAAACTTGCCTTCAAAATAGAGTGCAATAAAAACTTCTTGACACGTTATTACAAGTTATAAATTATATATATGTAAATATCACTTTTGTACCTTCACACGATATGTTGAATAAACTGAATCATATACATTGTTAAAAAAAAAAAAAAAACAGTTAGAATTGCCTTTCCGGTGAATTGTATAGCGTTTATGATATATATCCAATATTTCTTTAATACTAACCACAAAAAAAAAACGTTTTGCTGCTTTAATTTGACTATTGTACCATTTTGTTTTCACCAATCATTTTACTTTAATTAAACAGAATATATATCATGGCGACTTTTTCCCATGTTTGGCATATTTTAGCAATTATTTAGACATTTAGTTTTTAGAATTAATAGAAAGTATTTTTAAAATATATGATATATTGTCAAAAACGCAAAAAAGGCTTCGGCGATTTTGGACAATCAATTTGGCAAAAAAAGATCAAAACAACACTGGCTTCTGTTCACAATTTTTGCTAGGAACACAACTGGGACGAACGACGAATTTTTGGCCGCGAATATTCGTCGTCAAAAATAAAACATATTTGTGTATATGAAGATACACACTATCATGGCGTCGACCGAAATTCGTCATATGCGGCGACTTTGCAATAGATTTATTTATATTTCATACGCCGGCGAACGACGAACAAATCAGTACCGGGTGACCATGTTTGATTTTAGTTTTCAAGTATTTTAGTATATAAAGTTACTTTTTTACTTTAATAATTGTTTTTTTATTATTTTATCGCATCTTTAATATAGATACAAAGAAGATAACTATAAGAATAGTTTTTAATTGTGTTTTTGTTAATGTTTGTGTTTTTTAAGTAATTTTTTTTATATGGTCACACTATTTCTCTCTCTTTGCACAAACAGCAAAGAACTTTTTCAATTAATAAAGCTGTTAGTTATTCGTCGTTATTGTGTTTCATACGACGAACTTACTCAGCGAATTTTTACTAAAAAATTCGTCGTGTAGGGCGAAATTCGTCGTTTGTCTCAGTTTTGTTCCTAGCATTTTATACAATTTACATGAGCGTTGCCAGTTGTTCTTAATATAAAACCCGCCAAATGCTAATTTTTTCATTTGCTCAAAAAATTTTATACATATTTATTTCATTTATTTTTCAAATAAGACCTTTAAATAAATAACCAAATTCAATATTCGACAGCTCTACTTATTTAAGGCTTAGTCAAGTTTTAGAGCACGAAATTAGTATGGAAAACCTATTTTTAATGTATACATTACTTAAGCATTCGTTTATGAATAAGACTGTTAAAATATAAAAAAAAAATAGTTTATAAGAAACTACTTATGAATTTTAAAAGCTTTTATTTAACTTGCAATGTACATATAATTGTTGGTAAAGTGTTGCAACTCAATTTTAAAGCAGATACCTCGAACCGATTAAGATGACTTTTGTAAACACGTTCAGTTTGGATGACAATGCATGGTTAACTGTGTAAAGTTATTCTAAATCCAACGTGGTAAAACACCCAAGATGGTGGACTTATTATTTCCAATGCATTCCTACAATATGAGTATCAAATAGGAGGGCTTGCTGAGAATAAGTTCAAGAATAAAGTGACTCTAAATCCAGTATGACTGACTAAGTTCTTAATGCTTGCCTGCAATATGGGTATTAACTGAAAGGACTTACTGAGAATTGGAATGCGAGTTTTGGAATAAATTAAAAGTAAAAAATATTTGAAAAAAAATCTTTTATTTAAATGCTCTAAAAAGAAAAAAATATAATTTTACTTAAAAGCTTTTACTATCAACTTAAAACGTCGTTACGCAATTTATATGATTTAAAGCTTGTCGCGAGATTTATTTGTGTAGAAAAACAAGTAAATTAAATAACTTGCGCCCAATTACACCAAGTTCAGTTATAACTAACTTTTACTTTAACTACCAGTTAACAATATGTTTTTGACAGTTATAGCTGATAGTTAATTATAACTGAACTTGGTGAAATTGACAGTTGATGTGATTGATTTTAACTATTAAAATTCTCAAACGAAGTAAATACGAGTACTTAAATCTCGCGACAAGCTTTCATATTTAAAAAAAATTGTGTATTGACAAGCAACATGCTTCTATATCATATAAATTGATTAATGACATTATCAGGACTGTAACAGAAATCAATTCCGATCGAAAGTCGAAGTGAATTTGTATCTTGCTACACATAAAACGAAATCACTTTCGATCGGAATTGATTTCTGTTCTAAAAACCGGCAGTAAAAGTTTTTAAGTAATTTTTTTTTTAAAGGTTATTTACTTCTAATTTTTATAAAATAAAACAAAAATTATAATTCATATTATCATACACTGAAAGAAAAATGCTTCATATATTTAATGAATCGTTTTCATAAAAAAAATTCACTGGTTAAATGAAAGTTTTCATTGTCCAAATGGAATTTCGTAGTTATAATGAAGTATTTTCGTTAAAATCGATTCTTTGGATTTCGTAATTACGTTAAAAATTTTCATTGGATATATGAAAACTAAAGTTTGTCCAAGTGACACAAAAAATTTTATTTGGGAACATAAAAAACGATATATAGGGTGTTTTTTTTACAGGTTTGTTTTTCGAATAGAGATAAAACTGGTATTTTGTGGTCAAATCTGGCAACTCTAATGTCATTTATGTTCAGTTTTGTTTGCCATTTTATCATGAACAGGTTGACAAAAGAACAACGCTTGGTGTATGGGCCGAAAATGAGATTGATCTCGATGCTGATTTTCATCGCAAAATTTTGTTCAGTGATGAGGCTCATTTTTGGTTGAATGGCTACGTCAACAAGCAAAATTGCCGCATTTGGAGTGAAGAGAATCCACATGAGACCCTTGAGTCGCCATTACATCCACAAAAACTGACTGTTTGGTGTGCTCTATGGGCTGGTGGAGTCATTGGGCCATACTTCTTCCGAAATAATGCTGGAGAGGCAGTTACCGTTAATGGAGACCGGTATAGAGCCATGATAACCGACTATTTTGTTCCCGAATTGGATGGCATGAATGTGGATGAGTTGTGGTTCCAACAAGACGGCGCTACATGCCACACAGCGCACGCCACAATCGATTTATTGAAGGAAACATTCGATGAGCGCATAATTTCGCGGAATGGACCTGTCAATTGGCCACCAAGATCGTGTGATTTGACACCATTGGATTATTTTCTTTGGGGATATGTGAAGTCGCGCGTCTACGCCAACAAACCAGAAACGTTAGGGGAATTGGAAGCCAACATTCGTGGCGTTATTGCCGACATACGGTCCCATATACTCGAAAAAGTGGTTGAAAATTGGACCTGTAGAATTGGCTTTATTCGAGCCAGCCGCGGCGGCCACATGCCTGAAATCATATTTAAACATTAATGGCATAAAATTATCCTTCCAATAAAGCCAAATTGATGGTCATTAAAACGATTTTCTTGTGTTTTATTTCAATTCGAAGTTCTATACCACTGAAAAAAACACCCGATACAAACATAACTATATTCATAAATTAATACAAAATTATAGTTTCCTTAAAAATATGTTTAATTGTTAATTAAAAAATTTAAAATTTAATTATTTCATACATCTAAGTAATATGCCATTAAATTTATGAAATCAAAAATATTTTTATAAAAGCAACATATTTCAATAATTGAAAAAAAAAATTATTTTTAACATTCAAATAACTCTATAGTCTCAATAATTAAAAGTATAAAAATATTTCGAAAAAGCATGCCTTCATAAATTTAAATTTTCATTATGACAGTGAAAATGTCATTATATTAATGAAACAAAACTTTCAATCCCTAAAAAGGTATGTTTTTAGTTTTCTTTGTTCTCTCTTTATGAGGTCTTTTTTTTATTATGCGTTAGCAAAAAAATCAACGTTGTTTATGTTGTTATGGGCAATTTAATCATAGCTTTTTTATTAAAAAACTACACTACCCCAGTAGGCTAGCTGGTAGTAAGCTAGTCTATCAGCGCCGAGGTTGCGGGATCGATTCCTGCCAGCGACTCAGGTTAAAAAAAAAATTGAATAAGAACAACTTTGATTATAAAAAAAAATTCAAAAAAAGTTAAAAAAAATAAAATAAAAAAGCTATCAGCGCTGAGGTTGCGTGATAAAAAAAAAGTTGAATACGAACAACTTTGTTTAAAAAAAAATTAAAAAAAATTTTTTTTTACTTTTCTGAAAGTATTCATCCAATGAATAACATTCATAGATCTAATGTAATGTTTCATTAAATACATTTTAATGGAACAGGTTTCATTGATCCAACGAAGCGCTGCATAGGTTCCTTTTTAATGCAATTTTTCATGGGATTAATGTCAAAATTCATTGGCATTCTGAAGAAAATTCTTTCAGTGTATCTTTTGAAAAGTTCGTACTTATTACAAAGTCTTACTTCGAATAAGCCCTCGCAAAAAATGTTGTACTTTCTCTTTAAATAAAGTTACCTAAGCAAATAGAAATTGAGAACACCAAAAAAGTATTAAAATCGCCGCGTTTAGCGAGAAATCACTACATATGGCAGCCCAGATTGTACTAAAAGAAACAAGTATGGTATACTGGTATAACATAAACACTATAATAGTATTTTTTCTTTTTAATGCTTTAAGCACATTCGAGTCAGCAAGCTACCGACTTCAATATGTCTAAACTAGAATTCATGTGTGCATATGGAAATGATTATTTTCACGACGACACGGATACATGGCTGCAGGTTGTTGTCTGTGCTTATTTTGTCGTTGTAGTCAAATTAAACTAATTTCTATTTTTGACCACTACAAAACAGAAAAAGTGCTGCTAATATATATAAGAAAATATTTAATGTTTTTCGCGCCAACGCTTCTAGTTCAGGAGTTATAGGTCGTAAAAGTTTCAAAATACTTTATCCATATCTCTTTAGGTATGAAATGAATCTATAAAATATGGGAATCATTGGAAAATTCTTTAAAGTGTGTTCCACATGGCGTTTATGGCATACCGATTAACCAATTAAGAGCCAATTTTATATATTTATACTCCGTGGCTGACTTTTTTTTTACAAAATTGGCTTTATCTTTAAATCATGTCGATATAACAATAATTATTACACCCTAAGATATTTGCTTAATAAAGTTTTTCTGAATTGCGGTTTTTTGGCGTTGCAGAACACTTATTATTTATGTAGATATTACAATAATTCAATCAGCCCAATCATGAATAAAAATTCCCCTGGAGTTTTTTTCCCTTTTCCTACTTTTACAATTGAATTAACATAGGAAAAATGAGAGAAGGGAGAAAACTCCCGGGGAATTTTCATTCATAATTGGGATGAATATGTAAGAAGTACACAAATTATTACCAGATATATATTTTTAATCAAACTTTTAAATAAATTGACTAATTTTCCAAAATAAAATTTTTTAAAGCCTAATAAATTTAAAATTTTATATGATGAAACACTTATAATATGGTATATAATAGATTACGTGTTCTTCCCTAAAGATATTATGTTTTAATAAATATGTATATTGACAAAATTTTAGGTTTTGTAGAAAAATCTTTCAAGAAATATTTATTTTTGAAATTGGCCCTTAACGGGCTAATAAATAGGAATTTTTTAAAGATCAAGTGAAAGTCATTTCGAAGTAATTTCTAATAACACCACTACTTCTTAGATCCAGTTTTTACCTAGAAAGTTATTGATAAAGGGTACGTTCGTAAATGCAGTTGTTGGGTATCACTTGCGCCGAAGTAAAGTTTAATGTTCGTAAAAGCATCACTTGTAAGAAACTTCGCATCACTCTCATATGTCAAACGTTTTTATGCAGTAATGCCGCAGTTCATTTTCTGAAGCAATAACTTTTGACAAAAAAGAAATCGTTAAATCGTCATTTATAAGAAAGCTGTTACTTTTTGGTTCAATATTTTCAATTAAATTTGTCATCTTTATTGTAAAAAGCATTTTTATTATTATTTAATTTTTGCTTATTAAACTTTTAAAATTTCAAACTTTGCACCGCTGTTGTGCAAAGTATCAGCAACACAACTGCAACTGGTAATCACGCATCAGCAACAACATTTTGCATCACTGCAGCAGTGATACATAGTTTTTTTGCATTTACGTACGCACCCAAAGTGTTCTGAAACTTTTACGAACTATACCACGTGTGTTGAAGGAACAAATTTTCTTATTTTAAAAGCATTTTATAATCTGCCGTTTAAATTATATTGTTTATTAGTTACAAAAACAACAAAATTAAAATATTTTAATTTTTTTAAATAAATTCATTTGTTAATAATCTTAAATTAAGTTTGAATAAGAGTCTGCAATTATGCATGTTTTTCCATTTTTTAAAAGAAAAAAAAAAATGATAGTGGCACCACTGAAATATAAAGACATAGTAAACAAAAACAGCTGTTTGTATTTTTTCAATTGTAGCTGCCGTCTTCAACATAATTCAGTAGCTGACTACACGACTAAAATTTCAGCCAGCAGCATTTGTAGTATTGTGTTCGTCTAGCCTGCTGTGGTGAATGTGTTTAATGCATAATGCTTTAAACACATTCGAGACAGCAAGCTACCGACTTCAATATGTTAAAACTAGAATACATGTGTGCATATGGAAATGATTATTTTCACGACGACACGGACCCAGCAAACAATATGAGTCCCAAAAGAGTCTTTTAGGACTCCTTTTTATGAGCAAAACGCTCAGAAAAAAGCTCCTAAAACCCTCAGAAATGAGCGTGTTTTCCTATGAAACCGTCAAAAAATTTTGTACTGAATATGAGCGTTTTAGGACTCCTTAATTTAAAAATTTGTATGGAAAATTGTGAGCCTTTTTGCTCACAAATCAACCATAAAAACCTCTTAAAAGAGTCATAAAAGAGGGATTTCGGAGCCTAAAGAGAGTGATATAGGAGTGTTTCTTTTTCTTGAAATTAGGGTATTCATTTTATTTGTAAATTTATGCTTGTTAGCTTTTAAGAGAAAAGTTTTATTAATATTTTGTGCATGGAAATAATAATCATTTTAAACCAATATCAACGAACAAAACTACCTAATTTTCTTTTAACAAAGGCTTCAAATGGATAGTTTTGTCTAATGAAAAGATTTATAAGGACAATGTTTAGTCAACTATTCACACATAAAGTACACAAAAAACATTAGTGAAAAGGTTAAAAAATAAATAAAATAAATGAATAATAAGCATTTGTTCAGCGCATATACTGGTACTTATCAAAATCACAACCGAACAGCGCAAAATGATCACAATAATGACAGACAAACGCAAAATATTGAAATTATTAAGAATAAGAAAACAAACTACCGTTGCCCCTCAGAAAACCATCATAAATAAAAGTTTTCTAGGAATGTGCTCCTAAATTGCTCATAAAAATGAGTCTTTTAGGAGTCCTGAATTCTACAGGCTCCGAAATCAATCAGAATTGCTCATAAATTAGGAGGGTAATCATAAAACCCTCAAGAAAAGGTATCTTTTAAGAGTCATATTTAGGAGCGCTCCGAAAATTGTTTGGTGGGGATACATGGCTGCAGGTTGTTGTCTGTGCTTATTTTGTCGTTGTAGTCAAATTAAACTAACCACTACAAAACAGAAAAAGTGCTGCTAGTATAAAAAAATATTTAAAAAATAAGTGCTTAAATTTTTTTTTTTTTTTGTTTAGCAGAAAAGAATCGACTTGAAATAAGAATATTAACTCGGCTCAACACCAAATTGTTATTTATAGGTATAATGTTTTTTATATCTTTGAAAGAAGTTCGATAGGAAGATGTTTTTCGCGCCAACTCTTCTAGTTCAGGAGTTATAGGTCGTAAAAGTTTCGAAATACTTTATCCATATCTCTTTAGGTATAAAATGAATCTATAAAATATGGGAATCATTGGAAAATTCTTTAAAGTGTGTTCCACATGGCGTTTATGGCGCACCGATTTACCAATTAAGAGCCAATTTTATATATTTATACTCCGTGGCTGACTTTTTTTTTACAAAATTAGCTTTATCTTTAAATCATGTCGATATAACAATAATTATTTAACCCTAAGATATTTGCTTAATAAAGTTTTTCTGAATTGCGGGTTTTCGGCGTTGCAGAACACTTACAGCCGTATTCATAACAAAATGTTAGCCACAGTTTGTGCACTACGTACAACGAGCTGCTTACTAGAATGCCGATTAAGCCTAGCAGCTTGTAAGCACAGGGTTTATTCATAACAAACTTATGTCCATCTGCTAACTTTTAATAAATCAACTCTGAATTTTAATGATGCCACATTATATTACTCAAATATGCAACACGTTTACATTAATCATCGCTGGTTTTGTCATTTTTTTGTAATTTTTTTTTGTCTTTTCCTCCATATATAACAATTTTTAAAAGTTTTTAAAATTAAAATAAAACAAGTAAGAAAGTATAGTCGGTCAAGCCCGACCATATGATACCCTGCACCACAGTACTTAAAAACACATCATGCTTATGTGTCCATATAAATATGGATTTCTCTATGTTTAAAAACTTCATTAAAATCGGTTTGAAAGTTTGTGAGAGGCAGAAAGTGCCCCCTACATCCCCTTGTGGTCCTATTTTTGAAAAACTTTATAGCTTATGTGTCCATATAGATATATTTTAATGTTTTAAATTTCATTAAAATCAGTTTGAGAGGCAAAAATTGCCCCTTTCTCCCCTTGTGGTCCTATATTTTTTAAAACTGTATAGCTTATGTGTTTTATCTATGTTTTAAATTTCATTAAAATCGGTTGGATAGTTTCTGAGAGGAAGAAATTTCCCCTATCTTCCCTCGTGGTCCTACGATTCGGCCCATTTTTAATAGGCTTTGTCCTTGTGTCAATTATAACCAATGTCCCAAATTTTATCAAATTATCTCCAAAATTGCGACCTGTACTTTGCGCACAAGGTTACATGGACAGCCAGCCGGCCGGACGGACATCGATAGTTCGACTCAGAAAGTGATTCTGAGTCGATCGGTATACTTTAAGGTGGGTCTAGGACCAATATTTTAAGGCGTTACACACATCAGCACAAATGCATAATACCCTTTCCACTATTGTGGTGTGGGTATAAAAAGATAGAAAAATAAAATAAAACAGTAATTTAAATAAAACCAACCAAATTGTTTAACATTAAACAGCTGTTTTTCCCAAGTTGGCAAACGTTTGGCAGCTCGTTAACAAAAGTTTAGCAAATCGTTAGCCAGAGTTTAGGAAGTGTATTATAAATAAACTTTGTGCTAACTTCATGCCAAATTTTCATTATGAATTATTTATGTACATATTACAATAATTCAATCAGCCCAATCATGAATAAAAATTCCCCGGGAGTTTTTTCCCTTTTCCTACTTTTACAATTGAATTAACATAGGAAAAATGAGAGAAGAGAGAAAACTCCCGGGGAATTTTTATTCATAATTGGAATGAATATGTAAGAAGTACATAAATTATTACCAGATATACATTTTAATCAAACTTTTAAATAAATTGACTAATTTTCCAAAATAAAATTTTTTAAAGCTTAATAAATTTCAAATTTTATATGATGAAGTTACTAATAATATGGTATATAAAAGATTAAGTGTTCTTCCCTAAAGATATTATGTTTTAATAAATATGTATATTGACAAAATTTTAAGTTTTGTACTCATATGTCAAAAGTTTTTATGCAGTAATGCCACAGCAGAAGTTGCTGCAGAAACTTTGGCAATTATTGCTTCAGTTAATTTTCTGAAGCAATAACTTTTGACAAAAAAGAAATCGTTTAATCGTCATTTATAAGAAAACTGTTACTTTTTGGTTCAATATTTTCAATTAAATTTGTCATCTTTATTGTAAAAAGCATTTTTATTATTATTTAATTTTTGCTTATTAAACTTTTGAAATTTCAAAAATTCAAACTTTGCACAGCTGTTGTGCAAAGTATCAGCAACACAACTGCAACTGGTAATCACGCATGAGCAACAACATTTTGCATCACTGCAGCAGTGATACATAGTTTTTATGCATTTACGTATGTACGTACCCAAAGTGTTCTGAAACTTTTACGAACTATACCACGTGTGTTGAAGGAACAAATTTTCTTATTTTAAAAGCATTTTATATGTATTTTTTGTTTAATCTGCCGTTAATGCACATAAATACAAAACAAAAATGTTTCGCTGATTTGGTAGGTAATAATGACAGGTAAAAATACTGTTTTAGCTTTCTTAGTATGTAATTTAAATTGAGTTAAAATTAACTGAACAAAACTTTGAATGTATTTTTTGTAGTTTGTATATTTTAAATTTAAAATAACAGAAAAATTAATTTATTTTTAAAGAATTTCTCCGTTTAAAAAAAAAAACATAAAAAATAGCCCTAAAATTCCTTTATTTTAAATGATTTTCCCATAACTGAATACCATAGCACCAGATTGGCTTTAAGATGGAGTTGTAAAGAAGAAGTTTGCAGTCGAGACTAAGGACAGAGTTTCTACCAATAAGCCAATGAATTTGAATGGCTTTTAGTTTCATTTGAGCTAATTTTGCCTCTATATGGCATTTCCATGTTAATCGCCGATCCAGATGTATACCGAGATATTTTACATGCGAATGTTGAGGAATTATTTGATTATTGATTGTAATATGGGGGCAAGATTCCCGGCGCAAGGTGAATGTTATATGTACGCATTTTTGCTCATTGACCATTATTCTCCACTGTCTTAACCATATTTCTAGTTGAAAAATATGATGCTGTAAGTAACGAGATGCTTCATAACGGTTTTCGTGGACGCTTAGAAAAGCTGTATCGTCTGCAAATGTTGAAGTTTGGGTGTAGTTGCTTGTTGGCATGTCCGAAGTATAAATTAAGTATAATATAGGGCCCAGGTTGCTGCCTTGTGGGACTCCAGCGTCAATGGGCTGAGGTGAACTTAAGAAATTTCCTTCTTTAATAAATTGACGACCGACTTAGTAGTTTTCTAGCAGCTTGTGTGTTTGCTGGTAAATTTTGCTTCAATTTATGCAATAAGCCTTCATGCCAGACTTTATCAAAAGCTTGCGAAACATCGATGAAGAGTGCTGAGCAATATTTTTTTCTTCAAATGCTGATTGTGGAGTTGCATCAAGTTATTTAAGATATTTTTCTAGAGAAGCCGTTTTCTGAGTCTGAGTCAGTCAAGAGCCGCTCGACATCTGAAGAATATATTTTATTATTTTTAATTTTTTTGGGGGTAACGCTGGAATGTTGAACAGCTAGTTTAAGATAACTGTCAAAGTTAACAATAGAGAGATCCACATTCTCCGGTGTACTAAGCAGAATATTTTCTGTGCAATGGGCACTGAGATAGTTTTTATATTTTAACCAATTTATTTGTGTGGCTGACGTCGCTAAGTAACATGACGGAGATACAATTCTATTTGGGTTCGATATAGTAACAATTGTAGGTCTGTGGTCGGATGATAATTCTAAGGAAGCTTCAACACGAATCGTTTCTGTGGGGATGTTTTTAACCACGCCAAAGTCGATAACATCTGGAATTTTTTGCTGATCAGTAGGCCAATATGTCCACGTTTAAACCCATTTTAGAGATTGTGTTAAACAAAACACGACCTTTTGGTGTTATAAGTCTTGACCCCCAGAAGGTATGTTTGGCGTTATAATCGCCAGCGGCCAGGAAACAGGGTCCTAATGATTTATAATATTTATAATATTGGTTTTCTGATATGGCAAATCTAGGTGGAGAATATAAAGAAGAAATTACTAAGTTTCGATTTAGCTCTTTAACACAAATAGTCGTTGCTTTTAGATAATCTTCACGATGATCACACATTAGGTAGTGTTTGACTCGGGTTTTTATTAAAATGGCAGAACCTCCACAACCTCTATCTCGAGGGTCCTTAGTATCATATAGTATATAACCATTGATTTTAAACGTATTTCTTGAGGTCAAATGAGTTTCAGAAACCAACATGACGTCAATTTGTTTATTTTTTAGAAAGTATTCTAATTTATTTTTATGTTGGGGGATGCGGTTTGCGTTCCAAAAACAGATTTTTAAACAGTTCATGGCTTGTTAAGTACAGCTTGCAATAAAATCGATTGCATTCTTAGAATTTCCTGCATCATATTACCCATTGTGTTCGTAAAATTATTAACTGTTTGCACTGATGTTTCCATGGTTTTTTCAAGACGACTTAAATTAGAAACTGGAGTTTCTTCATTAATTGGCGAAGCACCTTGCATTAGCACATGGTTTGATTTTAGAATGTTAGCGTAGGAGGTTCTGTTATTACTTGGCTGTGGAGCCTATATGTCATTAGTGTTTAGCTGATTTGTTACCTGCATTTGAGGGGGATTTGTTTTCGGTCCAACCGACTGCTTGACGATAGTTTATACTGGGCATCCTCTATAATTGGCCGTGTGATTACCGCCACAGTTGCTGCATTTTTTTTACGTTGGGGTCGGTTTTAGACTTATCGCAAAGAACTGTAACGTGTAGCTCACCACATACTACGCAAACAGGGGGTAAGTAGCAGTATGCCTTAGTATGGCCAAATTCTTGGCAGTTCAGACATTGAACGGGACCACCTCTTTTGTGCGGCTCCTCTATAGTTACTTTTCTGTACAGAATGTATTTTAAATAATAGATGGGCTGCGTTTCATTTTTTTTAAGCTTAACGTCGCCGGGTTCAAACTCCACTCGAAAAACTGGTTGGGGAATTTTTTCTCTATTTTTAATGTTTACTACATGTTTAACCTTGAAGCCTTTTTCTTCTAGGAATGTTTTTACCTCTTCTGGGTCCACACATGAGTCAATACCCTTAATCACTACCAGTGCCCATGTTCTGTAACTCTCGTGTCGAGAAACTTTTCGATTGAAATGTGTGAAATAGAACAAAAATGCCGTATATTGAAACAAACAGCTGTTTTTCTCACTAAACTGTGTCTGTAACTTTTTTTGGCGAGTACAAGCTGTCACGCAATTAAATTACTCGCCAATTTACAGAAAAAGTGTGTCTGTAACATTTTGGTGAGAAAAGTTCCCGCTTTGGACTGTCAAAA
Organism: Pollenia griseotomentosa; assembly: GCA_963931875.1. Lineage (NCBI taxonomy): Eukaryota > Metazoa > Arthropoda > Insecta > Diptera > Polleniidae > Pollenia > Pollenia griseotomentosa. The sequence goes on along the minus strand of OZ007561.1, from coordinate 126,629,530 downwards.
AAACTCACGAATAAAAATGGGGCGAGAAAAAAATTTTAACAATAAAAATCAACTAAAAATGCAAATTGCAAAGAATAATAATAATAAAATTATGTTCTTGGCCCTTTTTTTATTGTTTAATTATTTTCTTTTACCATTTTTATTAAATATACGAATTTTTTCAAAGCTCGTTTACAAACAACAAACATTAAAGTCGCACTTTACATTATTTGGCATGGCCGACGGTTGTATTTTCGCCGCCGTCGTTGAAAATTTTTCAATTTTAGTAAATTTTGGTCGCCGTTAACTATATGTGTGACTGGCGTCCTCAACGTCTGCAATGTCACATCGGCTTCGAGTGCAATGTTATGACTTTTATAACGTAACGACGTAATCTCTTTTGATAGTTTTCGACATAAGTTACAGACACACTTTTTTCTCACTTTTCGAGAAACGATGGAATATTTTGTTTCACATCTTTTCGATGCGAGAAGTTCTCACTAAAGTTACAGAACATGGGTACTGAAGACCTTTACTGCTTTTCAGTTGGTAGGTATAAAAGTTTTTTTAGTCCTTAAAATTTGTTAATTATTTTGCGGAAATCATTCTCATGATTTACTTGTATTTTTGTCTCGTTTATACTACCACGCTTGATTGCAGCTACGTAAAACGAATTTTCACCTATCACCTATATCAAACTCTTTATAAGCTCATTTGTGTTTTGCGCCCTAAGATATATCGGGGGAGGCTTGGATGATTTTATCACGTTTGGTGCTTCTGAGGATTCGTCCTCAAGAATTGCAAAACGATTTTGAGAATTTATTCTATCAAAAGAAGGCACTTTTAAGGCCGAAGCAACTGCTGCAAAGGTAGGGCTGCGTCCCCGTTTAAGCACTGTTATGTACCTGTCCATACCAACTTGTACTGTAGGCTTTTGAGAAGTTTTTACTTGAGTTACTGAGTTGTCCATAGCGGCTGTTTTAAGGTTAACCGTATCATTACTTATTAAAGTATTTTTTGGCACTGCGGCAACGCTTGCAGTTAACAAACTTGTTATTGTATTACGATCGTCGGTGTTTGTAAACAAAGAGGGTGAGAGGGAACGCGTTCGAGTAATAGGTTTAGCCGTTAAGTAATTGCTATCATCGAATCTTTTTTTTGTTTCTACTTTTGTTTCGTCAACACTCACTGTAACATAAGCATTTCTTTCATTATGTTTCATTGTTTTTGCATTATACGCAATCATAAGAGTTTTTTTTATATATTACTGTTTGTTTAATTGTGCTCTTCTTTTTATTTGTTGTTTAAAAACACCGAGAATAAAAAAAAGAATAAAGAAAAACAAGAAATGTTTTTGCTTAAAATGTATGTATGTATATGTATGTGTGTGCATGCATATATTTTTGTTAATTGTAATTTTTAATATTTGTATTATAAATTTTATATTCACTAATTAAAAATTATTTTAAAGCGTCCATTCATTCGCTGATCTTATATTATTTTTTTAAAAAATAATATGATATTATAAATATACAATTATTTATGTTAAAAAAAACCGTATGCCGATTTAAAAGAAAAAAACACGTCTGAATTCAACGAGCACTCAAAAGAGTGAGGTGCTTAATAAATACATATGTAAATAAAAAAAAAATTAAAAAAGTGTGAAAAGTAAGTAAAAAATTAATAATAAAATAAAAAAATGCCAAATTTAATAAAAAAAAAGGTATAAGAAACGAAGCAAAAGAAGTAGTTGAGCTTCTTTTAAATAGAAAATAAAAAACAAAAATAGAAAAAAGGGCATTCTAGTGATAGTGTTTTGCCCAGCGATTTTACTGAAGATGATCCAAGAGACGCATTTGAGTATGAGATCGAAGCTGATTTTGATGATTCAGATTCAGAAGATTGTGGTTTATCAAAAGAAGGCATGTAAGTTTACAACACAAGGGAAGAGCTTGCTAAGTGGGCTGTTAAACATACCATAACTCGTTCCGCATTGGATGAGCTTTTGGTAATAATAAAAAAAATAGTTCCTTCATTAGCAAAAGATGGTAGAACATTGAAACAAACACCTCCTTGAACTTTAATTGAAGGTGGCGAATATGTTCACTACGGACTTAAGGAATGCTTGACTGATTTATTCTCTCTTCTGCATACGAAAGTGATTCAATAGATTTAAATATAAACGTAGATGGTCTGCCTGTAGCTAAAAGTACTCTAGCTCAAGCATGGCCTATATTAATAAACGTAAATGGTACAAACTCAGTATATAGTGTTGGAATTTATAGTGGCAGAAGCAAACCAAAAGATGTGAATCAATTCTTGATCCCATTTGTAAATGAATTACGTGAAGTCATCGAAGAACATTTTTCTTACAACAACAAAACTTATAACGTTAATTGCCGAGCGTTTATATGTGATGCGTCTACAAGAGCACTTATTATGGGAATTAAGGGTCATACTGGATACAGTTGTTGTCATTAGTGTACACAAAGAGGCGAATATAAGAACAACCGCGTTGTTTTCAAACTCGAAAATAATACTTTGAGAAGAGATGACAATTTTAGAGCACAAAAGAATAAAAGTTACCATAATTCCGGATCGCCAATGACTGTAGAAAGATTGCCAATTGACATGGTAAACTCTTTTCCTTTGGATTATATGTATGTTGTTTGTCTTGGAGTTGTAAAAACTTTGGTGCACGTTGGCTCAAAGTAAGAAAACAACAATTTTCTCTGGATAAAATGAAAATTACCAAAATTAAGGGAATTTTGTAGACAACCAAGAGATATCAATGAGTTTGAACGATATAAAGCAACCGAATTTCGTCAGTTCCTTCTATATACCGGACCTTTCATATTGAAGGATGTTTTAAATGAAGATATATATACACATTTCTTGCAACTTAGTTTGGCGATACGAATTCTTCTCGATACCAAACTATGCAAAACACATAATAAATGTGTTGAAGCGTTGTTAAAAGATTTTGTTAGGAAAATACCTATCCACTACGATGAAACGCTACTAGTTTATAACTTTTATTGCCTAACTCATCTTGCTAGTGATTGTTTGTTTTACGGATCGTTGGAACCTTTAAGCGTATTCAAATTCGAAAATAAATTAGGCAAGCTGAAGAGACTTATTTAAAAGAAGAAGAATGTATCGGTACAGTTATACAACCGATTAGTAGAACAAAGCTTAAATATTAAAAATAATCAAAATCTGCCTGAAACTGCTAAAATTTCACAGACTTCAAACTGAAAATTTTTACTTGTCAACTTCAACTCCAAATAACTTTTATAGAGTTAAAAATGATATTTTTCAAGTATCATCTATTCATCATCGACGAATAACAGATGTTGATGATTTTAAAGTAATGAATTTAAATTCATTGTTCCACCTTTAAATAAATGGTTTACATACTGTTTCTAAAACATCGTTTAAGCATAGTGTACGACTTGGCGTTGGTCCCAGTGGATCCCGTCCAGTACAAGGGAACGTCGCTACTTATGTGTGGTCTCGAAATAGAAAAATAAAACTCCGCAAAGCTTCTTTTTGAAGGGTTTTAACAATCTCAAATGTGGTTAGAATATAATTTTATTTCCTTCACTTTTTTTATAAATTCAAATTGAAATATATGCGCTAGCAAATAACTAGTGATAATGTTAAGTCCAAAGGTCGAGCGACGAATGGCTTTAAAACGATACACACCAAATTTAACTTCATTTTACGACTAAGTACTAAAATTAGCTTATAGCAAATATTTGCTGACTGTGGCGCCTCCAGATGTCATTTATTTTAAGACCGCGGTAAAACCGTCTTCGTTTAGCAATACCAAGGATGGGCATCCATATACCATTCAATTCATGCTTGAACATCCTGGCGGCCTTGCAATACTGCAACCCAGAGACACTAAATATTTAAAGAATAAAAGAATAAGGAGAATAAGGAGAAGAGAAAAAAAAAACGATTTCAAGTAATTAAAACTTTCCAACTTTAATTAAACAAAATCAAATATATGTATCATGCTAAAGGTTAACTCCCGCATACTCATCATTTCGAACACAATCCAGAGATAATATATCCGAATATAGAGAATTGTGCTAGTGGTTTGCCAAAAAATCCGCCTACGGTTCCATTTCGGATTATCCTAGTGTAAACTTCACTTCCTAACGTGATATGCGCCCTTGCCGAAATATGAAATTGAGGATCCGCTAATTATAGAACAGGAAACTCGTCAAGAATGTTTTTATGAATAGACTCCTTCGGTGTCATCGTGCTGTAACTACGTTGAACTCGAGCATATGTTGAAACTGTGGTGCTGATACCATAATTCCCCCGAATCTCTATAAAACACCGCTCTGACTGGCCAATTCTCATCGTCTTAGCGCCCAAGCGTCTAACAATTTCGTCCGAAATAATCGAACATTCACTAGTGGGGTCGATTAGGGTCCGCTAAAGAAGGATTTATTCTAGTCTTTAGCCACTATTTTAACTATCGCAGTAGGCCTCAAATGAATACCGTCATCAATTCGGTATAATGGAACATCTTCTGTCGAGACGTACTAGGTCTCTCATTTCTATTGTCAGCGAGCGAAGTAGGTCTATTGGCACCACCTCGAGATGAACGAGGTCCCCTGGTACGGACTCGGGACGAACGAGGTCCATTGGCAGAGCCCCGAGACGAACTTGGTCCCTTGGCAGAGTCTGGGAACGAACTAGGTCCTTTCGATCTATCATCCCGTTGTAAACGTCTAACACGTTTACTACGCTTCTGCCCCGAAAATTGATGTCGGGAACCAGGTTTATGCAACAAGGTATGATGCATATCACCACAACGTTTGTACTTTCCTGTGCTTTTGCATGTGCACCATGTGTGGTCGTGGCTTAAGCACCCAGCACAGTATTTATAAAACGAGACCAGGCGCATCCGTTCCTGGTAGCCTTCTCTTAAAAATCTCGCACAAAAACGTAAAGGATGGTCCTTCAGGCAAATCCTACAAACCATTTTAGGGGTGGTGCGATTACCTTCAGCGCACTTTCTGCGTGATACCATGATACTGAAAAATATACTAATACATAAAAATTAATAAGTCGGTAGAGCCACAAGCTTAACCACTGGCCTGGTAATTATTCCACGCACTGTTTTTAATTCAACAACTCTACTATGTATGACCATCTCTACCCGTATGAAGCTTACATATTCGACCTAAACGCCATGCGTTCGGTGGTAAATTATCCTCTCTTATTACAACCATGTCGCCAACCTCCAAATTTTTCTCCATAAATTTCCATTTGTTGCGTTTTTTCAGATCCTTTAAATATTCGTCTTTCCACCTGCTGCATAAACGTTGGTTTAATGCCTTTACCTTTTGCCATCGATTAACTATCGAAATTGGAGACTCTGTTATTTCCGGTTCTGGTGGGCATAAAAGAGGGGCTCCTATCAAAAAGTGACCTGGTGTCAACACATCCAGGCACTCCACATCGTCTATGAGAGAACACAATGGCCTCGAATTAAGGCAAGATTCAATGCGAGCCAATAAAGTTGAAAATTCTTCAAAGGTATATTTTATTCCACCTGCTATTCTTCTGAAGTGGTGTTTAAAACTTTTTACTCCTGCTTCCCAGAGACCTCCCATATGAGGGGTTGAGCTGGCAAACAATCGATAGTACTATCGATAGTATCGATAGTTGTCTTTCCATTGGACTATCGATAGTTTATTTTCGATAGCGATACTATCGTTGAAATGATTTTTTAAGAAAATTATCAATAATTTTTTGTTTCCAAATCGAAACAATAACAAGTCAGCCGTCGTTGCCGCACAGCTTAGCTAGTTGCGGCAGTTATCTAATCGGCTTAAGGATCAACCATTTTGAATAGCCTTGCTTATCCTCATGCCAAAGAAAAAATTTTTATAAATGTATGTACCAGGTTTCTCAAATTATTTTCCACCTGAATCGCCAAATAGTATATCGAAAATCGCCAACATTTAATTAGATTTTAAGATCGCCAAACACGAGTTTAAGTAAAAAGAGTATACTAAAGTAATATTCAGCCTTATTACGGTTCTCGTTGTCGGTAACACAGTAAGTCGAATTTTGTAGTAGATTAAAGAACTTTAATTTAATTTACTTTAATCTACTACTGAGTCGTTTTCGACATCGAGAACCGAAATAAGGCTGATTACCTTTATTAAAGTTTTCTATATTAACTTAAATAAAAATTTTCGTTTAAAAATTTATATTGAGAGCAAAAACAAAGTTGAGTTGTCTTATTGTTGTTTTAGTATATTTTCCCAAACGAAAATTTTGAACAAGGTTTCGTTTAAATGTGCTAAATTCCCATTTCATACTATTGATAAACTGAAATTTATTGTTGAAGGGATAAGCTATTCCTATGCGCATTTCACTGGTTTCTTAGGCCAGATCGTCAGGAAACTTCATCCAAAAAATTTAGAAAAACTAAAGATATTGTACAATAAAACTGTTAAGCGAATAAGAATTAAAGGGTGTTTTTTTAAGCTAGATAGAACTTTAAATAGTAAAAAGTAACACAAAAAATTAAATTTTGATGAAATATTTTTTTTTATCGTTTCAGTATACTCTGACAAATCATCATGAATAGACTCACGCTTGAACAACGCTACGAAATTATCCAAATTTACTTTGAAAATCAGTCGTCGATTCGCGCAACCGCAACCGTTGTTTTATCGCAAAATTGTGTTCAGCGATGAGGCGCATTTTTGGCTTAACGGGTTTGTTAATAAGCAAAATGGCCGCATATGGAGCGAGACCAATCCACAAGAGACCCTACAGACTCCATTACATCCAGAAAAATGCACCGTTTGGTGCGGTTTTCACGCTGGTGGCATCATCGGACCTTATTTCTTTAAAAATGAGGCCGGAGCTCGCGTTACGGTCAATGGAGATCGGTACCGCACCATGATCAATGATTTTTTGTTTGAAAATATGGATGACATTGATCCGGAGGAGATGTGGTTTCAACAGGATGGCGCTACGTGCCATACGGCGAACGCAACCATCGACTTATTGAAATCAAAATTTGGCGATAAGTTGATTTCGAGAAATGGACCTGTCAATTGGCCTCCAAGGTCGTGCGATTTGACACCTCTCGATTATTTCCTGTGGGGCTACGTGAAGTCACTGGTTTATGCTGATAAACCAGCAACAATTGACGCCTTGGAGGCCAGCATTGTTCGTGTTATTCGTGACATACGGCCAGCAGTGCTCGAAAAAGTGGCCCAAAATTGGACGTCCAGAATGCGCTTCGTCAAGAACAGCCGCGGTGCCCATATGCCCGAAATCATTTTCAAATGTTAATGTCACGTATTGATCTTTCGAATAAAAACAAAATTTTGATTACAATTTAATTTTTTGTGTTATTTTTTACAATTTCAAGTTCTATCGGGCTTAAAAAAACACCCTTTATAAACCCCAGTTTTACTTGTAACAATATCAAAGCTTAAACAAAAACAACAACAATAAAAAGTGAGTTTATCTTTTCTTACAGTCCCGACTACAATTGGTAGATTTTTTGTCAACTCTAAATGTAGTTGTAAGTGGGTAAAGAAAAAACAAAAATAAAAACAAATTACTTTATTTTATTTTGCCAGTTCAGTTTTATTTACATTTTTATTTTATTTTGAAAAATTTTGAATACATATTAATTTTTTTACATACTAACCAGTTCACATTATTATTCTTGAAGTTTTGAAAATTCAACATCATATGCAATCGTAAATAAATTGAAATATGACAACTTTTTTAGTGGAATCCGAATTATTGCAAACTGTATGAATATTTTAATACATATTTGAAAAAATTTAGTTTGTGATAATTAAAATTACTAAAAATCTAAGAAAGATAGTTTGTCAACAAACTATCGAAAATATCGAATGTTGCGACCATCGATAGTTTGCCAGCTCTAATGAGGGGCACTTGCAGGATTAAATTTCCAAGTAACTCCTTGTAATCCGTAATGAGCATTTAACTCCGAGTTCGAGCTTCGCAAAAATTCACGAAATTCTAATTTTAAAACCTTTGATGCGCCGACGAAATTATTGCCATTATCAGAATACATATCTTTTGGACACCCACGGCGAGCTACAAATCGTGAAAAGGCTGCTAGAAATGACGGAGTTGACAAATTACTCACAGCTTCTAAGTGAATAGCTTTCGTAGCAAAACACACAAATAGGCACACATATCCCTTTGTTATGAGGCAAGCTCTGCCTGTAAAATTCCGAATGTCAAATGGTCCTGCGAAATCTACTCCTGTCGCTTTGAATGGTCTAGAAAGAATAGTCCTATTAGTGGGAAGCGCTGCCATAATCTGACTCTGAACCTTTTTCCTATATACCGCACACACTCTACACCTGCTTAGAACAGACTTTATTAAATTCCTAGCACGAGTTACATCCTTCCCACATAAACTATCATTACCGTCCATAAAATGTAGGGTGACAACAAAATATTAAATTACATTTCCATTCCCACATTTTATGGAGTGCAACGTAAGCAGTTTTGCAAACGTTGCATAGCTTAAAAATATTTTATAAATAAAGTTTAAGTTAAGCTACGGTCAGACTTATCAAATATTTGACGAAAAAAACGGGACCAACAACCAAACTAAAAAATCATTTCGCTTAATATCAATATTTATTTTGATTAAAATACCACATCTTACTAAAAACTGTTTTTGCTATGTCTAGTAGTATAATTAGTTTATTTTGTAATATTAAGACCATTTTAAATCTCACTAACTATTAACAAAAGTAGGGGTTACGCTTATTTGATCAAATATTTAATAAGTGTGACCGTAGCTTTAGTCTTAAGATTGTTTTAAATAAATAAAGTATCCCTCCGAAGAGCGGACAACTAGAAAACTAAATCGTTTTAATACATTTCTGGCGCCCAACGAAAGGAGCCTTTTCTGAAGAAAAGATAATATTGGAACAGAAGTTTCATAAAAACCAAATATTTGAGTTGTACTTATATAAAAGCAAATATTTCCTTTATACAAGTTAAGCATTATTCAAAAAAAAAAAGACATTCGCAACAAAAATTTCAAGTTCTTAAAAATAAATAAATAAACAAATAATTAAATATCAAGTGAAACCCATGAACCGAAAAAATACTTTTGACAACAACCGAAAAATCAACATGGAGGAGGAACTACAACAAAGAGTCGTAGAATTGGAAACTATTCTTAAGCAATAAGAATTAAAAATTAATTTACAACAGCAGCAGCTTGAGCAACAATTACTGCAAATTAATACTCAACAGCAGCATGTACACCAAAGTCAATTGCAACAAGTTAATGTACATCAACAGGAAGAACCAGTTCAAGTGCAGCAGGGAATTGTTTTTCAACCTGACCAAATTGTTAGGGAATTTAGAAGCATCAAACCTTTAAATGGAAATCATAATATAAGACAATTTATACAATCAGTGGAATCAACAATGGCTTTAGCTGTTAATAATCAGGCTTTGCTGGCATATGGGGTGAGAATAATTATAAATGAGAAGCTCGAAGGCAATGCAGGAAGGATAGTTAGAGAATTAGACAATAATGCCACTTGGGAGCAGGTAAAGGAAAAATTATTGAGCAGCCTACAATCAAGAAAGACGTATGCGGAGATATTCAACTTCTGTAGAAGTGTTAAAGTGAGTAACTTAAATGAACTTTTTGATATATTTATTAAGGCTAAAAAGGCTATGAAATTAATGAACTATATGAAGTAGATGTAAGAAAACCAATAGTCTATAGCCCAGCTTATGTGGACAGAGATTTAGTAGACCTACTTATGAAGAAAATTTATGGACCGATAAGAGCCCATTTAGATGAACATGAAACATTGAATAATATAATCACAAAATATACAAAATTGAAACTTTTATATGATACTAGAGCTATAGCTTTTGCTCACAGAATTGATCTTAGAAACAGACAAAAATCAAGTTACAATAAACCTTTTGCTGATGTTAAGACAAACAATGGTTATCGTACACCTAAGGAAAATTGGCAAAATTTGAGGTCAAATAATTTCCAAAGCCAAAATGGCAGATTTCAAAACACAAACAATAATTTTAGGACCGATAACATTCAACAATTAGATAGAAATTTTAGAAGTTCAGGTCAGGGCTTAAATTATAATATACATCTAGGGCATCAGAATATGGGTAATCGTCAGACAAGATCCAACCAAACCAGAAATTATAACCAAAGTAGACAACAACGTCAATCAAACTTCTCAGGTCAGGAAACAGAACCGATGGAAATAGGCACAATTCATGAGGAACGGGACATAAATTTTCACATACCGCCTCAAGGACCACCTTGCCCATAATAGTAATCTCAATAGGGAAGCAAAAAATTAGGTGCCTAATAGATACAGGCTCAACGACAAGTATCATTAAACAAAACAAATTAATTGATAACTATCCGGAACAGAAACTCGAAAAACCAATCAAATATCGAACTTTAAATGGACTTAATGAAATATATTCTTACTTGATTACACCTTTTCCCAAAGAATTCTGTTGTTTGGCAACACTTAGTTGGAAGGTTGTTAATTTTAAGAATGATAATTATGATGCCATAATGGGACAAAACTTCTTGAAACCACTCGGGGCAATAATAAATAGTAATCATGGTTATGTTGAAATTTTAAACAAAAATATATTTTTTGAGGAAATGAGTTATCCTTTTTATATCGACAATATATGTTCCCTAGAACCAATTTCTATAGAATCAGTTTTCGATAAGATTAATTTTGGGCATCTAAATAATGAAGAAACAAAGAAAATTACAAATCTTTTGAACGATTTCAAGGACTTATTTTATATTGAAGGTGATGAACTTTCGGCAACAACTGAAATAGAACATAAAATTATTACTGACACAGAAAAGCCTCTTTATTCGAAGATTTATCGTTATCCTCAAATTCATGAGGATGAAATCAGGAAACAAATAGATAACATGCTAAAACATAATATTATTCGGGAGAGCAACTCGGCCTATAATAGTCCCCTATGGATTGTCCCAAAGAAAGCCGATAACTCAGGTACCAAAAATTGGCGTATAGTCATAGATTATAGAAAGTTGAATGAACATACAGTTGAAGACAAATTCCCAATACCAAACCTAAACAGCTTATTAGGCTAGCTAGTAGTGAGTAGGCTAGCTAGTAGTGAGCTAGTCTATAAGCCCCGGGGTTGCGGGTTCGATTCCCGCCTGAGACTCTGGCTTCTTTCCTGCAGACAAGCGTAGAGCTTCGCGGGGCTTTGCATAGGGAATAAAAAAAAAAAAAAAAAAAAGATAGATTAGGTAAAGCCCAATATTTCTCCACTATAGACCTGGCGAAAGGGTTTCACCAAATACTTCTCGCAGAGGAGGATAGAAAGAAAACTGCGTTTTCTACTCCATTTGGGCACTTTGAATTCATCCGAATGCCTTTTGGACTACGAAACGCACCTTCGACCTTTCAAAGGTTGATTAACTCGGTGCTGAGGAATCATATAAACAAAACCTGTGTCGTCTATATGGACGATATTGTGATGGCGACTTGCTTTATTAATAATTTACGAATGTTCAGTTTACATTTTGATAACATTTTACTAATTTTTCGTTTTGGGTGTAGGAAAATTCTTTCTCATTTCCATATTTTTCCATTTTTATAATTTTTATAGTAACAGGCTTTGGTTTTTAAATTCATTTTTTTTTTTGTTGGTATTTGAAAAATTTTCTCATTTTAAAAATATTTTTTTGAGTGAGTCAGTCGCAGCACATAATTAATTTTCCAAAAAGTTTTTTTATAAAGGATTTGAAGATTTTCATCCCTTAAATTTTTCGAGGAAATTTTATTTTAAAATTCAATAATTGAAGTCTTTGGTATCTTATTTTTTTTGGTGCCTAACTTTTGTCGAAGATTCCGGTATAAGGGTAGTGAGGAGAAGTGATCCTACCATTGAAAATTTGCGTCTTATGCTGCGAAAACTCGGAAAACATTATAACCTACATATTAGTAAACATAGTGGTACTATTAAGCCAGCGTTTTGGAAATTTTCAAGTATATATGTTCTTAAAGGGGGTCATCACCCTTTTCTGTTGTTTTTTCTTAGTTCGTTTGTGTAAAGAAAAACTTTAGAGTACAGTGCTGAAAGACAAGCCTATATCGTTGAGATAAAACCACTTCTGGCACCTTTTTGTTTATAAGGGTGACCAGAGGTTACAATAAACCTCTTTACTTAAATTCGAATTTGTATCCTGAATATGACACTAAAAGCATTTGCAAGTGCTTCAAACAAACTGCGTTAAGATAATTTAATTTTTTTTTTTGTAAATAATTTAAGAATGATTTAACAACTAAACTCTTTTCTTTAAAATTATTTTTCTAAAGAAACTTTGGTAAAGGATTACAAAACTTTAGTTTTGGTGACATTCTATATTAAAGAAACAAGAACGTTCATAGTTAATATTCATTACTTTGTTTCTATCTTTACTTAATTAAATTTTACATTTCTAAAATAGGTGTTATTAAAACACATAAAAATAATTAACTTTTCAATATTAATGAATATGGTCATCTAGTGTAGTTTTTATTTTATCTTCATTCAAGTCTATATTCAAATACAATAACATTTAGTAACACAAACAAACCAATTCTACGTACACAAACACTCAAACAGAGTTTTCGCTCTTATATTAAAACACATTACACACAGACATAACACACATTTGAAACCAATGGAAACATTTATCCATAACATGCACGTTTATTTACATATACAATTTTAAAACATCTATAAAACAGTGTATCAGTGGTTTAGCTATGACCGAATAAAAAAAAAAAAACCTTGTCAGTTGTTGCTAATTCCACACATACACTCTTTGTTTTTAAATACAATCGACGTTAAACCTTCTGCGCATCAATTTCATCTGTCATCCGGCGCCTGCTGACTGCGATGGAACGTGTATATAAATAAGTAAGTTGACTTGTTCTTTGGTTTATTTTATTATTTTATACACTCTCTTTCAATTTTTTTTTTATTTGGTAATATGAATATACAATTCAAATACATTGAATGTTGCTAAAGAACACAATTGTATCTACTGCTACCAATGTTGCTAGTGAAATTATATAAACAATAAGTTTTATTACTAAATTTTGAATATTCATATTGCAAATATAAAAATCACCACACACACAAAATACTTTTAAATTTTTTTTTTTTTTTTTATAATTTGAATAAATTTGAATGAAACACATCTTCTTTGACGAATAATATTTAATAAGTTTCAATTCTTTACTATATTAAAGAAAATTTTAATATACTTTTTTTTTTATAACCACGGATGTTCATTGTTGAAACCTATAAATATTAGGCCGTTTTAGCATATTTTAAAGCTTTTGTTTATTATAATTTTTTTTTTATATAATTTAAGATGTTCTTTTATTTAAATAAATAATGAATTATTATAATGTTATATAATATGAAATATTAATTTGTTTTTACTACGAAAGGTGAAGTAGGGTAAGGATGTATAAAAAGGATATTTAGTTTGTTTTAATTTTTAGTTTGTTTTTGGGCTGACAGAGAACTATTAACTTACTGTCAGCATGGTGGGCGGGCTAGGTCATAGGGTAGTGTACACCACCTCAAGTTACCCTACAATCAGCAACCACTTCTTCCTTCTCTCTTCTTCTTCTAACTCTGTAGGTCATTTATTTTAGTCATGCTACCTAAAGTAAAGTTTCCGGTTTCGATTCAAAAGATAATTTCTATTAATATTTCATGGGAACATTATACAACCCTCCCCTTCCGACGAGCACGGCCGAATCTAATAGGTAGCCTCGTTCCCAAACTTAGTTAACCCAAACACAGAATCGTTACAGGAGATTTTTGGCGCCCAACGTGGGGCCTCAGCTTTCGTAAGTTTTAGATTTTTAGTGCGATTGTCATCTAGATGCTGAGGCCTCTTTGAATCCTTTTGGGGTGGTGATTTGCTTAGTTTTCCATTTGTCTTTTCGTTTCATTTTCCGTTTTTTTTTTAGCTTTTGTTTTATTACTTGGATCTGAGGACTTAATTGGTCATTATTAATATAGTAACCAATTCCCGGTTTTCATTTGATAGGACTTTAGTTATCAGGGTTTGGGTTCGAACTAGAGAAGTTGTATTGGACGGTTTCGGTACAATACTCGTTCGACTCATTCTCTCCTCTCCTCTCTTTCTTTTTCTAGTCTTTGATCTTTTCGTTTGGTAACTTTTCTCTTGCTTCAAAATTTTGTTTTCTTGTTTGATTTTTCCGGATGTGTGGACGTAAAGTAAATGATTAAAGATTGTTACTTTCCCACATCGGATAATCACTCCCTCATTTCAAACTTTTGTTTCACTTTAATATTGGACTTTATTCTTTTGGCTTTTGTCAAAAGTTTCCATTTGAAGTGAGCAACAAACAACTTTGTTATTTTGCAGTGGTTGATGATTGTTTAAATTATTTATCTCTTTTATTTTATTTTATTTATATATTAATTTTTTTTTTGTTAGCTGCATATGTTCTACCCATTTTACTTCACCGAGTAGTAGTAAATTATATATCGTATTAATTAGTGTTTTTGAAAATTAACTGAATATATATTTCAGTCAGGTATTTTATTTTTATTTTTTACTTGATTTTAATTAACTGACTTAACATCAAATTTTTCTTTAACTTGTAACAATGTTTGTGGTTCGTAGCTGTGAAGACATTCCTACAAATGTGGGACATGAGACGGCCAACAGAACCCTTACGTTAGATGAAGCCGCCGGCGGTGACGCATCTAGATCTACAAATCGACCTTGGACGCGACAACAGGCTCGTCGGGAAGCAATCGAACAGGAATCTGCGAATGCCCGTGTTCGACAAATTGTCCATGAGACAATGAGCGGTTTTAGGGACGAAATAGTTAACATGATTACTCATGGCATGTGAAATGTCGACTTGTCGGGTCAGATACCGGATGGACAGGACAGACTACAAAATATGACTAGACGAATGGACAGAAAACCTATTCAAGGGGATAATAGAAGTGAAACTTCTAGACAAGGACGTGATGATCGTGGTGCCAGGGACTTCGGTTCAAATTCAGAACGAATTCTCAACATAATTCGCAATTGGAGAATTCGGTTCACGGGTGTTTCCTCGGAAATCAGTATCGAGGAATTCATTTACAGAGTCAATACCCTCACAAGATCCAATCTTAGGGGGGATTTTGATTTACTATGTGAGCATGCTCATTTACTATTCGAGGGTAAAGCTCTTAAATGGTATTGGCGGTACCACAGGGTAACTGAACTTATGGACTGGGACGACTTATGTGACGCCTTGAAGCGTCAATATAAGGACTTTACTACAGACTTTGACATTAAAGACGATATTTTGCGACGAAAACAAAGACCGAACGAGACATTCGATGAATTTTATGACGCAATTATAACACTGTGTGACAAATTGAGAACCCCATTTACCGAAAATGAATTATGCGAGACGATCCAACGCAATTTAAGACCCGAGGTAAGACACGAGATCTTACATCTCGAAATTACTCGTTTACCCCAATTGAGACGTGCAGTACGAAGGTACGAAAATTTTATGAAGGATTTTTCTTCGAGTTCGAACAAACGTTCGATTCAAAAACAGTTGTCCGAAGTTGTAGAAACTGACACTCAATTACCCAACAAAGTGGACGAGGACGATTCGGGAATTTGTTGTGGAATTAGGTCGGGAAAATGTTGGAATTGTGACAACGTTGGTCACAGTTTCATAGACTGTTTAGAACCGAGGACAGTGTTCTGTTATGGTTGTGGGGCTAAGAATGTTTATAAGCCCAACTGTCTCAATTGTCAGTCAAAGCAGGGAAACGTGAAAAGGGATGTTCGTGTGACGAAGGACGGACATCCGAAAATCAAATAACTCGTGACATTTCTTTGGATGTTAAGCCGGAATTTTATAATTTACCTGACTTTCAACATGTAGGGGTATATCATATGAAAGATATTTGGACATAGTATTTACCAATAGTCACCTTGTTTCAGATGAAATTCTACAGTGTACTTAGTATTTCATCTGTTTTGTGATGGCGACTTGCTTTATTAATAATTTACGAATGTTCAGTTTACATTTTGATAACATTTTACTAATATTTCGTTTTGGGTGTAGGAAAATTCTTTCTCATTTCCATATTTTTCCATTTTTATAATTTTTATAGTAACAGGCTTTGGTTTTTAAATTCATTTTTTTTTTTGTTGGTATTTGAAAAATTTTCTCATTTTAAAAATATTTTTTTGAGTGAGTCAGTCGCAGCACATAATTAATTTTCCAAAAAGTTTTTTTATAAAGGATTTGAAGTTTTTCATCCCTTAAATTTTTCGAGGAAATTTTATTTTAAAATTCAATAATTGAAGTCTTTGGTATCTTATTTTTTTTTGGTGCCTAACTTTTGTCGAAGATTCAGGTATAAGGGTAGTGAGGAGAAGTGATCCTTCCATTGAAAATTTGCGTCTTATGCTGGGAAAACTCGGAAAACATTATAACCTACATATTAGTAAACATAGTGGTACTATTAAGCCAGCGTTTTGGAAATTTTCAAGTATATACGTTCTTAAAGGGGGTCATCACCCTTTTCTGTTGTTTTTTCTTAGTTCGTTTGTGTAAAGAAAAACTTTAGAGTACAGTGCTGAAAGACAAGCCTATATCGTTGAGATAAAACCACTTCTGGCACCTTTTTGTTTATAAGGGTGACCAGAGGTTACAATAAACCTCTTTACTTAAATTCGAATTTGTATCCTGAATATGACACTAAAAGCATTTGCAAGTGCTTCAAACAAACTGCGTTAAGATAATTTAATTTTTTTTTTTTTGTAAATAATTTAAGAATGATTTAACAACTAAACTCTTTTCTTTAAAATTATTTTTCTAAAGAAACTTTGGTAAAGGATTACAAAACTTTAGTTTTGGTGACATTCTATATTAAAGAAACAAGAACGTTCATAGTTAATATTCATTACTTTGTTTCTATCTTTACTTAATTAAATTTTACATTTCTAAAATAGGTGTTATTAAAACACATAAAAATAATTAACTTTTCAATATTAATGAATATGGTCATCTAGTGTAGTTTTTATTTTATCTTCATTCAGGTCTATATTCAAATACAATAACATTTAGTAACACAAACAAACCAATTCTACGTACATAAACACTCAAACAGAGTTTTCGCTCTTATATTAAAACACATTACACACAGACATAACACACATTTGAAACCAATGGAAATATTTATCCATAACATGCACGTTTATTTACATATACAATTTTAAAACATCTATAAAACAGTGTATCAGTGGTTTAGCTATGACCGAATAAAAAAAAAAAACCTTGTCAGTTGTTGCTAATTCCACACATACACTCTTTGTTTTTAAATACAATCGACGTTAAACCTTCTGCGCATCAATTTCATCTGTCATCCGGCGCCTGCTGACTGCGATGGAACGTGTATATAAATAAGTAAGTTGACTTGTTCTTTGGTTTATTTTATTATTTTATACACTCTCTTTCAATTTTTTTTTTATTTGGTAATATGAATATACAATTCAAATACATTGAATGTTGCTAAAGAACACAATTGTATCTACTGCTACCAATGTTGCTAGTGAAATTATATAAACAATAAGTTTTATTACTAAATTTTGAATATTCATATTGCAAATATAAAAATCACCACACACACAAAATACTTTTAATTTTTTTTTTTTTTTTTATAATTTGAATAAATTTGAATGAAACACATCTTCTTTGACGAATAATATTTAATAAGTTTCAATTCTTTACTATATTAAAGAAAATTTTAATATACTTTTTTTTTTATAACCACGGATGTTCATTGTTGAAACCTATAAATATTAGGCCGTTTTAGCATATTTTAAAGCTTTTGTTTATTATAATTTTTTTTTTATATAATTTAAGATGTTCTTTTATTTAAATAAATAATGAATTATTATAATGTTATATAATATGAAATATTAATTTGTTTTTACTACGAAAGGTGAAGTAGGGTAAGGATGTATAAAAAGGATATTTAGTTTGTTTTAATTTTTAGTTTGTTTTTGGGCTGACAGAGAACTATTAACTTACTGTCAGCATGGTGGGCGGGCTAGGTCATAGGGTAGTGTACACCACCTCAAGTTACCCTACAATCAGCAACCACTTCTTCCTTCTCTCTTCTTCTTCTAACTCTGTAGGTCATTTATTTTAGTCATGCTACCTAAAGTAAAGTTTCCGGTTTCGATTCAAAAGATAATTTCTATTAATATTTCATGGGAACATTATACAACCCTCCCCTTCCGACGAGCACGGCCGAATCTAATAGGTAGCCTCGTTCCCAAACTTAGTTAACCCAAACACAGAATCGTTACAATATTTTAATATTTAGCACTTCGCTAACAGAACATATTAATAATATCAGGGAAATATTCAAGACTTTAAGAAAGGCCCAACTAAAAATACAGATAAACAAATGTGATTTCCTACAAAAGGAAACCCAGTTTTTAGGCCATATGTTAACAACTAATGGCATCAAACCAGACCCAAATAAAATTTCAGTAATACAGAAGCTTAAACTTCCAACTACTGAGAAACAAATTAAATCGTTTCTAGGTATGACTGGATTTTACCGAAAATTCATTCACAATTATGCTAAGATAGCGTATCCAATGACGAAGTTTTTAAGGAAAGACGAAAAAATAAACACAAATGATCCTAGCTATATTACATCTTTTGAGAAACTCAAAGAGCTCATAACAAATTCACCCATATTAAGATACCCAAATTTTAACAAACGTTTTAAAATTGTAACAGACGCAAGCAACAATGCAATTGGCGCTGTATTAACACAAGACGGTCACCCAATAGCATATGCTTCGCGAACCTTAAATAAACACGAAACCAACTATGCAACAATTGAAAAAGAATTGTTAGCAATAGTTTGGGGTGTAAAATATTTTAGGCCTTATATATATGGGAAGGAATTTGATTTGGAAAGCGACCAAAAACCCTTAAAATGGCTTATGAGCAAATATTCAGGCAGATATATAAGTGCTAGACTACAAAGATATCTCATTGATTTGGGCGAATACCAATTTAAAATAGAACACATAAAAGGAAAGTGTAACTACTACTAGATTATAGAAAGTTGAATGAACATACAGTTGAAGACAAATTCCCAATACCAAACCTAAACAGCTTATTAGATAGATTAGGTAAAGCCCAATATTTCTCCACTATAGACCTGGCGAAAGGGTTTCACCAAATACTTCTCGCAGAGGAGGATAGAAAGAAAACTGCGTTTTCTACTCCATTTGGGCACTTTGAATTCATCCGAATGCCTTTTGGACTACGAAACGCACCTTCGACCTTTCAAAGGTTGATTAGCTCGGTGCTGAGGAATCATATAAACAAAACCTGTGTCGTCTATATGGACGATATTTTAATATTTAGCACTTCGCTAACAGAACATATTAATAATATCAGGGAAAAATTCAAGACTTTAAGAAAGGCCCAACTAAAAATACAGATAAACAAATGTGATTTCCTACAAAAGGAAACCCAGTTTTTAGGCCATATGTTAACAACTAATGGCATCAAACCAGACCCAAATAAAATTTCAGTAATACAGAAGCTTAAACTTCCAACTACTGAGAAACAAATTAAATCGTTTCTAGGTATGACTGGATTTTACCGAAAATTCATTCACAATTATGCTAAGATAGCGTATCCAATGACGAAGTTTTTAAGGAAAGACGAAAAAATAAACACAAATGATCCTAGCTATATTACATCTTTTGAGAAACTCAAAGGGCTCATAACAAATTCACCCATATTAAGATACCCAAATTTAAACAAACGTTTTAAAATTGTAACAGACTCAAGCAACAATGCAATTGGCGCTGTCTTAACACAAGACGGTCACCCAATAGCATATGCTTCGCGAACCTTAAATAAACACGAAACCAACTATGCAACAATTGAAAAAGAATTGTTAGCAATAGTTTGGGGTGTAAAATATTTTAGGCCTTATATATATGGGAAGGAATTTGATTTGGAAAGCGACCACAAACCCCTAAAATGGCTTATGAGCAAATATTCAGGCAGAGATATAAGTGCTAGACTACAAAGATATCTCATTGATTTGGGCGAATACCAATTTAAAATAGAACACATAAAAGGAAAGTGTAACTACATTGCCGATTTTCTTAGCAGAATTAACGTTGAGACAAATGAAATAAATACAACAGAACCAATTAAAGAGGATTTTGTATATAATGGAGAAACAAATAGCGAGGCAGATTCTTTGGAGGTACAAACAATACACTCACAGGAGGAGGACCACGGCGATGGTGTTGGAATATTGGAAACAATCGTAAATCGCTTCAAAATTCAGATCATCGTTGTGGAAGAAAAAGAAAGTAATGTCAAAACAATTTTCGGCAATAAAAGAATTTTTATAGATAGAAATGACATTGAGCAGGAAAATGTTTCTAATATCTTAAGAAGAGAAGTTACAAAAGGAAAAATTGGGGTATATTCGGAGTTAAATGATCATGATTATTACAAAGTGCAACAACAGTTGACTAAAAAGTTTTCTGATAGGGATAAATACAAAATAGTTAAATGTTCCTACTTTGCTAAGGACATGGAAAATGAGAATGAACTAATTAAATATATAGCTCTCTTTCATAAATATGAAAGCGGTCATTCCGGAATATTAGCTACTTATGAGAATATCAAACATAAAATATATAACCCAAATTTAAAAATGGCCATACATAAGATAATAAATAATTGTCATATTTGCTCATCGGCAAAGTATGACAGAAACCCTGTAAAGAAAAAGTTCCAAAGAACTGAAACACCAACAACCGTAAACGAAATAGTACATGTGGACACATATGTAAATAGTAAGCAGTCTTTTATGGTTTTCACAGACAAATTTTCAAAACATGCAGTCTGTTTCCACATGTCTGACAGAAATAGTACAACTTTAGTACAAAAACTCAGGGAATTCTTAGCAATAAAAGGTAAAACGAAAAAATTTGTGTTTGACAATGAATTCAATTCGAACAATGTCAAAAATTTCTTAAATGAAGAAGGAATTGACTTCCATATAACAAAACCAAATAGTCATACGGGGAATGCTGATGCAGAACGGTTAAACAATACCATAACAGAGAAAATAAGAGCACTTAACCTAGAAAAACAGTTACCAATAGAAACACAAATAATAAAAGCTATTAATTTCTATAATAATAGCTATCACAGTACAATAAAATGTACCCCTTTCGATGTAGTTAATAATAAAATAAACTATGAAATAATTAAGAAAAGAATGGAGAAGTATAAGGATAAATTGGATGAGAAACGAAACCCAAATAGGGAAAATTATGTAGAGAATAGGGAAGAAGGTTATATAAAAAACTACAAGGCTTTACGTCATAAAGAACAGCCCAAATACCGAAAGCATTCCTTAAGAAACATTCACGAATCTAACATTAAAAGACCGTTCAAATTTTCAGAAAATGAAGACTTCTCTGACAACGACGATATTGACTTTGAGTATTTGTCTGAGCGTTTAAAAAATCTTAAGGGCCGCTTTTTGAAAAATACAAACGATAATGATTAGAGAATTTTGTTGTTGCTTTTGTCTTTTGTAGATCATCTTGCTCTCGATGTTACTAATGTTTACAAGAAGTTCTGCATTCCTGCAGATTAATCAACTACCGGATAATAATGGTTATATCGACATAAAAATTGATGATGTAGAGATAGTAAACACCACGAATACAATTGTCCATATTATAAATGTTGGCAAAATACTTGAGACTCTGAACCTTATAGAAACGAATATCAAAGCACTAGATGTAAGTAATAAGCAAGTACTCTTGAGTGAGATAGAAAGCATATACGAAAAAGTTCAGACTATAATTCCTAGGGTAAAGAGGAATAGAAGAGGCTTATTGAACGTTGTCGGCAAGGCACAGAAATGGTTGTTCGGGACTATGGACGACGAAGATAGAACCGACATTTTGGAGCATCTGTCAGCTACGGACGAAAATAACAGAAATTTAATAAAAACAGTAAATAGGCAAATAATTGTAAATGATTCATTTAATAAATCAATAAACAGTTTAAGGGATTCGATAGAAAAAGATAGAATAAACATTAAATCTGCATTTCAAGAGATTCGGAAAAGTAATAATGAAATTGTAAAAAGATTGTTATATTTAGACCAATTGTCAAAGTTGAAGGTTATTGAAGACAAAATAGAAAAAATACAAGCCAACATCGCATCGGCAAAAAATTATTTTGTACATCCTAGTATTTTTACGAGACAAGAAATTGAACTATTTAAAATCGATTTTTATAAGTTAAAATTGTTGAGGATCGGTGTGATGAGTTTTAGTGAAGATTCAATAATTGTGGCTGTTCAAATCCCTGATGAAATTATAGTTACACAATTGAGATCGTTAGTTCCGATGCCAAATAAAAATCACCTAGAAATTGATGAATATAACGTAAACATAGTTGAAATAAATAATATTGTGTTAGAATACAAGGAAAATACAATTCTAAGGCATTTAAAACCATCAAAACATTGTTCTCTGACAGGTAGCTGCAAATACAAATTCAATAATAAAACAAATATAGTATGTTTAGATGACGAAACTATTTTGTTGAAAAATGTAAGAAACGAAAAACTTGGGCAGACTTGTGACAATAGGAACTTAAGCTTATCGGGAAACTATCTAATAAATTTTAAGAATTGTAATCTCACAATTTTTAATCAGACCTTTAAAAATAATAAAAATGTAATTTATGAAAAGTTTTTTTATCCACCGCACAAAATCGCTAACTTGACTCAAAATGAAATAAAGTTTGAGAAAATTATGTTAGAACATACAAAAAATATTGACGAAATAAAAGAATTAAGATTTCATAACAAAATAGTATATGGACTTAACTCTACTGTAATAATATTAGTTATAATCATATCAATAATAATTTATACATTAAAAAGAAGAGAAAAAACAAATTTAAAATTAAAATTAAATGAAACTAAAAATATTACGGTTCTAAATACCGAAGATATTATAAAGAAATATCGTGTTGATAATGTATCAAAATCAGGAGTTAAGGAGCATGCCGAGTTATAAATTAATTATCTCTTAAGTTGTGATATATTATGCAATTCAATATATTAACGTTAATACTTATTTTATTTTGAATATTGTCACTCATTGTAAGTAATGTTTATAGTTGTGATACACTTGTATTTTCTGTATGCAGTATGAAATGTATGTATGCAAAACGAAAGTGTCTAATTTGATTTATGTTTTAATTTCACTCATAATTATGGAATGTTCCTACAGCACTTAAGCTTGAAGAATATTATTTGGATAAAACTTACTAATTACTAATTACCTTTTATAAAATCAAAATATGAATTTACAACAAACATATTAAGCAACAAATTACATACATTTTAATGATAGGAATTAAGAGATTTTTGTTCGTATATATATTAAGAAAAGGCAAAATTCGGGAGAATTTTAGCTAAAGGGTGGAGGAGTTACATCCTTCCCACATAAACTATCATTACCGTCCATAAAATGTAGGGTGATAACAAAATATTCACCCCTATCGCGAATGTTATGGGAATATGACATATGGGAACAAACCTATATTCCCATCCCCAACAAATCGGTATCGCAAATATTTTGGGAGCAAGAATTTCTATTGTGCATTATTTGTGAGTGCTTTATAAACAAAAGCCTCTATTGTGAATAATCTGTCAGTGCTTGTATTGTGAAAAAAAATTATACAAATTAAAACACTAAAAATAATATAATAAAAAAAAATAATGAATAGTGTTTATCTTCATTTTTTGGTGCTGGAAGAGGAGAAGCAATCTATAGAGAGATTGCAGCGAAGATGTATACGCGATGAATCTGACCCGCTATCGTTAACGGAGACAAAGTAAAAGTTATGAATATGTAATTGCGTTTTTCTCAAAATTAAGTGCTTTTACAGATTCCATGAATATTACAGGCTTAATAAAGATGGATTTCGATACTTGCTGAGCGTGTTGGAGGAAAATTTGCCTCCTAGCGGTAAGACATTTGCAGTACCTCCCGTAGTGAAACTGGCAGGAACTTTGAGGTTTTTGGCGGAAGGCAGCTACCAAAAGGGTGTGGGCAGACAAATCGACGTCGGTTTGGCTCAATCCACATTCAGTGAAGTGGTAACTGAAGTATTAGCAATACTTGAAAGGGTTTTGTGTCCTCAGTGGATTGTGTGGCCAACTCTTAAAGAAAAGAAAGAAATTGCGAAATGGTTCTACACAAAATACGGAATACCAGGTGCCGTTGGTTGTATTGATGGCACCCATATAAGGATCATCGCTCCGTCAAACAACCGTCATTTATTCTACAACAGAAAAGGTTACAACAGTCTGAATGTTGCGATCGTAAGTATCTTATTTTTATGTATATATCTATGTACTGTTTTGTTTTTAAGTTTTATATGTTATTGGTAAATGTAAGGTGGTAGACAACAATACCAAAATTCGTTATGTGGACGCCAGTCATGGCGGAGCGACCCACGATGCTTCAATTTGGGCAACAAGTTTACTGCGGACTTTATTGGAGCAAGAATACCTCGAAGGACATACACGATTTTGGTTATTAGGTATGCTTTAATTATGATAATGTGGGTTTTTAATGTAAATAAATGTAATTTAGGAGACGGCGGATATCCCTTGGAGCCATGGATGCTGGTACCCTACAGAAATGCCGGGGAGGGGTCTGTTAAAGCCAAATTTAATGAAGTACATTCACGAGCACGTAATATTGTGGAAAGGACCAACGGTATCCTCAAAAACAGATGGCGCTGTTTGCTAGGCGCTCGAGAGTTGCATTACTCACCCAAAAAAAGTGCTCAAATTGTTAATGTGTGCAGTTCGTTGCATAATATATGCATATATTATAAATGCGACACCACACGTGTAGACACGCAGTTGGATGAAATGGGCGAGCAGGAGTATGATGATGTTGCGCAAGGAGCACGTTTGAGTGAAGCAGAACGCATTCGTACGAATATAGCAAATTCACTTTAATAATGTTATTTTATATTTCGTTGTATTATACATAAAACAAAGTAAAAGCTGTATTATCTGGAATTTATAGTAAATTAATTTATTTACATTAAATAAAATAAAAAACAGTCTTCTCTGGAATACTTAAATCTATGAACAAAAACGAGTATAAAAATGCATTTAAATGTATTAAAACCAAAATAAAATATATTCATATGGAATTCTTAAATCTATGAACAAAAACAAAAACCAGCCTTCTCTGGACAATATCACATTTCAAGTTTCGGTACACTACAAAAGGAATTACTTAACATTTTTTGAATTACATTTCTAGGTTTTGTAATTTAATTTCTTCAATTTCAATCTGGCGCTTTGTAAGCTCAAGATTATTTTGTATTTCTAAATTTCTAAGATACTCCATTTCATTGTTATGACGTCTTGTCTCTTCCAGCATATCTTTTTGTGTATTTTGGAGTTGCTGCAAAGTTTCTCCCATTTTTTTCAGGCGGTAGTCTATATCTTTGTAGTGCTTATTAGACATTTTTGTGCACTTGTCAATATTTTCGCAAATTGTCCTTTGTATCTCTAATTCCTCTGAAAGTATCACGCTAGGGTCCATCTTGCTTTTTTTTGGCGTAGCTTTGACAGGTGTGCATTTTTCAGCATTTAGATATGCACTGGTCCCAGAAGTTTTTTCACCAGCAACAGCGTCTTCGTTTTCAATATCACTTTTTCTTTTTTTGCTGCTTTGAGGGATTCCAAAAACGTCCACATCCAAGCCTTCGATACTTTCCTCCAGCGACAACAGATTAATTATGGACTCTTCATTAGAAGAAAACACGTACTCACGGTTTGGACCACCACCAGTTTTATTACGGCTTTTTTTGTTTTCCGTAAGCTTTTTCCTTATGTTCCGTTTTTGGTCAATCCACACCTGTATACATTTTAAGTTACTGCTATTGAACCCAGAATATTAGTTAAGTTTCCTACCTTTTTCCATTCCGCTATAGATTTAGTAGGCGGTCCACGGCTGTTCAACGTCGTGTTTAGCTCACTCCAAAATTTGGCCACATCCTCTCTTTTTTCCTTTTGGAATCCTTTCGCATATTGAGGGTTCGCACACATCGCTTCAACCATACTATTGATTTGCTCTTTATTAACGCTCCTTCAATAAAAGAAACTAGTAGTTTAATTAAGTCCTACCCTAGAATAAAAATTAAAACTCACATATTCCCTTCTCGTTCACATTAAAACTTGTTGTGAATTTTTTTAGTAAAAAAATTCGCGGGAGTAAACATTGGCGATGCCATATTTTTTAAGTTTGGGAATTCATTCCCAAAAAATTTGTTATGGGAATCATTCACAATACGAATTAAAACAAGTAAGAGTGCTATATTCGGCTGTGCCGAATCTTATATACCCTTCACCATTGTGCGAGCAGATACCAAAGCAACTAGAGAAAAACAAAATAATTTTACATATACATACATATGTATTTACAATACTAAAAGCTTCATTAAAAATTAAATTTTAAAATCGAAAACTGGTAAATATTTTTTTAAAATCGTTTTTAGAACATAAAAGTTAAAAAAAAATTTGTCTTTGAAAAACCAAGATTCGAACCAGAGGACTCACAGTTTCTAAACTCAACCCCCTAGACGCCTGAACCATGAACGAACGTTGTTTGAACATCATTAAAATTAAATATGGCTCCTTTTACCGTTCACAACTCAACTCAGTTGTGTCAACTCAACTCAGTTGTGTCAACTCAACTCAGCAAAGTTGTAAACCGAATCAAGTTATTTGAGTTGTGAACCGTAATAGTGGCCTATATTCACCAAAATGGTCTGTACCATATATGTGTGTTTGTTTGTTTCTTTTAGTAAAGGCATTGTTGTCATACCGTAGATTTATCTTTTTTTGGCGAGTTTTTAAGTGGCAAAAATAATCAAAAATTCCCTGTTTCTATTTGTTAAAATTATTTCGTTAAATAGATGAAATAATAAAGAAGGGTGGTAACGAAAATCATATTGGGCATTATGCTAGTATATGTAAACAAATGCAAAGGGGGGGGGGAGAGACGGATATCGTTAAATCAACTTCGCTTTTCATAAGGACCCAGAATATATATACTTTATAGGGTGTAGTATCAATATTGTAGAAATTACAAACGGAATGACAAACTTATATATACCCTTTTACCTTCGGTGAAGGGTATAAAAAGAGTAATTTTTGGAAATTCAGTATTTCGGTTATAACTCAGCCATTTTTTAACCGATTTGACAGATTTATATACTGACGTGTTAAAGAAGAAATTTACCATTTACTTGAGTTATAAACCTTGGACTCGGGAAGATCTATTGTGTCCGAAAATGGGTATTTTCCAAAAAAAAAATTATATTTTGGTCATAACTTTTTTGTATCTGAACCGATTTTTCCGAAATTTTCAGAAAATATTTTCTACTAAAAATTTCCGATCTTTTGATATATAACGCGTAACCATAGGTCATATGACAGTCCAAAAAAGCAGGGTTTTATACAATTTTTGATATTTTTTGCACGGGAGGTACCACGCCCACTTGTTCAATCCCGCCCACATTTTGTGCAGTGCCGTATATTGATAACCTTAATGTGTGTACCTAATTTGGAAACTTTGGCTCTTGCCGTTCTCCAGATATACACAAAAAAGTAATAAAAATACAACAACAACAAGGGATTTTTGGAAAAAATTAGAGGTAGTCGTGGTTTTTTGCTCATATCTCAGCCATTTTTGGACCGATGTGGCTGAATTTCAATAGCAAGAAATGGTGGACTATATGTGACATAAGTGTGAAACAACCTAGCCGCTATCATGTCTGGAGTCTCCGGAAAACACATATCAAACGTAAGACGGACAGACGGACATACGGACAGACGGACGGACAGACGGACGGATATCGTTAAATCAACTTCGCTTTTCATAAGGACCCAGAATATATATACTTTATAGGGTGTAGTATCAATATTGTAGAAATTACAAACGGAATGACAAACTTATATATACCCTTTTACCTTCGGTGAAGGGTATACAAATATGGGAATATTTTCATGGGAGTAGTTGTTTACGATAGGGGTGATTAAATTACATTTCCATTCCCACATTTTATGGAGTGCAACGTAAGCAGTTTTGCGAACGTTGCATAGCTTAAAAATATTTTATAAATAAAGTTTAAGTTAGTCTTAAGATTGTTTAAAATAAATAAAGTATCCCTCCAAAGAGCGGACAACTAGAGAACTAAATCGTTTTAATACATTTCTCACGCGCAATGAAGAACTGTGTCCGCAAAAAAACATTAGTCGATTCCCGCCATGCAATGTTACCTTGTGAATAAAATCTACGAGTAGTATAGAGAACCGACAGTTTGGAGGCAATAAAATTGGAAATCTTTCATTATAGCTCAAATTCACAGCATTTGCCAACCGACCTTCTACGCGCATGATGCCTTTCTCGTCTAAAAAGGGATTTAAATTTAATAAATTGCCGGTCTTAACTAATTTCTTGTTCTCTAATGCATGATACTTGTTGTTATAAAAATCTGGCCACACTGAATGACTCCTTTTGATTACAACTCTTTTATATACCTATCCCTTCTTGTTTTTCTTTACTTCCTTTTTGTACGCCTTGGCGATAAAGCACGTTAAATAAAATACACTTTTATATTCAATTATTTCACCGCGTTTTTATTACACCATCACAACAGGTTATGGGCCCAGAGTGTCCTTAATGAAATTAATTGAACCGTCGTAAAAGTGTCGTGTAATAATATTTGATTTTTAAAAAATGACTAATGCTATGAACTTTAGTGTGGAAAAATTACTTGGCAGGGAAAATTATGCATCGTGGGCATTTGCCGTAAAAACCCTGCTTCAGCATGAAGAATTGTGGGATACCGTCCAGGGAGATTATCCTGCAACCGGAATGAATGCGAAATTGGACACCAAAGCAAAAACAAAGATAATTTTGCTAGTTGATAAACTTAATTACGTCCACATTGAGAATGCTGCAACGTCAAAGGATGTATGGGACAGCCTAAAAGCTGCGTTTCAAGATTCGGGTCTCACGCGCCGTGTTGGATTGCTTCGTCAACTCATAACAACAAATTTTTCATCATGTGCAAGTACCGAGGAATACGTAAGCAAAATTGTTTCAACGGCTCATAAACTGAAGGAAGTTAACATGCCTGTAAATGACGAATGGATCGGCACGCTGCTTCTCGCGGGCTTACCAGAGGAGTATTCCCCTATGATTATGGGTATAGAAAGCTCAGGGGTAAAAATATCGTGCGATTCGATCAAGACAAAACTTTTGCAAGATGTTAAAAAAGCAAATGCTGATAACAATGCCGCTTACTTCGCCGGGAAAAATAAGAAGAAATACAACAACAACAATAAACAACAACAACAAAAAGGTCCCCGTTGCTACAACTGCAACCGTTTTGGTCACATATCAAAGGATTGTCGTGATAAGAAGAAGTCGGAAAATAAAGAACATGGTTTTTGTACATTGTATGTGGCAGGTGCAATTAATGCCAGTGATTGGTTTGTGGACTCAGGTGCAAGTCTACACATGACTATGCGAAAAGACTGGTTTGTGGAAATAAAGCCTTCACAGATAAGGGAAATATATGTAGCCAACAGGGAAAAGTTGAAAGTTGAAGGCATGGGCAACATTGACATCCAGCTTAAGACGCATGGTAAAGTGATTGACATAAAAATTTTTGATGTGCTTTATGTACCAGACTTGACTGTGAATCTCCTATCTGTGAGCCGAATTACACACAAAGGTTACAGCGTAAAATTTTTGGGTGACAAATGTGTGGTTGAGAGGGATGGTGAAGTAATAGCAACAGCCAGTCTGGTGGACAACATGTTCAAACTTGATGGCAGCACAAGTAATATGTGTATGGTGGCGACAAATTTAAGCATTGATATATGGCACGCTCGTATGGGGCATTTAAACTATTCAGACTTGTCTAAGACTCAACAGCTGGTTAATGGTATGGAGTTTCAGAAGTCTCAGACGAAAAATTGTTTGTCATGTCTTAGGGGTAAGATGTCTAAAAAACCCTTTAAATCTTCCGATTCTCGTTCAAATCGAATACTTGAGCTTGTGCACTCTGACCTATGTGGTCCAATGGAGGAACCATCTATAAGTGGAGCTAAGTATTTCTTGTCTTTCATTGATGACTTCACACACAAAGTATTTGTTTATTTTTTGCAGGCAAAAACGGAGGTACCAGCATTTTTTGTAAAATTTATGACCATGGTCGAAAATGAGACCGGCTCTAAAATTAAATGCTTACGTACGGACAACGGCACAGAATTTTGCAACAGAGAGCTATTGACGATACTGGACAAGAGTGGCATACGTCATCAGACCACTGTGCCATACAACCCCCAACAAAATGGCGTTGCGGAACGCATGAATCGTTCGATTGTTGAAAAGGCTCGCTGTATGCTTCTTCATGCTGGATTGCCAAAGAAATTTTGGGCTGAGGCTGTTGCAAATGCTGTTCATGTCCTTAATTGCTCCGTTTCTGCCGCAATTGCAAAAAATATTCCACAAGAAAAATGGACCGGCACTAAAGTTAATTTATCGCATCTTCGTGTATTTGGCTGTCGAGCTGTTTCTTACGTACCAAAAGAGAAAAGAAAGAAATGGGATTCGAAGGCAAAGGATTTTATATTTGTTGGCTATTGCGAGAACACAAAAGGTTATCGTTTACTTGAACCAGGCAGCCTGAAATTAACAAAGAGCCGAGACGTAAAATGTTTTGAGAATGACTTTCAACTAAATATTCAGCAAAATATTGACTCAATTGAAGAATTTTATTTATTTTATGATGGAGATGGCACTAATAATAGAGAAGACCCAAATAACAGTGATGGTATGAATGATGGAGATGAGTTAACTACTGATGATGAAAGCGATAACTCTCAGGAATTTTATGAGCCTGATGAAACCGTGGCAAGTGATGAAAGTGTAGCATTTCCCAGTTTATCAATCACTCAAGATGGAAATGTCAGACGCACGAATCGTATACCAAAACCTGTTAACATGGATAACTATCATCTATATTTAGTGGAGGCAGAAAGTGTTGGTGACCCGTTTACAGTTGATGAGGCTCACAATGGTGTTGATGGCGAGCAGTTCAGGCAGGCGATGAAAGATGAATACATGTCTTTGGTGAAGAATAATACTTGGACTCTAGTTGAATTACCTCCTGGTGTAAAGCCCATAAAGAGCAAATGGGTATTCAAAAGAAAAAGAGATGAAAATGGGAATGTCCAACGTCACAAAGCCCGATTGGTGATCAAGGGGTGCTCGCAGAAACCCGGTATAGATTTTCAGGAAACATATTCGCCAGTCGTGCGTTATTCGTCTATACGATATCTTCTATCGGTCGCAGCTCAATTTAATCTGGAAATAGATCACATGGATGCAGTCACAGCTTTTCTGCAGGGCGATCTAAGAGAGGAAATATTTATGGAACCACCAAAGGGCGTTGGAGGCAAAGTTGATGGAAAGGTATGTAAACTTAATAAGGCTATATATGGGCTGAAACAGGCAAGTCGCCAATGGAATAAAAAATTAGATGGCGCATTAAAGGGTTTAAATTTACAACAGTCAAAGCTGGACCCATGCATTTATTTTGATATACGTGGTGAAAAAATATTACTTATCTCTGTTTACGTAGACGATCTGTTAATTTTTTCAAATAATTCAACACTGAAATCTAAAGTGAAATCGCAACTCCGGAAATTATTTGCGATGAAGGATTTGGGAGAGGCGAAAAACTGTGTTGGTTTACGCATAACCAGAGATCGTGAAAAAGGCGAAATCTATATCGACCAGTCAATGCATACGAGGGAGTTTTTAAAACGTTTTGGCATGAGTGAATGCAAACCGGTTTCTACACCCTTTGATTGCAATGTAAAATTGTCAAAACCGTCACCAAATTCTAAACCAGTTGAAAGGATTCCATATCAAGAGGCAATTGGTTGCTTACTCTACTTGGTCCAGGGAACACGTCCCGATATTGCCTATGCGGTGAACTACCTTAGTAAGTTTAATAATGATTTTGATTATTCTCACTGGACAGCGGTTAAAAGAGTATTCAGGTACCTAAAGGGTACAATTAATGCAAAAATTGTATACAAGAAAGGTAACGCATTTAAAATACATGGATTTTGTGATGCGGACTACGCCGGCGACGTTTCTGACAAAAGATCTTGTACCGGTTATGCTTTCATGCATCAAAGTGCTATTAGTTAGAGTAGCAAGCGACAGACAACAGTGGCCCTCTCAACAACAGAAGCCGAATACATGGCCATGGCTGCGGCTGTACAGGAAGCAGAATGGCTTCGACAGTTTCAACACGATTTGTTTGGAGATCTTTTTGAAAATAATATATTGCTTTATTGTGATAACAAAAGTGCATTGAATCTGGCAACAACTGAAACATACCATGGCCGTTCCAAGCATATAGATGTGCGTCATCACTTTGTGCGGGAAAAAGTAAATGATGGTCATATACAACTGGAATATGAAACATCGGAAAATATGGCGGCCGATTTCCTAACGAAACCTCTACCAAAGGAGAAACACATGAGATGTGCGGCAGTATTGGGGCTTTCATTCGTATAGCCAGCTTTTAGTGGAGGTGTTGTTATAAAAATCTGGCCACACTGAATGACTCCTTTTGATTACAACTCTTTTATATACCTATCCCTTCTTGTTTTTCTTTACTTCCTTTTTGTACGCCTTGGCGATAAAGCACGTTAAATAAAATACACTTTTATATTCAATTATTTCACCGCGTTTTTATTACACCATCACAACAATACTCTTCGCCAAATGCTACCTTTTGAGCCATGGTAATTAATTTCATTTTTGCCGTGTTCAATTCATTTGATGTTACTTCTTCAAAGGAAGAATGAGAAGGGCCAGTCTTACGCATTCTTTGTATTATTCAAGCCACAACCCGCAGGGCTCTTGTAAACGACGAAAATCTTTCTATTAAGTCGAAATCAGATTCAGAGTACGTAAAAAACACCTTTTGAGTCTTCTGTTCTTCCTTAGTCTCAAAGTAAGTATCAGTTGCTATATTCCACTGGGATGAATCGGAGCACAGAAAACTAGGACCATGCCACCAAAACTGATTAGTTACTAACTCTTGCGGGCGAACTCCTGTACTCAACAAGTCTGCTGGGTTATCACGAGACGCTACATGCCTCCAACATTCTTTACTAGTACACTCTGTTATCTTAGCAACTCGATTTGCAACGCAAGTGGTCCATGAACTCGGAGGTTTCTGCAGCCAGGCTAACACAATCATGGAATCAGTCCACGTGTAGAATTTGGTGTTATTACCATCCAATTTCAAATCTTTCTTAGTAACTTTTAATAAATCTGCTAATAATAAAGCCCCACAGAGTTCTAGCCTGGGCAAAGAAACAGTTTTAAGTGGATCCACCTTTGATTTCGCCAAAACCAAATGGCTTTGGACCCTACCATCTGTGTCCTGAATACGAGCATATACACAAGCACCGTATGCTTTCTCTGAAGCATCTGAAAACCCTTGAAATCCTAAATTCACCGATGGTTTAAAACCTACCCATCTTGGTATTTTTATGCTATCGATATGAACATAATCTAATAGAAATTGACGCCATTTTATCCCACTAGACTCAGACAAGACTTCATCCCAACCCGTTTTATCACTCCATATCCGCTGCATCAAAATTTTGGCTACCACGATTACCCGCCCTAGCCAACCAGCGGGATCGAAAAGTCTTGCGATTGCAGAAAGAGCTTCCCTCTTCGTATAGCTATCTTTCAATGGTATAGCTACTGTAGAGAAATAAAAATGGTTAGTTTTGGCATTCCACCTAACGCCTAATGTTTTTGTAGTACTCGTGTCATCGATTTCTAAAAAATGTTCATGCAATAAATGATCTGTTGGCAACCCTTCTAAAATTTTCCCATTGTTGGCAGTCCATTTTCGCATCGAAAAACCTGCGGATGACAAAGCTGCGTTTATTTAATCACGAGCTTTTAAAGCCAATTCTACATCATGGGCTCCAGCAAGCGCGTCATCGACGTACATCATGTGACGCAAAATTTTGGATGCTAAAGGCAATTTTTCTTCAACTTCATTTGCAAGTTGATACAAAGTTCTTATGGCTAAAAATGGGGCACAATTAACCCCAAAAGTTACCGTTTTTAGCTCGTAATCACCTAAATCATCCTGAGGCTCCCGTCGAAATATAATTCTTTGAAATTTAGTATGCTCAGGATCTACAAGAATCTGTCTATACATTTTTTCTATGTCTCCGTTAACCTATAAAATCTCCATCGTATAATAAGCAACGTCAGGTCATTTTGCAAAACCGGGCCAGTATACAATATATCATTTAAACTTAATCCTGAAGATGTCCTACTCGAAGCGTTGAACACCACTCTGACTTTAGTGGAAGTACTTTCCGGCTTAAATACAGCGTGGTGTGGTAAATAATAGTTATTTAATCCATTCAGATCCTTACCATCCACTTGAGTCATATGACCCAGCTCCTCATATTCAGACAATGTCTTATCATAAGTGGCTTTTAACCCTGGATTCCTCTGAAGTGATATTTCATTTCTTAAAAATTGACGCTTGGCCTTTTCCCGAGATGATCCCAAATTGTCTCCCCTTAAATATTGAGGTTTAAAAGGCAACGCTA
Organism: Pollenia griseotomentosa; assembly: GCA_963931875.1. NCBI lineage: Eukaryota > Metazoa > Arthropoda > Insecta > Diptera > Polleniidae > Pollenia > Pollenia griseotomentosa. The sequence goes on along the minus strand of OZ007561.1, from coordinate 126,594,574 downwards.
CAATGAAGCGCCCTTCACTATTTCTTCTAGTGGTCTTTTTAAAAAACTCTTCACAATAATCATCTTCAGGACTCATTTTCGATACTTTTGGTGGCTCCTCTAGCCTCCAAAACTTTTCCAGCTGATTTTCTAAATTCACTTCAGTACAACAGGAAACTACTGATATAAATGACCTAGAATGCCTATCTTCAATGGGACCTGTCAAGATCCACCCAAATACACTTTCCTTGGCCATCAAATTTCCATAAACATTGTGTTTCGTACCTGTTAACATAACCTTTGGGTAAAAATTACCACCTATTAAAATATCTATAGGTCCGCTTCTTGTAAATTTAGGATCCGCCAGATCCATGTTAAGTGGCGAGCTCACGAGAAGAGAATTATCCACAGACCTATTTGGAAAATTGCCAGTTAATCGAGGAAGTACCAATCCTGACATTTTCAGTTTGAAAGATTTATCTATCCGAGAACCTAATACAAAATTACACTGCTTACTAGAGCAGCCAGCCGGAGCACAATTTAGGGCAGAAATAGTAGAATTTACTTTTTCTACAGGCAGACAAAGTTTTCGTTGAAGTTTTTCTGAAATAAACGACGATTGAGAGGCCGGATCAATAAGAGCCCTCGCAGTAAAAGTTTGTCCCTGAGATACAAGATGAACTACTGCCGTTGCTAAAAGAATCTGCCTGGAAGTTGTTACAAAACAGTTTTGCACAGTATTACTCTGTGGACTTACAATACCCTGAGATGTGGAAGCCACCTCATTCTGATTTTGACTGCTTGTATTTGATACAGAATTAGTAACCTCCTTATGTAGAAGAGTATGATGCTTAAGATTACACTTAGAACAACTAGAACTACTTTTACATTCACTTAACTTATGGCCTTCCCTCAAACAGTTAATAAACAGTTCCCGAGTTTTAACCAATAGAAATCTTCCTGCCTGATTCTTACTCAAAAACTTTCGACAATCTTTCAGCGCATGGTTTGTGGCACAAATTGGGCAAGATTTCCCTGAAATGTTGGTTTGGTAAACTTTAACAGAGGTATTTCGATGATGGGAATCTTTCGATTTGTAAGACTTACTATTAGATTCGGTTATATTGGCACCTCGAATATAATTTATTGTTTCCAGGGAGTGAAAACGTCCAGTAAGAAACTCATCAAGATCATTCCAAAGAGGGATTTCCATTTTGCTCTTAACACTTTGCTCTCATAATGACAAGGTATGAAAAGGCAATTTTGTTAAACAGGCATAAACGAATATTGGGCCCCTTGACTCAATATTTATTTTATAAACTCGAAGGGTTGAAATACAGTTGTTAATGTCACGTTGTAACCTTTCAATTTCATTGCCTATTTCCGATTTTACAGGCACCAAATTAAAAAGATTCTTCAATTGGTCGTGAACTAAAATCCTTTTATTCTCGTACCTGTCCTTGAGGTTTTCCCAAGCAGTCTGAAAACCTTCGTTAGTAAGCGGGGTTTGCTTCACCCTCTGTAAATTGTCTTAAATAGCAGAGTTGTTAAACTCCTGATAAGTCGGCGCCATCAATATAAACAGCTTAAAATAAGTCCCTAAAAGACGGCCATGATCGGTAGTCGCCTTTGAAACTTCTGTGATACAAGGTGGCAACTTTAAATGGTGCTTTTGACTACTAGATGTCTCCGCAGTATTTCTCCCCCCATACTGAGTTGATGACATTACCGTTTTATCCAAAAACGACGCTGATAATTCACCCATTTGAGCAGCACACGAGATGTATCCTAATCGACAATTTCTAAAAATTTCGCCGGCGCTCGCAAATTCCTCTTCGGAAACCTCCTCACAACTACCTGTAGCAAAATATTCATAGGTATTTTTTGTTTTATCCCATTATATCTTAAGCTCTTCTTTTCTTATGTCGAGCAAATAAGCGTTAAGAGTTTCAGTTGGCAACTCATAATATTCTTTTTCGAAATCCAATAATAGAGCCGCTGTACGTTCAAAAGTGATAAGCTTTCGGGATTTTGCCATTTTGACCAAGTGTCGCAAAAAAATAAATAATATATATATGTATATCTCCAATGAACAGAAAACCCACCCACAAGTGTTTTATAAAATTCGACAAAGTAGATTCAAACTTAAGGACTGTACTCAAAAAAAAAAAACTAAAATGTTTCTCAATTTCAAATGAAACAGAATTGTTTTACAAATTTCCAACAGGGTATGTATCTAAATATGAAAATCTAATATAGTACGAAAATAGCAAACTCTAACTTCACACTACTTACACTTGTTTAATAGTTTAGCCAAAACCCAAATTTCAAAACAATATGTAAGGCTGTCAAGGCGTATTGATTACAAACATAAGGCTTCGGTACTACTTATTTGATTATCTGTATCCCGTTTACCATATATGTATTACTCGATAATTTTTCGTTACACTTGTTTAATAGGGTATGGGTAAATAAAATTAACACGATAAAACTTGAACAATAAAAGGAATTTAAACAAGTTTTTATCCTCCTACTTATCTCATTAAAGTTTATAATGTTCTTAAAAACTCACCATATATTTATCTTCCCATTAAAGTTCACAAATTTCTTAAAAAACCAACCGTTCCGGTAGTCCCAAAGGCTCCTGTTCCAATAAAGGAGGTAAAAATGAAAAATCACCAATTACAGTGGATATAGCTTCTAGTTGTTGTTGCTTTTTTGTTTTGTAAAATAACCAAAACAACAGAAAACACTTGTTTTCGCTGCCGCTTATAAGTTTTATATTTCCTTTTATACCATTTAATTTTATTTTTACTGTATAAATTTAGTAATAGATGTTTGAAACATTTCCCATATTAATATGCCAACGCTGGTTTGGGTGCCTGGTTGGTTGGCTAACTGGTTGATTGGAGGCCAATGACGTTAAAAAAAGCACGAACAATGACAAGTGTTTTACAGACAAATAGTAATCTTATAATTTTGAGCACTGAATGAAGATTTATTGTCGCACCATAGACACTGTTACTCATCACCAATCCACATTTTCTAGGTTTTTCATCCGAAATTACACAATTTTTATCAACAAGTAATTTAAAGCAAATTAAATTTATTGCAAAATGATCTGCCAAACAATTAACCAAAATAAAAAAATAGCTGTCAGCGTGTTTATGTCAATGACAGTGGCCGTTACTACACGATCATAAAGCAGAGTTGTCGAATAAAAAACAGTTGCCACCTTATTACTAGCTGCTCGGTTGTGAACTTGACTAAGTGCACTAAATGCATGTCCCAATGTTGGCCAATTTACCCACCTTTGTGACATACAGTACTTCTCTTACCATGTATCTAAGTATTGTATCAAAGTGTTTTTGCAAGATTTTGTTTGTAAAAAAAACAAGTCTCACAAGAACAAATGAATCAAATAAAAAACTATTATTATTTTCACCTGTTTCTTCCAATAAAAAATAAATCCGGGTTATCCACTCCAATTACCAAAACTATCCGGCTCGTAGGACCAAAAAATGTACGACTTGGCGTTGGTCCCAGTGGATCCCGTCCAGTACAAGGGAACGTCGAAAAATAAAACTCCGCAAAGCTTCTTTTTGAAGGGTTTTAACTCTCTCTTAGAATATAATTTTATTTCCTTCACTTTTTTTATAAATTCAAATTGAAATATATGCGCTAGCAAATAACTAGTGATAATGTTAAGTCCAAAGGTCGAGCGACGAATGGCTTTAAAACGATACACACCAAATTTAACTTCATTTTACGACTAAGGGTGTGTGTGAAACGGTAGCAAAGTTCTATGGTGAAATGAAATTTGTTTGTGGTAGAAAATTTTCATATTTGTACTGTGTGAAATTGTAACATTTTTGACAACGTAAAATTTTGACATAAAGAAAAAAACAATTACTAGTAGTTTTGCGAAAATGAATAAATTAATCAAGTTTTTACCAATAATCATTTCAATTCTGTTGGAAATGAGATCGTCTCAACTATTTGATGAATTCGTTGTGATATATTAAAAATTTTTACAAAAAGTGTGGGCAAAAAAGCTTATACATATGTCAATACTTACATGTTGTATAATTCTTTTTATTTTTTTTTGCCACTGGTCCTGCTACCATATTATTTTTTATTTTGTTTAAACAAATTTGATGAAAAAAAATAATTTGGTGGTTGTCAAAAATTTCTACACTAATGTCAAAATTTATACTAGCCCCCAGGGCTAGTGAAATTTTATTCACCTCAATAGTGTCAAAATTTTACTTCCATGAGTACTTTGCTACCGTTTCACACACACCCTAAGTACTAAAATTAGCTTATAGCAAATATTTGCTGACTGTGGCGCCTCCAGATGTCATTTATTTTAAGACCGCGGTAAAACCGTCTTCATTTAGCAATACCAAGGATGGGCATCGATATACCATTAAATTCATGCTTGAACACATAGCATAAATGATGTTTCTAAAATGTTTTTACTACGCGATACAAGTAATGTATTTACTTTCTTTCCAGTTATTCAGAATGACTGAACAAAATGCTGATTTCAACGATATGTTCCGCGCATCTTCATCCAGTCAACAAAATCTTATAACATTGCAATCATCCTTCAACAATTCCATAAATCAACACCATAATGTTTTATGTGCAGACGTGCTAGCATCTTTATTTTTTTTTCAAATATAATTTAGAAATTGCAAATCAAGCGGTATCTTCACAACTAACCAACGAAATACAGAGCCTAAAAAATGAAGTCAAGGAACTGAAGCAAGAAAAAGCAACGACAAAAAAAAAATATTTCCATAAACGAATTCCAAAATATGGAGGAGTTCCTTGATTTTGAAAATAAAATTCAAGAAGATGCTGATGCATATTCTACCTTGGTAAGTTTAACAATTCTTTTGACTGTTTTTTTTAAAAATTGTTATGAGCTGAAAAGCTGATAGTATATAGTTCTGAAAATATCTGGGTGCAAAAACTATTTAAATTTTCTTTAGCTATCCATTATTTTTTGGATAGCCTAAAGCTGAACAAACTCACATCTATCATATAAACAAAAGGGGTCAACTATAATCAAAATCTACCAAAAAATTATATTTGTAAAAAATTTATAATTTTCAAAAAATGTATATTTTTCAAAAAAGTATATTTAACCAAAAAAAAACTAAAATATCTTCGTTTTTAATAAGAATACTTTTTTTTTATTTCAAAAAAGTTCAACATTTAAATTGTTTTTTTATATTTTTTGATTTTTTTTTTTGGAAAAATTTCAGTTTTTCCGAAATATTTGGATTTTTTTCCAAAAATTTTTGGTCTATCCGAAAAGTTTTGATTTTTTTTGGAAAAATTTAAACTTTTTCCTTTTTTCAACTATGAATGCCATTAAAGGTTTTTTTTCTTTATTTTTTTTAAGGAAAAAGACTTGTCGTCGGTAGCCAAAGCTCCGAGTTTTATAAAAAATTGTTGCCGGAAGCTTTTTAATGATGAACTGGCGGAAAAATTATTTTGGAAGGGTACTGAGCAGAAAAAGAGTGTCCGTAGTCTAAGTACTGCGAAAGCTATTCGAAGTAAGAAGATAATAAAACAACAATAATAATAATTAACCTAATAATACATTAAATTTTATTGTTTTGCAGATGTTGCAATAGCGTTCGGACAAAACGAAGATGAATTTATAAAAAGCACAAAAACTTTTTTTCAGTTCGCCAAGTCCCGGCAACAATTGCGCTTAAAGTACAAAACTTTTACTTAAGGTGGCACTAGTAAGCCAAAAGAACAATAATTCATAAAGTAATTTTTTAATTAGAATTAATTTTTTTCCTTTTTTTATAAGTATTTTTTTATTTTAATTGGTTAAAATTAATTAAATAAAAATAAATTAATAAAAAAAAAAAAATACAATAAACGGGCATGATCTGTAATTCGATGTGATTTGAAAACGAGTGAAAAATAGAAATAGATTTTTTTAATGTTAGCTAGTTTCATATTTAATTATAAAAGCACCATGTTGTCAATTTCACTTGTTTTCAAATCACATCGAATTCCCGAAAAGTAGAATTTCTTATTTGCAAGCATAACCAAATTCTACAATTGTAGGCATAAGCTAATTCTACAATTGTTGGAATAAGCTTATTCTACAATTTTAGGTATAAGCTTATCTTTATTTAGTTTAATAAAATATTATTTGGAGAAGCTTTTTCTAAAATTGAGAATATAAGCTTATTAAATAATTATTTCAGTACTATTATCACGAGGGTTCCTTTTTGATTATTCTACAATAATTTAAAAGGGTTTTCTATAGTTTATCAAGTCTTTTTAAAGCTTAAGGCTTATGCTCGCAAGCTTTATTAAATTATTTTTCTAAAGGGTGTTGGTCTATTGGGTATACTTACTGACGCACTTGTATATGTATAGGTTATTTACATATAAATTGTGTCAAAACAAGAGTTTTTTTTAGTGTTTTTCAAATAACTTTACCTACGCAAGAAAAGTGTTTTCAAAAATAAAAACCCACCGACGCAATTGGTACAGAAACCAAAATATTTTTACAAGAACGAAATACCAACAACTTCTTGTGGCTATTTTTTTTTTTTTTAAATAGCTACGTCTTTTTAACGAAAGAAAAACGGACCCTTTAAAAGGCATCAAAGAATTTTTTACACAAGACAAACACATATCGTTAGCTTAAATGCAAAATAATGTAGGCATATTATTGGAAAATTTTAAATTGACTTGTTATGTTGATTAGTATTCACGTTACATATTTTTATAAAATGTTTAACTTCTCTACCTCATCAAATATATAATTTTTTTAACAACATAGTGGAATTAGTGATCAGACTGAAAATATTTTAAGAACCGAATCCATATACGTATGTATTACAAAACCTATAATAAGTGTGACTATCAGCTTCTTCCACATACGACTGTTAGACATTTTTAAAATTTTGAAGCCTATCCCATTGCACTCGCAAACAGGTTCTTAGATTTTTGTTTCCATCAGACTGACATTATTTTTATGATAGTATTACCTTATGAGATAATATATGTATGTATGTAAAACCTTTTTAATAAATTTCAAACTTCCCTATAATGAATCTGTATGGAACTAGACAATTGCTTCATTATATAAAAAGTCTATATGTAATACAAGAGAAATATTTTTTTTCACGTTTATTTGAAATAATCTTGTGTTTTTTGTTAGGATTGCATTCTTCCAAGTGGCCCTTCATCAATATCCTTAAAAAAGACAATTATTATACATTTTTAGAATAAATGCCTTTTTTAATTTTTTATTAAGTAGTGCAATATACTGTTTAGCTATAATTCTTCAGCTTTATGAAATTCTAATAATATCTTTTTTGGAGAAATACTACTTTGTCCAACATTTTCATTTACAGAATACGGGGGCTGCTATCACTACTCTTAATTAGACTATTCTTTCCTTCCTTCACTTATTTTTCAGAAATCACCTAATTAAAATTTACTTTTTGCTTCGTACTTCGTACTTCGTTGTTAGTATGCGATACAGAAGATCTTTTGAAATAATTTTTTATATGGAGACACATATCTAATGTATCTGAGTCAAATTTTTATTTGCAAAATTTGTTTATTGTAATGAAAAATTCATTATAAGGAGATCAATAACTCTTAAATTAGATGGCTTTTTAAAATCAATTTATATTTAAATTTAATGAAGTACCTTTTTTTAGTTTAAACCACTACTTATAAGTAATTAAAATCAATAAAAAATTATACATAATAGGTATATCATAATATCTATAATAATATAAATTCTCCACATTGTTAAATGCAGTACTGCCTGCGCTGCATCTGAAAAGCAAATTTATTTTACTATGTTGACGCAAACCTAATGATGCTAGATATTAATCGTGTGATTATCATATATCTGTGGTCACAAGCAATAACCGCCTTAGTCGAAATAGTTTTTGAGAAAAGGCAGTTTATATTTATGCTTGCGTTTCAAACAAAATTAATTGCATTAGAAAACAAGTAATTCAGGATCAAAGATTCGTACCCCCGCAATGCTAAGATAACAAATTATAACGAAAGTTGTATTTCTTTCAAAAATAATTAATAAAAACAAAAATTAACTCATAAACTTTCTTAAGGTGAATTAGGCGGTTATCGCTTGGGACCACATATATATATATATATATATATATATATATATATATATATATATATATATATATATGTATATTCTATTTTTCCAGTAATTTAACACAAATACTTTAAATGTTTGTTTCACTTAATACTAATATACTTTCGTTGATGATACATCTCTGAAAATTACAAATTAATATAACGTAACACACACAACATAAAAAATAATAATAAAAATAATATTTTTTCCTCAAAAATATATCGGTTATCGAATTTTTAGCTGAAATATTTAAAATTGCTTTTAAATCTAAAATATTTAACATTTTACAAAGTTTTTTGCTCTGCATGTAAACTTATGAAATGTTATGTTACATTATTCTGCATTTAAGATGACGATATGTGCATTTCTTTTAATTTTTTTTCAATAATTTTTTCCTACAAAAAATCCAACAGACACTTTGGCTGGTTGCCTTTACCAAAAAAATAAACACACAGGCAGTTCGTTCTGTGGTCATGCAAACTGTCGAGCAACAACAACATTACTAGTGAGGAGCGTTACTAAAACTTATTTTCCTCATTCTTTGTGACTGAAGAAAGGCAAAAATTTATTTTTCCTCAAAAACATAAATGAATTTGGCGAAATATTAACAATTCATTTATGACTGTGAAACATATTTTACATTTTTCAATTATGAAAAAAAATTCAAGAATGGTTTAATATGATCGATCACATATGAATTTCTCTGAACTCTGCAATAAATCGATACCAAAATTCATAAAAAACTCTAAAATGCATAAATATGTATATTGTTTCTGGCTTCATTGGTTGCACAAGAAAAACCATGCAATTGCATATTAACGGTTTCCCTGATCATAAGTTTGTATGTCTAAGTACACTTTTGTTAGCAGGATATGACAGGACATCTCATTGCTATCTCGTTAGACTAAGCTGATACTTGTAAAAATTCCTATGTCTTAACTCTTTTCCATACATCAAAGTTGAGGTATCTTGCAAATAAATACGTTTAATTACCTTACTGAGTTTAATTACCTAAATGAGGAAGTAAAGCGTATTCGTTTAAATGCTTGCCCCGCATAAGTACCCTAAAATATTGGCATTTTTGGCAAGGTAATTATCCATGGAATACTGTAATTATATAAAAATGTCTTTAGAAGTATAATAAAATATAAGAAAATAAAAAATTTTTCAGTTTCCAGCCCAATTTCTCCAAGTAAAACAGCTGAGGTATGCTATGAAACGATAATTATCAACATTTTATTTTTCCATCCTGGTTGACCATTCTGAGAAATGCCCATATAAAAATATTAATAATAGTAATGATTGCAATAAAATTAATAACCTTAATGATAATACAGTTGTTTTCGGTTAATTGAGCCCCGCTTAATTGAGTTTCCCGTTTATTGCACTAAAAATCATGGAACGAAATCATTCAGTATAACTGTCTATTTTTACATAGTTGAGTTCCGTTTAATTGCGTCACCTGCTTAATTATTTCGCAAAATAAGACCGCATTGCGAAAAACAAGAGCAAATGTTTCGGTTAATTGTTGCCGTCTACTTAATGTGTTTTTGCTCCACACACATAAAAAAATTACTTTGCGGCAAGAAAGATTGTACCATGAACGTACCTGATTTAATTTTTTTTTTTAAACCTAAACCATTTTTTAACTTCATAAATAAAGAAATAAGTTTTATTTTCTATCAACACATGGGTGTTTCGCTTTATTTTACATCTTGCTCAATTGAGCGATTTTCGTTTTAATTGCGTCGGCGATTCAATTAACCGAGTACTGCTTAATTGAGTTCCCGTTCAATCGCGCCAGAAATCGTGCATTTTTAGAAACTCAATTAAGCGGAAATTGTAATAGTATTTTTATACCCACACCACAATAGTGGAGAGGGCATTATGCATTTGTGCTGAGGTGTGTAACACCTTAAAATATTGGTCCTACCGATCGACTCAGAATCACTTTCTGAGTTGATCTAACGATGATGATAATAACTTGATTAAAAATAAAATATAATAATAAATTACATAGGATTTGAGATTTCTGGTTGATGTGGTAGTTCCTGTTGTTCACGTTGTGTTACAGCTGTTCTAGCACCTGTTTGTTGTTGTTGTTGTTTGTTGGTTGGTGTTATTGAATTTTATTTCTTTCTTAATTAGATTTTAAGATTTCTGGCAGAAGTCTAATAAATGTAGATCGTTTATTATTACGGTTATTAAACAAACAATTGAAATTCATATATACTAAATTTACAACGGTTTTTGAGCGTTGTTGAGAGTTTTTGTTGTTTTTATGAGTGAGATATTGCGTTTGGATATGTAAAACTATTTACAAAAAAAATCTTCAAAAATCTTTTGTTTCAGTTTTTCTTAACCATTAAATTACATCTAAATAATTAATATATATTTTTTCGTTTTATGTAATCACTTACAACATAACTTCACAGTTTATTTTCTCATATAGGTATATATATTTTTTGTTTGCACTTAATCAGGAATTTTAACAAATTGTATATATTTTTTATTAAATTTTGATGTTGTCTATTTCTTAAAAAATTCCCTTTAGTTTCTTAGTTTAGGGCAGAGTATGAAAACAAACAAAAAATTTCGCAATTGTTTACAAAATGCACAAAACAAATCAATATTTTTAAATTGTACATGAGCAAAACCAAAACAAAAACTTTTAATTGACAAAGAGATAAAACGAAACAATTAGCTTTCCACTCATCTGCATTATTTAATTTACCGTTACAGTCGTACATTTCAGTACGAAACAGATAGAGATACGTATTTTAATCCAAATTTTGATATTCTAATTTTCATTATTTTATTTTTATGAAGAAAGGAATTGTACAACATGAAATTAACTAAAATTTATTGATAATTTTTCATTCTTGACTGCCGCGGGGCTCGAACCCAGGCTTTCACGGTCAGGTTATCCTTACATGTTTTAATTGTCACCACTCAATCTCTTCAGAGAGTTTTGCGGTTTAACACTCACAGCCATCGACGACTGCTGGCAGTCAAACATCAATCTTTAAACCAAATTGTATTTAACCTTAGGTAGATCGAAATTTTATTTGAATGATTATCTATTTTATTTGATTTACATGGTCAATTGGACCAATACAGAAGTATTTTCGTTTTTTAAGATTGTAAAGCACCTATTATATACGACAAAGTTCGAAACTCGTTATTAATAGTATCATTATTTGCACTTTAATTTGGAAATATTTTTACTGAAATCACATTTTCTGGAGTAAATTTTGCTAGCCAGTTTAAAATTCTGTCGTCGAAGCTAACTTTATTTCTTAAAGCTTTGCAAAATGTTATATAGTATTATACGATATCGTTAATTGGCAGATGATTATCTTCAAATCTTAGCTTTTATAAGTCGAATTTGTCTAAAAACTTCTTTTTCAAAAAATAAATAAATTGAGCCAAGTATAAGGCTCGCATATGTAAGGTTCTGTACTACGAGTACCGTGCAATATATGTATTTATGTATGGAAAATTTACAAAATGGATTAAATTATATTTGAAGATACGTTTTTTAGGGGCACCCTATATTTTTTAGCATTTTACTTTTTTAGTATTTCTTGTACCACCCATGCAACTACATATTCTGTGAAGTTTCTACCTCTAACGGTTTGAAAGTTACAGCCAAAATACAGTTTCTTCTATGGGGACACTTGTTAGACTTCCTATTTTTGTTGTTTTCAGTGTTTGTTGTCATAGCGGCCATCTAACTACATATTCTGTCTAAATTTTAGCTCTTACCGTTTTCTCACCGTTCCGTCTTGCAATTGTAGAGTGAAAATTAAATGGAGATGGAGTAATTAAAGCAACAGAAAATTCATCTGTTAACCAAAAAACATAAAAATGCAGCAATAGTTGAAATATGCAAATTATTCACTAACAAATCGATACCAAAATTCATAAAAAGCTCTAAGACGCATAAATATGTATATTGTTTATGCCTTCATTGCCTCCTTGTAAATAAATACGTTTAATTACCTCACTGAGGTATTTAAACGTATTCTTATAATTACCTCAATGAGGTAGTTAATCTTATTCGTTTAAATTCCTACCCCGCATAATTACCCAAAAATATTGGCATTTTTAGCGAGGTAATTATCCGTTGAATACTCTATCAATAATGGGTTTATTTTGTTATATTAGTGGGTTAGCAGTCTTTTAAAAATGTGTTCTTTGCATCACTGTACCATTAATACCTGATGTAATGGGTGATTTTTTAGCTATTATCTTTTTGGCAACACTGGATTAAACAGCTGACGCACGTTTCGTGTTTTGTTTCACTGTCAAACATCTTCAGTTTGGTCTATAATTTAACCATGAATCGTCTTACAAACGAACAACGCTTGCAAATTATTGAATTTTACTATCAAAAAATTTATCGAAAAATTGTGTTCTGCGACGAAGCTCATTTTTGGCTCAATGGGTACGTTAATAAGCAGAATTGTCGATTTTGGAGTGAAGATCAGCCAGAAGCATTGCAAGAGGTATCAATGCATCCAGAAAAAGTCACAGTTTGGTGCGGTTTATGGGCTGGTGGCATCATTAGACCGTACTTCTTCAAAGATGATGCGAATCGTAACGTAACTGTGAATGGTGAGTGCTACCGTTAGATGATATCCAACTTTTTTACCCAAAATGCAATAGCTTGACTTGCATGACATGTGGTTTCAACAAGACGGTGCCACATGCCACACAGCACGCTTAACAATGGACTTATTGAGAGGCGAGTTCGGTGAATATTTTATTTCACGTTCGGGACCGGTCAATTGGCCGCCTAGATCGTGCGATTTAACGCCTTTAGACTATTTTTTGTGGGGCTATGTTAAAGCTCATGTCTCTTCACACATGTCCGCTTCAATTGACGCAATGGACGACAACATTGAAGCATTTAGTCATGAGATAACGGCCGAAATGTTAGAAAGAGTATGCCAAAATTGGACTAAGCGGATGGACCATTTGAGGCGCAGTCACGGTCAACATTTGCATGAAATAATCTTCAAACATTAAATTATATGGACCGTACTATCGATTCAAATAACGATTTCGTGCATTTTTTCTGAATTTTATGTGTTTTTTTTAAACTCTTAAAAAATCAACCCTTATTATTAAATATTTTTCCAGGTTCTATAATTTAGTTAAATCAGACTTTCAGAGAAATTGAACTTGTTAGGGTCAAAAGGGTCAAAGAGATTTCACCACCATTAGAAAGCTAAAAGTGTCTTCTTTAACCCATTGTTCTACTCTGTCTGTAGAACACTTTTTTCATTTGAATGAAATTAATCGCAACATTTTTATGCCCTCCACCACCACTAGTGCTTCATTTTTAATTATATCTGAGACCCATAAAGTATATATGGGGAAATTCAAGTCTAATCAGACAGTTTGGAGAAACAATTTTTTTTTTGATTTCCTTTATTTTTTACTGTGTTGATGTTCCTAATCGACAGCACATTTCAGCAAATATTCAGAGTTTTTGGCTAATGGTAACAGAGATATCAAATATTAAAAAAATCGCGTTATAACAAAACTATGTTCAAATTAATACTCAAAACTTTTTCAATATTAGTCCAAATAGAATATTTTTTAACACCTTTTCTTTAGCTTCACTTCGGAAAATCAAATCTTGTAACGTTAATTTAACCGCCTTATACTCAATGCAAATGGATGAAACTTTGCAGGCATACATATTCCCGATGACAATACACGAATACATGGGCGTAGCCAGGATAAAATCTAGGGGTGGCAAAATTTTTTTTTTGGTAAAATGCTTTTTTGACAGCCTTTTACTCAAAGCAAATGGATGAAACTTTGCAGGCATACATATTCCCGAGAACAATACACGAATTCATGGGCGTAGCCAGGATAAAATCAAGGGGGGGCCACAATTTTTTTAAATGCTTTTTATTAGCTTCACTTTCGAAAATCAAATCTTGTAACGTTAATTTAACGGCCTTTTACTCAATGCGGATGGATGAAACTTTGCACGCATACATATTCCCGATGACAATACATGAATCCATGGGCGTAGACAGGATAAAATCTAGGGGAGGGGGGTTAAAACCTTTTCTTTAGCTTCACTTCGGAAAATCAAATCTTGTAACGTTAATTTAACCGCCTTATACTCAATGCAAATGGATGAAACTTTGCAGGCATACATATTCCCGATGACAATACGCGAATACATGGGCGTAGCCAGGATAAAATCTGGGAAGGCAAAATTTTTTTTTTTTGGTAAAATGCTTTTTTGACAGCCTTTTACTCAAAGCAAATGGATAAAACTTTGCATGCATACATATTCCCGATGACAATACATGAATACATGGGCGTAGCCAGGATAAAATCTAGGGGGGAGGGGCAAATTTTTTTTTTGATAAAATGCTTTTTTGACTGCCTTCTACTCAATGCAAATGGATAAAACTTTGCAGGCATTCATACTCCCGATGGTAATACACGAATACATGAGCGTAGCTAGGATTAAATCTAGGGGGGCAGAGTTTTTTTTTTGTGAAAAGCTTTTCTTTACATTCACTTCGCAGCATCAAATCTTGCATCCATTTGCGCTAAGTAAAAGGCGGCTAAAAAAAGCATTTAAAAAAAAAAATTCTGCCCCCCGTAGATTTTATCCTGGCTAAAAAAAAATTTTCTAATGAATTCCTTACTTACTGCAGTTTTTACCCCTAAATAGTATTAAAAATATTTTCATTTAAATTTAAAACTATTTTCGTAAATGTAAATGTAAATTGTAATGTATTAATTAAAGCTATTCGTTACTAAAAAGTAAAAAATAAAAAAAAAAAAAATTTTAAGAAACGCTTTTCTTTACCTTAATATATTGATCAGTTGTGAACACAGAATAAATATGAATACCAAAAAAATCGACTAAAAGTCAAAAAATAACAACATTTCAAACAACATAAACTTTTAAATCAAAATGGAAAACAACTCACACATCCCTTAAAGAAAAGCGTGGGGCGCCCATACCAACCTAAACTTAAAAAAAAAACATGACTGCCGTGAGTACATTTTAATATTTCAGACCGAAAGAAATACAACCAATCATGTTTAAAGCTACCAATTTTCAATAATTGAGCATTTTGTTTCATAACAACGCGCCCCACGCTTTTCTTTAAGGGATGTGTGAGTTGTTTTCCATTTTGATTTAAAAGTTTATGTTGTTTGAAATGTTGTTATTTTTTGACTTTTAGTCGATTTTTTTGGTATTCATATTTATTCTGTGTTCACAACTGATCAATATAATAATTTTTCTTTTTTTGTCTACTAAAAAAAATTTGCACAGTGGGCTTGGATGCGATTTTCCAGATTTAATATTTTAAAATACATTTTTTTCCACTGTTTGTACTCTTTGATTTTCTTGATTTTTTTGTATTAAACTATGATTTTTTCCACAAATTTTAAGACCCATTTAGTTGTTGGATACAAATAACTACTATGTTTTCTGATGTTTGAAATTTGTTAAAAAATTTTTTTTCGATATAAGCAACTGTTCAACAATTTTTTTCTTTATTAAAAAAATAATAATTACACTATGCGACAGTCAAAATCGGGATAGGATGAAACCAACGGGAAATGTTATATCGGTAAAAAATAAGTTATACGTGTCCCGGCGCACAGTGGGAAATTTTACGAGAAGGCGGTCAAAATTCCATAACTTTTGACTGGATCCGTATTTTTTAATGCGTTTTTTTTGCTCTATAGGTGCGATGTTAGGCTTTAATTTGCGCTATAAAACGACTGATAGGAGCAAAAGTTATGGGGAGTTCAAAATGCATTTTAATTTTTTTGTTGAGTTTCGGTGTAAAAGTTGAATATTTCAAATATGATTTTTTTATAATTTATCATTATTTCTCTTGTATTTTACAACTGATACTTATTTTTTAATTGTCGAACTTAGATCCTGTCAGAAAATGCCAATATTTGGCCCCTGTAAATTTTTAGTCCCAATATTCACAGGGGCCAAAGGTTGGCTTTTTTGGGACGAGACGAGTTGTTATAAGGATAAAACTGAAAAGGAATATTTTGAAAAATGCCCAAATAGCATTCTTGGCTATCGATAACATTTTAGGTAATTCAACTTTTATTTTTGGTTTGAGATGTATGTGTATTTTATTTTTATATATTGTTACGTTACTGCCTTTCAATAACGTTTTGGTTTATTTCCTTTATAATAAACCGTTTCGAGTTCTTTATTGCAACTTTAATAAAATAAATAAAACACAAACACTTTTAACACTGTTTACAATTAACACAACTTTATTTAGTACAAAGTCTTTTTAACAACCGTAATGTATAGCTTCTATTCACAACCAACTATAATTTTCTCAGCGTTATGCGTTATTGACAAAGTCTGAACTAAGAATGATCTTATTCTGCTACTCGCCCAGTGTTGGGCAAAATACATGGTTTGCGGTATTTAAAATACAAAATACAAAATACTTGCTGGTCATGTATTTAAAATACAAAATACAAAATACTTTCAGGTTATGTATTTAAAATACAAAATACAAAATACTTACACATCCTGTATGTATTTAAAATACAAAATACAAAATACTTACACATCCTGTATGTATTTAAAATACAAAATACAAAATACTTCCACGTCATGTACATTAAGGTTATAACTTTTTTTTGAGTGCAAAATACCACTCCAGCGCCATGTGGGGAATTTTGTTCTGATAATAAAAAACTGTTTTTTAAGCTGATTCGGTGAAAAAAGTTTCCGCGCCGTAAGCGATTCCTAAAACTCCATATTATGTGTAAATTTTATTTTGGAAATGGAAACCCTTTTGATTTTGCATTAGCCTTATGAAAAATGGTTTAATGTTGAAGATTATATATGAATTTAAACAAAAACGAACTTATTTAAGACAAGAGCCACTGATTTAATGATGAAAATAAAAAATAAACACAAAACTTCAACGCTTTCGGTGCGGAAACATTTTACACGAAAGATGAAAAGTGACACCATATTTTTTTATATTTTGGTAAATTAAAATGCAATCAACCATCAATAAACTGACAGAATATATTTTGTAAACTATGTTTTTAAAATACAAAATACTCCCATTTTTTATGTATTTAAAATACAAAATACAAACTACTTATATTTATTGTATGTATTTAAAATACAAAATACAAAATACTTGCTGGATATGTATTTAAAATACAAAATACAAAATACTTGCATGTCATGTATTTAAAATACAAATACAAAATACGTATTTGTATTTTAAATACGTATTTCAAATACATGTATTTCAAATACTGCCCAGCCCTGTACTCGCCGCTAGTATTTATACTGCAATTTGGTTGTCTAGAACATTCGAAATGTTTTTCGAAGGTTCGAGGCTTTTCTATTCACCACACTTTAATTTGATTTATGGTAGCACTTATGTTTACATAATTTTACCTCTTATACTGAAGCTTTTTTAACGGTCATTTCTAGGGCTTTCTGCACATTGGGATTGAAGTGTACTAAATTATAACAAAAACGATGTAAACTAATAAAATTATTTATGAATACAAGATAACTCATAAATACAAGATAACTAATAAATACAACATAACTAATAAATTCAACTAATAATTACAACTAATTCTTAACTAAAGTTACTTTCGTAACACTGCCCCCCACTTAAGCCTGTTCGTCCCGAATAGGCTCAGAATCACCTCTTCCATAAGGGGCTAATCGTTCTAAAAAAAACTTTCATTTTGGCCCTTGGCCTTTTATATTTCCGTATTTGGTTTACAACATCATTTAATTTCCTTATCACCTTATATGGCCCATTCCAATGTATTTGTGGCTTGGCAACTAATCCTTCCTTTGGTTGTTGATTCACTGACAAAACCAGCTGGCCCTTCTTTGATCCTTCAGAATACACCACCCAATCATATCTGGACAACTTTCTATGGCCACGCACGGACTTTCTATGGTCGTACAGATTTCTCCGCTCCAATGAAGATACCTGCTTATCCTCGGGTATAGGTAGTGCGTTACAACTGCACTGTGGAAGCGACGCACAACCTCTGTTTGCTATGCTCCTGGCTGCCACACGCTTTGGGCAGTTTCCTTTAAAATTTTGACTTCCACCTATACTATTGGCTCTTATAACCTTGGCCGATACGGGCTCTCTTCTTTGCGCCGTTATCCAATCTTTACTGGGCGCTACCTTCAACGAGCGACCCTCACTGACGCATTCCCTCCTATCTGCCTCCGTACAGTGCCTGGCTTCCAATCTGCTAAGTGTCTTACCTGAGCAACCACTTTTTCTCGCTTTTCAACTTTTCTGTGAACTGACGATTCCTGACGAGTACATTCGAGAGGCTGTCCCACACGAGCCTCACTTTCATACCCAACATCCAGGTGTATTTCATAATCACACAAATACATAATTTGCTTTCCCATATTCAGACTTATATTATGTTTTATCATAAAATCTGCGCCAATCAGTACTTCGTCTACAATGTCGGCCACAATAAACTCATGAAAAGTGACAATATCGGCAATTCTTAACACCACACGTGTTTTCCCATAGACAGTAGCAGGCTCACCTGTAGCTGTTCGCAAGCTCACTCCGCTTAGTGTTTCGACAGCTCCTTTAACCAAGTCAGGCCTTATTATCGAGAATCCTGCACTAGTGTCGATAGTCAAAATGCGCTTTTTACCATCGATGTAGCCAAATGTCGTAATACTTTTGTTACTCTTTGGCACTACTAAACTTATTATCGAGTCCTCAGATGCGAAAGGTAGCACTCCCTCCATACTTAATGCACATACCGCAAGTTTAACATCAGCATCACGAATACCGTTAACAAATGCCTCCGTTTTAAAATGGTCCAAAAAGGGATGATTCTCACCAGGATAAGTTAGCTGTACCAACCGCTCAATCTCCAGTGCGAAGTCCTGTAAGGTTTCGTTTGCCTTTTGCACTCTGCCACGCAACTCCATTTTGTAGATTTCCTTTTTGTGTTCACCACCATACTTGCGTTGCAGTGCTACCATAATTTCATCATAATTGTTTCTGCTACTTACTGGTACACTTTCAAGCACTTCAGCCGCAGTCCCCTTTAAAGCAAGAATTAGCTCGATTGCTTTTTCCTCACTGTTCCATGCATTTCTGTTAGCAACTGTATCGAACTGGAACTTGAAAACATTTAATGGAACACTACCGTCAAAGCAAGGGGCCTTTATTCTACTAGAAACTTCTGGAATAACTCGCACTGGTGCTTCTTGGCATTGAATGTTATTAACTTTTGCCTCCAGATGGTGTAGTTTTTCATCAAAAACCGTAACTTGTGTTTTAACATCCGTGACTTGAGTTTTTACATCAGACAGCTTCTGATTAAATTCTATTTCCATTTCGTTTACTCTTTCGTTCATCTCACTGGAAATCTCCTGAAGTTTCTCGTTTGTTATTCTAGAATTCTCTTGAATTTCGGCTAATATGGTAACTGAATTCTCCTTTACCATTTTTTCCACATTTTCATTCATTATTCTAGAAGTTTCATCTATTTTTCTAGAAGTTTCATCTATTTTTCTAGAAGTTTCAGCTAGAATATCACTCGAATTTTCTTTTATCATCTGTACAATGCTTTTAGAATTTTCGTCCATTTTTGCCATCATAGCAGCAAACATTGTGTTTAAGTCCATGCTGCTAGCAACTGCACGCGTACATACCTCAATTTCTTCCTTTTCCTCAAACTCGTGGCTAACAATGTCGATATTGCGTCGCTCGAATTCATCTATTAACCTCTTCTGCAGCTCTGCTTTATTTCCTGCAGTTGGCAGATCCAACTTGCCCAATTATTTCTTGAGCTGTTCTACTTTAAGCTCTTCAAATTTCATTGCTGTCTATTTTTTTTTTTTTTTTTATTAATTTATTTATAAATTTTTTTTTTATTTTATTATTCTTTTCACTTTTTTTTTATTTTATTTATGCAATTTCACTTCTGACACCAATTGTTACGTTACTGCCTTTCAATCACGTTTTGGTTTATTTCCTTTATAATAAACCGTTTCGAGTTCTTTATTGCAACTTTAACAAAATAAATAAAACACAAACACTTTTAACACTGTTTACAATTAACAAAACTTTATTTAGTACAAAGTCTTTTTAACAACCGTAATTTATAGCTTCTATTCACAACCAACTATAATTTTCTCAGCGTTATGCGTTATTGACAAAGTCTGAACTAAGAATGATCTTATTCTGCTACTCGCCGCTAGTATTTATACTGCAATTTGGTTGTCTAGAACATTCGAAATGTTTTTCGAAGGTTCGAGGCTTTTCTATTCACCACACTTTAATTTGATTTATGGTAGCACTTATGTTTACATAATTTTACCTCCTATACTGAAGCTTTTTTAACGGTCATTTCTAGGGCTTTCTGCACATTGGGATTGAAGTGTACTAAATTATAACAAAAACGATGTAAACTAATAAAATTACTTATGAATACAAGATAACTCATAAATACAAGATAACTAATAAATACAACATAACTAATAAATTCAACTAATGCTTAACTAATAATTACAACTAATTCTTAACTAAAGTTACTTTCGTAACAATATTAATACAAATGTATACTTAAATCAAAAACAAATTATAATCTATAAACAATTTTAAATTAAACAATATTAGTAAACATTTCTTCTAAATAGCTTTGGGTTTCATTTTCCAGAAGTTGTTTAGCTTCTTGTTAGCATCAGATGAGTTTTCTGAATTATATTGCTTGTATTGTTTCTGACCAGAGCTTCCATCATTTAGAAAATAAAGTGATGCTGCAATTTTTAAGTTTTTTTAAACAGTCAGCATCAAGTGTATTTAATAATCGTTCTGCAGTGTGTTCGAGAAGAGCCTGCAATTATACTTCTGCTGAACTTAAAGTTACACTAATAGCCGTTTGTGAAGGTAAGCACTCTTTTTTGACAAAAACTAAATCTCGATATCCTGGAAATATTCCACAATTTTTTTCATTGGTTCGCTTTCGCAGTTCTGTATACTGATTTTTTGTCAGTTTTAAATCCAAAAATAGTGCAAATGCTTCTTCTGGAGTAAATTTCATTTCTTCAGTTGGTGTAGGCATACTTTTTAAAATCCTCTTTGTGCGTTTAGCGCTAGCTTCCACTATTTTTTCAATTATTGCAATTTTTGTTTTCTTATTTTGCGTTGGTTGAATTTGATGCAGAAATGAATCCTTTATCATACTATGAGAAATTTCTTCATTGATATTTGCAAGCTTGCGTCTTCGTGATCTTTTACTGCAATTGTCAATTTGTTTTGCGGGCCGACCCACTTTTCCAGTTTCCTTAGCGGTTATTGACAGCTTCTTAAAAATCAGATCATTTGTTAGCCATTTTTCGTTGCGTAAGTAAAACGTTTTCTTTGTCTAGAACATTTAAGGTACCGTTTTCTTAATGTAAATGAAAAATTTTTTAATTTTTATCTTATGAAATTTGATTTCTTGTTCGTTGCCTAATTTAAAGAATGGATTGCTCATTATGTGTAACACAAAATCTTTTTCATCTTTCTTTTGAAAATATATATCTGCGAGAACTTTATTACTGAACTTAGCCATTGTTTAAACAATAATGAAGGTTAAATTATGAATGCATGCATTTTTATACTCTTGATAGAAGTTTTTTTAAATGATCTTTTTTATATACAAATTTAATCTTTTATTAGCATTTCTTTGAAACATAAAAAAACCCCTGTTTTCACACTTTTTAAAAGGATAACATACCGGCAATAAATTAACAGGTAACATGTAGGTAATTTTCACGTAAAATATAACTGCGTGCTAGTTTTTTTTACCATTTACCTGCTCTTCCATTTTTTTAAATTAAGTTGCAATTTTCAGGTAATTAAACTATGTAGTTTATGTTGCGGCTATTTACTAATGTTTAACCTTTTAACTTACTTAGAAATCTAACGTGTTAGTCTATTTATGTCGCCTATTCGTTTTGCAGCATCCGTTCACCCACAATAAGTTCATAACAATGGCAATACCTTTACCTTCTCCAAATTAATTGATAACCTGACGTGCTAGATAATTTATGTGGCCTGAACTGCTTTATTTGTCGAAAATTCTTTAAGATTCACCTTCTTTAATTTCAGTAATGTTTCCTTGCAGGACTTATTTTTTGAACCGAATATCTTACCTTGGGTCACAGAAATTGCTGTAGTTCGCAAGACCGTATCCAGATGTGTGTACAATGGGGTATAGAAATGTAGGTTAGATTCTGGACTACAAGAGAAAATAGATTTTTTTTTGACGCGTTTTGACGGTCAGTACTTATGCTCTATAAAGTAGGAAATTTCCGGGAAATTTTGACATTAAAAAAAAAAAAAAATTAAATAGTTCTAGAGGTCGCAGATGCTTTTAACCACGTATAGCTAATAAAATAAACTAATACACAAAACTTATTCTGTCAAAAAATCTTAAAAAACAAAAAAGTTATGAGCATTTCAACTTCAAAAATTGACTCAGAAATTCAAAACAATAACCAAATATTGAGAAAGTCCATTTCGGACCACCCTGTTCTCAATGAAATAGTTGAAATAGGGTTAACATTTTTTGGCTCCCGAGGTTCACTAGTATTTACTTTCACATGAATACAAAAATTTTAAAATCGGAGAACATAAAAAAAAATAATTTTGGCCGCCTTCTAAAAATATGAACCAGTGTGCGGCGTTTCGCTGGGTCACGTCTAGGAATTGAGATATATCGATTTGAAGTTAGTAACTATCATATAGGGGAAATTGTCACCTTTGGTGGTCTTTTTTTTTGACATAACTCGAGAACCACTAGTCCGATTTTGCTGAAACAAATTAGGAATTACAATTCCTTTAATCTGTTCATACAACGTTTCGCTACATAAGCAACAGTTTCGCAGTTATAAATAAATGTATGAAGAAAAAAACTATTTTTTCCCTAAAAAATTGAATTTTTTTATTTTTAATTCATAAAAAATCCAAAACGGTAAAAAAAGTGTCAAGTCCTATTACTTTCACGTAAATTCACATAACCTTTAAACAAAATGAGACATAGATCATGAAAATCGTTGAACGCGTTTCGGTTTTATTCACAATTAAATGGAGGTATGAATTTTAAAAATTTGCTCGAGATATGCTCAAAATTCCTTGGAAAAAACATTGATGACTTTTTATATGATTGTCAGAATTAAAAAAAAGTAATAAACAAAAGGTTATTTGATTTTTATGGCAGCGGTAACAAACTAAAAAACGGTCATAAATGTGCGTGGACAATCAAAAGGAAAAAAGGAAAGTGCACTTTTTTAATTATTTGGGTTTTTTCCGTTGGCTATCTGCATGATTTTTTTACACAAATTGCACCCACATTTATGAGTGGTCATGTTTTAGAACGTTTCGAAAAATTTAAAACGCACACGAATCAGGTACATATATAGCCACCTCTCAGTAAAATATTAAAACTTACGTAGTATTTATATGTAGGTGTTCACTGATCGATTTTTGTCATTCAACAAGTGTCTCCGAACGCGTAAAGTACGGTTTTTTTAAAGTGAGGAAAAAGTAATAAAAGTATAAAACCGAAATGAGTGCAAATTGTCCAGAAAATATCAATTTATTTTGTTACGTTTGTGGCAAAAGAGCTTTTTCAACAAATGCTGCATTACTTACTAAGCAAGTGGAGCGCGCTTTTAAACTTTTTTCGATTGCGAAATAATTCGCGGCGTTTCGTGGGTCCCAGACAAAATTTGTAAAACGTGCTACAATGGTCTTAACATGTGGATCCAGGGGAAACGCAGTTCACTTCATTTTGGTGTACCAATGATTTGGACTGATCCAGGAGAGCACAATTCCGACAACTGTTACGCTTGCGCAAACAAAATATGTGGAGTAAATCGTAAAGGCCTTAAACGAAGAGTTTACATATCTGTTAAAAGTGCACAAATACCTCTACCGCATTCGGATGAAATACCAATTCCACCGCTTCCAAGTCCTGACAGAGAACTTCTTTTTCTATTGAAACAATGGATCAATCGGATTTCACCTATAAACCAACACCAGAAGCCGGCCCATTGAACAAAATAATTCCAATATCACGCGCAAGAATGGACAAGATTGTTGCAGAATTAAACCTTTCTCAACGTGAAGCAGAAAAACTTGCCCAGCTTTTGAAAGAAGGCAACAATTTGGAGCCTAATGTCAAAGTCACCGGATATCGAAGACGACAATTGCTATTCCAACGGTACTACACACTCAACGAAGGGAACACATTTGTTTACTGCCACGATATAAAGGGACTGATGGAGGCGATGGTTATTAATTATGTCGCAGCTGATTGGCGAATGTTCATCGATTCTTCGAAATCAAGCCTGAAAGTTGTTTTGCTACATAAATATAATAAAAAACCAAGCATTCCCATTGGCTACAACACAGACATGAGCCCATGAAAATAATTTTGGATAAAGTTTGTTACACTGATCACATGTGGCGGATCAGTTGTGATCTGAAAGTCGTGGCGATGCTAAGAGGAGGCTATACGAAAAACATGTGTTTCTTGTGTCTTTGGGATACCCGATTTAAAGGAAACCAATATGAAACGCATGGCTGGCTTGCTCGAGATCCAACGGAGAAAGGACACAACTGCGTAAATGATCCACTGGTGCCAATGACGAACGTCCTCATGCCCCCTCTCCATATCAAACTGGGAATCGTAAAAAATTTCATCAAGGCCATTGTGAAGCAACCGAAAATTCTTGATTGTTTGGAAAATATTTTCCCACGAATCAGCGAAGCAAAATTGAAGGAAGGTGTTCTGAATGGGCCGGATATACGAAAGCTCATGAAATCAAAGGAATTTAAAGGTGCTTTAGACGGTAATGATTACTTTGCGTGGAGGGTAGTAAAGAAAATCATACGAGTACGCGAGCACACAATTACCCCGCTCTTGTGACCAAGATGTTGCACTACTTCCAGAAAATTGGAGTGAATATGTCCCTCAAAATTCACTTCTTGCATCACCATCTCGAATACTTCAGCAAGCAGCTAGCCTCAGAGTCGGATGAACATGGCGAGCGCTTCCATCAAGTGGCAATGCCAATGGAAACGCGACATAAAGGCAAAAGGCTCGATTCGCTGGTGGCTGAAATTTGTTGGTGGTCGCAAAAGACGTACGATCCCGACAATGAAGATGAAGAAGAAGAATATACAATGGGAGTTTCCTCCGAGGGTAAGTCACAAAAATGAAGGTTACTGACTGATTAAAAACAATTGATTTTTTCCAGATGAAGACAGATCCTCATCCGTTACAGACTCTGAACAAGTGGGCGAACCACCACGCAAGAAAGTAAATCTATGTATCTATGTAATAACCTAATAATTACCTGTAATAATTTTTAATTTTACGTGTTAATAATTATAATAAATAATATATAATAAATATTATCCAAATTCATTGAAACATAAAATCAATATTCTTGTCAAAATGAGATACCTTCACTTAATTGTGAATAAAACCGAAACGCGTCCATCGATTTTCATGATCTATGTCTCATTTTGTTTAAAGATTATGTGACTTTACTTGAAAGTAATAGGACTTCACACTTTTTTTTACCGTTTTGGATTTTTTATGAATTAAAAACAAAAAAATTCAATTTTTTAGGCAAAAAACCCCTTTTAAACCCTTCCCGATCACTGACCTCTACCATTTGTCTCACAGTGTTATTATATTACTTTAGTATTTTTTTTTAAATATTTGAAAACTATTTAATTTCTTGATGAAAAAACTTTTAAGCAATTATTGTACCAGCATTAGAAGGAACTTTTGAATGAAGTGTTTGCGTTCACGGAATTGATTTAGTTCCATATTGCAAATGCAAAGTTTGTTTTGCGTCAAAGTAATGCTGTTCTGGAGAAAATTTTACTTAAATGTTTAGTAAATTACTCGGCTGGGATACCCTTTCATACAATTCCAGAACTATATTTATTTGTTTATTAATTTGCCTCTGAAGACTTACTCTTCCGGCAATTCTTTTCAATGTGGCTCCAATACCGTCACATGATCCCTTTCAATGTGCTGTTGCGAAAAATGCCATTCTACAGTAATCTTGAAGTCTTAAAAAAGTAAAATAATTTAGACGCATTTGATAATTTTTTTACAAAATAATTATTGCCATCAGAAACTATGACCAGACTTCAATGAGTGAGCTCTTCATTATGCTTGAAATAAATATGCTTGCCTAATTATTACAATGAAAACCGGGTGCTGCGTTGTGTATAACAAATGGGTAATTTTCAGAAAAATCACAAATCACCACAACTTCATCTTCTTTTACGGATTCTTTAATTTGTTTCAAAAATCAGATCATTTCTTTGCTATAAAATTATGTGTTAAAAGACTGGCAAGATGATTACAAGTGTCTCGAGGCTGCAATGAGGGTAAGATATCTAATACGTATACGTAATATTTGCAATAGAATATTTGCAATAGAAAAGGACACAAAATCCGTTTGAAGCAGTCACTATATAGCTGAGATACTGTTTCGTTATAAGTTAAAACTGCTAAGTAAGCCCCTATCATAAAATAAAATTATGTGTGCACGAATAGGGTGAAGGGTGCTATCTATGATCAGTAATATATTTTGCTTAGATAAAAGTAAAAAATCGTATTGAAATTATTCTTAGTTAATTTATGACTACTTAGACATAGCCAATGCAAATAACAAAACAATGAATTTGTATTGAAAATATATCTTGCGAAAACTTAGAAAATTTTTGCACAGTGGTTTTTACTAAAAAAAATATTTTTTAAAAAATATCATAAAAAAAAAATTTTGTATTCTCAAAAATTACTTTGCTAATTTCAAAAAAATAGAAAGGATAGTATTTTTTTGAGTCCCACAACCCAATCGTTCTTTAAATTTGTGGAAAAAATCATAGTATAATACAAAAAAAACATTCAAGAAAATCAGAGTACAAACATTGAAAAAAATTTATTTAAAATATTGAATCCGGAAAATCGCATCCAAGCCCACTGTGCAAAATTTTTTTACTTTTTATTGTAAAGTAGTAAAAAAAAAAAATAAACACAAACAAAAAATTGAAAATAATATTGTAAAAGTTATGAGTAGGGATGAGATTTTCATGCACTAAAAAATCGAAAATATGCGCATAAAATAAGCACTAAAAACTCCAAAATATGCATTAAAAAAAAAAAATATGAACTAAAAACTGATACATTTTCAATAAAAAAGGGTTGGTTTTTTTAATTTTATTAAAAAAAAATAAAAAAAAATTCTATTGATGTTTTTATTTTTTTGTTATTCAAAGGTATATGTTTTTAAATTTAAATTAAATAACTACATAACATAAATTTTTTATATTATCAAAAGTAAACCTTTGTCTGTTACAAGCTTTTGTACATGGAAAATGATCCCTCAACGTCAACCGAAGTTGATGGATGCCAATACATTGGGAGAATATTAGTTTTCTAATTCAGATCCCACATATTATTCAAGATCAAAAATAGTTGAAATTTGGTTTATTTTTTGAAGTCCTATAATTTTTTAAAAACGTTTTGGATTTTTTTTATTTATCTTGCTATTCTTCCTTTCATATTGTTAATTTTACTTTCTGCCAATCAAATTACTTGAGTTGACTATTAAGTGAACTAAGTTCATCCAATTTAGTTATAGTTTTACCAATATATCCGAAGTTGGAAAATACAAATCGTCAGCTCAGAATTGGTTTGGCGCATATGCCGAAAAGTCGGAGTGGAGAAAAACGACAAAGAAGATTTACATGAAGATTTCTTAAAATGTACCCGATAGAATTTTTTTATATTTTTACCACTGCTTCCGGCATATGTTTTGAAGAAAAATGTAAATTTTTGCTCACTTTCATGAATAAAGTTAGAATTTAATAGTATTTTTTTGAAAATGAAAAATATTGTTTTGTGCCGCATACGCCACTTTTCTAAAAAAAATTAAAAAAGTGGCTTTTTGTGCTGCATACGTATTCTTATTGCAGTGTATTGAGTAACTTGTTGTTTAGATGAATGTTTCTATATTTACAATCTAATAAAAAGTCAACGTTAACGAATTTTTTTTTTATTAGTTTTTATTTTACAAAAACAGTTCTACTGTTATGAAAAGGTACATAAAAACCCACAAAGTAAACAACTTAAATAATGAAAAAGTTAAATAGAATCAAGGTGAGTTCGATTTTGAACGTGATGTGTAATAGACGTGTTGCGGAGATCAGTGCATTTACTGTGTATAAAACCAAAAAATACATTTTTTCTTATATTTTTCTTGATATTGTTTTTCTAATAACAGTACAAAAAATAATAATTAAATAAGTGGAGAACAAAAAAACTGTAATGAGTGAGCCTAGTGCTCTAAACTCGTACAAAAAAACAATGATAATCTGAAATCTAAAGGCAACGTAAATTTAAACAACAATAATGTTAATAGTGATAACGACAGAAAAAGAAAAAAATCAAAAAATGAATAACAACAACGCTGCAAAACATTTTAAAGCAAGTAATTACTACTCTATGCTTGATCTCGAAAAAGACGATCAATATGATCAAGAATTGTTACAAAAATATGAGAAACATGTTAATGATAAAAAAAATAAAATCTATCCTCAAGGCTCTCATTTAGCAAGTCAAAACAGTAAAACATCAAATGTAATAACTGAGAATACAGTGGTTAATCTAGAAAAATGCAAAAGCCAAAAAGTACCCCCAATAAATATTATCGATATCGATTCGAAGCAACTAATAGAATTTATTAAAAACGGTTTAAAGATTCATGAATTTAAAATAAAAGAATATAGAAATAAAAAATCTTTATTTATGAACTCAATTCAAAACTTTCAAAGAGTGAAATCATATTTAGAAAAAACCAAAACAAAATTTTTTACTTTTACACCCAAAGAGCTAAAAATAAAAACGTATTTACTTAAGGGCATAGACGCCAACGTAGATGCAGATGAAATATTATTCGAATTATTGAAATTTGATAGTGATGAACTAAAATTTATTAAAGTTAGTCCTTTTTCAACAAAAGCATCTGTTGAAAGAGGAATAAAACTTCCAATGTATTTAGTACAAGTTTCACCTGAAACCAATGTCAATAAATTGAAAAACATTAAAACACTACTTCACCGTATGATAAAATGGGAGCAAGTCAAGCGACCCGAAATACCACAATGCCGCAATTGCCAAGGCCTTTTCCATAGTGCGGCCAACTGTTATCTTCCGAGTAGGTGCGTCAAGTGCAACATGGACCACGAAAGAGGCAAATGTTCTATAGAGAAAGTCCCAGTCGAAGAAAAAGACAAATTATTCTGCGTTCTGTGCAACAAGTATGGACATCCTGCATCGTATAAAGGATGCGAAAAATACAAACTGCTCAAACAAAAAATTAATGCTAAGAAAAAAGACTTACTAACAAAAAAAATATACAATAGAAATATATTTTTAATATTTCAACAAGAAAAAGAAAGACAAAGGGAAAAAACAAAAAATGTACTTTGGACTTCAAGAAGAATTCTTGACAAAAGTACGAAAAAAAAAAAAAAAAAAAAGAAAAAACAGAAGTAAAGAAAAATGTAAAATCACTTAAAATGGATAATCATTCAAAAAAGCAAACTTCGATCTACAAAAGGTTAAAATACAATTTGGTTTAAGGATTGATGTTTGACTATTGACGTCAGCAGCCGTCGATGGCTGCGAGTGTAAAACGGCAAATCCATCTGAGGAGATCGAGTGGTTGCGATCGAAACATGTCATGGTAACCTGCCGGCTTGGGTTCGAGCCCCGGCCACGGTCAAGAATGAAAGATTATCAGGAACAATTTTAATTGATTTTCATGTTGTAAAATTCCTTTCTTCATAAAAATAATTTAATGAAAATTAAATTTAACGAACTTAAGCCTCATTAAAAATATTAAAAATTTGGATTAAAAACCATAAATAGTTCAACAAAATAACCACAATACTAATTATTGTTAAAGCTAAGGCACGAGCTCTATGTGTTCATTTGTCCTTCAAGTTGTGCTGAAAAAGGTCAACAAGAAAAAGAAAGACAAAGGGAAAAAACAAAAAATGTACTTTGGACTTCAAGAAGAATTCTTGACAAAAGTACGAAAAAACAGAAGTAAAGAAAAAAACATGTAAAATCAATTAAAATGGATAATCATTCAAAAAAGCAAACTTCGATCTACCAAAGGTTAAAATACAATTTGGTTTAAGGATTGATGTTTGACTATTGACGTCAGCAGCCGTCGATGGCTGCGAGTGTAAAACGGCAAATCCATCTGAGGAGATCGAGTGGTTGCGATCGAAACATGTCATGGTAACCTGCCGGCTTGGGTTCGAGCCCCGGCCACGGTCAAGAATGAAAGATTATCAGGAACAATTTTAATTGATTTTCATGTTGTAAAATTCCTTTCTTCATAAAAATAATTTAATGAAAATTAAATTTAATGAACTTAAGCCTAATTAAAAATATTAAAAATTTGGATTAAAAACCATAAATAGTTCAACAAAATAACCACAATACTAATTATTGTTAAAGCTAAGGCACGAGCTCTATGTGTTCATTTGTCCTTCAAGTTGTGCTGAAAAAGGTCAACAAGAAAAAGAAAGACAAAGGGAAAAAACAAAAAATGTACTTTGGACTTCAAGAAGAATTCTTGACAAAAGTACGAAAAAACAGAAGTAAAGAAAAAAACATGTAAAATCAATTAAAATAGATAATCATTAAAAAAAAGCAAACTTCGATCTACCAAAGGTTAAAATACAATTTGGTTTAAGGATTGATGTTTGACTATTGACGTCAGCAGCCGTCGATGGCTGCGAGTGTAAAACGGCAAATCCATCTGAGGAGATCGAGTGGTTGCGATCGAAACATGTCATGGTAACCTGCCGGCTTGGGTTCGAGCCCCGGCCACGGTCAAGAATGAAAGATTATCAGGAACAATTTTAATTGATTTTCATGTTGTAAAATTCCTTTCTTCATAAAAATAATTTAATGAAAATTAAATTTTATGAACTTAAGCCTAATTAAAAATATTAAAAATTTGGATTAAAAACCATAAATAGTTCAACAAAATAACCACAATACTAATTATTATTAATAGAAATATACTTATTCACTAATACAGCATCTTCATTTGCAAACGTAGTCAAGGGTAATAGTGGTCCAAATCTGGACACAACTGAAGTAGACATAACAATGAACAGCACATTTATGCAGGAAATAAAACATTTTATGGCAAATATAAGTAATCAAATTGCAAACTTCCAAAAACAACTTAATTTTCAAGTATCAAGAATTGATACAATATATTCAATGCTTGAAGGGTAAATAATGGATTCAAACAATCAATCGAATACAATTTCAAAAAAACTTAAAATAATTCACATAAATGTTAATTCTTTAATAAGAATTAGTAAGCGATATGATCTTAACCAATTTATTACAAAACATAACCCAGATGTAGTGCTACTTAATGAAACAAAGCTAAGCTACAAACATAAAATCCAATTTGAAAACTATATTGTAATCAGATGCGACAGAAAAGGCGCAACTCAAGCGGGAGGAACAGCCATATTGATCAAAAACAACTTAAAGCATTCGCATTACACAAACAGTGTCACAAATTCTTTCAAAATCTTAGAAACATGCATAATTCGAGTCTATTTGGCTACAAATAAAATACTCTATATCATCTCAGCATATTACCCTTCGGGTAATAAAAAGGGAACTTACTGATCTTTTTGAATCGATAGACTTGCAAAATGATAATAATTATTATATTTTAGCTGGGGATCTTAATTGTGAGCATACAATGTGGGGAAACCCTAATAACAACCAAAAGGGTAATTTATTAAATGAATGGCTCTTAAACAATGAAATTCGTTTTAGATGTAGGCTATACGCTACAGATTCCCCATCTTACCCCCGTACAGGTTCCTATTTGGACATTTGTCTAGCGGACTGTAGACTTCATATAGGTACTGAAAATAAGACCTTAAATTCACTTAAAACGTTGGACTATGACAGCGATCATACTGCGGTACTAATGATTACCACGATGAACAATGAACAGGAAAACTTTGTATTCTTAAGGGATGATCCTAAATTTAAATATAATTATAAAATAACAGACTGGAGAAAATTTCAAAACAAAATAACACAAATACTTAATAGGGATACTCAAATCCCTAATAACCGGAATTTAACTAACATGGAAATAGACCTACATGTAGATAGACTAAATAACATTATAACTTCAACAATTCGTGAAATAGTTCCAAAATATAAAATTCGTTTACAAAGATAACTAACCCAACTGTAAGAATGTTATATCGAGAAAAAAGTAGAGTGTTGACTATTATAAAAAGGCATAATAGATTGGAACAATCATTAACGACGGAGGACCTTATTTTGGCAAAGACTAGGTTAAAATTGATAAAAACCCTTATAAACGAAAATTTCGTTCTAATTTGCAACAAACGTATCAGGAATAAACTGACAAAAATAAACCCAAAAGATTCAATAAACATGTTTACCCAAATTAAAAAAAACTTTAGAAAATTTACACCCTTAAATCTCCAGGAATTAAAAATTCCGGAAAATTCTGAATCCTTGCTTAACAAAGCAGGAATAAACTACATAGTTAATGAAAAAATCCAAATGCTAGATATAATAGGAGCGTATTTCGAGTCAATTCACGAAAATAAGGAAACTAATCCGAATAACGTTATACACCAACAAGTCAATCAATCCTTCAATACTTTTTTAGAAGTTAAAAAGAATTACGAGAGATATAAAAAAACGTTAATTAACTTCAGTGATACATTTCTATCTGATAATTTGGATGAGGAACAAACTCAAGATTTTTTTATAACTAAGAATAATTTGTTGAATATTTTTAAAAGTTTAAGAAATAAATTATCGGCAGGCATTGACAACATACCAAATATTGCTCTGAAAAATATTCCTCAAATAATGGTCTATGAATACTGCAAATTATTCAACAATATGCTTAATAACTCATATTTCCCAAGTACCTGGAAAATGGCTTAGATAGTTATCCTTCCAAAGAAAGGTAAAGAACCAAATAGTCCCAAAAATTTACGCCCTATTAGCTTATTGCCTAATATAAGCAAAATATATGAAATTTGTATTAGTAATACTATAAACAAATTTAGCAAGAAGAAGGGAATTAATAGTGAGAAGCAATTCGGGTATAAATTTAAACATTCCACGGTAAACGCGATACAAAAACTTACCTCCGATATAAATTGGAATTGGCACAGAAATTACTGTACAGGAGCGTGTCTCATTGATATGGAAAAGGCTTTCGATAGCATATGGATTGCGGGTCTAATATACAAGTTAATTCAATACAATTTTCCAACTTACCAAATTATATTAATATATAATATGATAAGTGATAAA
Source organism: Pollenia griseotomentosa (assembly GCA_963931875.1). NCBI lineage: Eukaryota > Metazoa > Arthropoda > Insecta > Diptera > Polleniidae > Pollenia > Pollenia griseotomentosa. The sequence continues at coordinate 126,560,910 of OZ007561.1, read as the reverse complement.
AATTTCGCCATTTATTATCAGAATGTGAAAAGTCACAAATCTTTTAAAGTTATCAATGGTTTACAGCAAGGAACAGTAAATTCTCCAATATTATTTAATTTATATATTTTAGACCTATTAAAACATATAGAAAACATAATTTCTTTTGCAGATGATATAGTTATTTACCATTCTGCAGACAAAATAGAAAAAATTAATTCAAACCTTCAAAAATCGTATAATTTTGTCGAACATTATGCAATTGATTGGAACATGAAAATTAATGCACAAAAATGTGAAACTATTCTTTTTAGGCCCCCTGTCAATAAATGTTGTTACAACATTAGAAAGAACTGGAAACAGTTTGAAATTAAATCACTTCTTTATGATTGTACAATTCCCAACAAGGACGTGGTCAAATATTTAGGTGTTCATATGGACAAATTTTTATACTTTGATCGACATGTCGAAGAAACGCTTGCAAAGGCAAGAAAAGCATTCATAATATATAGACCCTTATTTTATTCAAAGTATATAGGAGCAAGGGTTAAAATAATAATGTATCAATCCCTAATAAGACCAATTTTAACATACGCATGTCCAATTTGGTTTAACATATCTCCTTCAAATATGGAAAAGTTAAGAATTTTTGAAAGGAAATGCTTAAGAGCTTGCACTTCGCTACATAGAAACCCACAAAGTGGTTATGTTAAATACATTTCAAATAAGAGGCTGTATAATAATGCAAATATTATACGTATAGATAACTTCATTATCAATTTAATTAGAAATTATATCTTAAGGTGCTCACAGTGTTTAGAAAATAACCTTATAATGGCTCCTTTTTATACAAACGAAGAATATATAGCAGAATCCTTAGTTAAAGGATTTGTTCCCCCTGAAGCCTTTCTTTACCTTGATAGCAAAGGCATTATCCAAGCTGAAAATGGCACGCCAGTCTTTTACCACAATTATAGACGTGCTAATACTCAAGCGGTTAACTGTAATTTAGAACAAATGGATATACGATTTAGTACAAGTATATCTAGCAAAGATTTGCACTTAGTGCAAAAGAGTACAAAGTCCAAAAAATTTTGGTGGTTATTCAAATAATAAAATATTTTTTTTTTCTTTTTCTCTCTTCTATTTTCTCATTTTTATTCCTTGACACAACGTTTGCAAAATTTTTTTTTTCCTTTTTATAAAAGCAATGTTTTTTTGATTATTTTCATTGCAATTTAAAGTGTAAATATAACATATTATCCTTGTTAATAAAAAATTAATTCACATTTGTAAAAACCAAATTATAACTATATTAAAAATACTAGAGCGCTCGATTAGAGACATTGTATATACGTATTAAAAAAAATGTTATTGTTAACTAGTGTTTATTTTAGTTTTAATATCCTTTTTTTGCTGGCCAATAAACAAATTAAAAAAAAGTTAAATAGAATCAAGAAAATTTATAACTAAATATTGAGTAAATTTTTATAATAAAATTTATCAACATGTGGAAGAAATACAAGAAAGTCTTTTATGTCTCTCTTTTTATCGCTGGAAATAATTGATGGCTAAGATATTTTCAAAACATGCGTCAACAAATTCTCAGGAGTTTTTAAACTATTTTTTGGTGCAGACTTAACCAAAATTGCATGTTTATATATTTTCGTATCTTTGTCAAAATAATAAAAAAACGAGAACTTCTTTAGGGTTGAACTTGATCTGCGGCGTTTTACAGGATGCCGTGTAAAAAATATAAAATAGAACTTGGATTTTTCGTCATCAGACATGTTCCAAAATGACTGCTGAATCTGCATGCGATCATTAACAGAGAAATGGCTTTGAGAAAGCAATTACTGCAAGGTGGTTTTATAGTTTTTGCTGGAGATTCTTTCTTATTTATAGAAACGTAAGCTTGTCCAGATTCTCGAAGACGTTTTCTTACGTTACGTGCCCACAGTTCAGGGTTGTTTGCCTTTTCTTTGATGACGAAGGAAGGATTCTGAATAACATAAATAAGTAATGAACTTTTATTTTCAAATAAAACAAAATAATATTTAAGTACCTATGTACCTGTTATTGTTTGGGTTTGACTCACATTCCAACGGAAGCTTTTGAGTTAAAGATTTGTCATATAGGTAAGAAACGTTCCAATTTTCCCGTAAAGTATTCATAAATCATTCTAAAAGCATTAAAAATTTAAACAAATATCTTAATATGGTAAAAATGTAAAGAATACTTACTTTGTTTCATCTGGAAGTGTAGGAGCTGGTGAAGAAGATTCCATTTTTATAAAAGTTTACTATTTATTAACACTTGCTTGCGTGCTCGTTAATTGCAGACGTGTTTTTTTTTTCTTTTAACTCGGCATACGGTTTTTTTTAACATAAACAATTGTATATTTATAATATCATATTATTTTTTAAATAATATAAGATCAGCGAATGAATGGACGCTTTACAATAATTTTTAAATTAGTGAACATTAAATTTATAATACAAATATTAAAAATTACAAATAACAAAAATATATGTATGTACACACATACATATAAATACATACATTTTAAGCAAAAACATTTCTTGTTTTCTTTATTCTTTTTTTTATTCTCGGGGTTTTTTTTTAAACAACAAATAAAAAGAAGAGCACAATTAAACAAACAGTAATATATAAAAAAAAAAACTCTTATGTATGCATATAATGCAAAAACAATTAAACATAATGAAAGAAATGCGTATGTTACATTGAGTGTTGACGAAACAAACGCAGAAAAAAGAATCGATGATAGCAATTATTTAACGGCTAAACCTATTACTCGAACTCGTTCCCTCTCACCCTCTTTGTTTAAAAATACGGTCGATCGTAATACAATAACAAATTTATTAACTGCAAGCGTTGCCACAGAGCAAAAAATAACTTTAACAAGTGATGAAACGGTTAACCCCAAAACAGCCGCTATGGACAACTCAATAACGCAAGTAAAAACTTCTCAAAAGCCTACAGTACAAGTTGGTATGGACAGGTACATAACAGTGCTTAAACGGGGACGCAGCCCTACCTCTGCAGCAGTTGCTTCGGCCTCAAAAGTACCATCTTTTGATAAAATAAATTCTCAAAATCGTTTTGCAATTCTGGAGGATGAATCCTCTGAAGCACAAAACGTCATAAAATCGACCAAGCCTCCCCCGATATATCTGAGGGAGCAAAATTCTAATGAGCTCATAAAGAGTTTGATATCGAATATAGGTGAAAATTCGTTTTACGTAGCTGCTATCAAGCGTGGTAGTATAAACGAAACAAAAATACAAATCAATCATGAGAATGATTTTCGAAAAATTGTAAGCAACTTTGAGGCACTCAAAAAAAATTTTTATACATACCAACTGAAAAGCAGTAAAGGTCTTCAGGTAGTGATTAAGGGTATTGACTCATGTGTGGACCCAGAAGAGGTAAAAACATTCCTTGAAGAAAAAGGCTTCAAGGTAAAACATGTATTAAACATTAAAAATAGAGAAAAAATTCCCCAACCACTTTTTCGAGTGGAGTTTGAACCCGGCGACGTTAAACTTAAAAAAAATGAAACGCATCCCATCTATAACTTAAAATACATTCTGTACAGAAAAGTAACTATAGAGGAGCCGCACAAAAGAGGCGGTCCCGTTCAATGTCTGAACTGCCAAGAATTTGGCCATACTAAGGCATACTGCTACTTACCCCCTGTTTGCGTAGTATGTGGAGAATTACATGGTACAAATCTTTGCGATAAATCTAAAAATGACCCCAACGTTAAAAAAATGTAGCAATTGTGGTGGTAATCACACAGCCAATTATAGAGGATGCCCTGTATACACTATCGTCAAGCAGTCGGTTGGACCGAAAACTAATTCCCCTCAAATGCAGGTAACAAATCAGCTAAACACTAATGACATTCAGGCTCCACAGCCTAGTAATAACAGAACCTCCTACGCTAACATTCTAAAATCAAACCATGTGACAATGCAAGGTGCTTCGCCAATTAATGAAGAAACTCCAGTTTCTAATTTAAGTCGTCTTGAAAAAACCATGGAAACATTAGTGCAAACAGTTAATAATTTTACGAACACAATGGGTAATATGATGCAGGAAATTCTAAGAATGCAATCGATGTTATTGCAAGCTGTACTTAATAAGCCATGAACTGTTTAAAAATCTGTTTTTGGAACGCAAACGGCATCCGCCAACATAAAAATGAATTAGAATACTTTCTAAAAAATAAACAAATTGATGTCATGTTGGTTTCTGAAACTCACTTGACCTCAAGAAATACGTTTAAAATCAATGGTTATATACTATATGATACTAAGGACCCTCGAGATAGAGCTTGTGGAGGCTCTGCCATTTTGATAAAAGCCCGAATCAAACACTACTTAATGTTTGATCATTGTGAAGATTATCTGCAAGCAACGACTATTTGTGTTGAAGAGCTAAATCGAAACTTAGTAATTTCTTCTTTATACTCTCCACCTAGATTTGCCATATCAGAAAGCCAATATTATAAATATTTTAAATCATTAGGACCCTGTTTCCTGGCCGCTGGCGATTATAACGCTAAACATACCTTCTGGGGGTCACGACTTATAACACCAAAAGGTCGTGTTTTGTTTAACACAATCTCTAAAATGGGTTTAAACGTGGTCGCGAGCGGACAACCAACATATTGGCCTACTGATCAGCAAAAAATTCCAGATGTTATCGATTTTGGCGTGGTTAAAAACATCCCCACAGAAACGATTTACGTTGAAGCTTCCCTAGAATTATCATCCGACCACACACCTACAATTGGTACTATAACGAACCCAAATAAAATTGTATCTCCGTCATGTTACTTAGCGACGTCAGCCACACAAATAAATTGGTTAAAATATAAAAAATTTCTCAGTGCCCATTGCACAGAAAATATTCCGCTCAGTACACCGGAGTACGTAGATCGCTCTATTGACAATTTTGACAGTTTTCTGAAACTAGCTGTTCAACATTCCAATTTTGCCCCAAAAAAAACAAAAACCATTAAAATATATTCTTCAGATGTCGAGCGGCTCTTGACTGAAAAAAGGAGAGTTCGAAGAGAGTGGCAACTGTACAGATCCCCGCAACTTAAGAATTTATTAAAAGAGTGCACAAAAAGGCTAAGAAAGTTACTGCAGACTCAGAAAACGGCTTCTCTAGAAAAATATCTTAAGGAACTTGATGCAACTCCACAATCTGACTACTCATTATGGCGTGCAGCTAGAAATTTAAAAAGGCCAGTTATATCAAAGCCACCATTAAGAAACTTGAATGGTAGTTGGGCAAGAAACGATATTGAAAAAGGAAATCTGTTTGTAAGTCACTTGAAAAACGTATTTACACCAAATATATCTCACAATATTGCGGCAGAGTTACCACCTGTTGCTGCTAGAGCAGCTATCCCCCTCAGATTTGAGATAAGAGAAATCGAAAAGGCTATTTGTGACTTAAACACTAAGAAGGCACCTGGTATTGATAAGATCAGTAATAAAATGCTTTTAGAGCTACCTCGCATAGCAAAGAAAATTATTCTTTTTATTTTTAATGCTATTTTACGTCTCGAATACTATCCTCAAAAATGGAAGGTTTCCTTAGTTACCATGATACCAAAGCCAGGTAAAGATCATACAAAAGTTGAGTCTTATAGGCCTATTAGCTTATTATCAAATATGTCAAAGCTGTTTGAGAAATTATTAGTTTCAAAATTAACACCGATTTTAAGTGAAAATAGATGTATTCCAAACCATCAGTTCGGATTTCGAAGAAAACACAGCACAATCGAACAGACTCATCGAATAGTAAATGTCATAAGAAAAGCATTTGAAGAAAAAAAATATTGCTCAGCACTCTTCATCGATGTTTCGCAAGCTTTTGATAAAGTCTGGCATGAAGGCTTATTACATAAATTGAAGCAAAATTTACCAGCAAACACACACAAGCTGCTAGAAAGCTACTTAGTCGGTCGTCAATTTATTATTAAAGAAGGAAATTTCTTAAGTTCACCTCAGCCCATTGACGCTGGAGTCCCACAAGGCAGCATCCTGGGCCCCCTATTATACTTAATTTATACTTCGGACATGCCAACAAGCAACTATACACAAACATCAACATTTGCAGACGATACTGCTTTTCTAAGCGTCCACGAAAACCGTTATGAAGCATCTCGTTACTTACAGCATCATATATTTCAACTAGAAATATGGTTAAGACAATGGAGGATAATGGTCAATGAGCAAAAATGCGTGCATATAACATTCACCTTGCGCCGGGAATCTTGCCCCCATATTACAATCAATAATCAAATAATTTCTCAACATTCGCATGTAAAATATCTCGGTATACATCTGGATCGGCGATTAACGTGGAAATGCCATATAGAGGCAAAATTAACTCAAATGAAACTAAAAGCCATTCAAATTCATTGGCTTATTGGTAGAAACTCTGTCCTTAGTCTCGACTGCAAACTTCTTCTTTATAACTCCATCTTAAAGCCAATCTGGTGCTATGGTATTCAGTTATGGGGCACTGCCTCGGCCTCTAATATAGAAAAAATTCAAAGGCGCCAAAATAAAATTCTTCGAATAATCACAGCTGCCCCTTGGTATGTAAAAAACTCAAATATTCACAAGGATCTCAATGTTCCATTAGTCAAAACTATGATTACAAAATATGCGGTAAAATATTTAAAAAGGCTTGAACAACACCCAAATCCACTAGCTCGAAATATCTTAAATCATGGCGGCCACACTCGCTTAAGAAGAAGAGACACTGCAGCACTTATCCAATTAGATGAGCGATAAACACCTAGATAAGTGAACAGAACCCGTGATGAAGAAAATTTTTGTCTGGCACTGGCAGGACATAAAATAACGTATTAGGTTAAGATTTGATTAATTATTGTTAGTTCATATTTAATATATGAAGATTCAATAAATAAATAATGAAAAAAAAAAAAAAAAAAAAAATTTATTAACACGACGTGTTTATTATTTTATAAAACTATTTTACACAAATTTATTTTCTTGTTGTCATTTTATTATACTTTTGCTGATGTTCTTATTATATTTTGTGCTTTTAGGTCTATGCAGAACTACAACAATAGCAAAAACTACACTCATTTTTTTTTTGTGTATAACATGATAAAGATGTAAAAAACAATTGCTACAAAAACAATTGCATTAAAAAATACAACTCAAGCAAAAATCAGCTGGAGTGTTGCGTAGACCTACTGATTAGACAATGTTTTTGCTTTTACTACTTTTTTTCTTACGGCAATAAAGCAAAGCAGCAGTAAAATTAATTTTTAACTTTTTTGTATGAAGAATTTGCTGCAATCGCCAAACAGTGGCTTTTAGAGCAAAACAAAACTTAAAAAATTTTGAAACAGTCGATATGCCGCAAAATTAATGCTTTATATCTCAGAAACCACAAAAAATTTCGCGAAACAAATTTTGGATTCAAAAAGGAGGTATTCAAAATATATATACCCCATACCTAACTAAATTTTTTTAAAAATGGTCGGTAGGTCAAACCAATTCTGAGCTGACGAAATGCTTATTGACTTTTGTTGTTAGTTTAATTTAATATATATTCAAAATTGGTTATATTTTTTTTCAATGTGGAGATGTGAATATTTTTTTCATTTTGGTTACTTTTTTCTAAAACAGTAATAATTACGAACGAATATGTTTTTCTTGGTACAATTCAGGGCTGTGGAGTCGGAGTCGGAGTTGAGGTTTTTGTACTGGAGTCGGAGTCGAAGTACCCACAAAAACTAGCGACTCCGACTCCGACTTTTTTGCATTAAAATTTTTCCAATATTTTTCAAAATAAAAAATTTTAATGACCAATTTCTCCAATTCTTTTTAAATATCAATTCATATTTAAATATAATTTTTCTTATAATTTTATTTTAATTTGACATAAAAAAAAAATTTTAAACATAAATTGATATTTAAATAAATTAGTGGAATTGGACATAAGAGGGTCTGCTTTTTTAAATTGTGAAGTTAGAAAATAAGGACCAGTATACTTTTCATATGAGTAGGTGAGTTTCAAAAATTAAGAAATTGAGATAACATCTTTATTTGACAATTTATAAGAATAGTTATATAGATTGTATCGAAGCATGTCCTTTTCTATGTTTTAATGTGACCTCAAATTTCTGTAACAAACACCAGCGGGTTCACTATTTGAATTTCGCCAAGATATCGTTAATGAAATAGAGCCGAATTAAGGAATTTAAAAATTAAATTTGTAAAGATGTTGTTTTTTATTTATCGTACATTAACAAATATTTTTATAGCCATGTTCATGAATATGACTTGAAATCAGCTGTAGCTCCTGTGGTGAAATCATTAAGTGAACTACATTTTAAGTTCCAACCTTCAAGGTGAATTATAATAGAATAAAAGGAAAAGGAACTCGGAAAAATACATGACATTGTTCGAAATATAATTCCCATCAATGTGGGGGTTAACCCGAAAAATGATTTGAGAATACTTTTATCTACTCACTTTAGGGAAAATTGGAGAGATAATAAAGACTTGCAATTTCAAATTTCGGTCTTGGACAATAATAATATTGAATTAGGAACGGAAAAATGCAATGGCGAGTACACTAAAGAAAAAGATTTAAATTTAGTTGTTTAAAAATTCACATTTTTTTTAACTCTGCAGGTGGGAGATAAACTACATCACGCCACATTTTGAAAACTTTACAGCAGACCGCGCAAGCATGTTGATAGTCGCAAATGATGTTTATGTAATAAAAATGTGCATTTGTACGAATATTTTATATGATCCTAACATATTTTTTTTATGTCGATGATATACTTAAAAAATTACGTCATAAAAGGTTCGTTACCTTCTATGGTACTGTTCCATGCCTTGAGACAAACAGCACCAAGTCCAACAACAAAAATAATAGAAGGCTAACAACTTTTTCTTACGTTACGTTTCTCTTCAAAATGTGTTATAAAAATTGTAGAACTAACAACTGAAGGCGCATCTGTATGTTTTAATAAACTATATTAAATTTTCCTGAGAATGATTTGACTTAATAAATAAAACAAGACCAAAATGGCAGTGTCTGAATTTATGTATGTATATTAAAAAAAAAAAGACCTCACTTCACAATTTACAAAAAAGGACTGTCCTTTGCCTCTATTAATATTGTGGTAAACAACACTAAGTAATCTTGATGACTTTAACGTCTAGGCCAATTGGACTTGGTGTTGTTTTCAACTTTTCTATCTCGAAAGCTACATTAGATAGGACTTATGGAAATTCACACATCTTTAAATTCCAACAGTATAAAAAACGTTATTTGAAAAATATTTGATTTGGTGTAGTTTATCTTTCCCCTACAGAATTATTTTTACATTTTTTAGCACTGCTTGCATAATTTTAATAAATTAATATAACCTTTAAAATATACTAAAATTCAATGATCCCATACGGATTGAAGCAAAACTCGTTTCTTTCGAAAGTTCGTTACAAAACTCGTTCGTTCCAAAATTAAATCCATTATTTTTGGTTTAAATTTCTAAACTGTTGAGTTATAAGTCAAGAATGTCATAACGCTTTAGAATTAAAAAAGTTCAACTCATTTGGTCTATTGAATCGGGCGGTATATGTTTTTTACATTTTTTCCAAAATCCAAATAAAATATTTTGCAGCTTTCCTACTCATATGTTAGTAACTAGTAGGTTGAAGCTCAATGCGCGGCACGTTAGAATTAAAATATCGATTTGAAATTTTTACAGAATCATTTTGTTGCTATATTTAACCATTTAACAGGTACTAAATTAAAAAAGAGTATAAAGTCAAATAAAAACAAGTCTCTTAAATAATGCTAGGTTAGAGTAGGAGTCGGAGTTGGAGTCGGAGTCGTACTTAAAAAATTTCAGCAAAAGGAGTCGGAGTCGGAGTTATAACTATTTCTTAACGACTTCACAGCCCTGGTACAATTATTTACGAGCTCGAATAATTTGTACTGTGTACTACGATTTTGTCATTATTTGTTACCAATGAACGGAAGTTTTTTATTATCCCTTTCAAAACAGCAACCAAATAATTTTTTTAAGATTTTTGAATCTTAATCTGAAAACCGTAAACAAGTTTTAATTAAGTTTTAATTAATGGAGATTTTCAATTATTTTTTTTAAATGAGCGCAGTTTTTCTTGATTTTAAGAGAAGTAAGATAATTAGTACTTAAAGTAGGAAGTGCATAAAATCATCCGCAATCGATTTTAGAAAATTACTGAAAAATTACACAAAAGTCGTTTTAGTGTTTTTAAAAACTTGAAAATAAGTTTAAGGTTCTGAATTTAGGTAGTTTCCAGAAGTATATTTATATACATATAGGAATTTTAAAGATTTTTTAATATTACATTGATTTATCAATATAATTTTAAAATGTATGGAATTTTCTTTATGAAATGGCTGTAGGTTTAAAGAAATTTGAAATTTTACTGTTTATAATTTGTCGGAATGGATATTTATTTAATGTTTTTTAAGATAATTATTTGGTAAAAAAAACTTTTGACTGTCAGTCATATACTTTTGCCCCATTGAATGTACGTTGCGAAAGGCGAAAGGCAGTAATATTTTACAATTATTTACAAAATATTTGATATATTAGAACAATATTGAAAAATTTTTTTATTATAAGAATTATAAATTTGAAATAAAATTTACACAAAAGAGAAAAAAGTTTTTATAATATTTTAGATATATGTAAATTAGAAAATATTTACATAAAATGCATTTCGCATATCGCCAATCGTTTTAAATTTCGCCAAAATAATCGCCAAACGTAAATTTCCATCGACAAAAGGATTAAGAAATCGCCACATTTGACAGTCCTGCCAATAACAGCTAAAAAGCGGAAAACTATTATCCATTTTTGTAATTTATAACTATTAAAAAATATTCAATTATTTGTTTTTATATATTCCTCTAACACCCACTGGAGCATAGGGCGCCTAAAAATAAAAAAAAATTTTTTACGAATAAAGTCTCAAATAAATAAAAACTTTTAATTAAGTTTTACGTTATTTTTTTAATATGTAAGAGAATTACATTTCTTGTTTTGTTTTCTTGATTTATAATTATTATTTTACTATAAAGTGCAAATAACCTTTGTGTTACAATGTATTACAATGATTTTAATGATTTTCTCAATTAATAGAAAGCATTTTAAATTTGGTTATATTTTTTACATTTGGTAACTTTTTCAAAAATTTTGGTTGTAAATTCGTTGTGGCAGCACTGTATTCATTTTACTTATTTAATCGCATAAGCATCGATATCAACAAGTTCTTCAATAACATTCTTAAATTGCTCAAAGTTTTTTGAATAGTATTCTAAAGCATCTAGCCAGGTTCCCCTTCTTGTAAATACTGGCTCCGATGTTAAGGGATAAATTTCATTAAAAATTGCAACTCGTGAAGGAGTCTCTAAAAATATTTTTTCCCGTATGATACCAATAAATCAATATTATCGAATAGGCTTTTAATTTCCTTTACAATTAACAGTTTTGGATTAATTGCTTTAGGCCAATTGACAGCCGTTACCATGTAGGATGCTGCATCTGTTAAAAGTTGAAGGATCTTTTGACGAAATCTTGAAAATCTTTTTTTTTTAAACAGAGAGTTTTTTTTTTGTATACATTTTTGAAATTTTTTTTGTAGAACTTTTTTTATAATTTGGATATTTGATCAAATTTCAATCGCTCAAAAATGTTAAAATATGCATTTAAAACCAAAATATGCAAAAATATGCATTCTAACTAATATATGCAACAATATGCAAGAACAAATCGATGCCATTTTAACGCAAATTTAATGATTCGGAAAGATAATTGGTCGACATCGATCTTAGACTATTGACAAAAAACATGCATTTGCATGGAAATCGCATCCCTAGTTATGAGTATTTATTTGAACATAGTTTTGTTATAACGCGATTTTTTTAATATTCGATATCTCTGTAACCATTAGCCAAAAAAATCTGAAAATTTGCTGAAATGTTCTGTTGAGAAGAAACATCAACGCAGTAAAAGGAAATAAAAAAAAATTATTTCAAACTGTCCGATTTGACTTGGATTGCCCCATATATTCTAGCTCCTTGAGTTATTTTTAGTCGATATAGCCACGTCCATCTGTCTGGCTACAGGACAGAGACAATACAGAATCAAATATGGAATATATATATAGGCAATTTTCCAACCGAATTATTAGTAAATATAATTTAGTGTTATTGTTATTTACCATGACAGGGTCGTATTTTCTTCAAAATACGTACAAATTGTGTGAAAGTGTGGTATGGCCTTTAGTATGACCAAATTCTTGGCAGTTTTAACATTGAATGGGACCATTTCTTATCCCCCAACAATAAATTTTAGTGCATTTGTCAATGAATATTGAGAATTTAGCACACATAATTAATGAATAAAATATTTTTGAATTCCCGAAAATAACTATGAAAATGAATTTGCAGGTGCCCGTTCAAAAAAACTGAACTGGCAAATTGCTTTCTTTTGGTTTTCCTTCGAAAACAATTTCAGTGCATTTATTAATGAATATTGGACACAGCACACAAAATTAGTGATTAAAAGTTATTCAATCAGTGCGTCCATTCGCATGTAAATTGATACTAAAATACAAATTTATAATCCAAATTTTTAATATTTTTAATTAGGCTTAAGTTAATCAAATTAAATTTTCATTAAATTATTTTTTATGAAGAAAGGAATTTTACAACATGAAAATTAATTGAAATTGTTATTTTTTTATTCTTGACCGTGGCTGGGGCTCGAACCCTGGCCGGCAGGTTACCATGACATGTTTCGATCGCAACCACTCGATCTCCTCAGATGGATTTGCCTTTTTTCACTCGCATCCATCGACGACTGCTGACGTCAATAGTCAAACATCAATACTTAAACCAAACTGTATTTTAACCTTTGGTAGATCGAAGTTTGCTTTTTTGAATGATTATCCATTTTAATTGATTTTACATGTTTTTCCTTACTTCTGTTTTTCCGTACTTTTGTCAAGAATTCTTCTTGAAGTCCGAAGTACATTTTTTTGTTTTCTCATTTTTGTCTTTCTTTTTCTTGTTGACCTTTTTCAGTACAACTTGAACAAATTTATGCTTAAAACCAATAAGAGTGCTATATTCGGCTATGCCAAATCTTATATACCCTTTACCATGGTGCGAAAATAACAGAAAATTATATGAATACCGTTCTTTAGATATAACAAATTCAACTTTGTGCCACGCCCACTTGTGTAATCCCGCCCACATTTTTTCGGATGTTGTGAACTGAAAACCATGATGTTTGAACCTAATTTGAAAACTTTGGCTCTTAAAGTTCTGCAGACACACAGAAATCTTTAATGACTTTGTATGGCATGTCTACTTGTCTAATCCTGCCTAAATTTTGTTGTGTATTGATAACCGAGAAGCTTGTACCTAATTTGGAAACGTTGGCTCAACAACAAGGGATTTCTGGGTAAAATTAGAGGCAGTCGTGGTTTTTTGCTCATATCTCAGCCATTTATGGACCGATCAGGCTTAATTTCAAAAGCAAACAATTCCGGACTATATGGGACATATATATATATATATATATATATAACTATAACTATATATATATAACTAACAATTCCCTGGGGTCTTCGGAAACCCTATTTCAACGGACAGACAGACGGACATTTGAAATTTATGTCTCATATACTCTGTTAAAGTTTGCTATTAAAATTTAGTCAGATCGCTCCATAATACCACAGCTATGCCCAAAAATCCCTTGTTGTTTTCTTGTTTATCTGAACAACGCCAAGAGCAAATGTTTCCAAATAAATTACAAGCATCTGAATACACAACATCCGAAAAAATGTGGGCGGGATTGGGGAAGTGGGCGTGGCACTTCCCACAAAAATACATTAAAGACTTCTGTTTATCTAGAGAATGGCAACAGCCAAAGATTCCCAATCAGGTAAAATCATCTTTGCTACCAATACACAACATCCGACAAAATTTGTTCGGGATTGGGAAGTTGGCGGGGCGCTAAATAGATTTATTTATATGTAGCGAACGGTAGGATAAAACTTGTACAAATTCGGTACACATCGCTGGGTCATCAATACACAACCTCTAAAATACTAGGCGGAATGGGAGAAGTAGCAGTGGCACCTCACATGTAAAGACAATATATATTTCTGTATATCTGTAGGACGAGAGCCTAGGTTAGGTTAGGTGCAAAGGGTATAGCGGCCCTTTGTAATACCCCTAGCCAGTGACAAGAGTTAGCCAGAGCTGCAATAGCAGCCTTGCTGTCCGTAAATATACATATATCTCCCGATATACGAAAGTACCTCAGCCAGTTAGCCGCCTGACGGAGATTTTCGCCTGCAGAACACTACTGCCAACTGGCTGCCTAAAAGGGACCTTAATGCCTAAATCCTCGATGAAGAAACCTCCACCTACTCTGCTGCCATCTTGAAACCATTGGTATAGACCCTTAGGACCGGTTCCAGAGATGGCGTGTTATCAAACAGCTCATCGACATTACCATCATGAACTGTGTACAAAGCACCAAAAAAGGGTTCCGGAGTACAATATTCCAGCCCCGCCAAGTCATATGATGCGCGCAGCGTGAACCTGGCTTGACCGTAGTTCCATGTAGACCATAGGCCTACCGCCCCCAGTCTAATTGAAGTAGTTAGGGCCTGCAGTTCGGCCATGATGTCAACTGGAAGCCAGTTCAACATAGTAAACACCGCCTTCGTTGGTGATCATCAGCGCAACCAACCTATATTCCTTCTCAACCATCCTGCAGTACCGCCCCCTACATATGGCAGGCCACCACACTCTGAACCCATAGAAGAGAACCGGTTTTACTACCTCCTCAAAGATCCATTCAACGCCCTTGGTACCAAGGCCCCAGTTTCTACCCACAGATCTCTTGCAGGTGTATATGGCCACAATGGCCCTATCAACCCACGAACGAACGTTGAGTTCCCAGAATAGTTTGCTATCGAGAATTACGCCCAAATATTTGGCACTATTCGAGATCATCCGCTCCATGCCATTTAGCCTAGGAAGCCTAAATTTGCCAACCTTGTACTTCCTGGTAAAGAGTACCAACTCAGTTTTCTGTGGATTGACATCAAGACCACAGGAGATGCTCCAGAAGCTTAGAATCTGCAATGCAGATTCCATACAACGGAACACTGTGTCCAGGTGTTTTCCCATGACCGCCACCACCACGTCATCCGCATGCGCGAGGGTTTTTATCCTTAATCTGTCGGATTGACTCAACAAAGTGTTTATTGTCAAGTTCCATAGTAGAGGGGACAGAACCCCGCATTGTGGGGTGCCCCTGTGCACAAATCTGCAAACATTGGTAGCAACCATCGTGGTTTCAATGATCCTACTGTCGAGTAGATTGCCAATAAATTTACAAATTACATTGTCAACACCCAACTCCCTCATTGACTCCAAGATGGAGTTGGATTTGACATTATTGAAAGCTCTATTAATGTCCAGAAAGACCACAAGCGAGTAATCCCGAAATTCAAGGGCTTTCTCAATGTAGCTGTTCAAATAATCATTGAACATGAATTTAAATAGTGGATAAGGAATAAAACACATTTAATCTACAGTTAATAATTTAAGCCTAAGTAAACATACATTAATGTTTTCCCCACTAATGATTTAAACATCATTAGTAGTAAACAAAACTTCAGGTACTTTCCACTGACTACTTAATAAGTAAAGAAACAAACATAATTACCAACATCTGCAGTAATGATGTTGGTTTTCCCAAATTGTAATAGATAATTAGGGTTTCAGGTTAAATGTGTGATAAAACATACGCATGTGCGTTGACACACACAGGTAACCAACCCTTATTATTTCTTCCTACATTAGTTTAAGATTTGTTAAGTTAGCTCTTAAGGTTTTTAATTTGTAAATAAAATTCAGTGTCTTACAAACATTCAACGACAATTGTTTAAATTATTAAACCAAATTGTACATGGTCCTTCGATAAAAAAAAGAAACAGTGACTTGAAATATTATTATTAAAATAAATATAATATAGAAGCGTAAGTCGTGGCTGAAACAGCGACTATTAAAAAAAATATATAGAAGCGTTAGTCGTGGCTTAAACAGCGACAATCGAAAAAAAAACTTTAAAAAGCCAGAAAGTTTTATAGCGAAAATAAAATGGCACAAAGACAACAATTATATGAATCGCAAAAAGAAATAAGCAATGAGATTGCTAGCATTCTAACAAAATTGGAAAGCAGTTCAGTAAGGAGTTCAACAATCAATCCATATCAAAAACGGATTGAGAGCTTAGAAGCTAAATTCAAAAGCAATGAAGATAAACTTCTCAAATTAGGGAAGACGTCAGAAGACTACTTTGAGAAAAATTATTTTAAAATGGTAACAGAAATGATTGATCGATGCAAAATAGCAATGCTAAGGGAAGGTTCCTGAGGAAGATATACATCAATAACACGAGGAGAGATAAAAGCAATGATTCAACAATTGCTTGATGCCCAGGCAATGGGAGTTCAGTTAGATGAAGCTGATCCTATTATTGCCAGAATTATGTTGAAGAAACTAGACAAAGATGGGCTAGTGTTATATGAGCAAAGCACTAAAAAATCTAAAGAGATACAAAATTTAAGCGTTGTAATGAATTTCATTGAACGACAATGTGAAGCGTTAGAAGCATCATCAAGTAAGAAGCCTAGCAGCAATTCCAGTTACGACAAAAAACATCAAGCCAGGACAACAATGCTGTCATTGGGAAGTGGCTACTGTAACTACTGTAAGAAGACTAATCACAAAATGTGGGAATGTACTAAATTCATAAACTTAACAGTCGAGGGTAGAAATACTTGGGTAAGAAACGCTAAGATTTGCAAAGTATGTCTAAGCCACAAAATGGATAAAAGATGTTTCCAGAAAACTAAGTGCGAAAAGTGTGGAAAAATGCACCACAATATTTTGCATATTAATTACGATGAATCAGCAAAAAAGTCGCAAGAACAAAGATCAAACTCAATGAACACAAAAGCTCCAGTAGACGTTCTGCTTGCTACAGTGCAAGTCAAGGTCAAGTCAAGTAATGGGGAACTGATACTGTTTAAAGGATTAATTGATCAAGGTTCACAAGTTACCACCGTGTCAGAGGAAGCGGCTCAAATATTAGCGCTACCACGGATGAGAAGTACGACGGAAATTTATGGTTTGGGAGGCGCAATGGTTGGTATAGCCAAAGCTAAGACAAAATTTATGATAAAACCAAGATTTTTAAGTGATCAAGTAGTGGAAGTTGATGCTCTAATTTTACCACAACTTACCGGGGCACAACCAAGCCAATCATTTAAATTTAACGCAAGCGAGTGGGACAATTATGTGTTAGCAGATCCAGCACTGAATAAATCGGATCGGATAGATATTGTTTTTGGAATGGACATAATAACAAGTATAATAGAAGAAGGTGTGTTCAAGAAGGGTGACCTGTTGGCACAGTCCACTATTTTTGGATGGATTTTATCTGGTATCATAAATAAGAAAAATAGTTCAGGGAAAGCATTGGTAGCTACATCAAATTTAGAGCGGTTCTGGGAGCTCGAAGAAGTAATCTGCAATGCTACTCAAAACGAAGAAGATAAAGAATGCCAAGATCTATTCGATGAAACTACTGAAGTAGATGTTGATAATAGAATAGTGGTTAATCTGCCTATTAGGAGAGAAAGCAACCAACTGGGAGACTCCAGGAAGCAAGCGATGACTAGACTCCTTTCCTTAGAAAAGAAACTTAATGCAAATATACAGTTACGACAAGACTATAATAAGTTTATGCAAGAATATTTAAAGCTAGGCCATATGGTACTGGAAAGTTAACCTGGTAACGGCAAATATTATTAACCACATCAAGCGGTGATTAGAGAAGAGAGCATAACTACAAAGTTAAGAGTGGTTTTCGATGCCTCGGCGAAGTCATCAAACGGAAATAGCCTTAATAATATAATGTATGTCGGACCTAGATTGCAACGTGATATATTGGATATCATTACGAAATGAAGATTATGGAAATACGTTATTACAGCAGGCGTAGAGAAAATGTACCGGCAAATTAAGGTAGCACAAAAACATCAGCCTTATCAGCATATATTGTGGAGAGAAAGCAACAAAGAACGTATAAAAGAATATAAATTAACAACGATAACATACGGAACTTCATCCGCGCGAATTTTGGCTGTACGGTTGCTATTTTTTATTGCTGATAATTGCCAAAATAAAAAAATAAGTAAAATTATCAAGGAAGATTTCTACATGGACGATCTGATGACGGGAGCTGAACAGAAGCAAAATGATATACAAAAGGAGCTTGAGTATTATGGGTTTTTGCTAAGGAAATGGTTATCAAATGATCAAGGAATTATTGAGCATGTGTGCAGCCCGAGTGATAATGCAGTCATTCAAATAAAGGACGAGGAAACAGTCAAAACATTGGGACTACAATGGAATTCAAAATAAGACATCTTTAGGTTCAACGTTAGCTTTCCAAGGAACGATAAGGTCACCAAGAGACAAGCTCTCTCTGCAGTTGCGAGAATATTCGATCCGTTGGGATGGTTATCACTCGTAATAGTTGTCGCCAAGCTATTTGTACAAAAATTGTGGCTATTGAATTGTAAGTCGGACGAGCTTCTGTCGGATGACATGAATGAAGAATGGAAGCTATTTACTAATGGTTTAGATTATCTTCAAGAAATCCGGATACCAAGATGGGTGCAATTAAAAAATGACGAAGTTTTCCAGCTGCATGGGTTTGCCGATGCTTCTGAAAAAGCATACGCAGCAGTAATTTATATTAAAATCAAAGAATCTGTAATGATTCTAACATCAAAAACCAAAGTAAATCCTATAAAAAATAGGAAAACGTTGCCAAAACTTGAACTATGCGCAGCAAATCTCTTATCAAAATTGTTATTCAAGGTAGCAAATACATTAAAAAGACAACACTCAATATACACCTGGAGTGACTCTAAAATTAGTTTAGCTTGGATTGCAAACAACAAGAATAAAGATAAATTTGTTAGAAATCGGGTGACGGAAATATTAACATTCATTCCTAATGCCAACTGGAATTATGTTTGCAGCAAGGAGAATCCAGCAGATATAGCATATCGAGGGATTACCGCTCAAAAACTAAGAGTTCATTCGCTTTGGTGGAATGGTCCAGAATGGTTAATACTACCGCAGCAGAAGTGGCCAAAGAACGAAGAGGTGAAAACAGTAATTGTAGCCCATACTCTTAAGACAATTATATGATAAATATTCAAGTTTTACGAAGTTAGTAAGGGTGGTGGCGTATATTATCAGATTCACAAATAAACTTAAGAAAAAGAGATACTCGTCACAACATTTATCTATCAGCGAATTGCAGACAGCAGAAAAAAAGATATTATGATGTCATCAAGAAGTAGAGTTTTCGGAAGAGATGATAAGCATGAAAGTAAATGGAGCAGTGAGTAAAACCAGTAAGATAGTAAGCTTGTTTCCTTTTATGGACGCAGATAGTTTGCTTCGAGTGGGCGGCAGATTGCAAAACGCAAAATTACCATACGATCAGCAATACCCAATAATAATGAAGAAGTAATTTTTGACATCACTCCTGGTTAAAAGAGCTCATATGTCAACGTTACACGGTGGAAACCGACTGGTTGAAGCAACATTAAAGAAAAGGTACTGGATTCTTAACATAAAGAGTTGCATTAAAAAATATATAAGAAGCTGTGTCAGATGCATTCGCTATGGTCAAAAATTATCAGAGCAGCTAATGGGAAGTTTACCTGAGCCCCGAGTGACAATGTCTGCGCCATTTCAGCATGTCGGTGTGGATTACGCTGGTCCTGTTCAACTTAGATGTTCGAAAGGAAGGGGTCAAAGGTCATTCAAAGGCTACATAGCGGTGTTTGTATGTATGGCAACGAAGGCTATTCATCTAGAGGTTGTCAGCGATTTGACATCAGAAGCATTTCTGGCTGCTCTAAGGAGATTTTTTGGAAGAAGAGGAGCAAGTTCTGATCTCTATTCCGATAATGGAACAAATTTTATTGGTGCAAATCGGATATTAGATAGAGAGCTTAAAACCGCAATACGCAATAACGAGACAATAATTCCTGTACTTAAGTCAGAAAAAATTCGATGGCATTTTATTCCTCCTGTGGCTCCTCACTTTGGAGGAATATGGGAGGCAGGAGTAAAATCAGTAAAGTTTCATCTGAAAAGAACGATTGGGGAAACTAAAGTAACCTATGAAGAAATGAGTACTCTGTTAGTTCAAATTGGGGCTGTATTGAACTCTAGACCTCTAGTTGGACTTAATACTAATGATGTTAGCCAAATAGATGTATTAACTCCCGGTCATTTTTTGATAGGAAGGCCTTTAAATGATTGGCCTGAACATATTGAAGAGACAAGTATAAGTTCACTGGATAGATGGAAGTTAATCCAGAAGCTCAGGAAAGATTTTTGGCTAAGATGGAAGATGGAATATCTCGCTACTCTTCAACAACGTAGCAAATGGAAGTTTCCTACAGAAAACCTGAAGGAAGGTAATGTGGTACTTATCAAAGATGAAAATACTAGTCCAGCAAAGTGGCCAATGGCAAAGATTGCAGACATCTGCTACGGCAAAGACGGAAAAGTGAGGGTTGTCACGTTGAAATTGCCAAATGGTATGCTTAAAAGATCCGTTAATAAACTTATTCCTTTAGTTAGTATCGAGGAGAAGCCAATTAAAACTCATGCAGTAAAAGCATGCTAAGCAGAGGTAAAGACTTAAGACAAGAAGCACCAGAACTGGGTTAAGGTATTGCCATTAGTGCTCTTGCTAATTTTATCGCTGATGAAACCAGTTAGAAGCCTGCAAACTGGAATTAACGATATTCTTTCAATTAAAGAGCTTTCGCCAAATACCGCTATTTACCTTGATCATGTTGGACAGATAAATTCCATCAGTTCAAAGTGGAACCTTGTGGTATATTGCGACTTATCTTTGTACTTCGAAGAGCTTTCTAACATTGAGAAGCTTATATTAAAAACTAAAAACGTGTGCCAAGAGTTATAAGTGTAGGAGAAATCATGTAAAATGGTCGTGTCAGCAGTAGAAAGACGATATAGTCTGCTCATGCAAAATAACGAGTTGTTCGTCAGTGAATCCCGGAAAAAAAGAGCTCCTTTTGAGTTTGTTGGTTCAATATACCATATTCTTTTTGGAATAATGGACGCTGATGATCGTAACGAAATGGAGGAAAATATGAAGAACATTTTTAGTAATCAACAAGATCTGAACGAACTAATAAAAAAACAAACATCCATAATTGATTCAACACTGAATATTTTAAAGAAAACAACAAATGAAGTAAACGAGAATTTCAAAAAGATGTATAGTCAGCTGGAAAATATCTACAAAGGAATCGAAAATGGAAGAAAGACGGATCAAATGACGATATTTTTTCCAGTTTTGTCAATGCAGCTAAGCTTAATGGTTGATGAATGCCATGGAATACAATCCTCGGTGATTAATATATTGATTGACGCTAACCATGGACACATAAACACCAATAAACTGACACCATCCCAGCTACATAAAGAACTAGCAAAAATAGAAAAAGTAATGCCAAAAAATCTTGAGCTACCTGGAAAAGCAACCGGTACCGAACTAAAAGAAGCTTACCATGGAATGAAAGCAAAAGGGATTATAATTGAAAGGCAGTTAATGGTTCAGGTCGAAATTCCTTTGTTTCAAGCAGGGAACTCTGAACTATATGAGCTTATCAAACTTCCAATGGAAATAAATAATACCGTAGTAATACCAAGAATAGAGGACGCGTTTATAGTTTATCATTTTGCTACAAATAAGTATCATCTATTGTCACAAGCCAAATTAAACAAATGTGACAAAAATCTACAGAATCAATATAACTGTATTGAAAACATGCCTTGGAAACCAGCCACAGAACGCTCTTGTGAAGTATCGGCATTGAAGCAATCTCGGGTTGCAGAATGCACATTTGAAGCAGTTCCAAGAAAAGGAATTTGGAAGAAGTTGTCATCAGAGAACAAATGGATTTTTACAGTTTTCGATAGCATGATATTAACACTGGATTGCGGTCAAGGTAATAGAAGATGGGAAACATTGCCAATGAAGGGTATATTGGAGTTATCGTATGGATGTACAGCAACATACGAAGGTTTATCTATAACCACGGAACAAAAATTAAGATCAGTAGTAAGATCATTATTTCAAGCGTCATCATGGAAGGTGGATCCAGAAAAAATACAGCACCATTTAATAAAGCCTTTTTATTCAACGATGATAAATAATACTGACGACATCAATTATCTTAAAAATGAGGTTAAGAATGTCAAAGACCACAGTATTAGTTTAAGAGGACTTCATTTTCATACCGCATCTGGACATATATCATTTATTTTAATTATTATCATTATTTTAATTTTGATTGTTTTTGTACAAAGAAAAAAATGTTGTAGCTCTAAGGAAATTGTAACAGTAAAATTTTCTACTCCACTGCCCCTGCGTAATCAAAATGTTTAGTTAGTGGTGGAATTTTGAGTTTGTAGCCGGCAGAATGTTCAAATAATCATTGAACATGAATTTAAATAGTGGATAAGGAATAAAACACATTTAATCTACAGTTAATAATTTAAGCCTAAGTAAACATACATTAATGTTTTCCCCACTAATGATTTAAACATCATTAGTAGTAAACAAAACTTCAGGTACTTTCCACTGACTACTTAATAAGTAAAGAAACAAACATAATTACCAACATCTGCAGTAATGATGTTGGTATTCCCAAATTGTAATAGATAATTAGGGTTTCAGGTTAAATGTGTGATAAAACATACGCATGTGCGTTGACACACGCAGGTAACCAACCCTTATTATTTCTTCCTACATTAGTTTAAGATTTGTTAAGTTAGCTCTTAAGGTTTTTAGTTTGTAAATAAATTTCAGTGTCTTACAAACATTCAACGACAATTGTTTAAATTATTAAAGCAAATTGTACATAAAGCAAATTGTACAGTAGACGACCAGTGAGTGAAGCGCCCTATCAACAGACTTGCCCTTGGTGTAGGCATGCTGCGATGAAGAGAGCAAATGTCTGGGAATAGACATCCTCAGATGAATATCAATGACTCTCTCAAGGGTCTTGAAAAGATATGACGACAGGCTGATTGGCCTATAGTCCTTAGGCTTGGTGTGGGATGCTTTCCCTCCCTTTGGATTTAAAACAATCCTACATTTAGTCCATCGGGTGGGAACGTACGAGAATCTAATACATTCCGTGTAAATAGCGGACAGCCAAGGAATTAGAAGGCCCGCATTCTTTTGAAGGTCGGCCGGAATGATACCGCCCAATTGAGCCTATCATAGCACAGAGAAATGGACACGGGTGCAGGTTCTGATAAGCAATTGCTCTTCCGTGGTGTTCGAAGGGAATTACCAGGAAAGTGTGTGTCAATTAGCACCTCCAGCATCTTCTGACTATACGTAGCTAGGGACAGTCAGGCAAGAAGCCGTAATTTTGCGCAATCGGTTAGTCTCCGAGGAGCCTTTCACGCCGCTGCAGAAGTTCCTCCAGGCATTCCGTTTCGCCGATCTAACCAAATTCTTAAACCTATTCAATGCCGACTTATATTCCGCCCAGTTTCCCAGACGCTTAGCCATATTGAATAACCTACGACTAGGGATGGGCAAATTTAAAAATTATATCGATATATATCGAATCGATATTTTTTAAGAGTGTCGATATAAATTATTTAAAAAATATCGATATATCGAACGTTTTTTGCTGAAACTATTACCAAATTAAAAAATTTAATATACCTTTGTACATACATATGTACATACTTATGAACAAACATAATATATGCAGTTACTTTCAAAAAATGAATAAGAACAAAAAATTCAATCAAAACAAAAAATTCAATTATAACAGAAACAAAAGGGAAGAATACAAGAAAACCATATGAAATCTAAAAAAAATTTGAATTGCACCTTAAAAGTACCAACTTTAACTAGATATGTTTTTGATTGTTTTAGTTAAACCAGTAAACATCAGATATGGACATCAGGAGCATTCTTTGTTTTTTGTGCTCTCCTGTCAATCTGCTTCTTGTATATGGCACTGCTTCTTATAAATGCCAATCAAGGCGAATTCAACTACAGGTTGTGTCGAAACGGCATCTGATTTTGACAATTCGAGCTTATTTGTTTTGATTTGTAAGTGTTTTTCTAAAAACGGTTGACCTTTTGAGCTAATGACACTAACAATGCAATGTAAAAACCGCTATGTTGTTTTTGGATTGTTGTAGTTCCGACACCACCTGTAGTTGAATTCGCCTTGATGCCAATCATTTTAGATCAAGGCGAATTGACTAGAAGGTGAGGTCAACTCTACAACTACAATGCTTCTGTGGTCGGGTTGTCAAAAATATTGCTAGTAAAAAAATAGTTTTGTTTACTTAAAAAATTAGTTTGTATACAAACTTTGACAAGTCGACCACCGAACAAAACACCATATGTTGACTTGACCCCACCTTCTAGTCAATACGCCTTGATTTAAGATCTTCATATTAGTTTAAAAATCATATGATACATGCAGTGATGCCAATTCTTAAAAAACATTGTTTGAAAAACGGCTAAAATTTAGAGTTTTTAATGAAGACCGACTTTGAAAAATATCGAATTCGATAGTCGTATTTCAATATCGATATATCGGTATTTTATTTACTAGCTCCTCCTTCCTCTCTACCAACCGAAGGAGCAGTGCAGCGGATGCTGCCTTAGAGTGGTTAAGGTTTATCGGCGTCACCTTCACCATGCCCAGGATCGACGACCGTGACATTGGCGTCCTTCTGGAATCAGACCAGGAGGACCAGCATGTCAGAGACGGACGAGTCGTCTTCTTTGCCACATGGATGAATGGAAGCGTCGTTTTTGCAGCCCACGGACTGCGTAGGCTCCACCACCTTCGGAGCGGGATTGCCCTTGTCATCACCTCGCTAGACACGTCGAGAGCCTAAGTTTCTCAAAATGTTCAAGCATTTTGGTTATCAATACATAACATCCGACAAAATGTGAGTGGAATTTGGGAAGTGGGCGTTGCACAAAATAGATTTAATTGCATCTAAAGAACGCTTTTATATTACTTTCTGTTCTTATCGCACCAAGGTAAAGGGTATATTTGATTCGGCAAAGCCGAATATGAAAATTTTCCCTGTTATAAATACTATTGATAACATAAGGGAACAAAATTGAACGTTTTATGTGCGGCCTGGAACTTTATAACAAATATTTACTAATTTGATGTTGCTAATTTCAAATTTAATATTCATTTTTCTCTATCAGCTCGACTTTTCGAGATATACCGTTATGTCCAAAACTTACGCACTTTCACTTCAATAACCTCGAAAGCTGGTGGTTGGTACGTAAAGCGCTCCTGACTGCGCAGTGTTTGATGAGGATGCAACCCGCCGCAAAAGCGTTCGCTGGGATGTGGTGAATATAGGGGTTGGTTTTAACGTTACGCGCCTTCTGACGAGTCAGGGTTAGTTGCACCTGTGGATGGTGTAGCTGAAAGATTGGGCCAAACGCCTCTTTTGCCTAATCTTGTCTTTAACAAGTGAAACACACTGCGGGTTTGGTGTTAATCTTAAACTTTATTTTGCTCCTTTGTTTGGGAGCTTGAACTTTCCACTAATGGCACTATTTTTATTGGCACGTTGGTACAAGTGTGGGGCTTGAATCTTTGTTCCACTTAGAACTCTTGATTGCACTTTTTAACAAATTAAAACCAAATTCAATGTTGGTGGCTCAAATTACAAAGTAAAAGTGATTAGTAAAAAAGAAAAGTCATACAAGATGACAACTGTCAAAAACTCTCCACTTGAGAGTTACCACACTGCCGCAGCCAGAGATGGACACACGTAACACTTTCAATGTTCCATGTTCCATGTCTACCTGCAACACGAACATGCCGCCCGCCTTGCACTTACCGTGCAAATAAAAGAACCATGTGTATTAAAACGTAACATAAATGTAATTTAAATTCATTAAAGAGCCAAAAGAAAAGATTATATAACAAATTCATAGTACTTATTCTAGAAGCTTAATTATACGGAAATTCATGATTATAGTATACATAGTGAGATCGCATTAAAAAAATGGTTATATACAGGGAGTAAAAAAACGATAATAGAGGTAGCCGCTGGCTGGTTATTGATTAACCGCTCGAGCCTCACCAAAGACGGTAAGCCCAAAAATTGTGGGTTGTGTATAGAGCCCTCCTCTACCCGTTGCCTGGCCGTTAAAAATTAGATGAGCCACATCCGCACCTAGGACAAGGTAATACCCCGAGCTCCTGCTCCAATTACGGTCCGCCAAGCACGTTTCACGCACCCCAACAAGCTCCGTACGGTCTACCTTTGACTTCGGAGTGCGCCCGTACTCCTTATCCTCCACTACACAGGTCACACCGATTTTACGCCCCTCCAGTTGATTGTGGCAAACGGTCACTTTGGTGCGACCTTGCCTTACCTCGCAAAATAAGGCCCTGGCTTCCTCGACCATAATTGAGGACCGAGCCACATTGGGGTTGATCAAGACCCGAGTCCACTGGTATGAGGCCTCTGGACCGGTCTTGATCCCGACATCAGCTGTCATTGGCAACCAAATTTTACCTGCCCCCAACGGGTGCAGCCACGTGTGATGGTCTTGGCTACACCGCCGGCACCGATCTAGGCTCTTGCACGCGCTGCGGTGATGGGTTTGGGCGAGGCAGTTTGAGCACAGCGCGTGGTGTGCCACGGCTCTCAACTTGTTCTTCACGGTCATACACATAAACCGGGTGCACTGGCGAATGGCGTGGAATCTGTTGCACAGAGGGCAGGGAAAGTTGGGGTTGAAGAACCCGTCACACATGATGTAATGCTGAAATGGAGTAAAACGGTTTTAGAGAAACTGGGGTGAAGGAAGATGGGTAAGTTATTTCGAGGACGTGAGTGAGGTTTAGGTGGCTAAGTGAAGTACGTTATGCGGTGAGGTGGGGCAGTAGGACAAGCTTGTGAATCGGCCTTGTAATAGTTCCCCTCTGAGTTTTTAAGTCTACCACTCGAACCCTGTTATCAGAACCACGATAGACTTTCAAAACACGACCTAAACGCCATTCAGTCAATCCAGCAGGTTCGTTTTTTAGGACCACAACGTCGCCTTCTTTTAGATCTTGTTGAGGAGTTTTCCATTTATTACGCTTATGTAGCTCCTTCAGGTACTCGTGCTTCCAGCGATGACATAACTCCTGCTGTATTGCTTTGACCTTACGCCAGCGGTTTATATGGCTTTCAGCTGATAGAAGCTCTTCTGGTTTTGCCGGGGTCATCATAGCCGAGCCGATGAGGAAGTGACCGGGCGTTAGGGCCGTCGGTTCGCCTGCAGTATCAGGCAATGGACCTAAAGGACGCGAATTAAGACAGGCTTCTATATTTGCGAGAATAGTGGAGAACTCTTCAAATGTGTGTTTCATTTGACCAGCGATTTTTTTAAGATGCGTTTTACAACTTTTCACGCCAGCCTCCCAGAGACCGTCCATATGGGGGGCCGATGCTGGTATAAAGTGCCACGACAGTTTCTGGTGCTCGTATTTCGTGATAGCGTCATCTTTAAACTGTTTCACACTAGCTTCGAAATTCGAATCGATTTGTTTAGCCGCACCTATGAAGTTGCGGCCATTATCGGAAAACATTTTGTTTGGACAACCCCGACGAGCAATGAATCGGGCCAGAGCCGCTAAAAAAGCTGGAGTGCTTAAGTCGCTTACTGCCTCGAGGTGAATTGCCTTAGTGGCGAAACAAATGAAAAGGCACACGTAACCCTTAGTTATTTTGCAGCACCGTCCCGTAAAACTTTTAATTTCAAACGGGCCTGCAAAGTCAACACCTGTATTTGAAAAAGGTCGGCTAAGGGAAGTCCTTTCCTCTGGTAAAGGGGCCATTATCTGTTCCTGCAACTTCTTCCGATGTAGAACACAAGTTTTGCAATTATGAATCACGGTTTTCACTAGGTTTTTCGCCTTCAAGATCCAACATTCTTGACGAATTAAATTTAATACCAAACGCGGACCGCCGTGACACGATAATTTATGGACAAATTCGACATAAAAGCGAGCCAATCTACTGCCGTACGCAAGAATAATGGGATGTCGTTCGTTATATGACAAGCATGCGGTGGACCCCAGGCGACCATTCGCTCTAATAATGCCGTCTTTGTCTAGAAATGGCGTGAGTGCTAGTAAAGAGCTACGAGATTCTAATTTCTTTACCGATTTCAAAGCCTGGTACTCGTTTATGAAATGCCGTTGCTGGGACAAGAAAAACAAGCGGTTTCTAACGAAAACTAATTCTTGAGCCGAGATTCTTCTTGAGCCTAAACTTTGACTTCTCTTTTTCTTAGCAAGATGGCAGAATCGGAACACGTAGGCTAACACATGATATGCTCTGGGCAAGCATGAGAAACGTTCAAGCATATCTTCGTTTTCGGTCGATCTAGCAACAAGAACTTGCACCTTTTTTGATTCCTGCGCTGTGTCGAACTCTTTTTCGCCTACGGGCCATAACGATTTCTCTAATATGAGCCATTTAGGACCATGCCACCAAAGTTTGCTTTCTTTTAATTCCGAAGGTATCAGCCCCCGGGTTGCTAGATCGGCAGGGTTTTGACTAGAAATCACGTGAAACCAATTTTTGTTGCCTACTTTTTCTAAGATGGACGCTACTCTATTCGCTACAAAAGTCTTCCAATTACATGGTGGTTTTCGTAACCATGCTAGCACTATCGTTGAATCGGACCACAAATAAAGCGAATGCGTACCAATGTTAATCGTGGGAACTACATGTTTTACTAGGCTTGCTAACAGGACCGCCCCACACAATTCCAATCGTGGCAAAGACGGTTTTTTCACCGGAGCTACTTTTGTCTTGCTAATGAGCAAACTTGTAAAAACCTCGTTTCCCCTGCTAACTCTTATGTACAATGTGGCTGCGTACGCCAATTCAGATGAATCGCAAAACCCATGAAACTCAACATCGCAGCCTGGTAAATACTGAACCCAACGTGAAAACTTAATCTGCTGCATCAAAATTTTCGCTGTAACTACCACTGGAGCTAGCCAACCAAACAGTGGTAAAGTAAAATGTATCATCTGCCGCATTCCACCGAATGCCTAGAGTTTTCGTGGTGCTTTTATCATCGAGTGTCAAGAACGAATCATTAAACAAATGGTCTTTTGGCAAGTTTTTTAAAATCTGTTTTGAATTTGAAGTCCATTTTCTCAATTCAAACCCTGCTGTTTCTAATATGCCAATTAATTGGTCACGTGCTTCTAACGCATCTGAAATAGAATGAGCTCCCACTAGAGCATCATCCACGTACATGGACTCACGAAGAATTCAAGCACCAATAGGGAAACGCTGCTCTTCATCACTAGCTAACTGAATGAGGGTTCTTAGAGCCAAAAAAGGAGCACAATTTACGCCAAACGTAACCGTTTTCAGCTGATAATCTTCTACCTCACTATCCTCAGAAACACGAAAAACAATTTTCTGCCAGTGCCTATGCTCACGTTTCACCAAAATCTGCCGGTACATTTTTGATATGTCCGCATTGAAAACAAACTGATACAATCTCCATTTAAGGACTAAACTCACTAAATCAGCTTGTAAAACTGGGCCAGTATACAACAAATCATTAAGACTTTTTCCATTTGAAGAAGCACTTGATGCGTTAAAAACCACCCTTAGCTTTGTTGTTGTACTTTCTGGCTTAAAAACGCCATGATGTGGTAAATAATAACTTGGACTACCTGAAGTGTTTTCAACCCTTTCCATATGCCCTAATGTTATGTACTCTTTAAGGACCTCATCATACTGAGCCTTGCGCTCAGGATTGCGCAACAATGATTTCTCATTTCTTAAAAACTGACACACCGCAATATGTCTATTAGGACCAAGCAAATCGAATTCATTTTTAAATGGAAGACTCACTATGTATCTTCCCTCAGTGTTCCTTTCAGTAGTGGAGCTATAGATCTCTTCGCATTTTTTATCCTCATCTGATAAAACTACGTTTTGAGACACTTCCTCTAACTCCCAAAACTTTGACAACTGGTCACTAATAGAAACGTTTGTCATATGAGACATTCTTACTATTCGTGTGGAAGCCCCCATAGGCGTTGGACCCGTGACAATCCAGCCAAAAATGGTTTCTTGATTCAAAAGATTCAAAAATACCATGTTTCACTCCACCACGAAGAATTGAGGGATAAAGGTCACCCCCTAACAACAAATCTACTTCACTGCTTTCAAAAAATTCTGGATCGGCATAGCTTAACTTCGGTGGTACAAAATTCTCCGGGGGAACAAAAGAATGTGTAGGGATACTGCCCGTTACACGACAAACTACTAACGCTTGTACATTGAGAGACACGTTCTCATCAAAAAGCGACACAATTGTAAACATTGCCATTTTAGAAGATCTACTGATTATTTCCCCTCCTAACCCTGTGACTTCCGCAAAAACTGGATTAGTAGGCAGCTTCAACAATTTTTGTATTCTCTCCGAAACAAAACTTTCATCTGAACAGGGATCTATTAATGCTCGTACCTTGTAACTAGAACCAAAACTGCTAACATTAACCCAAGCTGTGGCTAACATAACTTTTTTCGCGACTGTAGTATGATGCGATTGTACCCCTCTAGACGTACTGGCAACTTCAGATAACTGCGGCTGACCGGTACTATTCTGACTTTCACCTCGTGAGTTATTATCCGATTGTGTCTGATTGTTATTATTACCCCTTACAAATTCTCTATGCACCAATGTATGATGCTTCTTCTTACACTTTGAACAACTATTCGAACTAGTACAATTCCCATACATGTGGCCAATCGTAAGGCAATTGAAGCAAAATCGATATTTTTTCAAAGTTGAAACACGATTCCTGTAGTCCATGTTAAGAAACTTATTGCAAGCGCTAATTTTGTGATTCTCCTTGCATAATTTACATGAAGCTGAATCAACTTTGGTATGATGGGCCTTTAATTGCTTAACTTTTGTAGCTGCTTGATTAGTGCTAGAAGAACCTGATTGGGAACCACTGGCCGATCCCCCACCTGCCAATATAATATCAGAAACACTCTCAAGGGCATGAAACCTATCCGTTAAAAAATTGTTCAATTCTTCCCATTTGGGAAACTCTGTTTTATTTTTCACTGACTGCTCCCAAAGATTTAAAGTGCATTCTGAAAGACGCGATGAGCATTGAAACACAAAAATTGGGTCCCATGAATTAATGTCAACATTATACAACCTTAACACAGATATGCAATTGTTAATTTCTCTTTGCAGCCTCTTAATCTCTGAAGCTGTTTCTTGTTGGCATGGAGCCAAATTAAATAATGCTTTAAGCTGACTATTAATTAACACGCGCTTATTCTCGTATTGACACTTAAGATTGCCCCATGCAATTTCAAAATTTTCGCCTGTTAGAGCAATATTTCTATTTATGTCCCTAGCCTCACCGTCCGTTTTTCTGAACAAATAAAATAATTTTTCAACAGGGCTTAGTCGCGTATTGTTTATGTAAATTGCCGTAAACATGTCCCTAAATGTGGGCCACGATACGTAATCACCATAAAACACGCCAGTATCACACGGTGGTACAGGTATAGAACCATGAAGGTTGGGAACCACTGCCTCTTCATTATTTTTATTCTCCCCGTCTAATGCCTGTTTTGCTTTTGCCAGAATATTAATGCACCTCACATAACTTTTCCTAACTTGTGAATACTTTGCCTGAATCGCCGCCGCCTCTTTTTTAGTGTCTACATTTTCAGCAGAACACTCATCGTACAATTTTTTATATTTTTCCCAACTTTTATTTAATTCACTTTTCTCAAATTCAAAGGCATCGGCCGTATAAGTAGAAAAATCCTCTTTTTTAAGCATAACCTCAAACCCGGTCACTTCATCCCCCGCTCGAATAAATTTCTCAAGGCTCGTCATTCTGTTTTTTATTCAAGGGAAAACAATGCCGAACAACAACAAAGGAAACACTTTTTAAAAAAGATCGTAAAAAATGAACCAATATGAAAAATACAAAAATCGCGCCACTACTGTTTTTCAGCGAGTTCACTGATTGCGAAAACAAATGTTTGTTAAAAAACACAACAACAAACGGGCGAGTAACTGTCCGTACAAATAAAAGATGGCACTTAAGTAAAATTTTTCAAATTAAATGGCGCCCACCTAACCTCACTTTCACTGGAGCACGAATAATTTTTGAAACACAATATATATAATATTCAAATTCCACTGTACGTACCTCTTTTTCTTCAAATTTTTACGAGCGAAGGACCAAATGTTTACCTCGAAAGCTGGTGGTTGGTACGTAAAGCGCTCCTGACTGCGCAGTGTTTGATGAGGATGCAACCCGCCGCAAAAGCGTTCGCTGGGATGTGGTGAATATAGGGGTTGGTTTTAACGTTACGCGCCTTCTGACGAGTCAGGGTTAGTTGCACCTGTGGATGGTGTAGCTGAAAGATTGGGCCAAACGCCTCTTTTGCCTAATCTTGTCTTTAACAAGTGAAACACACTGCGGGTTTGGTGTTAATCTTAAACTTTATTTTGCTCCTTTGTTTGGGAGCTTGAACTTTCCACTAATGGCACTATTTTTATTGGCACGTTGGTACAAGTGTGGGGCTTGAATCTTTGTTCCACTTAGAACTCTTGATTGCACTTTTTAACAAATTAAAACCAAATTCAATGTTGGTGGCTCAAATTACAAAGTAAAAGTGATTAGTAAAAAAGAAAAGTCATACAAGATGACAACTGTCAAAAACTCTCCACTTGAGAGTTACCACACTGCCGCAGCCAGAGATGGACACACGTAACACTTTCAATGTTCCATGTTCCATGTCTACCTGCAACACGAACAACTTGAAAACGAGCTTTGTAGGCGTGTCAAAATTTGTGAATCCTCGATTTTAAGTACAAGAAGTATTTTATGAAGCACTTTTTATATGTTGGCCCAATCTACATTCATGTAAAAATTATCGCCCTTTAAACGAAGAAAGTCATGCATGCATACAATTCTTATGAAAACAAAATTTCCTTATATGTAGCATCAGAACTGGACATTTAAGATAAATTGGTTTTTGAATTGGTCAAAATGTATCAATTCCACATATATACGGTTTTGTGCTTATTTTTTATGCCGACCCGTAATAATAATTATTTTCACACTCCAAAAAGTTTTTAAGAATTTCGGAAGGGTGAAATCAAGTCCTAAGGGGCTCAGCCCACCCCCTCTCTTCAGGAGTGACCTAAACACGTCAAAATTTCAGGAAAAACAACTTTTTTGCTCGGTAATATGTATAATGTTCTGGAGATAATGAATGGATATTATTATAAAAAATTGTCAATTGTGAATTAAAAAAATTATTCTTTTATTTTTTTGGTTCAAACATTTTTTTAATTCAAATTATTTTATGAAATAACAAAATCAAAACTGAGTTAAATTGTTCGACAAATTTAAGAAATCCTAGTGGTAATGCATCTGAAATTTAGAAACAATCGAAAACAAAATCAACATTATTTATTGATTTTTGTATTTAAAATTACTTACATTGATATCACGTTGTACTTCAGCTTTTAATAAGACAACACCAGTTGGGTTTACTTTTACCTTTATTTTAGTATTTGGTAAAAGAATTCCATAATCAACGTTTTCGAACAAGTCCTAAAAAAATATTTTAATTATTAATTAGTGTGTGGTTATTTTGTTGAACTATTTATGGTTTTTAATCCAAATTTTTAATATTTTTAGTTAGGCTTAAGTTCATTAAATTTAATTTTCATAAAATTATTTTTTATGAAGATAGGAATTTTACAACATGAAAATTAATTGAAATTGTTATTGATAATCTTTCATTCTTGACCGTGGCCGGGGCTCAACCCGCGGCCGGCAGGTTACTATGACATGTTTCGATCGCAACCACTCGATCTCCTTAGATGGATTTGCCGTTTTACACTCGCAGCCATCGACGACTGCTGACGTCAATTGTCAAACATCAATCCTTAAACCAAATTGTATTTTAACCTTTGGTAGATCGAAGTTTGCTTTTTTTAATGATTATCCATTCTAATTGATTTTACATGTTTTTCCTTACTTCTGTTTTTTCGTACTTTTGTCAAGAATTTTTCTTGAAGTCCAAAGTACATTTTTTGTTTTTACATTTATGTCTTTCCTTTTCTTGTTGACCTTTTTCAGCACAACTTGAAGGACAAATGAACACATAGCCCCGGCCACGGTCAAGAATGAAAGATTATCAATAATAATTTTAATTAATTTTCATGTTGTAAAATTCTTTTCTTCATAAAAAATAATTTAATTAAAATTAAATTTAGTTAACTTAAGCCTAACTAAAAATATTAAAAATTATTTTAAATAATCAGATAAGGCAAAAAAAATATGTTGGATATTTAAAGGATACGGCAAAGTTTCGTACGATTCAATCTGTCACACACGATTTTTTTTTTTTTTTTTTAAGTCTGTCCTACTTGTAAACTGTTAAATGTTTCTGAAAATTCAATTTGATGAATGTGAGCCTAATTTAAAATAAAAATAAAGAAAAACTAACCAATGAATATGTTCATAAAATGATAGATTCTACGCGATCAGAGCCCTGTTTCTGAGAACTGCAAGTTAAACATCTACAAGTAAAATACATTAAAATAAAGCAACAATTTTTGTTTTTAATGTATTTAACTTGTAGATTTGTAATTTGTAGTTTTGAGAAACTGGGCCCCATATTTTTTTTGTAAAGAAGTTGAGTCATATGATTAAGTATCTTTTTCTTGTGATAAAAAACAGTTATTGCAAAACTGCAATGGTAACTGAATACCAGCTGAAGTATGAAGAGAAAGGTTTAAAGCGAGCAGCATTAGAAGAAAGAGCGCACCAGCTGAGCAAGGAAATGAGACGGCTGAAGGAAGACAAGAGGAAGGCCAAAAAGAATAGAGTAAAACAGCAATTACAGACAATTTAAAATAACTATGTTAAAAAAACATTATTTTTAAGACAATTTGTGTAGCTATCTTTGTAACGCTTATTACCTTACTAATAAAATATATTAAGTCAACTTTAGGAAAACCCATATTACAACAGGTGGAGTCAGAAGTGGAAGCAGTTTAGGAGAAAATAGAAAATTTCGATTTCATAGATAAGTTAGCATCGTTAAGAAAATTATTTAATACAAATAAATAAAATAAGAAAAAAAAATAATAAATAATAATATGTATATATAAAGAAAAACAAATAATAAAGAAAATAGGCATATGTATAAAAAAAATTTTAATTATTTCGTATGGACCCCATTTTTAAATCAATCAATAACATTCTCTCAAAAACTAAGAAGGCATCAAAGAGGCCATATACTAAAGAATACATTTGTGCAAAAAGAACTGAGGTAAAAAATTTGGAAGAAGAATTCAAGAAAAATCTAGGAAGTTAACCCTTTCCTATCTGACGGTACTAATTCGCACCACCTTTTGTAAAGGTCAATTTACAAAATATAAGATCGCAGCAGCTTACGCTCTGCTTCAATATCTCTTCTAAAACAATTGTGCTATCAAACAAAAAATATTCTGTTGAAGAAAAGTAAAAAAACCCCGATTAGTATCACAAAAAAATTCACATTTTTCTTTGCAATATATTTATAAAATTTACAAGGCAAGTAATATTATTTTTGGTATATAGTAGGTTTACAAGCTGTTGTAAAGTGTTTTTATTATTATAAAGGTACATATTTTATACGTTTTATGTGCATAAAATCTGCAAAAAACCGTAAGGGACTTATAAGTACCGACAGTGACTTTAGGAATTATTTTAGTTCTGTTATTTTTATGTATATTTCTGCGATGTTTACTTTTTAGATGGATATTTCTAAAACTATTGATCTAATAGAAGCATTATTGATCGAGGATATCCCAGAATGCGATTTTGCCTCAGATGTAGAATTATCTGATGATGAAAATGTCATCCATCAGCCCCCAATAAGCATTGATGAACTTCTTGATGAAGCAGTACAAGAGTCTCTTTACACATTGGAAGCTGAAAATGCAGCAGATGGTGAACCTTCTGCAGCTGCAACTTCTTCTACACCTTTACAATCTGCCGAAGCAACCATTAGTAAGTCATCGCAGTCAAACAAAAGAGTTCCAGAACCTTATCGGAAATGGTAAAAACGAAATGTTGAGACTTTTTTTTTACCAGAATACTCTGAAAACACTTCTGTCGTGGAGGAATGCTTAAGTAAATGCTCTACGCCTACGGATGTGTTTCTGGCACTAATTGAAACTATTCTTGATGACGTTGTTTATCAAAGAAATTTCTTGAGTGTAGATGAATCTATGATAAAATAAAACAATATCTGCCCATGAAACCCATAAAAAGAGGGTACAAGTTATGGTGCTTAGCTGATCAGAGAGGTTTTATAAAAAATTTTATTGTATACCAAGGAAAAGACGATAAAATCAGCGCAAAGTTTTCTGAATATACTTTATGGGAAAGAGTAGTATTGGAGTGGACTGAACAAGAATGGGGAAAAGAAAAAGTTATATATTTTGACAATTTCTTCTCTTCTGTTTCTTTACTCGAAAAGTTAAAAAGTGAAAAAACATTTGGATGCGGCAGAATAAGGTCAACCCGTAAGGGCATTCCTAATAATATGGTAATCGACACCATACTAAAAAGATTTTTTTCAGATTTAAATATTGGTTACTGGAAGTGGAAAGATAATAAAATAGTTAATTTTGTTTCAAATTTTCATGGCAATGAAGAAACTTCCGTTTTACATAAGCAGAAGAATGGAACCAATTCTACGGTTACTTGTCCCAGGTCCGTAAAGGATTATAACGCATAAATGGGAGGTGTTGATACCGATGATCGATTGAGAGTACTCTATTGCGTTGACCGATAATCGCCTAAATGGTGGCATAGGATATTTTGGGGTGTGCTAGATATCGCTTTTGTAAACGCATATATTGTACATGGACTTATAATTGAAAAATCTACAGTCAAAGATTTTAGAAGATCGGTAGCCTAAGGTTTGATGACTATGAAAGATGTGGGTAAAAAAAAAACGAACACCAAAAGACAATGTTTCAAGTCCTTGTTCAAATAAAAGGGGCAAAATAGACTTCTCCACATTGAAGGATGTAAGGCTTGGCAACAGAGGTATTCATTGGCCAGTGTTTGTGGAAAGAAGAAGGAGATGTGAGGTATGTAGCATGAAGAAGGTATAATCTAAGCCTCATTCCAAGTGCTCTCACTGTGATGTGTTTTTATGCCTGAACGAAAAGAAAAACTGTTTTGCTGAATATCATGAGGCAAATAATTAGCGTTAATGCCTTTACTTAATTTTTTTCATCTGTGACATTAATAGACTGACGGTACTTATAAGTCTAGGTCCTAAAAGTAATACTAAGATTCAAAATAAAAATTTAAAAAATTAATAATTAGTTTCATTTATAATGTTTATACAAAATAAAAAAGAAAAATTAATATTTTTTTACTGTAAGTCATAGCCGGTAGGAAAGGGTTAAGCGTATACGGACGAAAAACATAAGGACTAATTGACAGGTTCAGCAAGCTAAAGAAGGAGACTTTGTAAATTCTTAGAAAACATTCAGATATGTAACAGGTAACAAAATTAACAATGGCCAATTTAGATATTAAAGAATTGTCGACAATAATGGGACTATTTGCAATTTTCACGGGAAAGAAGGATGAGTTGCATAATTTTTTAACGAATTTAAAAATGGTAAGTGATACAGTATCAGCCGAGGAAACTAATTCTTTCTTTAAAATTGTATTCCATTCCCGATTAGGCCCAAAAGTTAGAAACAGGATAAATGAGGGCGCAACTCCAAATACGGTTTCCCAATTAGTAACAGCATAAAGGAAGGATTACAAATGTGCAAGGTCTTCGAATACAGTTCTGAATAAACTTACAAAAATAGTTCAGAGGGGCGACAATCTGATAGGATTTGCATCCACAATAGAACAATTGGTAATACAGTAGTTTTGACTTAACTGCCTTTTGTTTAAGTGCACTTTTGACTTAACTGCACAAAATTGATAATTTTTGGAATTATTCTTTATAATTCTACACAAATTCCTTTTTTAAGTGCACTTTCTATACCTGCACATTTAAGATAAATGCACAAAATTTTTGTTATATTAAAATTATTATATTTTGTCTTAACTGCCCAAAATACATATTTTCTGTAATTATTCTTCAAAATCCTTGCTTACGTGCAGTTTGTATACCTGCATATTTATCATATTTTTGGGCAGCTTTAAAATATTTTCATATAAAACCTCAAAGTTAGCTGCACACATAACAAAATATGGTGGCTACTTTTTTATATAAATATTAAATTTAATAAAATATCAATTTATTAATAAAAAAAACTATTTTTATTCTTCTTTTAAACAATTTCCTTTAGCTGCACTTTTATGCAGGTAACCACAATTGTGTACCTGCATATTAAGGCAGCTAAATGCATTTAATATAAGAGCACTTTTGATTTATCTGCACAAAAAAATCGTGCAAAGGAGATTGTGCAGTTAGGTCAAAATTACTGTAGAACTAAATGAAATCCAGGTGGGTGATAAAGGAGAGGCGAACCTCAATAGTGAGCACCAACAATAGGGTAGCATTTAATTCGTTTATTAATGGTTTAAGAGATCCCCAAATTGTAGCGACTATTGACGCAAGTAAGATGAGAACTTTTTCAGAAGCGCTAGCCATTGCCGAGGAAGTAAATTCACGTTAAAGAAATGGTCGAGTCATGTATCAAACCGCACAGACAAGCCAATACAGAAACAAATAACAACAACAGAAGCAACAATGTTGATTGTAGAAAATGTAACAGAAGACATGGAGAAAGATGTCCTCCTCAAGGAATGAGATGCTACAATTGCGGCAAGGAAAATCATTTCTCGAATAAATGTTTGGCAAGAGGTAATAATAATGGAAATACTAATAGAAATTATAACAACAATGCTAGATCAAGACTTAGTGTTGTGGAAAATATTTTCAAAAAGCATAAAAACCAAT
This sequence comes from Pollenia griseotomentosa, assembly GCA_963931875.1. Classification (NCBI taxonomy): domain Eukaryota; kingdom Metazoa; phylum Arthropoda; class Insecta; order Diptera; family Polleniidae; genus Pollenia; species Pollenia griseotomentosa. Next base: position 126,521,577 of record OZ007561.1, on the reverse strand, counting down.
AATTTTTCCAACATTTTGCTTCATAAGCACCACAAAAATTTTAATTGTTGCACAGGTCTCTAGCAATAATTTGGCCATTACAGATTTAAAAAATGTCAATTAGTCGACGAGTTATAGGTAAAAAAACATATAAGCAATATGCTGAAAATCGACATTTGATTGCAATGGTTGAAGGTCGATTAAAAACAATATTCGAACTAACATAAACAAACGCCGCGATACGGGTTTTCTAATTTAGCCTCTATTTTCACCACTCACTCTCAGAATCGACATAACTTTTGCTAACCTGAATTTGTTCCACAGTAATAATAATAGAAGTAATGATTACAACAATAATAATAATAGAAATAGTAATTTCAGTAATAGTAATAATGGGAATAGTAATAATGGGAATAGTAATTTCAATAGAAGGAATAATAATTATCGTGGTAGAAATATTAATCACATTCAGACCAGTATTCTCCGGAAGAAACTTATTAGACACAAAAAAATATATGCCATATCATCCAATCTCAGAAATTATATAAAACTAAACGTTAAAGATACAGACAACAAGTTAACATTTTTAAAAGATACAGGAGCAGATGTTTGACTGTGCAAAGAAAAATGTTTATATAAATATGATGAAGATCCGGATGATTATTGTAAACTAACTGGAATTTCAAAGGATATTATAACGTCTTTTGGTTTTACAGTTATAAAAATGTATATTGATAATGAAATAATTGAACAGAAAATACAGCTAGTAGCAAACGGTTTTCCCATAAGTACCGATGAAATTCTAGGTAGAGATTTTCGCACAAAATATAAGTGCAGCATTGATTATGACAAATACATCTTGACTTTTGACATTAACAATAAGACTATAACGATTCGAATTCATGAAAACACATTTCGATAATTTGAGATAATTTAACCATTCAAGATCGATCTGACAGAAGATGCGGTAGTATTGAACAAGGAAATCATCAATGGTGTATATTTGGCGAACACCATCGTACCTAAAAATGGAAATCAACATATAAAACTGTTAAATGTAACCGATAAAAATGTGACATTACAAAACCTGAAAGTAGAGACAGTACCATTGATAAATGATAAAATTTGTTCGATTAATTAGAAACAAGATGGACGTACATATATATACAAAGGAACGATTTGTCAGATTAATGAAAAACTTTAAATTGAGTAATTTGAGTGATATAGATAAAGAAGTGCTTATATTAGTTCTGGAAAGATACCAATAAATATTTCATATGGATGATGAAAAATTGACAACGAACAATTTCTATAAGCAAACAATAGGTTTACATAACAACAGTCCTGTCTACATAAAAAATTACCGTCTACCTCACGCACACAAAACAGAGATTAATTCCCAAGTACAGAAGCTTGTGGATGATAAAATCATAGAACAACCTATAAGTCCATACAACGCTCCGTTGTTATTAGTTCCGTAGAACGGGCAAACTGACCTAAAGAAATGGAGATTAGTTGTTGACTTCAGGAAATTAAATGACAAGATCGTAAATGATAAACTTCCACTAACACGCTTGGATAAGCTAGGAAGGGCAAAATATTTTTCGACACTGGATTTGACTAGTTCTTTTCACCAGATCGAACTTTATCATAGATCACGTCCATGTTCAGCTTTTTCAACACCCGATAATCACTACTAGTACACTAGATTGCCTTTTAGGTTAAAGATATCATCGAAAAGCTTTCAACGAATGTTGACGATAGCACTGTCAGGGCTGGAATCCGAAGCATTTCTATACGTATACGATATAATTATCTTCGGATGTAGTCTGAAACATCATAATGCCAATTTAGTTAAAGTATTTGATAGATTACAAAGGTATAATTTGAAGCTAAATGCTAACAAATGTTGTTTTCTTAAATCAGAAGTAATTTATCTTGGACACTTGATAACTCCTTATGGTATTAACCACAATCTATCAAAATTTGAGGCAATAACCCAATTATCCAGTACCACTGAATGCGGATGAAGTTAGAAGGTTTGTTGCATTCTGACATAGCAAGTTGTTTGAATCAGTTACTAAAGAAAGATAGATAGGCATTTGAGACATTGAAATTGAAATTAATGAGCCCTCCGGTTCTAAAGTATCCAGATTTTGATAAACCTTTTGTATTGACTACTGATGCATCAGATATTGCGCTAGGTGCAATATTATCGCAAGGAGAAGTGGGTGAAGACAGACCAATATCGTATGCCAGTCGTTCGTTGAATAATCACGAGAAAAATAAGCCTTTAATAAAAAAAGAGCTTCTAGGTATCCACTGGGGTATACAGTTTTTCCGTCCATATCTATACGGTAGAAAATTTATTGTAGTGACTAATAACCGTCCACTAGTTGCATTATTTTCACACAGAAATCCAAGTTCCAAATTGACACGGATTCGTTTAGAATTGTCTGACTATGATTTCCAAATAATATATAAAAAAGGAATAAACAACACAAACGCTGATGCTCTATCAAGAAAAAAATTAGACTCAGTTATTTCAAAAACAATGATACCACAGAACAATGACGATAAAATGAAGAAATCGCTGGTGATAACAAGAAACATAAGGAAAAAGGAAATAGAAAAAGAGGAACAAGAAGAAAAAGAAATAGATAATGGTGAAAATAAAGAACATGGTCCTCCTGTCCTCCTGATCCTTATCAACTCATAATTTGGGAATGTACATCCAAAAGAGATATTAAAATAGCTAGAAAATTAAAATTTGTATTAGAAAAATCAAATCATGAATTTGACGTTGAAGACAATCTTGCTGAAACGGCCGTGAGATTTAGTGAAAATCCTAATTATTTAGATAATATGTTAGAGAAACTACCATTTGTATTAAGCAGACTGCAGTATAAGGAATTCGCACTAGAGAAAACTGAAGAAATATTCAAGAAAATAACCAATGGAAAAATGAAAAAGAAAATAAATGAAAGTAATGTAAGTAACGTGAAAATCCTTTTGTATAGAAATATTCAAAGAATAGACTGTAATAAAGAAAAGCAAAGACTAATAAAATTATACCACAATACACCATGCGGAGGCCATTTCGGTGTTGGAAAAACCTTAATGAAGCTGAAACAGAAATACATATGGAAGAATATGTATAAGATGGTAAAGAGTTATGTCTCTACTCCAAATTTTTAATATTTTTAATTAGGCTTAAGTTCATTAAATTTAATTTTCATTAAATTATTTTTATGAAAAAAGGAATTTTACAACATGAAAATCAATTAAAATTGTTCTTGATAATCTTTCATTCTTGACCGTGGCCGGGGCTCGAACCCAGGCCGGCAGGTTACCATGACATGTTTCGATCGCAACCACTCGATCTCCTCAGATGGATTTGCCGTTTTACACTCGCAGCCATCGACGGCTGCTGACGTCAATAGTCAAACATCAATCCTTAAACCAAATTGTATTTTAACCTTTGGTAGATCGAAGTTTGCTTTTTTTGAATGATTATCTATTTAAATTGATTTTACATGTTTTTTTTTCTTTACTTCTGTTTTTTCGTACTTTTGTCAAGAATTCTTCTTGAAGTCCAGAGTACTTTTTTTGTTTTTTTCCCTTTGTCTTTCCTTTTCTTGTTGACCTTTTTCAGCACAACTTGAAGGACAAATGAACACATAGAGCTCGTGCCTTAGCTTTAACAATAATTAGTATTGTGGTTATTTTGTTGAACTATTTATGGTTTTTAATCCAAATTTTTAATATTTTTAATTAGGCTTAAGTTCATTAAATTTAATTTTCATTAAATTATTTTTATGAAGAAAGGCATTTTACAACATGAAAATCAATTAAAATTGTTCTTGATAATCTTTCATTCTTGACCGTGGCCGGGGCTCGAACCCAGGCCGGCAGGTTACCATGACATGTTTCGATCGCAACCACTCGATCTCCTCAGATGGATTTGCCGTTTTACACTTGCAGCCATCGACGGCTGCTGACGTCAATAGTCAAACATCAATCCTTAAACCAAATTGTATTTTAACCTTTGGTAGATCGAAGTTTGCTTTTTTTGAATGATTATCTATTTTAATTGATTTTACATGTTTTTTTCTTTACTTCTGTTTTTTCGTACTTTTGTGAAGAATTCTTCTTGAAGTCCAGAGTACATTTTTTGTTTTTTTCCCTTTGTCTTTCCTTTTCTTGTTGACCTTTTTCAGCATAACTTGAAGGACAAGTGAACACATAGAGCTCGTGCCTTAGCTTTAACAATAATTAGTATTGTGGTTATTTTGTTGAACTATTTATGGTTTTTAATCCAAATTTTTAATATTTTTAATTAGGCTTAAGTTCATTAAATTTAATTTTCATTAAATTATTTTTATGAAGAAAGGAATTTTACAACATGAAAATCAATTAAAATTGTTCTTGATAATCTTTCATTCTTGACCGTGGCAGGGGCTCGAACCCAGGCCGGCAGGTTACCATGACATGTTTCGATCGCAACCACTCGATCTCCTCAGATGGATTTGCCGTTTTACACTCGCAGCCATCGACGGCTGCTGACGTCAATAGTCAAACATCAATCCTTAAACCAAATTGTATTTTAACCTTTGGTAGATCGAAGTTTGCTTTTTTTGAATGATTATCTATTTTAATTGATTTTACATGTTTTTTTCTTTACTTCTGTTTTTTTGTACTTTTGTCAAGAATTCTTCTTGAAGTCCAGAGTACATTTTTTGTTTTTTCCCCTTTGTCTTTCCTTTTCTTGTTGACCTTTTTCAGCACAACTTGAAGGACAAATGAACACATAGAGCTCGTGCCTTAGCTTTAACAATAATTAGTATTGTGGTTATTTTGTTGAACTATTTATGGTTTTTAATCCAAATTTTTAATATTTTTAATTAGGCTTAAGTTTATTAAATATAATTTTCATTAAATTATTTTTATGAAGAAAGGAATTTTACAACATGAAAATCAATTAAAATTGTTCTTGATAATCTTTCATTCTTGACCGTGGCCGGGGCTCGAACCCAGGCCGGCAGGTTACCATGACATGTTTCGATCGCAACCACTCGATCTCCTCAGATGGATTTGCCGTTTTACACTCGCAGCCATCGACGGCTGCTGACGTCAATAGTCAAACATCAATCCTTAAACCAAATTGTATTTTAACCTTTGGTAGATCGAAGTTTGCTTTTTTTGAATGATTATCTATTTAAATTGATTTTACATGTTTTTTTTTCTTTACTTCTGTTTTTTCGTACTTTTGTCAAGAATTCTTCTTGAAGTCCAGAGTACTTTTTTTGTTTTTTTCCCTTTGTCTTTCCTTTTCTTGTTGACCTTTTTCAGCACAACTTGAAGGACAAATGAACACATAGAGCTCGTGCCTTAGCTTTAACAATAATTAGTATTGTGGTTATTTTGTTGAACTATTTATGGTTTTTAATCCAAATTTTTAATATTTTTAATTAGGCTTAAGTTCATTAAATTTAATTTTCATTAAATTATTTTTATGAAGAAAGGAATTTTACAACATAAAAATCAATTAAAATTGTTCTTGATAATCTTTCATTCTTGACCGTGGCCGGGGCTCGAACCCAGGCCGGCAGGTTACCATGACATGTTTCGATCGCAACCACTCGATCTCCTCAGATGGATTTGCCGTTTTACACTCGCAGCCATCGACGGCTGCTGACGTCAATAGTCAAACATCAATCCTTAAACCAAATTGTATTTTAACCTTTGGTAGATCGAAGTTTGCTTTTTTTTAATGATTATCTATTTTAATTGATTTTACATGTTTTTTTCTTTACTTCTGTTTTTTCGTACTTTTGTCAAGAATTCTTCTTGAAGTCCAGAGTACATTTTTTGTTTTTTTCCCTTTCCCTTTGTCTTTCCTTTTCTTGTTGACCTTTTTCAGCACAACTTGAAGGACAAATGAACACATAGAGCTCGTGCCTTAGCTTTAACAATAATTAGTATTGTGGTTATTTTGTTGAACTATTTATGGTTTTTAATCCAAATTTTTAATATTTTTAATTAGGCTTAAGTTCATTAAATTATTTTTATGAAGAAAGGAATTTTACAACATGAAAATCAGTTAAAATTGTTCTTGATAATCTTTCATTCTTGACCGTGGCCGGGGCTCGAACCCAGGCCGGCAGGTTACCATGACATGTTTCGATCGCAACCACTCGATCTCCTCAGATGGATTTGCCGTTTTACACTCGCAGCCATCGACGGCTGCTGACGTCAATAGTCAAACATCAATCCTTAAACCAAATTGTATTTTAACCTTTGGTAGATCGAAGTTTGCTTTTTTTTAATGATTATCTATTTTAATTGATTTTACATGTTTTTTTCTTTACTTCTGTTTTTTCGTACTTTTGTCAAGAATTCTTCTTGAAGTCCAGAGTACATTTTTTGTTTTTTTCCCTTTCCCTTTGTCTTTCCTTTTCTTGTTGACCTTTTTCAGCACAACTTGAAGGACAAATGAACACATAGAGCTCGTGCCTTAGCTTTAACAATAATTAGTATTGTGGTTATTTTGTTGAACTATTTATGGTTTTTTATCCAAATTTTTAATATTTTTAATTAGGCTTAAGTTCATTAAATTTAATTTTTATTAAATTATTTTTATGAAGAAAGGAATTTTACAACATGAAAATCAATTAAAATTGTTCTTGATAATCTTTCATTCTTGACCGTGGCCGTGGTTCGAACCCAGGCCGGCAGGTTACCATGACATGTTTCGATCGCAACCACTCGATCTCCTCAGATGGATTTGCCGTTTTACACTCGCAGCCATCGACGGCTGCTGACGTCAATAGTCAAACATCAATCCTTAAACCAAATTGTATTTTAACCATTGGTAAATCGAAGTTTGCTTTTTTTGAATGATTATCTATTTTAATTGATTTTACATGTTTTTTTCTTTACTTCTGTTTTTTCGTAGTTTTGTCAAGAATTCTTCTTGAAGTCCAGAGTACATTTTTTGTTTTTTTCCCTTTGTCTTTCCTTTTCTTGTTGACCTTTTTCAGCACAACTTGAAGGACAAATGAACACATAGAGCTCGTGCCTTAGCTTTAACAATAATTAGTATTGTGGTTATTTTGTTGAACTATTTATGGTTTTTAATCCAAAGTTTTAATATTTTTAATTAGGCTTAAGTTCATTAAATTTAATTTTCATTAAATTATTTTTATGAAGAAAGGAATTTTACAACATGAAAATCAATTAAAATTGTTCTTGATAATCTTTCATTCTTGACCGTGGCCGGGGCTCGAACCCAGGCCGGCAGGTTACCATGACATGTTTCGATCGCAACCACTCGATCTCCTCAGATGGATTTGCCGTTTTACACTCGCAGCCATCGACGGCTGCTGACGTCAATAGTTAAACATCAATCCTTAAACCAAATTGTATTTTAACCTTTGGTAGATCGAAGTTTGCTTTTTTGAATGATTATCTATTTTAATTGATTTTACATGTTTTTTTCTTTACTTCTGTTTTTTCGTACTTTTGTCAAGAATTCTTCTCTACGTGTGATCGTTGTCAGAGAAATAAACAAATAAGACACACAAAAGAACCCTTAAACTCAAACTTAGCAATTAAGTTATTAAAATTTTAATATTTATTACAATGGACCATATACTTTGGTTTTACTCATCCGATTTTGAGGAGAATGGGAACTTCACTATTATAAGCAAAAAAATAAAAAAACAAGAGCGATCCTCCAATTTGTCATAAATGAGAGAGGCTGAAAATTTTTAAATGTGTACATTTGCGTGGCCGTTAGTTGTATGGAGAACTTTTTTTTTTATTTCTTATACTCTCCCCCTCCAAATCGGTTCAGTTTTATGTAAAAAAAAATACAAAAAAATTTCGTAGCGATAAGTTGTGTTTTAGGGAGGGCGTCCGCCCCTCAAAGTTTGCCATCAAGCCATTTATTCAAATGTAATTTGTTTGCGTATGACTATCTTCTAAAAACAACATTTTACAAGAATATTATATATGGCAATATTTTAGCTCTTCTAGTCAACAACATAAGCCTCCAAGAAAGTTTTTGCTAAGACTAATATCTTAGAAAATAATTAAGAAAATAATAACAAAATACCAAACATTTTATATACGTTTTATATATATAAAAAGGCGATTTAATGTCAAGTGACACAATTTTGAAATCGATGTCTTCCGATTTGGATGAAATTTACACCAAGGTTAGTCCTATTAGATAGTAGCTTACGCACAAATTTTCAACAAGATCGGTCAAAATGTTTCAGAGGTAGAGGTGGTCAAAGTTTGCCATACAGGTATTCTTTCTCATCCATGTAATTTATTACCTATTGGTGTTAGCAAAATTTGTTGCAAGTAGCTTAGATAGCTATTTAATCAATCTTTTTTAAAAATATTTTTTGGGTTTTTTTAAAAAAATTTTTTAATTTTTTTTTTTAAATTTAAAACTTTTTTTTTTATTTCTTTTAGCCAAGTGTTAAATTTAAAAAAAAAAAATTTGAAAAATTTTTTAAAAAAACAAAAACAATTTTTTTAAAAAGTTTGATCAAACAGCTACTTGGGACAAATTTTGCTTACACCAATAGGTAATAAGTTACATGGATGAGAAAGAACACCTGTATGGCCAAAATGTCAAACTTTGACCCCCTCTAACTCAGAAACTTTTTGACCGATCTTGTTGAAAATGTCTAAGCTAATGTGTCTAAGCTACTATCTAACAGTACTAAAATTGGTGTAAATTTCATTTAAATCGAAAGACATCTATTTCAAAATTGGGTCACTTGACATTAAATCCCCCTTTTATATATATAAAACGTAAATAAAATGTTTGTTGTTGTATTTGTTTCTTTGGCCAGAGTGATGAATTTATGAATGTTATTTTTGTCAAGCTAATAGGGCCTAAATTTCTTCAATGTAAATAAAATTCAATTTTTAATTACAATATTTTGTTCCCGACGTTTCGTCGATTGTTTGTCGACTTTTTCAAGGGATTGTCTATTTAAAATTATAAAACAGTAAAATAAGTACAATAATGTAACACATAAAACAATAAAGACTTACAATATGAAATTTAATCACATTAAAAAGTTTTAAATGTACCCAGGAGCATACAAATATAAAACATTATTTTAATATTTAAATACATACTACTTTAAACTTTAAATATGTATATCACAGCTCAAGTAATGGCAACAATATAACTCGCATTTATGTTGTTTGTGTCTTCCTTCAAATTCATTGTTCTCTTAATTTGTTGTTGTATTCTAAGGCTTTCAATTGTGTATCTTTTCCTTTCTTTATTTTCTTTATCTAAAATTTTAACATCATCGAACTTAATTGTGTGACCAGTATGTAGGATGTGTTGTGCTAGTGCTGTTGTCTCTTTTTTCCGCATTATGTCCATCTTGTGTTCTCCCATTCTTGTCTCCAGTGTACGTTTTGTTGTTCCTATATAAATAAGCTCGCATTGCTGTGTGTCGTTTCCTTCACATTGTAATTCGTATACAATGTTACTTTGTTGTTGTTTATTAATTGGCGCCTTTACTCTAGAAAAAATTGTGCTCAATGTCAAATTGGGTTTGTATGCAAAACAGATGTTTTTTGTTTTTATTGACGACCGTATGTTATTGTTATCGGTTAACCCAGGTATGTATTTTACACTGTAAAATTTTTTCTCTTCTTTTTCTATGTTTGCAGATTTGTTGTGGTCATTTCTGTTTTTATCCAATTGTTTAATCGTATTGTCTATCAATGTAGATGTGAGTTTAGTGGGGAAGCTGTTGTTTTGTTTTTATTTTCTTAATTATTTTCTAAAATATTGATTTTAGCAAAAAACTTTCTTAGAGGCTTATGTTGTTGACTAGAAGAGTTAAAATATTGCCATATATCATATTCTTGTAAAATGTTGCTTTTAGAAGATAGTCATACGCAAACAAATTACATTTGAATAAATGGCTTGATGGCAAACTTTGAGGGACGGACGCCCCCCCTAAAACACAAGTTATCGCTACGAAATTTTTTTGTATTTTTTTTACATAAAACTGAACCGATTTAGGGGGGGAGAATATAAGAAATCAAAATAAAAAAAATAACGGCCACCCTAGTGTACATAGTAAATGAAATAAAATTAACTTACATATCCTTTTTTAGGTTTAAAAAACGTTTAAGGCTCTCAAAGGAAGCATTTATTTACGGTCTTGGTCTATTAGAATTTGAAGGACACCAGTGTTGGCCGCAACGTTGTCGCTCCTGGCCTCCCAAAGTATTCAAAATTCCGTTGGCAACGCCTTTTTAATGGGTAAAAGCCAGAGTGCAATATGCAAAATAAGTAAGCGGGAAATATATCAAATGGAACGGAAATTATATGCCAAGTAGAGATGACTGTAAGGACTTTTACATAACAAAGTACAATATTCCGGGCGGTATGTAAATCTGTCAAGTGACCAAATTTTGAAGTCGATATCTTCCGATTTGGATGAAATTTGCACCAAGGATAGTCCTAATTAATAGTAGTTTAAACACATGTTTTCAACAAGATTGGTTAAAAAGAGTCTGAGTTAGAGCGAGTTTGACATTTTGGCCAAAAAGGTGTTCTTTCTCATCCATGTAACTTATTACCTATTGGTGTTAGCAAAATTTATCCCAAGTTACTTAGATAGCTATGGATGATGAAAGGATCAAGTTGAAAAAGTTTTCTGCCTCTACTCAATGCGATTTCATCCAAAGCCAAAAAATAAATCAGCAGCGAAATCAACAGCTGAACTTAGTGACGCCAAGAAAGAATTGCCAAAAGCAGAATATAAAGGCAATAAATAGGGAAAATGAAAGACTTTGTCTACAATAAATTAAGTGTAAAGCAGCGAAGGGCAGATAGAGAACATTGAATAAAAGAGAGTAAATAATTGGCTTACACTTAGAGAAATTTGTTGAAAGTTCTTCAAACTGTATGTTAATATGCAAAAAATGGAATTCAGTAAAAAACTTATGACATACATATAATCATATAATCCATCAAGTTTTCAATAATGGCAAAAAATATATATATGCATATAATCACTTTAAATCGAAAAGGTCGTAGTGACAACTTCACAAATAATTTTTTTGATTGACTATGACTTGTTATTAACAAATATATATTAAATATGTATAAGAAAGAAAGAAAAATCTTTACGAAAGAATTTTTAAACAAGCTGAAAAAAACATTTATAACCACAGTTTTATCTCAACACAATTAATATTTTACCAGTGTACCACAACAAAATTGCATAATTTGACCAAATACCAACAACAATCTGCTTCGTTGAAATTTATTAACCCTCCGTGCTACACATGTTTTGATTTTCCATTCAATATGCATTGAAAAAGGTCTGGCCAGACTAATGAGTAAGATGAAGGGTTAAGTAACTGAAAAAAAGTTTATATTTTTTTTTCTCTTTGGTATTTGTATTTAGGCTTGCCTTTGGCACTTTTTATTTATGAAAAAATGAATACAAGAAGTTCAGTTTGTGGGTATATTAAATAAGCGAAAACACCACCACACAAACACGTGTATGTGGTATACGGTAAACTTTTTTATATTTTGATTTCAATGTGAAAATTTTCGGTTCTTTTTCTTCTGACTTATAGGAAATTGTTTTTTATTTATTTTCCCTTTTTTAAACCTAATTCTTTTAAGCTAAAGTGTAGTATATTGAAACAAGTGTATGGTATTTTTGGGGGATTTTAAGAAATATATAATTAGGGAAATTTTTGCATTTGTAGCAGCCCTGGTAAAAAAAACACGATGAGTAAATTTAAAAACCCAAAAAACTTCGTACTCCAGGCAAGCCAGCGCCTACCGCTGGTGTAAAGCTAGTTTTGATATAAAAGGATATAATGTAATAAAGATTAAATTTTTTTGAGTTATTTATCTTTTTATTTGTACACTGAAAGAAAAATGCTTCATATATTTAATGAATCGCTTTCATAAAAAAATTTCATTGGTTAATACTTTTTTATACAATTATCAATTTTGGAAGGGGTTGTAGTACTGAAGATGCTGTGTTGAATGTAGTGCAGTTCATTTGTAGTGGGCTTGATAGAGGTTCTAGTGGAGTTGCTGGAATATTTTTTGATTTTACTAAATCTTTTGATTTAGTAGATCATGAAATAATGTTACAGAAATGAATGAAATATGGTGTTCAGTAGTGCGATTCACTAACTTTTAACGATCCGACAATTGTTATATTTGTCGACATAAATATTCGCTTGCAGTAACGATAGTGTGATTCAGTAACTTATTTTTAACGATTGTTTACAGCTGTTTTTTTGTAACATCTCTGTCTACAAAATGTTAAAAAAAAACGAAAAGCACAAAAGAGAATAAAATAAAAACAAATGAAATTGTTATTAACCCACCGTGTTACTCATGTTTTTTATTCAAAATGCATTGAAAAAGGGCTGGCCAGACTCATGAGTAAGACGAAGGGTTAATTTGTGATTTTTATATTTTTTTTTGTGAATTATCAAAAAGTAATTTCAATTTTTGGGAATACAAAATTTAAATTTCAAAAGATTTTGTTATTCGTGCTTAATTCCCAGTTTTTATTATTGATATCTGGCCTAAGCAACCAGTGAAATGCGCATAGGAATAGCTTATCCCATCAACAATAAATTTCAAGTGTTTTTATCAATAATAAAAACTGGGAATAAAGCACGAATAACAAAATCTTTTGAAATTTAAATTTTGTATTCCCAAAAATTGAAATTACTTTTTGATAATAAACAGGCAAGTGCACGGCCTAAAAAAAAACACTTAATTGACAACATCTTTTGTAAGTTCTTGTTTGTTTTTATTTTGTTTTTCTTAACCTACTTACAACTACAATTAATGTTGAGAGAATTTCAACTAATTGTAGTGGGGAATGTAAGATGAGATAAACCCACTGTTTATTGTTGATGTGTTTTGATTAAACTTTGATATTTTTACAAGTAGAACTGTTGCTATAAGTCTTATACGCTTAACAGTTTTATTTGGTTTAATATCTTTAGTTTTTCCAAAATCTTTATGGATGAAGTTTCCTGATGATCTGGCCTAAGCAACCAGTGAAATGCGCATAGGAATAGCTTATCCCATCAACAATAAATTTCAAGTGTTTTTATCAATAATAAAAACTGGGAATTAAGCACGAATAACAAAATCTTTTGAAATTTTTTTGTGAACTTTACATTTAGAATTTTGTTTTTGTTCTTAATTTGCTTTTTTTTTTGTAAATTTTAAATTTAGGATTTTGTTTTTGTTCATACATTTACATATGAATATATCTTTGTATGTATGTAAGCAATTTTAAACATAAAATACATTTTATCGATTAAATAAACACAACCTAATTATTGTCGCTAAAATAACGACAAAACAATTGCTTAAGTTAACAGCTGACTTTAAACGACAGCGAATATCGTTAAAAATGTTACTGAATAGCATATTCGATAGATGTTCGTTATATTTATTTTAACGATTCGATTATCGTTATAAAAGTTAGTGAATCGCACTACAGGGACGAGAACTTTTATTGTTTAAAAATTATTTCGTTAATAGAAAACAATATGTTAATATAAACTACACGGACAGTTTTCTTGGTTCTGTTGATTATGGTGTACCGCAGGGTAGTGGATTGGGCCCTCTTTTGTTTTCTATATATTTAAATGATTTAAAAAATCTAAGTTTAAATGGGCAACTTTTTATGTTTGCAGACGATGTGTGCTTGTTTTACCCCTACAAGTACGATTTATCACTTAAAACAAGAATTGAAAGAGATGCTGCTTTGATATTTGAATTTGCGCGATTAAATCGATTAGTTCTTAACCCTGATAAATTAATACGCTTTAGACCACATGCTTTAAGTATAAATAGTGATATCAACATGTTTATTAATGGAAAAGCTGTTTATGAAACCCATTCCGTTGAGTATTTGGGAATAACATTGCAAAGTAACTTGTCATGGGATTTACATATAACCGATTTGAAAAGGAAAATAGCTCCAGCAATTGCAATTTTATATAAATTAAAAAATAAATTGGATGTTAAATCAAAGATGATGATATTTCAATCTTTGATTCAATCGCATTTGAATTACTTAGCAATTATACATGCTTACAATAAAAATAACATTTCACTGAAATCGCTTCAATGCATGCAAAACAAAGCATTAAAAATTATTTACAAACTACCAATACTGTATTCAACTGTCACATTGTACAAAGAGATAAGCAAAACAATTTTACCAATTTATGGATTGCATGAGTATCAGGTGTTAATGTTTGTTTTTAAATGCATTAACCACATTGGTCACCAAAGCATAACATTTTCTCAACAGCAATTTAGTTTTAACACACGAAACAGAACAAATTTAAGAATTCCTCGATGTAGACTAGAAACTACCAAGCAACGCATTGATTACATGGGTGCTGTAAAATTCAATAATTTACATGCAGATTTGAAATCAATTAATCGAATTTCACTATTTAAATCGTCTTTTAAACAACACTTATTTAACAACTTTGAAACGCTTTTGTAATTTTTTATTTTTTTGTAAAACAGTTTTTATACTTATTTTTTTGTAATTTAATAATCTTAACATTAAGTTAAATCTTTTATTTGTACTTTTGACAATGAATTAATTTGCCAACTTGCCTCAATAATGCCTTACGGCGCTGAGGCCGATATTGAAATGTATTTTAAATATTTTGTACAAATAAAATTTTTTCTGTAGAAAAGTTTTTCTATAGAAAACAAACAAAAAAAAAAAAAAAAAAAAAAAATTAAAATTTTCATTGTCGAAATGGAATTTCATAGTTATAATGAAGTATTTTCGTCAAATCGCTTCATTTGATATATGAAAACTTAAGTTTGTTCAAGTTAAACAAAAAATTGTGATTGGGAACATAAAAAAACAATATAAAAACATAACTATTTTCATAAATTAATACAAAATTATAGTGTCCTTAAAAAAATGTTTAATTGTTAATTAAAAAATGTAAGATTTAATTATTTCATTACATCTAATGTAACATGCCATTAAATTTATGATATCAAAAATTTTTTTATAAAAGCAACATGTTTCAATAATGTAAAAAAAAATTAAAGGTATAAAAATATTTCGAAAAAGCATGCTTTTACAAATTGAAATTTTCATTATGAAACTGAAAAATGTCATTATAGTAATGAAACAAAAACTTTCAATCCATAAATATGTATGTTTTTAGTTTTCTTTAATATACATATCTACCTACATATAGTATGTAATAAGTAATGAACAAACAAATGTTCTCCTTTAAAAAAACACAACCTTATTTTAAACTGTTGTCAACCAAATGATGTATACGAAAAAGCTTGTTCTCTCTTTATGTCAAAGATGCCCAGTAGTGGCTGATATCAGCAAATTAAACTCACACGTATACTTACGCTCTTTTGCTTGATCGTCAATCAACCAATAGGAAATCAGCATGTTGAGTGGGAGAGACAAACTACACTTGCAGAACTTCTGTGTCTTATTTTACATTTTAATCGTCATCGAGACTGCTGTGAGTTAACAAAATGCTTTTGATGGCATGCAATGTCTTATTTGTCATAAGGCATTTAAAAAAACTAAGAAATATAATTTGAAAAAACATTTTGAAGATGTTCACAAAGACATGAATTATTTGCAAATAAATAAATTAATAAATACATTCACCAAGAGTATTACTAAAATATATACATTCATTAATTTTACATTTCCCTTTTGTTAAACAAAGAAACAGAAAAAAATGACAACACCCGCCACACATGTGCTTTCGTCGCAATCTCGTTGACGACTAAATAAAATGAATAGCAAATTGATTTCTTCCAGTGTTATTTCGTCACTCTCACCAATACTACTACCTTGGGCATCAATGCTTTATGTGGTCTTTTTTTATTATGCGTCAGCAAAAAAAAATCAACGTTGTTATTGTTGTTATGGGTCATTTAATCTCATATTTACACTCTTAATTGAGTAATGGCGGTAGGCTAGCTGGAATTGAGCTAGTCTATCAGCACCGAGAGTCTCTGGCGGGATAGATTCCCTCTGGTTCCTGCAGACAAGCGTAAAGCTTCGCGGGATTAGTTTAGAGAATTATTAAAAAAAAAACAAAAAATTAAAAAAATAATATAAAAAATATTTTTTTTTTTACTTTTTTGAAATATACATAGATCTAATGTAATGTTACATTAAATACATTTTAATGAAACAGGTTTCATTCATTCAACGAAGCGCTGCATAGGTTCCTTTTTAATGCAATTTTTCATGAGATTAATGTTAAAATTCATTGGTATTGTGAAGAAAATTCTTTCACTGTATTATTATTATTATTAGATATTATTATAATTATATATTAATTTAACTATTATTACAAATAATTAAAAAAAGTATTTAATTTGTCAACATTTCTATAGTTGGGTATGTTACATACCGTCGGAAAGGTTAATTTGTCTAGTTTCTCAGCATAAGTTTTATTTTTAAGGTTTTAGAAATGCTTTAACACAAATAGGAAAAATTTAAAATAGTGCATAAGCTAAAAATTAAAAACCCTTGTCTTGAGTTAGAAATTATTTTTTTTTATACATATGCCACTCGCGGCCCAAAAAACGACCAAAACTACCTTAAAGAAAAAGACATAAGCATAAAAAAAAACATTCCCGCTTAAATAAAAAAATAATAAAAAGTTTTAAATTTAAAAAAAAAATTTTTAAAAAACAAAAATTTTTTTTCAAAATATTGATCAAATAGTTTTCTAAGCTACTTGGGACAAATTTTGCTAACACCAATAGGTAATAAGTTACATGAATGAAAAAGAACACCTGTTTGGCCAAAATGTCAGACTTTGACCCCCTCTAACTCAGAAACTTTTTGACCGATCTTGTTGAAAATGTGTGTCTAAACTACTACCCAATAGGACTAACCTTGGTGCAAATTTCATCCAAATCGGAAGACATCAATTTCAAAATTGGGTCACTTGACATGAAATCCCCCATATGTAAATTTATGATCAATTGCTTATTATCTACGCTTTCAGTTATTGGATGAGTGGATGGAACGCATTTTGGTTTGCAACAGCCTACAAACCAGCATACGTTTCTTAACCGGAAAGGCTTTCATACTAGTTTAAATTAAAAGATCTTAAGTTGAATACCGTGTTCAGATATACCTTTTTTATTGAGTCAATATTCGGTTTATTGACATAATTATCTTTCTGTTCACATATACACAATTTAGCTAACTCAATTTATATTACTAATACCCTGCAGATAACGAGACTAGTCCATACATGCATGTAAAGAGTAGTCCATAAAGGAGTAGGAGTACTCCAAAACTACTCCAAATATATGGGTAAAAGGTGGTCCATTTAACATTACGATGTCCTAGGAGGGGACCATATAACCCACCGAAGTAGTCCCTAAACTACTCCATGGAGTACTAAAGTGGGTTAGTTTTAAAAGTACTCCATGTCATTACAGTATGGAGTACACTAAAGCGGTTGTCTAAGCATTTTTCATTTTTCACTAATCGCCTTTTATGGCGTGCCCTGTATTCTATTATTGCTATTATTAAATATATTTACTTGGTATTTTTAATTTGTTTACCTTTTTTCACAAATTTCACAAACTTTCACTTTTAAATAAACAATTAATAATGGACACCATCAGGGCTACCAATGTGTAATACTGTAAACTATAGAAAAGTATATATCATGCAGTTTTTGGCAGCACTGCATATTAATTTCTTATAACATGGTCCAAATTACAGTAGATTGTACCATGTTGTAAGTAGTCCATTTAAGCCACAATGGACCACGTAGTCCAATATTATCTGTAGGGTACTTACAACATTCAACGTAAACAAAAATGTACATGTATAAGCAAAATGTAAACCAGTTTTGACATCTTTAAGGAATAAACATCTGGCTTTTGCGACGACCTAATGGATTGGCATTTGTTTTGTAGAATTTCAGTTGCCAAATGTCCAAACCCTGTTTAGTAAGTTGTGTTATGCTCAATAAACACACTTGTGACAGGGTCGCATTTTAATTTTACTCAATATTTATAACAATTTCGTATTAATTGAGCAATAACTAGATTGAAATTTTATATGATTAATTGAGCTCAATAATGTCATTTATTGCGTAAAACTCAATTAAGGTGCATATCTTAACACGGTATAACGTTGTTTTTCTTTAGTAAAAACTAAAATTTGTTTTGTAATATATAAAGATATGCTACCACAAACACACAATTTTAGCCATTCATTCCAAATATGAAGGGGCCGCCCATGATTCATTTGTTTAGAGAGAATCGGTAGAAATAAATTTATTTGAGCAAGAATATAATAATAGTTTAAGGAATTTTTGGCTCTTAGGTAAAACAATTTCTTTCAGTTGTTTAAAATATAATGATGTACGTTTTAATGTGTATGGTATGTGAGTATATGGGTATTGACAGAGTTACGTCAAAAGAAATTAAAATGGGATCAAAAGCCACAAAAATCAATTGATCGGACCAAAACCCATTAAAATCGGACCAAAAGCCATTCAAATGGGATCAAAAGCCATTAAAATTTAAAACGATTAAAAAATGTTCTTTGTGAAAAAACACATTGATGATAAGCCCTTTTTGTGTCCGCCGCGTTTTCTCTTTCGTTACGTACGTGTGCACCCCCCATTGAAGCGAACTGAACAACATATCGCTCATTTACTATTACAAATTTTTATACCCACACCACAATAGTGGAGAGGTCATTATGCATTTGTGCTGATGTGTGTAACACCTTAAAATATTGGTTCTAGACCCACCTTAAAGTGTACCGATCGACTCAGAATCACTTTCTGAGTCGAACTAACGATGTTCGTCTGGCTGGCTGGCTGTCCATGTAACCTTGTGCGCAAAGTACAGGTCGCAATTTTGGAGATAATTTGATAAAATTTGGGACATACGTTCTTATTGGCAGAAGGACCAAGCCTATTGAAAATGGGCAAAATCGTAGAACCACGAGGGAAGATAGGGGGAAATTTCTTCCTCTTAGAAACTATCAAACAGATTTTAATGAAATTTAAAACATAGATCGACCCATATCTATATGGACACAAAAGGTATGCATTTTTTTAAAAATAGGACCACGAGGGGATATAGGGTCAATTTCTGCCTCTCAAACCGATTTTAATGAAATTTAAAACATAGACAGATCCATATCTATATGGACACATAAGATATACAGTTTTTCAAAAATAGGACCACAAGGGAGGTAGGGAGAAATTTCTGTCTCTAACAAACTTTCAA
The DNA here is from genome assembly GCA_963931875.1 of Pollenia griseotomentosa. Lineage (NCBI taxonomy): Eukaryota > Metazoa > Arthropoda > Insecta > Diptera > Polleniidae > Pollenia > Pollenia griseotomentosa. The sequence continues at coordinate 126,502,250 of OZ007561.1, read as the reverse complement.
ACCAATTTTAATAAATACTAAGCGAATGGACGCTAGAAAATATATGATATTTTTTATTTAAATTATTTAACATAAAAGTGAACAATTAAAACGAAAAATTAAATAAAGATAAATAAAGCAAAAATATATGCATATGTACGTATGAATGTTCATACATGTGTATGTATACATATTCTGTGCACAAACATTTTAGTTTAAATTTCTTATTTTTGGCGTTGTTGTAAAATACAATAAATAATAAAAACATTAAAAGCACAGTAAAACGGTGAAAAACAAAAACAATTTCTTGCATGAGTAAAAACAATGTAACAACAATAAAATTAAATGATAGAAATGCTTATGTGACAGTGCATGCCAACGAAAATAATGTTGAAATAAATAAAACAAAACAAAACAATATTAACTACCTAACGGCTAAGCCAATTTTTCGTACACGTTCCCTCTCACCCTCTTTATTTACACAAACGGTGGATAGTGACTCATTAAAAAAACTAAAACTAGATCTGGTAACAAGTGTTGCCAGGCCAACAAGTATTGCCGCGACGTCAAAAATAAATTTAGTGGGAAATGATACCATGAACCAAAACTCAAATGCAATGGAAAACCCCCCTGTAAAAAGTTGCCAAAAGCCTCAAGTCCAAGTTGGTATGGACAGGTATATAACAGTCCTTAAGCGGGGTCGCAGCCCTACCTCTTCAGCTGTTGCTTCGGCATCAAAAGTGCCATCTTTTGATAAAATAAATTCCCAAAATCGCTTTGCAATTCTGGAGGATGAATCCTCTGAAGCACCAAACGTCATAAGATCGTCCAAGCCTCCCCCGATATATCTAAGGGAGCATAACTCAAATGATCTAATAAAGAGTTTAATTTCGTTGATTGGTGAAAATTCGTTTTATGTAGCCGCAATAAAGCGAGGTAGCATAAATGAAACGAAAATCCAAGTGAATCATGAAAATGATTTTCGCAAAATTATTAACAAATTTGAGGCACTTAAAAAAAGTTTTTATACATACCAACTCAAGAGCAGTAAAGGTCTCCAGGTGGTGATTAAGGGAATTGATTCATGCGTAGACCCAGAGGAAATTAAAACTTTCTTAGAAGAAAAAGGCTTCAAGATAAAACACGTGGTAAATATTAGAAATAGAGACAAAAATCCACAACCACTATTTCGAGTAGAATTAGAGCCCGGCGACATTAAGTTAAAAAAAAACGAAACGCATCCCATTTATAGTTTAAAATATATTCTATACAGAAAAATCACAATTGAGGAGCCGCACAAAAAAAATGGACCTGTTCAGTGCTTAAACTGCCAAGAATTTGGCCATACAAAGGCATACTGCTACTTACCCCCTGTTTGCGTAGTATGTGGTGAGTTACACGGTACAGTTTCTTGCGATAAGTCTAAAACCGACCCCAACGTAAAAAAATGTAGCAACTGTGGCGGTAATCACACTGCCAATTATAGAGGATGCCCTGTATATAATATCGTCAAGCAGACGGTTGGACCGAAAACAAATGCCCCTCAAATGCAGGTTGCAAATCAAGTTATCACAAATGCAATTCAAGCCCCCCAGTCTAGTAATAACAGAACCTCTTATGCTAACGTCCTAAAATCAAACCATGAGCCAATGCAAGGTGCCTCGCCAAGTAATGATGAAACTCCAGTTTCTAATTTAAGTCGTTTAGAAAAAACCATGGAAACATTAGTGCAAACAGTTAATAATTTTACGAACACAATGGGTAATATGATGCAGGAAATTCTAAGAATGCAATCGATGTTATTGCAAGCTGTACTTAACAAGCCATGAACTGTATAAAAATTTGTTTTTGGAACGCAAACGGCATCCGCCAACATAAAAATGAACTAGAATACTTTCTTAAAAATAAACAAATTGATGTCATGATGGTTTCTGAAACTCATTTGACCTCAAGAAATACGTTTAAAATCAATGGTTATACACTATATGATACCAAGGACCCTCGAGATAGAGCTTGTGGAGGTTCAGCCATTTTAATTAAAACCCGAGTCAAACACTACCTAATGTTTGATCACCGCGAAGATTATCTTCAAGCAACGAACATTTGCGTTGAGGAATTAAATAGAAACCTAGTAATTTCATCGTTATACTCACCGCCTAGATTTTCAATATCAGAAAGCCAATACTGTAAATATTTTAAATCATTAGGACCCTGTTTCCTAGCTGCTGGCGATTATAACGCTAAACATACCTTCTGGGGGTCACGACTTATAACACCAAAGGGTCGTGTCTTATTTAACACAATTTCTAAAATGGATTTGAATGTGATAGCGAGCGGACAACCAACATATTGGCCTACTGATCAGCAAAAAATACCAGATGTCATCGATTTTGGCGTGGTTAAAAACATCCCCTTAGAAACGATTTATGTTGAAGCTTCCTTAGAATTATCTTCCGACCACACACCAACAATTGTTACTTTAATGAACCCCAATAGAACTGTATCTCCAACTGGTTACTTAGCGACGCCAGCTACACAAATCAATTGGCTAGAATATAAAAAATATCTCAGCACCCATTGCACAGAAAATATTCCGCTTAGTACACCGGAATACGTAGATCGCTCTATTGCCAATTTTGACAGTTTTCTGAAACTAGCTGTTCAACATTCCAGTATTGCCCCCAAAAAAACAAAAAATATTAAAATATATTCCACAGATGTCGAGCGTCTCTTGTCTGAAAAAAGGAGGGCTCGAAGAGAGTGGCAATTGCACAGATCCCCGTTACTTAAGAACTTACTAAAAGAGTGTACAAAAAAGCTTAGAAAGTTACTGCAGACTCAGAAAACGGCTTCTCTGGAAAAATATCTTAAGGAACTTGATGCAACCCCACAATCAGACTACTCATTATGGCGTGCAGCTAGAAATCTCAAAAGGCCAGTTGTCTCTAAACCACCATTAAGAGACTTGAATGGTAGTTGGGCAAGAAATGATGTTGAAAAAGGAAATCTGTTTGTTAATCATTTAAAAAACGTATTTACCCCAAACATATCTCACGATATTGCGGCCGAGTTACCACCTGTTGTTGCTAGAGCAGCTGTTCCCCTAAGATTTGAGATAAGAGAAATCGAAAAAGCTATTTGTGATTTAAACCCCAAGAAGGCTCCTGGTTTTGATAAGATCAGCAACAAAATGCTTCTGGAGCTACCCAGCATAGCAAAGAAAATTATTCTTTTAATTTTTAATGCTATTTTACGACTTGAATACTACCCTCAAAAATGGAAGGTCTCATTAGTTACGATGATACCAAAGCCAGGAAAAGATCACTCCAAAGTTGAGTCATATAGGCCTATCAGCTTATTATCTAATATATCAAAGCTGTTTGAGAAGCTCTTAGCGTCCAAATTAACCCCAATTTTAAATGACAATGGGTGTATACCTAACCATCAATTCGGTTTCAGACGAGAACATAGCACAATTGAACAAACCCATCGGATAGTAAACGCCATAAGAAAAGCCTTTGAAGAAAGAAAATATTGCTCCGCTCTCTTCATCGATGTCTCTCAAGCTTTTGATAAAGTCTGGCATGTAGGTTTGTTACATAAATTAAAGCTGAACCTACCGGTTAACACACACAAGCTGTTAGAAAGCTACTTGGTCGGTCGAAAATTTATTATTAAAGAAGGTGATTTTTTAAGTTCTCCTCAGACAATTGAAGCTGGAGTCCCTCAGGGAAGTATCCTGGGCCCACTTTTTTATCTTATATATACCTCGGACATGCCGACAAACAATTACACCCTAACCTCAACTTTTGCTGATGATACAGCTTTCCTAAGCGTACACGAGAACAGTCGTGAAGCATCTCGATACCTGCAGGATCATATATTTCAACTAGAACTGTGGTTAAAACAATGGAGAATAAAGGTCAATGAGCAAAAATGCGTACATATTACATTTACTTTGCGTCGGGAAACATGCCCCCCTATTAAAATCAATAATCAACTAGTGCCTCAACAATCGCATGTCAAATATCTCGGTATTCATCTAGATCGGCGTTTAACATGGAAATGCCATATAGAAGCAAAATTAACCCAAATGAAACTAAAAGCAATTCAAATTAACTGGCTTATTGGAAGAAATTCTGTTCTTAGTCTCGATTGCAAACTACTACTTTACAACTCTATTTTAAAGCCAATCTGGTGCTACGGTATTCAACTATGGGGCACTGCCTCGGCCTCAAATATCGAAAAAATTCAAAGGCGCCAAAATAAACTTCTTCGAATAATCACAGCTGCCCCTTGGTATGTTAAAAACTCAAATATCCACAAGGATCTCAATGTGCCACTGGTAAGGACTATTATTACGAAGTATGCGGTAAAATATTTAAAAAGGCTAGAGTTGCACCCAAATCCACTAGCTCGAAATATTTTAAATGATAGCGGCCACACTCACTTAAGGAGAAGAGACACTGCAGCACTTACCCATTAAGATGAGCGATAAACACATATATTAATGTGATACAGAACCCGTGATGAAGAAAATTTTTGTCTTGCACTGGCAGGACATAAAATAAAGAATTAGGATAAGATTTGATTAATTATTGTTAGTTCATATTTAATATATGAAGATTCAATAAATAAATAATGAGAAAAAAAAAAAAAAAAATAAGAAAAGCATTTGAAGAAAAAAAATATTGCTCAGCACTCTTCATCGATGTTTCGCAAGCTTTTGATAAAGTCTGGCATAAAGGCTTATTACATAAATTGAAGCAAAATTTACCATCAAACACACACAAGCTGCTAGAAAGCTACTTAGTCGGTCGTCAATTTATTATTAAAGAAGGAAATTTCTTAAGTTCACCTCAGCACATTGGCGCTGGAGTCCCACAAGGCAGCATCCTGGGCCCTCTATTATATTTAATTTATACTTCGGACATGCCAACAAGCAACTACACCCAAACTTCAACATTTGCAGACGATACAGCATTTCTAAGCGTTCAGGAAAACCGTTATGAAGCATCTCGTTACTTACAGCATCATATATTTCAACTAGAAATATGGTTAAGACAATGGAGGATAATGGTCAATGAGCAAAAATGCGTGCATATAACATTCACCTTGCGCCGGGAATCTTGCCCCCATATTACAATCAACAATCAAATAATTCCTCTACATTCGCATGTAAAATATCTCGGTATAAATCTGGATCGGCGATTAACGTGGAAATGCCATATAGAGGCAAAATTAACTCAAATGAAACTAAAAGCCATTCAAATTCATTGGCTTATTGGTAGAAACTCTGTCCTTAGTCTCGACTGCAAACTTCTTCTTTACAACTCCATCTTAAAGCCAATCTGGTGCTATGGTATTCAGTTATGGGGCACTGCCTCGGCCTCTAATATAGAAAAAATTCAAAGACGCCAAAATAAAATTCTTCGAATAATCACAGCTGCCCCTTGGTATGTAAAAAACTCAAATATTCACAAGGATCTCAATGTTCCATTAGTCAAAACTATTATAACGAAATATGCAGTTAAATACTTAAAAAGGCTCGAATTGCATCCAAACCCACTAGCACGAAATATTTTAAATGATAGCGGCCACACTCGCTTAAGAAGAAGAGACACTGCAGCACTTATCCAATTAGATGAGCGACAAACACCTCGATAAGTGAACAGAACCCGTGATGAAGAAAATTTTTGTCTAGCACTGGCAGGACATAAAATAAAGTATTAGGTTAAGATTTGATTAATTATTGTTAGTTCATATTTAAATATATGAAGATTCAATAAATAATATTGAGAAAAAAAAAAAAAAAAAATTTTAATAAAGTTTATAGAATAAATTCGAAAAAAAAAAAATGTTGAATCTATATCTATATATATAAAAGAGACGTGTTTGTTTGTAATCGCTAAACTCAAAAACTACTGCACCGACTTTGACCAAAATTTGTGTGTTTGATGTATGAGGTATGAGGAGTGTTTCTGTGGAGTTTCGTATTTATCCGTTAGATTGCACCACGTTTTTATATTTTTGTCATTTTCGTCGTAATCGCTAAACATAATGTTTTTAAAAATCACCAAAATGAAAAAACAAAATTTATCTATCTATATATATAAAAGAGACGTGTTTGTTTGTAATCGCTAAACTCAAAAACTACTGCACCGACTTTGACCAAAATTTGTGTGTTTGATGTATGAGGTATGAGGAGTGTTTCTGTGGAGTTTCGTATTTATCCGTTAGATTGCACCACGTTTTTATATTTTTGTCATTTTCGTCGTAATCGCTAAACATAATGTTTTTAAAAATCACCAAAATGAAAAAACAAAATTTATCTATCTATATATATAAAAGAGACGTGTTTGTTTGTAATCGCTAAACTCAAAAACTACTGCACCGACTTTGACCAAAATTTGTGTGTTTGATGTATGAGGTATGAGGAGTGTTTCTGTGGAGTTTCGTATTTATCCGTTAGATTGCACCACGTTTTTATATTTTTGTCATTTTCGTCGTAATCGCTAAACATAATGTTTTTAAAAATCACCAAAATGAAAAAACAAAATTTATCTATCTATATATATAAAAGAGACGTGTTTGTTTGTAATCGCTAAACTCAAAAACTACTGCACCGACTTTGACCAAAATTTGTGTGTTTGATGTATGAGGTATGAGGAGTGTTTCTGTGGAGTTTCGTATTTATCCGTTAGATTGCACCACGTTTTTATATTTTTGTCATTTTCGTCGTAATCGCTAAACATAATGTTTTTAAAAATCACCAAAATGAAAAAACAAAATTTATCTATCTATATATATAAAAGAGACGTGTTTGTTTGTAATCGCTAAACTCAAAAACTACTGCACCGACTTTGACCAAAATTTGTGTGTTTGATGTATGAGGTATGAGGAGTGTTTCTGTGGAGTTTCGTATTTATCCGTTAGATTGCACCACGTTTTTATATTTTTGTCATTTTCGTCGTAATCGCTAAACATAATGTTTTTAAAAATCACCAAAATGAAAAAACAAAATTTATCTATCTATATATATAAAAGAGACGTGTTTGTTTGTAATCGCTAAACTCAAAAACTACTGCACCGACTTTGACCAAAATTTGTGTGTTTGATGTATGAGGTATGAGGAGTGTTTCTGTGGAGTTTCGTATTTATCCGTTAGATTGCACCACGTTTTTATATTTTTGTCATTTTCGTCGTAATCGTCGTAATCGCTAAACATACTGTTTTTAAAAATCACCAAAATGAAAAAACAAAATTTATCTATCTATATATATAAAAGAGACGTGTTTGTTTGTAATCGCTAAACTCAAAAACTACTGCACCCACTTTGACCAAAATTTGTGTGTTTGATGTATGAGGTATGAGGAGTGTTTCTGTGGAGTTTCGTATTTATCCGTTAGATTGCACCACGTTTTTATATTTTTGTCATTTTCGTCGTAATCGCTAAACATACTGTTTTTAAAAATCACCAAAATGAAAAAACAAAATTTATCTATCTATATATATAAAAGAGACGTGTTAGTTTGTAATCGCTAAACTCAAAAACTACTGCACCCACTTTGACCAAAATTTGTGTGTTTGATGTATGAGGTATGAGGAGTGTTTCTGTGGAGTTTCGTATTTATCCGTTAGATTGCACCACGTTTTTATATTTTTGTCATTTTCGTCGTAATCGCTAAACATAATGTTTTTAAAAATCACCAAAATGAAAAAACAAAATTTATCTATCTATATATATAAAAGAGACGTGTTTGTTTGTAATCGCTAAACTCAAAAACTACTGCACCGACTTTGACCAAAATTTGTGTGTTTGATGTATGAGGTATGAGGAGTGTTTCTGTGGAGTTTCGTATTTATCCGTTAGATTGCACCACGTTTTTATATTTTTGTCATTTTCGTCGTAATCGCTAAACATACTGTTTTTAAAAATCACCAAAATGAAAAAACAAAATTTATCTATCTATATATATAAAAGAGACGTGTTTGTTTGTAATCGCTAAACTCAAAAACTACTGCACCCACTTTGACCAAAATTTGTGTGTTTGATGTATGAGGTATGAGGAGTGTTTCTGTGGAGTTTCGTATTTATCCGTTAGATTGCACCCCGTTTTTATATTTTTGTCATTTTCGTCGTAATCGCTAAACATACTGTTTTTAAAAATCACCAAAATGAAAAAACAAAATTTATCTATCTATATATATAAAAGAGACGTGTTAGTTTGTAATCGCTAAACTCAAAAACTACTGCACCGACTTTGACCAAAATTTGTGTGTTTGATGTATGAGGTATGAGGAGTGTTTCTGTGGAGTTTCGTATTTATCCGTTAGATTGCACCACGTTTTTATATTTTTGTCATTTTCGTCGTAATCGCTAAACATAATGTTTTTAAAAATCACCAAAATGAAAAAACAAAATTTATCTATCTATCTTCTATCTATCTATATATATAAAAGAGATGTGTTTGTTTGTAATCGCTAAACTCAAAAACTACTGCACCGACTTTGACCAAAATTTGTGTGTTTGATGTATGAGGTATGAGGAGTGTTTCTGTGGAGTTTCGTATTTATCCGATAGATGGCTCCACGTTTTTATATTTTTGTCATTTTCGTCGTAATCGCTAAACATAATGTTTTTAAAAATCACCAAAATGAAAAAACAAAATTTATCTATCTATATCTATATAGGTATATAAAAGAGACGTGTTTGTTTGTAATCGCTAAACTCAAAAACTACTGCACCGACTTTGACCAAAGTTTGTGTGTTTGATGTATGAGGTATGAGGAGTGTTTCTGTGGAGTTTTGTATTTATCCGATAGATGGCTCCACGTTTTTATATTTTTGTCATTTTCGTCGTAATCGCTAAACATAATGTTTTAAAATTTAGATGCATGGTATGTCACTAAATCTTTATCAATATACATTTATCAATTCAGCGGTAATTCACTTAAATACGCTAAAATCACCAAAATGAAAAAACAAAATTAATATGGTTTAATAGCCAGTTTTATTCCAAACATTTATGTAAATTTTAGTTTACCAAAGTCTATTTCCACTTCCATAAATATTTTTCAAATACGCGGTTAGGGTATCCAATAATTTTAAACAAACATGAAGAATCTAATAGCATTTGCTGGTAAGCAAAACATTTATTATAATTTTTTTTTAATGTTTTGAAAATCATACGTTCATATTTTATAAAATTTTAAATCTTTACTAAGGGCCAGCAAAGCGGACCGGGTCCAGCTAGTATGTATATAAAAAGAAGTGTACACTTTGATGTCACCACTAACTGTGAAAACAGGTCGACCCATTTCAACCAAAATTTAAGGGTAGGTTGGGGATAGTCTGTAGATGGTTTACGTGAAGCTTGCATGAAATCGGCCCAGTGGTTCCGGAGATATGGCATTTAGATTTCCCTATATACTCCCATACAAATAGGGATGAAACGATACGAGTAAATACAAGTACATATTCGATACTTTTATACAAGTACCAACTATTTTTGTAATCGATACTTGGACACCGAATACCAAGTAGTATCGGTAAAAAAATACTCGCTATCGGTCAAAAGTAATCGCTTCACTTTAAATTCTTAAACTGAAGCAGTGAATTTTAATAGTAAAAAAAATTATAAAATTTTTAAAAATAAAAAGGTGTAAAATAAAATTTATTTAAAATGGGACCACCAAAATCTCATGTCCCAAATTTTTAAGTACTCAAAAATTCCCATTCCAAAATTTAAATCCCCTTTTATTAAATTTATTCATTAATTATAAAGTTAAATTAATTAAATTTATTATTTTCAAGTGATGCCAACTTAGTACTTTTGGCATTATTTATGGTGCTTTTTGATGCCTCAAAACGCCAAAATTTTATCCATAGTGCGAAACTAAGAAAAATTTTTATATAAAAATGTCATTTTTTTATTATTTAATTTTAAATAAAAACGGTCACCCATCAACGCCGTAGCCTTTTTTTAAATTTTGGAGTTATATAATATTCGGCACAGACGAATGCAACTTTTTTGTGTTTAATTAAATTGTGAAAATGGTTAAGTGCTTTTTACGCTTTTGTTTGTTCGAAATAGTGCTTTTTAGTGCCTTTTTTAAATTTTAAAGTGCTTTTTGCTCTCAAAAAGTTGACATCACTGATAGTGACTGACATTGTCGGAGTAGTACTACCTTATCTGCAAGAAAAGGATCATTTATAAATGCTTGAATTGTATGTATTATTCATCGTTCGAACCGATACAAGTAAGTTCCGATACAAGTAAGTATCGATACTTTTTTCCCGATACTAAGTAGGTATCGATGCTTTACGAGCGATACCACAACGAGTAAAAGTATCGATACCTTAGAGGTATCGTTTCATCCCTACATACAAATATCAACAAAATGCCCCCCATTTTCGAATTACATTCGAAACGGCTTGACCGATTTTTATGATTTTAGTATGTGTGTGTATTAGGTAGGTATTGGAATAGGTCGTAAAGTATGTTTCATATCGCTAGAGGGCGTAAAATAGGGCAAGGGGGTAAAAGATCCCCCTTAATACATCTTCTTCACTAATCAACCGGTTTTCTTAAAACATACAGGCACTGACACATCTGAAAGGAAATAGGTAATAGGGCAAGAGGGGCAAAAGCTCCCCCTCTCTATGTCTTCTTAACTTCTTAATCGATTATCTTGAAATTTTGAAGGTAAATAGTGTAACATCTATAGCCTATACTTTTTATTAGCTAGGGAGTGAAATAGGGCAAGAAGGGTAAAAGCTTCCCTTCCCCAATCTTCTAAACTAATCAACCGGTTTTCTTAAAATTTGGCATGCAAACACTATTACATCTGAAAGAAAATATCGAATAGGGCGAGAAATAGGGCAAGAGGGTAAAAGCTCCCCCACCCTATATCTTCTTAATAATCAACCGATTTTCATGAAATTTCGCCGGTAAATAGTGTTACAGCTGGAAAGAACTATAGCCTATATTTTTTTTACTAAGGGCGAGAAATAAGGCAAGAGGGGTACAAGCTCCGCCTCCTTATATCCTATTAACTATTCAACCAATTTTCCTTAAATTTGGCAGGAAAATAGTGTTACATAAACTAAAGGCTATAAATTTTAACATTTACGGCGTAAAAAAAAGAAAAAAAGGGTAAAAGCACCCCCTCCTATACCTACTTAATTAATTAACCGATTCTTTTGAAAAGTTTATGTATTTTTTTTTTTAATTTTTCTCCGGTTATTCTACTTCGGCTATGCAGTGGTACACGATTGGTCGGTAAAAAAATTTATGGAAAACGAACAGAAATAAAGAAATAAATAGCTTTTTTTCATCGCCGATCATGGTATAAATGCTTTATTACTCTTTCTTTCGCTAAAAATAAATTATATGGCAAAACAACGTTTGCCGGGACAGCTAGTATAATATAAAAGTAACCTACGAAAGGAAATAATTCCCAGTTTCTGTTTATAAACATAGATTTATATGGACACATAAGCATGATGTGTTTTTAAATACTGTAGTGTAGAGTAACATTCAGTCGGGGTTGAACGACTATACTTTCTTTTGTTTTGAATTAGGTGATGAAAAATGTATTGAAGCAATTGACATGTGTTTAAAACATAATATTATTGTAAATATAGGTCCAAAGCACATCCTCTTAAGCCATGCGCGGAAATGATGCGTTTATCAAGGCAGACAATATGAACTCAGCTCTAACACTTCAGTTTGAACAAATTAAAGCAAAGATGTCTGAGTTTAAAGAAAGAGATTCCGGTTGTACGCTTATCCAAATTAAATGGCTGGAAATAAATATTAACAAAGCATAACCATTATCCGTATCCCAGTACATAAGATAGTATCGATAGTTATCTTTTCATTGGACTGTCGATAGTTTATTTTCGATAGCGATACTATCGTTGAAATCTTTTTTAAGAAAATAATCAATCACCACTATTGTGAATAACAAGTGGAATTTTTGTTCTCATGAAATTTTCATTTCCCTCGAAGGGAAAAAAGAAATCGTGAATCTCATGTGAAAAATTTTTCACGCTGTCAGTTCCAATGAATGTAAAAAAGAAGAAAGATTAAAAAAATTAAAAATCAATAAAATTTTTGTTCAAAATATACACTTATATATTTTAAAGAAAAGTTAAAATAATAAAGCAAAATATTTAGTATTGGAGGGATACAACGTTAGTTTTTTTTCACTTTTTAAATTTTGTGTACATAGTAAAATATTTTCCAAAATTATGCCACCACGTCTTTCGAAAGCTTCAAAAATCCGCAGACAATCGACTTGTTGTTTTGCATTTAATAATCGATTTATAGGAGGAACTACTTACATACATCTTCTGTTCCCTAGCAAAAATAAAGTGAGAAAATCTAAGGGAAATGTGAACAAATTACCAGGGAAAAATCTTTTCACGATAAGAGGAATTATTTCCCATCAACATTTTTTCAAGTTATTATTCTCATTTGAATTATTTTTTTTCATGGGAGTTTTTCATGATCGCAAATATGTGAAAAGGGGAATAATTACGAGGGAAAAATTATTCACGATAGGGGTGAAAATTTGTTTGTTTCTATCTAGCAACAACAAGCCAGCCGTCGTTGCCGCCCAGCTTAGCCAGCTGCGGGAGTTATATAGTCGGCTTAAGGACCAACCATATTTTCATAACCTTGCTTATCCTCATGTAAAATGAAAAAATTTTACAAGTGTATGTACCAGGTTTCTCAGATTATTTTTCACCTGAAGCACCAAATAGTATATCGATAATCGCCAACATTTAATAGTTTTAGATTTTAGGTAAAAAAAACTTCGCTAAAAATCGCCAAATACGAGGTTTATACAAAAAAGTATACTAAGCTAATTTTAACTTTATTAAAGTTTTCTATATATACCAACTGGTTTTCAAACTAAAATAAAAATTTGTAAAGCATTGATGGGTTGCTTCTATGTTAAATTGAATGCGGATATTTTCGCTCTTTTTTTTTGGTACTTTTTTAGTATGTCTATGGACTTTCGACAAAACAATTTACAATGCAACATATTTCCATATAAACAAACATACATATGTTAGATGTACAAAACAAACTAATCCATAAACACACAAAATGGAAATGTGAAACATATAAAAGGCTTTTTTTAAAATATATTTTTTTTTAATGTGCCTTGAATCATTGCTAAAATATGGAATTAAAAATAATTTTCATAATTATCTTCACCTTCACCTTCACCTTCACCTTCACCTTCATCAAAATCATAATCTTCATGTTATCATCATCAACATCGAAAATATTTAGCAGAATTAGCAAATCAATGCTGTTTGTGGTAAATTTAAATTATGTAGTTTTTTATCCGAAATTACTAAATCTTTTGTAGCTTTTTTTATTTTTGTACCAATCTATGTATTGTTGGGCACAAAATGTTCATATTAAAATAATCTAATGTCGCATGCAATAAATCATTAACATTTTTAAATCAATGGTTAAAAAAAATAACTTGAAAAGACCAAAATTGAACAAAAACATAAAATGTTAAATTAAGCCCCTGTAACTCTGTCATTTCTTGACCAATTTTCACTAGCAATCCATGGTTATTTTAGAAATTTTATAACCTTTCACTAAAAAGAAAGAAATACATAATCCTTTTAAAATTTTTGATTTTCAGTCACATCATCTTTTTTAAAAACACAAATACCGTTTATTTTGCAATATCTCAAAAACTGTTCTACTTTTGACAACTCTGACTTCATATTCGGATTCAGGGAAAAATTTTACATAAAGATTAGCTGTCAGATTTATTTGGTCCCGACTTTGTTGAAATTTTGTGACGTAGTGTAATAAATTAAACGAAACAAAACAGATAAAACAAGTTAATGTGTTTCACAAAATCTCAAATATTTTCAAATGGGGCAAAAACGGGCAAGATGTTTTTTTTGATTCTGCAAGTTGAAATACCATATTTTAAGAATATATAAAAAGTTTTGCCCAAGTATTCTCACAAACATTTTAAAAATCAACATTTCCTTAAAAAACTCATTTTTTTTTGACCAATTAAAAAAAAAAAATAAAAATACTTCCTCAATATTTTGATTATTGATTAATAAATTAGTTAAATACCTGAAGTTGATGGATCCATTAAAAAAAATAGTATTTTCGAAGAAACAATTCTCTCCAATCGCAATTAAAATATCTTGATTTTCACTTTTTAACAAATATTTCCAAATTATAAAATATTATTCAACTTCGGCAGCGTATTAAAAAAAAAAAAAAAACATAGATCCACAATTTTTACAGTTATTCGTGTTGAATTTCATCTACTTTTATATGATACCAAATACTTATACGAAAAACTAACTTTATTTTTGAATTAATCCTCCTTTTTGGTACTGTTCACCCCTCTGTGCGTCGTCTCACTACAAACACTTTTTAACAACGACATGGTCCATGCTTGCATTGCATTGGACCAGTCCATGGAGTAGCCTTGGAGGGCCGTACATTAAGGGTACAGCAACGTTCGTCTAACTGAGCCTTTATTGTTGTCGCTGACTGCAACTTGAGCTTTGTGAAGGCGAATTTAACAAACACCCAACTGTGTTCCAAATAAAAAACCCAAAATTTGTTTGTATAAATGTATGTGTTTATTGTATAAATGTTGTATGATGTTATGTATGTATGTTTATTTCTAAAAAATATAAAGTTAAAATTACAAAACGAATGACTTAAATAATTTGCCCACTCACCGCAGTATTTCTTCACAAACTGATTTCCTAAATCATTATAAACAGGCATAGAGCCACAATTTGATTTGTATAACACATAAGGAATAACTGTTTCCTTTAATAAAAAAAAACTAAACGAAACAATTCCTCTTCAATTACTGCGGGAAGATAAAGCACAAAAGAGAATGGGCAAAATATAACAATAACAAATGCACATAAAAAAAACATTTTAAATTTAAAAAACATAAGGGCATTCCATAATGAATGGCCATAAAAACAAAAGAAACAAATAAATTTGAACAATAAAGGTAATACAAATGAACGCAAATAATTATGAGCCATTTGGCGACATCCCCAACCCCGTGGATCGACCACGATTCACTACTCCAAATCAAGGACTGCAAGCTTGGACACGGGACGCTTTAGGATGCCAGTACTCGTTCGAACATCCGCACGACGGATGACGCCATCAACACCTTTATGTACCTGCTCCACACGACCTCGCCTCCAATCTTTACGGGACACAGCGGGATCACAAATGAGGACCAAATCACCAATAGCAATGGGCTTTGAATATTGACACCATTTGGAACGCCTAGTTAAAGTGGGCAAATATTCATTAATCCACCTCTTCCAAAAGTGGTCACGTAATTGACGTGATATGCGCCACTGCTTTCTTAACACAGCTGGCTTATCAGATATGGCACCGGCTGGGGTTTGCTCTGTATTAGGCGTTCCTAGCAAAAAATGGTTAGGGGTAAGTGGTTCTTCATCTTCGTGGCTTACCGGCAAATGAGTCAATGGGCGAGAGTTTACAATATTTTCCGCCTCAATCAGCAAGCTTTGAAAAGTATGTTCACGTGGCGATGATTCTTTTAAAGTTGACCGCAACACACGCTTTACACACTGGACCATACGCTCCCATGCGCCGCCTTCAGCTGGATTATATGGACAGTTGAATTGCCAGTCAATATTTTTTGAAGACAACTCATCTTGGATACGTGCCACATCAAATACTTCGCTGAACTGCTTAGAAACTTGGTCAGCACCAACAAAACTTTTACCATTGTCGCTCCTCAGCTTTGTTGGTACACCACGACGATTTATAAAATTTCGTATCGCAAGAATACGGGCATCAGTTGACAGATCAAATGCCACCTCAAGGTGAATGGCTCTAACAGTAAGGCAGGTAAAAAGAGCTACCCAACGTTTTTCGTGGCGACGACCAGTGGTAATTGTAACAGGCCCAAAGTAGTCCAAACCAGTATACGAAAAGGGCCGAACATAGGGCGTCAATCGATCCTTAGGCAGGGACCCCATAAATGGTGGCACCGGCAATGTACGTCGAAATCTACAAATAACACAATTAGAAATGCAACTACGTAAAACTCTTATAAGGCGTGGGATCCAAAATGATTTCCGGATTTCACTTATTGTAGCTTCAAAATTTTGATGTTTCATCATTTGGTGTACATGGGCCACAAACAATTTAGTAACAGGATGAAATGAGGGCAAAATTATGGGGCGCCTTGAATCTAAAGGTAACCAGCTGGCAGCGTCAACTCGGCCATAAACTCGAAGCAGTGAATTTTCATCTATATACGGCGACAGCGTATATAATTCACTACTTTTTTGTAAATGACCTTCATTTTTTATAATTTCAATTTCAGAACCAAAATTTTCTTGTTGGGCTGTGCGACAAAGGAACACTTCAGCAGATTTTAATTCGGCAGCTGTCAAACCATTTTCTTCACCGGGGATATATATCTTTTGGCAATGCTTTATATATCTATACACCCAGGCCACAGTACGTTTTAACTTGAGAAAAGTAGAAAATCTGCTAAAATCAATAGTTGCAGGTGTGTTGACCAATAAAGTAAATTTTGGGCGAAGTTCTTCATCACTTGGACCACTTGAGCTCATGGATACTGCCGCGGGCCAGTTAGCTTCATCATCATATAAAAAATCTGGACCCTTAAACCAACGAGAATCATTAGAAAAATCAACCTGGTTTTTTATTCTTGTTGTTTCATCGGCGACATTAAGATTCGTTGGAAGCCACCTCCAATGAGATGGGCTGGTAGAATCTAGAATCTCAGTAATTCTATGGGCAACAAATGGTTTGTACCTTCGGCTTTCAGAACCAATCCAACTTATCACTGTTGTAGAATCACTCCAGCAAAAAATACGTGAAACCTTGAGCGAATGCTCCTTCAAAATTGTAGCCATCAAACGAGTTCCCAAAACAGCAGCTTGAAGTTCAAGTCTGGGAATAGTCATCGATTTTAGTGGGGCACATTTTGTCTTAGCGGCAACAAAAGACAACTGAATTTTGCCATCAGCACCCATGGACCTCAAATATGATACGGCACCAAAGGCGTCTTCACTGGCGTCGACAAACACATGTAGTTCCAGGCGAGAAGGAACGACTTTGCCAAAATAAAATCGAGGCACATTAACATTTATAACATTTTTCAGCTCTTGGCGCCAATTATTCCATATTTCGGCTACTTCACCAGGCAATGGTTCATCCCAACGTACATCGTGTCTCCATACTTCACGCATTACCAGCTTGGCTGTTATCATAAAGTGGCTCAAGAAACCTATCGGATCAAAAACGGACATAACCACACTCAATAACTCACGTTTTGTAGGATGTCTTTTGCCTTCCAGGACCTCAGCCTTAACATTATGGAATTTTAAATTGAACCTGAAAGTATCATCTTTTGGTTGCCAATACATCCCAAGAACTTTTTCTGATTGCAGCTCGCTGAAATCGCTGGAAAAATTTACCGGCTGGTCCACAATACCATTAAGAGCAGCAACAACTTCAGAAGAATTGGATGAAAAATTACGAATTTCAAACCCAGCTGATTTATGAATTTCCCAGACTTCTTTGGCAACTTCAATGGCTTTTGATGACGTAGGAAAGCTATCCACAAAATCATCAACATAATGATGATCTATTATGGACGTAACGGCACGTGGATATCGATCACGAAACTTCAGGGCGTTGGTTTCTTTGACATAGTGGGCAACACAAGGCGAACAAGCAGCACCGAAAGTCATCACAAGCATTTCATAAACGTCAGCTGATTGATTTTCATCATCACGCCACAAAAATCGTTGGGAACATCTGTCTTCAGGAGCAACTAGTATCTGGTGGAACATTTCTTTAATGTCCCCACAAACTGCAACGGCACCAACACGAAAATTAAACAAAATTGTTGGCAAAGGCTTATATTTCTGCGGGCCTTTAAGTAGATTTGAATTTAATGAAACTCCTTCAACGGATGCGGCAGCATCAAACACCAAACGAATTTTGCCAGGCTTATTTGGATTGACCACTCCAAAATGAGGGAGATACCACGTTCTAGGGCAGGCATCAGAGGCTTCGCTGGCCGACAATTTGCGTACATACCTCTTGGAAACATAGTCTTTAATGATGCCTTTATATGCGGTACCAAATTCAGGATTTCTTTTAAATTTTCGCTCGATACCAATAAGCCTGTTTAGAGCCATGGAGTAACTATCGGGCAGCACAACATCATCACTTCGCCATAAGAGCCGAGTTTGAAATCTTCCATCAATAATTTTTGTACCAGCTTTAAGCATATTTGAAGCACGAATATCATCATTTGATTCTATGACTGGCAAAACTTTTACCCCAAAATTTTCTGTTTCAAAATAATTTGCCACCAAGTCATAGAGATTCTGTTGTGGCTGAACAGAGAGCAAACACAAATTTGGATTAGAGGGCCTACCTTTCATTTGACCAAAGACGACCCAGCCTAATGGGGTGCTGGCTGCATAGGGACCACTTTCTTCCAGCGGCACAATTTCATCTGGAAGACCTAGATGGCAATGGTCCAACCCAATTAGAACCTTAGGAACCACATTATTATAAGATTTGATTGGCAACTCAGCATGGCCACTCAAATCAACGTTAAAGCTTTGCGCCGGCAACTTCAAATTTGAAACTCCATAAACATTTCGAAGGGCGTACTTTCTTTGCCTACCAATACCACTTACATGCAGATTTACGACAGTAGCCATTTCTTCCGATGCATTTCCAGCATACCAATGTAGATTTAATTTAGTTTGTTTGCCTTGGAGACCCAGTTGTCTCACCAAGGAACTGTCCACCATAGTAACCGACGAGCCTTCATCCAACAAAGCGTATGTTTCAATTTTACTATTGGGACCATACAACACAATTGGCACCACACGAAACAGCAATACACCTTTGTCGGCAGTACTGGATACACAACTAAGAACAGCCTCGTTGTCATTCGTTGAACCACTTGTACCAGCTGATTCAGAATTCAATTTATTTTCATCAATATTTACCTTTATATTGTCATGTAACAATTTATTATGTTTTCGTAGGCAACCATCTACTGGGCATTCTTTTCGACGACGACAAGAACTACTTGAATGGCCACCATCAAGACAGCAAAAACATAACCTCATTTTTTTTACCTCAGTCCACCTGTTGGGCACACTTAATGAACCAAATCGTTTACATTCAACAATTTTATGACTGCCACGGCACATAGCGCATTCGATTTGTTTACGTTGACCATCAGCGGCATGGAGGACAACTTTTCGTTTTGGTTCACTGTGTTTATTACTATTTGTGCTTTGAACAATTCTTATCAAATTAGCGACGCCATTAACAAAATCGCTAAAATCTAAAACAGTTGGGTACGGCTTAATTGTTGATGCGTGTTTGGCCCAGTCCAGTCGCTTGCTCATGGGAATCTTCCCGACCAATTCTTCCATCAAGGTGGGATTCGCCAAGTGCTGTTGCCCATTAGCAGTTTGTAAAAAGGCGGAAAGATTCTGCACTTTTATGGCACTAGTTTATCCAGGGAATTTTCATTAATTGGCGGATATTTTTTAATTGGTGCAGCTGGGACCGAATCAGCATTTCTGGGCGACCATATTGTGCATCTAATTGTTTAATAACCATACTCACATTATTGGCATGGATAAGCAACGCTTTCACACTATCGCGTGCATCACCTTTCAATGATTTTTGGAGCCTTAAATTATTCTCAAAATCACTATATTGATAGTAAGTAGTGGACTGATTAAACGCCATTAAAAACATAGGCCAATCTTCAGGGGAGCCATTAAAATCAGGTAAGTCTATAAGTTTTTTATGTATAGGCATCGAACCACCATTTTGAAAAATTTGATTATTAGGCGGCATCATATTAAAATATGGTGGTTGCCTTTGATATGCACCAGAAAAATTTGAATTTGTATCACTAAAACTTACACTTGAAAATGGCGCCTGATTTTGGCGTTCAGCAAAGTTATTGTTGACTGCGGCAGAATTATTGTTGGCAGAGGCAGCCATATTTGTAGCTTCACTTATACATGATGCTGGCGCCAAAATATTTGATGGCTGCGGCAGAGCATCCGTAGAATTTGGCGTTCTATTTTGGCAAAAGGCAGCATTTAACGCGTTTTGTGCACTTAGCAACTGGGCCTGGAGCATACTTATCTGGTTTTTATAAAACTCCATATCATTACCAGCATTTGAATTCGGTTGGAGCAACGGCGGCGTCACAAAAGAATTTTGGTTCAAATTTTCACTATAAAATTGTAGGTTAGGCATCGACATATTTTGACGGGAAGCAGTAGTGGTGGTTGTAGCAGCAATGGCGGGTGTAGTGGCATACGTTGTAACAGCAGCGGTGGTAACGGCAGGCAAAAAAGGCATTCCAGCGGCAGAGGGAGTAACTTGTTCAACAGATTTTGTTCCGGCAGGCAGGAAACTAGCAGACACTCCAGCGGCAGAGGGAGTAATTTGTTGTACAATTTTTTGTCCGGTAACGTTAGAACCAGAGGGCACATTAGCAGCAGATGATGAATTTTGTGGCATAATTTTTGCAGGCACTCCAGCAGCAGAGGGAGTATTTTGTGGCGTATTTTTTGTTCCGGCAGCGGAGGAACTAACAGGCACTCCAACGGCAGGGGAAGTATTTTGTTGTTGCAAACTTTTTGTTCCAGCAGGCAAAGAACCACTTAAATTTTCATTACCTGTTGACTGTAGACGAGGACTTCTTCTTGAAGGCGAGCGTTGCATTATTGACCACAAAGAGCCACAAGTTTTACTTGGAACACAAATAATCGCACCAAATTTTGAAATAAAACGCTTCAAAAATGCGAAATAAAATTTGTCGCTGACTGCAACTTGAGCTTTGTGAAGGCGAATTTAACAAACACCCAACTGTGTTCCAAATAAAAAACCCAAAATTTGTTTGTATAAATGTATGTGTTTATTGTATAAATGTTGTATGATGTTATGTATGTATGTTTATTTCTAAAAAATATAAAGTTAAAATTACAAAACGAATGACTTAAATAATTTGCCCACTCACCGCAGTATTTCTTCACAAACTGATTTCCTAAATCATTATAAACAGGCATAGAGCCACAATTTGATTTGTATAACACATAAGGAATAACTGTTTCCTTTAATAAAAAAAAACTAAACGAAACAATTCCTCTTCAATTACTGCGGGAAGATAAAGCACAAAAGAGAATGGGCAAAATATAACAATAACAAATGCACATAAAAAAAACATTTTAAATTTAAAAAACATAAGGGCATTCCATAATGAATGGCCATAAAAACAAAAGAAACAAATAAATTTGAACAATAAAGGTAATACAAATGAACGCAAATAATTATGAGCCATTTGGCGACAATTGTTGTTTCAATATATGTACATATTTTCCCGAACGAAAATTTTTATTTTATTTTGGAAAAGTTACATTCAATACACATTTATTTTTTTGCATTCTACCCAGTGCACATTATTATTCTTAAAATTTTGAAAACTCATATGCAATCGAAAATAAATTTAAAAATAACAACTTTATTAGTGGAGATCCGAAGGTTGTTATAAAAATGATATTAACCCGAATTATTGCATACTGTACCTATATTTTAATACATATTTGAAAAAATTATAGCTTGTGATAAGAAAAATGACGGAAAATCTAAGAAAGATTAAACTTCATTCCAAATTTGGAAAATTGTATTTCCTTTAATTTCAACATGGAAACATGCGGTAAATTCTTAAAAATTAAATTAAGAAATTCTTCAAAGAGTTCGATACTATCAATAGTAGCTTTAGTTTGTCAACAAACTATCGGAATATCGAATGTTGCGACTATCGATAGTTTGCCAGCTCTACTGTCGAGCTAATAGGAAAACATCCCTCCAAGCAAGTGGTAGAGTATTTTTCGATTGTCTACCAAATTTTAACTTCTTCGTTTAATTTGGTAGTTAAACAGTAGATTTTGCGAAATTAAACAACAACAAAATACGTTAGAATCGAATTATGAGTTCTTAAATTATACTTTTTCGTAACTTTAAGGAGTTGTTCAGATAATTGTAATTAGGCTTTCCAGACGTACTGTTTTTAGCAGTACGCGTACTTTTTTTTTTACTATTTGAACTTCTTTCTGCTTAACCATTAAAGATGTACTCAATTGTACTTTTTTTAGCCTTTGCACTTCATTTTGTAGTCTTGGGCTTAATCGTTCATTTGGGTGACCGGTCATTATCGTTCAGTTAAAAAAAAT
This sequence comes from Pollenia griseotomentosa, assembly GCA_963931875.1. Lineage (NCBI taxonomy): Eukaryota > Metazoa > Arthropoda > Insecta > Diptera > Polleniidae > Pollenia > Pollenia griseotomentosa. The sequence goes on along the minus strand of OZ007561.1, from coordinate 126,479,929 downwards.
TAACTAGTTCGTTCTTTTCGTTCACTCGGTCTTTTGTGTCAGTCGGTCTTTTGTGTCAGTTGGCATTTTGTGTCACTTGGTCTTTTGTGGCTTTCGTTCAGTCATTCAAAATTGATCCGTACAAGAAATGCATAACCAAAACTAAAAAAAAAACTTATTTACTAACACACTTGCAACAATTTAACATTAGTGTTTCTACTCTAACATGTGTGTTAGAGTAGAACAACTAAAAACACTTTCTAAAAATGCCAATTTTTTAATATATTTTTGTCATACGCTTGATAAAATTTGTGAATTGCTTTAATTTAATATTTATTATTGGTGTTAAAGAAAAAAAATTATATTTGTAACTAGATTGTAACTATGAAGAAAAAGTAGCACCAGCAAACAGCTGCTAGTGGTTAAGGAGGACGTACTGATGGTGGCTTCAGAGGATGCGGTGGTGGATTCTCTGGAAACAACAGTGGTCATGTTCGAAGCGATCGTTTTGAAAGGTGGTGGCTTTGGCCAGGACAATCGCTTAAGATTTGTCCTGATGACTTTTCAAGTATGTATTTGATTTTTTGGTCTCAATCTGTTAACAATAAATTAAATGGTCACACGTACGTTTACCTCCATTTCCAGACCCACGCAAGAAGTGAAACGTTACCAAGCAGCCACAGAAATAGCGATAAGTGGTACCTTTTTTTCTGAAGCCTAATTTCCTGACTAATAATTGGATTATAATTGTTTCAATAAAAAAATTTTTATTTAAAATGAAAAATAAAATAATATACTATTTTTTATAAAGGTTAGTACTAACCAATTTTTACGTTATGAATAACTAGTTAGTGCTAACCAATATTTACGTTATGACTAACTAGTTAGCATTAACCACTGTTTTGGTTATCATTGACTAATAAAAAGCAGCAGAGTAAGCAGCACAGATATATGTTCCGTAGTCGAGTGGAATTCATTAGTTAGAAAGAGAGGCAAAATCACATGTCCACAAGAGTTTCGGTTAGTTTTTTCATTTTTCTCTTAATAAACTAATAGAAACTTTAACCAATATATTGGTCAACACTACCGGTTATATAACTAGTAAAATAACCGGGTGTCTTCTTGTAGGGATTGAATACGGCAATGTGTTAAAAGAAACAAGTATAGCATACTTGTATGATGCTACACTCAAAATATTATGTAGGTAAATTCAAAAGAATATTAAGTTTGAATAACTGAAAATTTAATAAGAAATGGGAAAATCATTTCAAATAAAGGAATTTTAGGGCTATTTTTTAATGTTTATTTTAAAACGGAGAAATTCTTTAAAAATGAATTAATTTTTCTGTTACTTTAAATTTAAAATATACAAACTACAAAAAATACATTTAAAGTTTTTTTCAGTTAATTTTAACTCAATTTAAATTACATACTAAGAAAGCTTAAACAGTATTTTTACCTGTCATTATTACCTACCAAATCAGCGAAACATTTTTGTTTTTTATTTATGTGCACATGTATGTGCGTATGTAATACTGGGTACACACAATGCAATGCATTTACGCAATCTAGCACATTAAATTCATTTTCATTCATTCCAGATTGCATCAACATCAAAACGTATTGATATTTTGAGATTGCATTGATGTAGATTGCATGTAGATTGCACTGTGTGTACCCAGCATAAATAATAAAATAATTTAAAATAACTTTGCAGTTAAGCATTTCAGTTTTATTTTATGCATAAAAAATAACTGAACATATTTGTTTTTGGAACAACATGAAGAAACAGTTAAAGAAATAGTTTAATTATAAAATAACAAAATTTTCATTAATTTTAAACTTTACGGAAAATGATTTTAGTAAATTACACTCAGTTACTGTACAAATTTTTGAGTGTACATAAGAATAGAAAACAATAAACGCAAGTCAAATTCGCAGTTGTTTTTCGTTTACTAAACAACTGATTAAAAAGAAACAATACTTTTATGGTGTTTATGTTATACCAATATACTATACTTGTTTCTTCTAACACATTGCCAGTGGCAATCTGCCACATTGTTTTAAAAATTTCATAGTACAATCTGGGCTGCCATATGTAGTAATTTCTCGCTAAACGTGGCGATTTCAATACTTTTTTGGTGTTCTTAACTTCTATTTGCTCAGGTAACTTTATTTACCTGGGGTTTACACGTGAAAGTACTTTCGTGCAAGTAGACTTATAGGTATTATCAACGAAAAATTTAAGAAACAGCCGATTGGCTGAAAGTACAAATATTATGTGTGTGTTAGTAAAAAAGTGTGAGTGTATTGCAACTTTCAAGAAATTGGCTTTCATGTGTAAGTGCTAGGTTAACAACATTTTTTGCGAGGGCTTATTCAAAGTAAGACGTTGTAATAAGTCCGAAGTTTTGGCTGAAGTGCACTTTACGGGGCGTACGAAAAAAAAATATAAAAAATATGCCACCCGATCCAGAATTAAAAAAAAAAAATACCAAAATTAATATTTAAGGGGGCTGAGGCCCGTGGGGACCCCTGGGTCCAAAAAACCGCCCCGCCAAATGAATAGTATGTGTGGGTACTCAAATTAAAGGTAATTGTGCAACAAAAACGAAAATAATAAAATTTTGGGTGGGCGGCACTTCAAGGGCCCTCTGGGGCAAAAAAAGTTTCCCCCCCATAACACTTATGTATATCTGTGTGGGTACTCAAATTAAAGGTAATTTGCTCACGATTGCCAAGATGTATTTTGTTTTTGTATTCGTTTAATATTTTCCACTCTAGGTTAATTTATGTATCTTTTCTAGGTATGCAGAGAAGTTTTAGTTAGCGAAGCCGGTCTTTGTTATACCATAGAGGAGAAAATCCTTTTGCCCGGCCGAAGGCCGGCTATGCAGAGAAGCTTTAGTAAGCGAAGCCGGTCTTTGTTATACCATAGAGGAGAAAATCCTTGCGTCCGGCCGAAGTCCGGCTATACAGAGAAGCTTTAGTTAGCGAAGCCGGTCTCTGTTATACCATAGAGGAGAAAATCCTTGCGACCGGCCGAAGGCCGGCTATACAGAAAAGCTTTAGTTAGCGAAGCCGGTCTTTGTTATACCATAGAGGAGAAAATCCTTGCGCCCGGCCGAAGGCCGGCTATACAGAAAAGCTTTAGTTAGCGAAGCCGGTCTTTGTTATACCATAGAGGAGAAAATCCTTGCGCCCGGCCGAAGGCCGGCTATACAGAAAAGCTTTAGTTACAAAAAAATAAAAAAATCCCGCGATTTTTATACAACATTAAAAAAGCCAAATAAAAACAAAATATTTACAATCGTTAGCAAAATACCTTTCATTCGAGTACCCACACATAGTTATAAGGGTGGGAGGGGCAATTTTTTTACCCCCCAGAGGGACCCAGAAGTCCCGCTCGACCTAAATTTTATTAATTTCGTATTTTTTACACAATTACCTTTAATTTGAGTACCCACACATACCACTAAGTAGGCGGGCCGCTTTTTTTGATCCATGGGGTCCCAGGGGCCTCAGCCCCCTTAAATTTTAATTTTGGTTTTTTTCTTTTTTTATTCCAGAGGGGGTGCAATTTTTTTTTTTTTTTTTTTCGTACGCCCCGTAAAGTGCACTTTTGCCGAAGTTTTTTCATATGTGTCGTTATCTAACTACAGCAAATGTTGAGCGCAATTTTTCAAAAATTTAAACAAAAATAATGTAAGAAAATAATTAAAAATTTAAAATTTATGTGGTATTTTAAGTACAGAAGACTTTTAAAAATAAACAAAAAATAACAGCGATTGCACAAACTTTTAGCTATCAAAAGAATATTACAAAAACAATGAACAAATAGCAGATGTGATTATTATTATTCATATGAGTTATTTTTTCAAAAGATATGATAATATGAATTTTAATTTTTGTTTTTATTTTATAAAAATTAGAAGTAAAAAACCTTTAAAAAAAAATTACTTAAAAACTTTTACTGCCTGTTTTTAGAACTTATACAATTCTGTCACAGAAATCAATTCCGATCGAAAGTGATTTCGTTTTGTATGAAACAAAATACGAAATCACTTCGACTTTCGATCAGAATTGATTTCTGTGACAGGCCTGATAATGTAATTAATCAATTTATATGATATAAAAGCATGTTGCTTGTCAATACATTTTAAATATGAAAGCTTGTCGCGAGATTTAAGTACTCGTATTTACTTCATTTGAGAATTTTAATAGTTAAAATCAATCACATCAACTGTCAATTCCACCAAGTTCAGTTATAATTGTGGACGAGAAGATAACAAAGTAGATAACAAAGTAAATCTTGTTTCACTCAAAAGAAAGAGAGCAACAAAATATGTCTCTCAACCTGATTAAAATTGAGTATTTCCGGCTGAGCAGAACAAAATTTAGGTGAGGCCAAGTTAAAATAGTGAAATATTGTGAATAGGTATGGCAACTTTAGCCACTTTATAGAGAATAATATCTTCTTCTTGTTTTCGGTGTATGGGAGAGTTTTCGGCTTTTAACAAGATAACAAAGTAAAACCGGAAATGTTATTTAAATAATAAGTAATTAAAATATTGCGACAAGCTAATAAATTTAAATTAGTTTACAAATAATTGTGTTAAATGGATTCCTTTAGAATATTATTTTACTTTATAATTTCCTAACGATTTTTATTTTTAACAAAGTTAAAGAAATCACTGTTTTGGCTAAAGGGCCAAACTTAGGACTTCCTCCTAAGGTTGGCTATATGTGGCGTATAGCAGGGTACTTAAGCTTCATTTTGGTGTATCATTTTTATTTCCCTAAAGTTTTTTGTTGAACAAAGTTATAAAAAATTACTTTCTAATAAATTTCACTCATTTTTTCTTTTGGCTAAGGGGCCAAAATTAGGACTTCCTCCGAAGGTTGGCTATATGTGGCGTATAGCTGAGTACTTAAGCTTCATTTTGGTGTATCATTTATATTTCCCTAAAGTTTTTTGTAGAACAAAGTTATAAAAAATAACTTTCTACTAAATTTCACTCATTTTTTCTTTTGGCTAAGGGGCCAAAATTAGGACTTCCTCCGAAGGTTGGCTATATGTGGCGTATAGCAGGGTACTTAAGCTTCATTTTGGTGTATCATTTATATTTCCCTAAAGTTTTTTGTAGAACAAAGTTATAAAAAATAACTTTCTACTAAATATCACTAATTTCTTATTTTGGCTAAGGGGCCAAAATTAGGACTTCCTCCGAAGGTTGGCTATATGTGGCGTATAGCTGAGTACATAAGCTTCATTTTGGTGTATCTTTTATATTTCCCTAAAGTTTTTTGTAGAACAAAGTTATAAAAAATAACTTTCTACTAAATTTCACTCATTTTTTCTTTTGGCTAAGGGGCCAAAATTAGGACTTCCTCCGAAGGTTGGCTATATGTGGCGTATAGCAGGGTACTTAAGCTTCATTTTGGTGTATCATTTATATTTCCCTAAAGTTTTTTGTAGAACAAAGTTATAAAAAATAACTTTCTACTAAATTTCACTCATTTTTTCTTTTGGCTAAGGGGCCAAAATTAGGACTTCCTCCGAAGGTTGGCTATATGTGGCGTGAAGCTGAGTACCGTAGCTTCATTTTGGTATACAGTTTATATTTAACTTGAGTTTTTTTTTAGAACAACGTTTAAAAAATAAGTTGGGAAAGAATTGTTTAATTTGACCAGGTTTTCCAATAAGTTTGTTAAAAGCCGAAAATCATCGCCCATGTAATAAAAAAGAAGTAGAACATGAGTGAGTGCATGTTAGTTCTCTCATATTCGGTTATATGATATTGCCATATAAATTTACATGCACTTAGTTTCAGGAATGGAAAGCCAAAAGAAAAAATGAGTGAAATTTAGTAGAAAGTTATTTTTTATAACTTTGTTCTACAAAAAACTTTAGGGAAATATAAATGATACACCAAAATGAAGCTTATGTACTCAGCTATACGCCACATATAGCCAACCTTCGGAGGAAGTCCTAATTTTATCCCCTTAGCCAAAATAAGAAATTAGTGATATTTAGTAGAAAGTTATTTTTTATAACTTTGTTCTACAAAAAACTTTAGGGAAATATAAATGATACACCAAAATGAAGCTTAAGTACCCTGCTATACGCCACATATAGCCAACCTTCGGAGGAAGTCCTAATTTTGGCCCCTTAGCCAAAAGAAAAAATGAGTGAAATTTAGTAGAAAGTTATTTTTTATAACTTTGTTCTACAAAAAACTTTAGGAAAATATAAATGATACACCAAAATGAAGCTTAAGTACCCTGCTATACGCCACATATAGCCAACCTTCGGAGGAAGTCCTAATTTTGGCCCCTTAGCCAAAATAAGAAATTAGTGAAATTTAGTAGAGTTTTTTTTTATAATTTTGTTCTACAAAAAACTTTAGGGAAATATAAATGATACACCAAAATGAAGCTTAAGTACCCTGCTATACGCCACATATAGCCAACCTTCGGAGGAAGTCCTAATTTTGGCCCCTTAGCCAAAAGAAAAAATGAGTGAAATTTAGTAGAAAGTTATTTTTTATAACTTTGTTCTACAAAAAACTTTAGGGAAATATAAATGATACACCAAAATGAAGCTTATGTACTCAGCTATACGCCACATATAGCCAACCTTCGGAGGAAGTCCTAATTTTGGCCCCTTAGCCAAAAGAAAAAATGAGTGAAATTTAGTAGAAAGTTATTTTTTATAACTTTGTTCTACAAAAAACTTTAGGGAAATATAAATGATACACCAAAATGAAGCTTAAGTACTCAGCTATACGCCACATATAGCCAACCTTCGGAGGAAGTCCTAATTTTGGACCCTTAGCCAAAAGAAAAAATGAGTGAAATTTAGTAGAAAGTTATTTTTTATAACTTTGTTCTACAAAAAACTTTAGGGAAATATAAATGATACACCAAAATGAAGCTTATGTACTCAGCTATACGCCACATATAGCCAACCTTCGGAGGAAGTCCTAATTTTGGCCCCTTAGCCAAAATAAGAAATTAGTGATATTTAGTAGAAAGTTATTTTTTATAACTTTGTTCTACAAAAAACTTTAGGGAAATATAAATGATACACCAAAATGAAGCTTATGTACTCAGCTATACGCCACATATAGCCAACCTTCGGAGGAAGTCCTAATTTTGGCCCCTTAGCCAAAATAAGAAATTAGTGATATTTAGTAGAAAGTTATTTTTTATAACTTTGTTCTACAAAAAACTTTAGGGAAATATAAATGATACACCAAAATGAAGCTTAATTATTTGTAAACTACTTTAAATTTATTAGTTTGTCGCAATATTTTAATTACTTATTATTTAAATAACATTTCCGGTTTTACTTTGTTATCTTGTTAAAAGCCGAAAACTCTCCCATACACCGAAAACAAGAAGAAGATATTCTCTATAAAATGGCTAAAGTTGCCATATCTATTCACAATATTTCGCTATTTTAACTTGGCTGCACCTAAGTTTAGTTCTGCTCAGCCAGAAATACTCAATTTTAATGAGGAGAAGAGAGACATATTCTGTTGCTCTCTTTCTTTTGAGTGAAACAAGATTTACTTTGTTAACTACTTTGTTATGTTCACGGAGATGTTATAATTAACTATCAGCTATAACTGTCAAAAACATATTGTTAACTGGTAGTTAAAGTAAAAGTTAGTTGTAACTGAACTTGGTGAAATTGGGCGCAAGTTATTTAATTTACTTGTTTTTCTACACAAGTAAATCTCGCGACAAGCTTTAAATCATATAAATTGCGTAACGACGTTATAAGATGATAGTAAAAGTTTTCAAGTAAAATTATATTTTTTTCTTTTTAGAGCATATAAATAAAAGATTGTTTTTCAAATATTTTTTACTTTTAATTTATTCCAAAACTCGCATTCCTATTCTCAGTAAGTCCTTTCAGTTAATACCCATATTGAAGGCAAGCATTAAAAACTTAGTCCGTCATATTGGATTTAGAGATTTAGAGTCACTTAATTTTTTGACTTATTCTCAGCAAGCCCTCCTATTTGATACTCATATTGTAGGAACGCATTAAAAATAATAAGTCCACCATCTTGGGTGTTTTACCATGTTGGATTTAGAATAACTTTACACAGTTAACCATGCATTGCCATCCAAACTGAACGTATTTACAAAAGTCATCTTAATCGGTTCGAGGTATCTGCTTTAAAATTGAGTTGCAACATTTCACCCACAATTATATGTACATTGCAAGTTAAATAAAAGCTTTTAAAATTCATAAGTTATTTCTTATAAACTATTTTTTTTTATATTTTAACAGTCTTATTCATAAACGAATGCTTAAGTAATGTATACATTAAAAATAGGTTTTCCATTCTAATTTCGTGCTCTAAAACTTGACTAAGCCTTAATAAATAGAGCTGTCGAATATTGAATTTGGTTATTTATTTAAAGGTCTTATTTGAAAAATAAATGAAATAAATATGTATAAAATTTTCTGCGCAAATGAAAAAATTTGCATTTGGCGGGTTTTATATTAAGAACAACTGGCAACGCTCATGTAAATTGTAGAAAAATATATCTTAAACGCTATACACTTCACCGGAAAGGCAATTCTAACAGTTTTTTTTAACAATGTATATGATTCAGTTTATTCAACATATCGTGTGAAGGTACAAAAGTGATATTTACATATATAATTTATAACTCGTAATAACGTGTCAAGAAGTTTGTATTGCACTCTATTTTAAACGCAAATTTAAGTGGAGTTAATTTTTAAAAAGAACTTTTTCAACACAGACATTAGCAGTTGGAATTATGTGCACATAAAGAGAGTAAAAGCAAGTTCTTTAAAATGGTACGTACCGGACGTATCCTTATAGCTAAAGGGTGGTTAAATTGTAAGGGCCGATGTTGAATGTGAACCACACCTAAACGCCAAGTTTTTTTCCGAATTTTATTTGACATTTCTCTTTTTCAGACTTACTCAATTTGAACCATGGAGATATACACAATCCAACAACGTGTTAAAGTTATCCAGACTTATTATGAAAATGGGCGTTCAAATCAAAATGCATATCGTGCACTTCGTGATTTTTCGTTAGGCACATTTTCACCTCAGTGGATTCGTTAATAAGCAGCATTGTCGCATTTGGGCGAATGATAATCCAAGAGTGATTGTCGAAAAACTAATGCACCCACAAAAAGTGACTGTTTGGTGTGGTTTATGGGCTGGCGGCATCATCGGGCCATATTTTTTCCAAAAGGAGGCCGGTCAGGCAGTTACTGTGAATGGTGTTCGCTATCGTGAGATGATAACGAACTTTTTATGGCCCGAATTGGAAGATATGGATGTGGACGATATGTGGTTTCAGCAGGACGGTGCCACTTGCCACACAGCTAACGAAACAATGGCTCTTTTGCGCAACAAATTCAATGGCCGTGTTATCTCACGTAATGGCGATGTCAATTGGCCGCCAAGATCATGTGATTTGACACCGTTGGACTTTTTTCTTTGGGGTAATTTGAAAGAAAAGGTGTACGTCGATAAGCCAGCAACAATTCAAGAGCTAAAGGATGAGATAATTCGGCACATTAACGGCATAGAACCTCCATTATGCCTCAGGGTCATCGAAAATTTGGACCATCGGATGGAGGTGTGCCGCCGTGGTCGCGGCGCCCATTTGGCCGATATTTTGTTCCATACATAATTGAGTAATACCAATATATCATAATAAAATAAAATTACAATAATTTCCTAAATAGTTTGTGTTTTATTCAAAATCAACATCGGCCCTTGAAATTTAACCACCCTTTATAAACTTTTTTCGAAAACTGATTTAAATTAGATGGAATACCATCATTGAAATAGTCTTTCCAAATAACGAACGTTAAAGCAACTCGAACGTGATAAAGCTCTAATCACATTAAAATCGATATAATTAACCATACATTGAAGTGATTTGTTAATCACTTCAGATTGACATGATTACAACTAAATCACTTCATTAATCACATAGAATTCTCTGAACATACCTCAAACTAAGTATAATGTAGAATCGGCCAACATGAACGTGTACCACCGGCCACGATTTCTGCTTAATGTTTTATTTTTTTCCTTAAATATTTTATAAATTTTCACAATTTCATCATTAATATGTTTAAAATAATCTTTTGATAACTTTATTAAAGTACTTTTATCCATTTTTAATACTTTTAAGAAATATAAATTTGATTGTTGGGGTTTTTTCTTAATCATCAGTCATCTTAATCATTTTTAAAGCCGCCAAAAAAATCGCCATATCGCCAAATTAAAAATTAGCTCGCCAAGAAACTTGACAACCCTAATCGCATTATGAAAATGTAAATGAAATAAGTATATTTTTCTAGCATCACATATACACCACAATAGTATTGTTGTTTCTTTTCAACCAGTTGTTCGGTAAGCAAGTGACCGACTGACAAAAAAGACCCAAGTGAGCGATTGAACGGATTAAACGATGAAACTGAACGGCCGTTCATCGTTCATCTGACTGATCCGTTCAATTGAACTAGTTCGTTCATGACCGACACAACTCTATCATTTTGTCGTTTTTTTTGCACAAAAATAATACACGTTTTCTGCATTTTGTATTTAACCATACGTTTCCACATGCAATTGCAAGGAGTGTATACGTATTATCAACAAAAAATCGAGAAAACGGCCGATTGGCTGAAAGTACAAAAATTGTGTGAATTTTAGTAAAAGTGTGATGCTTTAAACACATTCGAGACAGCAAGCTACCGACTTCAATATGTCAAAACTAGAATACATGTGTGCATATGGAAATGATTATTTTCACGACGACACGGATACACGGCTGCAGGTTGTTGTCTGTGCTTATTTTTTCGTTGTAGTCATATTACACTAATTTCTATTTTTGTCCACTACAAAACAGAAAAAGTGCTGCTAATATAAAAAAAATATTTAAAAAATAAGTGCTTAAAATTTTTTTTTTTTTTTTGTTTAACAGAAAAGAATCGGTTTGAAACAAGAATATTAGCTCGGCTCTACACCAAATCGTATTTATATAATTTTTTTTATATCATTGAAAGAAGTTCTATAGGAAGATGTTTTTCGCGCCAACGCTTCTAGTTCAGGAGTTATAGGTCGTAAAAGTTTCAAAATACTTTATCCATATCTCATTAGGTATAAAATGAATCTATAAAATATGGGAATCATTGGAAAATTCTTTCAAGTGTGTTCCACATGGCGTTTATGGCATACCGATTAACCAATTAAGAGCCAATTTTAAATATTTATACTCCGTGGCTGACTTTTTTTTTACAAAATTGGCTTTATCTTTAAATCATGTCGATATAACAATAATTATTAAACCCTAAGATATTTGCTTAATAAGGTTTTTCTGAATTGCGGTTTTTCGGCGTTGCAGAACACTTATTATTTATGTAAATATTACAATAATTCAATCAGCCCAATCATGAATAAAAATTCCCCTGGATTTTTTTCCATTTTCCTACTTTTACAATTGAATTAACATAGGAGAAATGAGAGAAGGGAGAAAACTCCCGGGGAATTTTCATTAATAATTGGGATGAATATGTAAGAAGTACATAATATATATTTTTAATCAAACTTTTAAATAAATTGAGTAATTTTCCAAAATAAAATTTTTTAAAGCTTAATCAATTTAAAATTTTATATGATGAAGTTACTAATAATATGGTATATAAAAGATTGAAGTGTTCTTCCCTTAAGATATTATGTTTTAATAAATATGTATATTGACAAAATTTTAAGTTTTGTAGAAAAATCTTTCAAGAAATATTTATTTTTAAAATTGGCCCTTAACGGGCTAATAAATCGGAATTTTTTAAAGATCAAGTGAAAGCCATTTCAAATTAGTTTCTAATAATACCACTACTTCATAGATTCAGTTTTTACCTAAAGAGTTATTGATAAAGGGTTCGTTCGTAAATGCAGTTGTTGGGTATCCCTTGTGCAGAAGTAAAGTTTAATGTTCGTAAAAGCATCACTTGTAAGAAACTTGGCATCACGCTCATATGTCAAAAGTTTTTATGCAGTAATGCCGCAAACTTTGGCAACTTTTGACAAAAAAGAAATCGTTTAATCGTCATTTATAAGAAAGCTGTTACTTTTTGGTTCAATATTAATTATCAATTAAATTTGCCATCTTTATTGTAAAAAGCATTATTATTTAATGTTTGCTTATTAGTCTGAGTTCATACGGCTCTTTCTTTATTGAAAAGATTGCTACTTTATAGGCGAGAGGGGCGAGGGGAAAAGAAACGAGTACACACATGCCTGTACTGTCTTTACGTTTTGCTTTTTCATTCGTTGTTTAATTTTGTTATTGTTTTCATAAGCACGACTATACAAAATAAAAAACATGGCGTCGACATGACATGAATCATTTGAACAACAATTCATGTTCAAAGAAGAAAAAGAAAGAATCTTTTCAATAAAGAAAGAGCCGTATGAACTCAGACTTAAACTTTTGAAATTTCAAAAATCCAAACTTTGTACAGCTGTTGTGCAAAGTATCAGCAACACAACTGCAACTGGTAATCACGCATCAGCAACAACATTTTGCATCACTGCAGCAGTGATACATAGTTTTTATGCATTTACGTACGCACCCAAAGTGTTCTGAAACTTTTACGAACTATACCACTTGTGTTGAAGGAACAAATTTTCTTATTTTAAAAGCATTTTATATGTATTTTTTGTTTAATCTGCCGTTAAAATTATATTGTTTATTAGTTACAAAAACAACAAAATTAAAATATTTTAATTTTTTTTAAATAAATTCATTTGTTGACAATCTTAAACATGCAATTATGCATGTTTTTCCATTTTATAAAAGAAAAAAAAATTAATGGGGGAACCACTGAAATATAAAGACATAGTAAACAAAAACAGCTGTTTGTATTTTTTCAATTGTAGCTGCCGTCTTCAACATAATTCAGTAGCTGACTACACGACTAAAATTTCAGCCAGCAGCATTTGTAGTATTGTGTTCGTGTAGCCCGCTGTGGTGAATGTGTTTAATGCATGAGTGTATTGAGTTTTTCGAACTTGCCCTGTCGGATTTTTATAAGCTGGCTTAACATAAAGTTGACATTTAGCTAACTACCCTACCAGAAGACTACCGGTCATTTTACTAGCTATATAACCGGTAGTGTTGACCAATATATTGGTTAAAGTTTCAATTAGTTTATTAAGAGCAAAATGAAAAAACTAACCGAAACTCTTGTGTACATGTGATTTTGCCTCTCTTTCTAACTAATGAATTCCACTCGACTACGGAACTGGAGGTAAACGTACGTGTAACCAATTAATTGTGACCAAAAAATTATATACATACTTCAAAAGTTATCAGGGTTTTAAATACATCATTTGAGCAATTCCATATGAAAGCGATCACCTTTTGGACGACCCCTCTCCGATTTTAAAATAAATAGTCTCAATCGATTGCCCAGCAAAAAATAATGTACCTACATTTTTTTTTATAGTGACTGGTTTAGTGGTGGTGTACACCACTGTCATGTGACAAAAGAAGAAGAATTCTTCATAAGGGACCTCATTGAAAGTTGTTTAAAAAAAAACTACTAAAGCGATCGCAACGAGTGATAGCTCGTTGGAAAGGTATTGAATCAGGCTTAAATTGAAAAATAAAATTTTCCTAATTTTTCTTAGAAATTTACCTTTAAATTTTCCCATGAAAATTAAATTTTCCGATTTTCCACAGAAGCTCCTAAATTTTCCGGCTAATTTTTTTTTTTGGATTCCTCATAATTTTTGCTTTAAGAATCAGCAATAAAAAATGGGCCTCGACTCCTTGTTTAGACAGGAGAAGAGCATTTAAGAGACCACCTTGTTAAAAATACATTTTAAAAATTATTTTACAGTTAAAAATACATTTATGAAGAAAAAATCAATTTTTTTTTAAGAGCCCCAAGTTGAGTGTGTAGTGAATATGGTCTGCCTGCCTTCACAAGATCGGCCATAAATCCATGGATAATAGCAGCAGTGGCATGTAATGTCACACCAAAACCGACTGAGGCTACAGGTCATAAAATGTTTTGTAAATTTTTTAAATTACCAGGTAATAAATATTTCGCCTAAAATGACACGTGCAGAAACAAGTCATAAAACACGGATTTTCCATAAATATGGCGAAATATTTATTACCTGGTAATTTAAAAAATTTGCAAAACATTTTATGACCTGTGGTCGGCTTATTGGCAGTAACCAATTAAGTCCCTCTTTAAAAAACATTTTATGACCAGTAGTTCACGCAAATTTTCCTATTAAAGAAAAGCAAATATCGCTTATTTTTTTTACCCATTTTTTACCAAAAAATAAATATAAATACTTCACACACTCTGAGTCAAATTTCAGTTGAATACTAAACGTGAAAGTGTTAAAGTGCTTTTTTTTGTAAAGTAAAGAGTGAAGCTGTAAAGTCAATTTAAAGTAAAATGAATAAATTTTGCTGCAATCCGTTTAACAAGAGTGAACATCGTTCGAAAAAGATAAAAGTATTAAAATTAACTGGTGTTTCGAAGCGATACATGAATGAATTAAATATACAATACGGTGAAGAAGCAGAATTCAGTTGCCCCAAGTGTAAAATCGATTTGTCTCAACAAGCAAATGCATTGAAACAAATGCAGCCACAATCCGAGAGTGAAATGACAAGTGAACAAAATGTTTCATCTGATAGTGAGGCAGACATTCCGATGGTCAATATGTCTTTGAGTCCTTTGAATGAGGCTATTACCACTTTAGGTGAAACGCCTATTAGAAAAAGAAAGTTGCGAAGTGAAACATACAGGAAAGAGAAAAAAGGCAAGGTTATGAGTGCAATCGCGACAATATTTGATGAAGGCTCTGATAACGAATGCAGTCAAGCAGATGACGTTGATGACGGCAAACAAATGATTGAGCAGTTGAAAAGAAAATTCAATTTAGCGACCACTTTTCCGGAGAAATATCTCATTTTATCTGTGCTGCATCAATCATGGTCTATACGCAAGATTTCTGAACAGTTTCAAACATCTTTTTACATCGCGAGAAGAAGCAAAGAATTAGTTCGACAGGAGGGCATATTGGCACTCCCACCAAGAAATTTGGCTCAAGGACCCTCAGCGAAGCAACGGTGAAATTGATTCAAGATTTTTACTGCAATGATGACAACAGCCGCGCCTGCCCAGGTACACGTGACTATGTTATCACACGTGAAGATGGAGAAAAAGTACACAAGCAGCGCAGATTATTATTATGTAATCTATCCGAAGCATACCATCAGTTCAATGAGAAATACCCAGCAGAAAAAGTGGGATTTTCTAAGTTTGCCATCCTACGACCAAAAGAATGCGTGCTGGCATTAGACAGGCACGGAACGCATTCAGTCTGCGCTTGCATGTTTCATCAAAACATCAAATTAATTTTCTTTCCATGCAAGAAATTGAAAGTATTTCACGGTGAAATTGAAACATATAGGGACCTCCTGTCGAAGTCGTTGTGCGCATACCCCACGGAAAATTGTCATCTGTCCAAATGCGACAATTGTCCGAAGATTGACGAGCTAGAGCAATATTTGGTGCATTTCAAACAGTGGATAATTAGCAGCGGCAGATGTTCCCTTGAGACCGTGGTAAAGCAGGTTCCGGAATTCATCGAGGAATTCGGATTCAAGTTGAATGAACTGAAGGCGCACCATTTCATATCCGAGATGTAATCGAAATTTCTAAAGGAAAGTAAGGAGAAATTAGCCCAAAATGAATTCATTGTGAAAAGCGACTTTGCCGAGAATTACACTTTTCTCGTTCAGGATGAAATTCAGGCTTATCACTGGGCAAACGACCAGTGCACGGTGCATCCTTTTTGCATTTATTTCAAAAACGAAGATAACGAACTACAGTTTGCAAAGGCCATATACTGACCAGATCTTAAATGTACAACATTTGTTTTCGTGGATTCAAAGCAAGGAAATTGCCATTAACACAGTTTTATGCACTCAAAAAGAACACGATGCCATGGAGCGACGAATTCAAAACAGATATTATAATGTCAAAACTATAACTGGAACGCAAGTTTCATTGCTTTATACCAAATATTTCTGATATGTCAATTAATGTAAAGCGGTACTCTTCGTCTGCCGACGTGCTAAATTTAAAGTTACTTTAATTTTATAATGATGCCAAGACAATTGAAATTTTTAATAAATATTGTAATTAAGTATAAGCAGCAAAATAAGAAAGATTTTTTCTTCATAAATGTATTTTTAACTGTAAAATAATTTTTAAAATGTATTTTTAACAAGGTGGTCTCTTAAATGCTTTTCTCCTGTCCAAACAAGGAGTCGGTGCCCATTTTTTTGTTGCTGATTTTTAAAGCAAAAATTATGAGGAATCCAAAAAAAAAAATTTGCCGGAAAATTTAGGAGCTTCTGTGGAATATCGGAAAATTTAATTTTCATGGGAAAATTTAAAGGTAAATTTCTAAGAAAAAATTAGGAAAATTTTATTTTTCAATTAAACCTGATTCAATACCTTTCCAACGAGCTATCACTCGTTGCGATCGCTTTAGTAGTTTTTTTTTAAAACAACTTTCAATGAGGTCCCTTATGAAGAATTCTTCAATTTTGTCACATGACAGTGGTGTACACCACCACTAATCCAGTCACTATAAAAAAAAAAAAATATGTAGGTACATTATTTTTTGCTGGGCAATCGATTGAGACTATTTATTTTAAAATCGGAGAGGGGTCGTCCAAAAATTTGCCAATTTTGATCGTTTTCATATGGAATTGCTCTATTACCACCGGCAAATCCTCAACGATTATCCTGGTCAAATCCACCATCCGCATGGCGGCTACTTGTTGGACGACTACTCCTTTCAATGACCTATGTTGTTTCCTTAGAATCCACCACCACGTCCTATGAAGCCACCATCAGTACGACCTCCTTTACCACTAGCATTCAGATTACAGCTATTCGGCGGTGTCACTTTTTTATAGAAATTTTTTATCTCACTACTTAAGTAAAATTATATAATTAATTTAATTGATTTTTTTCTTTAATACCAATGGCAAATACTAAATTTAAGAAATTCACAAATTTTTACACGCGTATGACAAAAATATATTAAAATATTGGCATTATTTGGAAAATTATAGTTGTACCATTCTTACATATATGTTAGAGTGGAACAACTAATGTAAAATTGTTGCAAGTGTGTTAGTAATTTTTTTAGTTTTGATTATGCATTTCTTGTAGGGTAATTTACAACTGACTTCAAAGCTAATTCATACATGATACAGTTGTGAGTCAATAGTTTTTTTGTATGACTGTCTATTTCTCGGTAAGTATTGAATTAACTTTAAGCTAACTCAAAAGTTATGCAGAGATTAGTAAGTTGCTTTTGTACAACTGACTTCTTCTCGATAAGTATTGAACTACCGTTTGGCTAACTCAAAACTGATGCAGTAGACTTTGTTAAAAAACGATTTGCTGGTTTTGTTTCATGTTTTGAAAGTAATACTAGAAGCAAACATTCCCATATCCTGTTTGCTTAAATTATTAAGTTAAATACATCTCATTTTCAAAGTGAAATTATTATGAAAGACGTTTTGGGCATGCTGCTGATGTCTTATAATTGAGAGTTTTTCTGCAACGGGTAATTTAACAATATTATCCTCTATTTTATTTTGTATCCAGAAACAAAACAAGTAAGAAGGTATAGTCGGTCAAGCCCGACCATATGATACCCAGCACTACAGTACTTAAAAACACATCATGCTTATGTGTCCATATAAATATGGATTTCTCTATGTTTAAAAACTTCATTAAAATCGGTTTGAAAGTTTGTGAGAGGCAGAAATTGCCCCCTACATCCCCTTGTGGTCCTATTTTTGAAAAACTGTATAGCTTATGTGTCCATATAGATATGGATCTACCTATGTTTTAAATTTCATTAAAATCGTTTGAGAGGCAAAAATTGCCCCTATCTCCCCTTGTGGTCCTATATTTTTTAAAACTGTATACCTTATGTGTCCATATAGATATGGATCTATCTATGTTTTAAATTTCATTAAAATCGGTTTGAGAGACAAAAATTGCCCTTATCACCCCTTGTGGTCCTATTTTTTTAAAACTGTATAGCTTATGTGTCCATATAGATATGGATCTATCCATGTTTTAAATTTCATTAAAATCGGTTTGATAGTTTCTGAGAGGAAGAAATTTCCCCCTATCTTCCCTCGTGGTCCTACGATTTGGCCCATTTTCAATAGGCTTGGTCCTTGTGCCAATAAAAACCTATGACCCAAATTTTATCAAGTTATCTCCAAAGTTGCGACCTGTACTTTGCGCACAAAGTTACATGGACAGCCAGCCAGCCAGCCGGACGGACATCGTTAGTTCGACTCAGAAAGTGATTCTGAGTAGATCGGTATACTTTAAGGTGGGTCTAGGACCACTATTTTAAGGCGTTACACACATCAGCACAAATGCATAATACCCTCTTCACTATTGTGGTGTGGGTATAATGAGCTAATTTGTGGTTAGTTGAAACTTATGTAGAGCGAGTGAGTACTGACTTGTTCGACACTCTGTAGAAAAATCAAATGAAACTTTTTAAAGCAAACGAGCTAGATTTTGAGTCAGATGTGACTCTATTTTAATGAACCATTAGTTAGTTTTTAGTTAACTTAATTTTCGACAGGGTGCACTTGCTTGTGGAAACGGGGGGTAATGCTAAGTTCACACTTAGGTTTTTAAACGCGTTTAAGCAAAATGTTGATTTAGCTAATCAAAGCCGTTCACATTACATTTGAGATGAGTAAGATGACAGATGATTAAGAAAAAAAAAAACACACAACAAACACACAAAAAAACAACAAACAAATTTATATTTCTTTAAAGTATTAAAAATGGATAAAAACACTTTTATAAAGTTATCAGAAGATTATTTTAATCATTTTAATGATGAAATTGTGAAAATTTATGAATTATTTAAGGAAAAAAATAATATCATTAAGCAGAAATCTAGGCCGGTTGTACACGATCATGTTGGCGATTCTACATTTGAGGTATGTTCAGTGGATTCTATGTGATTTATGAAGTGATTTAGTTGTAATCATGTCAATTTGAAGTGATTAACAAATCACTTCAATGTATGGGTAATCATCTCGATTTTGAAGTGATTAGAGCTTAATCACGTTCGAACTGCTTAAACGCGTTTAAGAAGCCAAATGTGAACATACTATAAAGTGCAACAAACTAGAACTAGGATACTACGATATTTATTGATAGTTCAGATTTAACTATCGATATTACCATCGACTGAATGTTTATATTATAATGGTCGTTGATTGTATTGTCTAATGCTCGTAATTGCATTAGCATGTTTTTACAACATTAAAAAAATATTTGACATTTCAGTTCCTGTAAACATAAAAAAATTTTGACAAAAGGGCCTCTTATTATCAGAACAAAAAAGTACAGCTGAGGCTATCAATAGTTTCCTAGCACTACAACAAACCAATTTTCAACATCGACTAAAAAGACTGCAAATCTGAAAGAAATGTTTGAATTTTGTGATTTGGAATGTTTTGAAATGGTGCGTCATGCTGCGTCCAACTCGATGGCGCCTGCAGCTAAAAAAAATTTTAAAAAACTATCCAGCCTTAAAAGCTAACTTGTGGTCCTAAAACAGTTGTTCACCTGTTTTTAGCAAATCGTTTTAAAAATTAACTTGCTGAAGCAAACCTTGGCTTTGTACACAACATAGGAAATACTATATTATGCCTTTAAAAAAAATTAAAGGCTAATGGCAACCTTAAATTAATTGACATGTTCCGTATAGTTAAGCAACTTTGCGAAAAATTTAAACAAGAGGATCAAACGGCGCCGTGCAATAAAGCCATAGGAAATAAAACCATATGGCTTTATTACCACCACCCAAGTGCAATAAGACCATAATCGTTTAGTAACCAAAGTGAAAATAACGCCATAACAGTGGCTTTAGTTAGCGAAGCCGGTCATTGTTATACCATAGAGGAGAAAATTCTTACTCCCGGCCGAAGGCCGGCTATGCAGAGAAGCTTTAGTTAGCGAAGCCGGTCTCTGTTATACCACAGATGAGAAAATCCTTGCTCCCGGCCGAAGGCCGGCTATGCAGAGAAGCTTTAGTTAGCGAAGCCGGTCTCTGTTATACCATAGAGGAGAAAATCCTTGCGCACGGCCGAAGGCCGGCTATGCAGAGAAGCTTTAGTTAGCGAAGCCGGCCTTTGTTATACCATAGAGTATAGAATCCTTGCGCCCGGCCGAAGGCCGGCTATGCAGAGAAGCTTGAGTTAGCGAAGCCGGTCTTTGCTATACCATAGAGGAGAAAATCCTTGCGTCCAAAAGTGTTTTCCTTATATTTTTTATATAAACACCCAGAGAAAAACCAACAAAACAATTTTTAAATAAATTGCAATTACATGAAAAGAAAAAAATTTAAAAGGGAAATAAGGCCATGTATGGCTTTATTTCACTCCTTACATGGAAATAAAGCCACTCCTTACATGGAAATAAAGCCATATGGCGTTATTTCTCAATTCATTGGGAAATAAAGCCATATGGCTTTATTTCCTATGGCTTTATTGCACGGCGTCGGATCAAACATTTAATGGTTCCATAGCCGATCGTATGAGTTTATTTTGAAAATAAGACCATATACAGAAACGTTTCAGCACAACCAATAATAAATTTGAAAAAATTTACATTTTCAACCTTAATTTTTTCAGAGTAACTCAATTATTTTCTAAAAACTTTTGCTGAAAATTTAAAAAGAAAACCCTGTAATAAATAAATGAAAAGAAATTCTACAAAGTTGGCAATTTCCCAATTTCGAAAATAATCGCATTTTCACTTCCTCATTCAAACAACTGAAAAAAATTTTAGTTCAATGCTTTCTTTTTATAGAAAAGAGCGAAGTTAACTTTTAATTGAAAACTTAAAGAGTGAATTAATAATAAAAACTAATTTTAAATACAATTTCCCTCGTATTCATAAACGATTATTAAAGTTAACAAACGTTTATTAAGGAACATTTTCATAAACAATTTAAAACATTTGTGTGTATACAGGCCTTTAAGTTTTTAAATTTTTTAAAAACAGATAACGGTAAAAATGCCATTGTTAACGAAGTACAAAGAAAGTGATAAATATTTGTATTTTGAATCCAAATTTTTAATATTTTTAATTAGGCTTAAGTTCATCAAATTTTATATTCATTAAATTATTTTTATGAAGAAAGGAATTTTACAACATGAAAATTAATTAAAATTGTTATTGATAATCTTTCATTCTTGAACGTGGCTGGGGCTCGAACCCTGGCCGGCAGGTTACCATGACATGTTTCGATCCACTCGATCTCCTCAGATGGATTTGCCGTCTTACACTCGCAGCCATCGACGACTGCTGACGTCAATAGTCAAACATCAATCCTTAAACCAAATTGTATTTTAACCTTTGGTAGATCGAAGTTTGCTTTTTTGAATGATTATCCATTTTAATTGATTTTACATGTTTTTCCTTACTCCTGTTTTTTCCGTACTTTTGTCAAGAATTCTTCTTGAAGTCCAAAGTACATTTTTTTGTTTTCTCATTTTTACAAATCTACAATAACTTAATTGTTTAATTAAAATAATATAATTGTTTAACTAACACGTGATATTGAACTGAAAATTAATATTATTATTTATAAAATTAAAATGAACAAAGCTTTTTTTTAAACACTTAATTTGAGACATCTGACTAATAAAAAGCTTTCACTGCATAAGTATATCAAATGGTTAATATTAAAGATATCTTATTTTGTGTTCTTTATGAATTGCTATGAATTGAATTTTATATATTTTGTTTTTAGTTGCAATAATTATCTATTTTATGTACTCAATTTTAAGATAATAAAATATAAAAAATTGTGCTTCTTTTTAGATTAATTAATTTTTCTTGTTATACTGTTTTTATGGATTTCATATCTGTAAAGCATAATTGTAATAGTTAGACAATTTCAACAACAGCACAAATGTAATATTGACTTCTTCGCAACGATTTGCTGTAAATTAATGAATACCTGTTACAAAAGAAATTTGCCTTAATTATGACAGTTTTTATTTAAATTGCAATATGATCGGTGGTGCGTGCGTGTGAAATAATATTGTTACGTTTTTCCTTTAATAAACGAGTTTGAGTTCTTTTTATTGCAAATACACATACTTTTTCAACGTAACAAACTTAATTAGAATTAATTATTTTGATCACAAAATTTATCCAAAATTGTTAGTTACGAACAGAACTGCTTAATGTCTCAAAACAAACTCAACTCATTTACAAACCAGCCTGTATTCATTTTTCACCACAGGTAGTAGTTGTAGACTAGTAGATTCAAGATTTTGCTAGTGGATTCCAGACGATTCTGTTCGAATTCGACATTTTACAATTAAATCTAAGTACTACAATACAGTGTAGTAAATAACAATTCAAACTAATACGACATAAATTATAATTTACAAGACAACTTATAACTTAAACTATTAAAAATTCTTAGATAAATCTAATTTCGCAACACTGCCCTCCACTTAAGCCTGTTCGTCCCGAATAGGCTCAGGTTTTCCTATTCCATATTTGGCAAGTCGTTCTAGCCCACTTTAATTTTTGACCTTTGGCTCTCATATTTCATATTCGACACACCACGTCATTCAATGTCTTTATTACTTTATATGGACCATCCCAATGAGTCTGCAGCTTTGGAGATAGTCTTTTCTTCCGTTGCGGATTAAAAAGTAAAAACAACTGGCCTTTTTTGAAGCCTTCCGAATTTGCCGCTCGATCTTACCTTACATTCATCTTGTCACTGGACAGCTTAATCCGACTTCGCACAAACTCATGAAGTTTATTGAGGTCATCTGGTTCCTGTGAGGTAAAGCCTTCATTGTTTCCATCTGTTGTTCCAGGCTTAACTCCAAATTCTAGATATCCAGGTAGTCTGAGCTCCGTTCCAAAGACAATTTTGGCAGGTGTACGAGAGGTGAAGTTGTGAATAGCTGATCTATATGCCACCAGAAAATTCGGAATGTGATCATCCAAGTCTTTCTGTTGTGTGATCACTACTTTACGCAAGTGTTCTTCTAGTATGCGGTTAAATCTTTCTACCATGCCATCGGATTGTGGAACACACTTGAACACACCAGATTCAAAATTTCTGCCTTGGTCGGAGTGTAATACTCTGTAGCGGCACACCCAGTTATTCAAAAATAAGTCCACAACGGTTCTGGCTTTTTGATTTTTGATGGCATACACCTCTGGCCATTTACTAAAGTAATCGATAAATACTAACAGAAAACGGTTCCCGGCATCAGTTACAGGAAAAGATCCAGCTATATCCATTGCGATTCACTCAAATGGGGCACCCGAATTGTACTGTTGTAGCGGTCCCCGCCTTCTCCTTGTTGGTCCTTTTGCGGCAATGCATTGGGTGCAATGCGATATCCAATCAGCCACAGGTTGTTGACACCCAACCCAGTAGAAACGTTGTTTTAATTTTTATAGTGTTTTTGTAATGCCAAGATGGCCACCACTAGGACCGTAATGGAATTCATTTAAAACTTCATGCGCTTTTGACGACGGCACTACAATGAGGTTCCGAACTGATTTTCCATCGGTGCTTTCCCATGTACCGAATGGCAGCCATTAATCAACTTTAGGCTGTTCCATAGGGCCCAGTATGCTTTTGTTAGAGGACTCTCAGATAATACTTCGTTTAGATTCGGCTTTCTGTCTTCTTCTTTGCCCTTCATATTTTTTTTTAATATAGGGTCAGCTTTCTGTGCCAATTTCACAATTGTATTCCTTTCCTTCAGCCTTACACAGCTTGCATTCCAGTTATCAGGGTCGTCTTGATAGGGCATCCTCATTTACATGTTTCCCGCCTTTCCTGTGCTCAATGCTGAATTGCCTTTCCTGTGCTCAATGCTGTATTGTCAGGAGCTCCCTTCGCGTCAGGCAATAGTTTCTTTCAGGCTTCGAAAATATTCGGCTGTAATAGCCCATGACTCGCTCTACGCCATTGCCCACTTGGGAAAGCAAATCCAATTCCGTATCCGCTCGCATCGGTATCATGCACAAATTTCTCTCCAGCAATGGGGAAGCCAAAATTGGTGCTGAGCACAATAATTCCTTCTGAAATGCTGCATCCTGTGCTTTACCCCAGATGTATTTTTGCACCTTATTAGTCAATTCGTGTAAACTTGCAGCAATATTTGCAAACATAAGCAACATAATCCTAGAAAACTGCGTAATTTATAATTATCCGTTGAGATGCCTTTGGAGGTTACACGATGTCCCAGGTATTTTACTTCCTTCTGGAACAGTGAACATTTCTTAGCATTTAGTTTGAGTCCTGCCATTAATATACGTTTCATCACCTCTTCCAGATTTTTTAGGTGTTTATCAAATTTTTTCCCCATGACAATAATGTCGTCAAGGTTAACCAAACATGTCTTTCGGTGAAGACATTTTAATACCTGCCACAAAGCATACAGAGATGAAAAAAGTACTGTATGAAAAATGCCTAAATCATTTGCGAGGGCAGCTTTCGAAGAAAGAGAGAGAAAACGTTTTTTGGTAGTAAAGTGGCAAACTACTATCAACACAAATTACGTAATCAAAACAAAAAATGCAAAAAGGGCAGCTTTCGAAGAAAAAGACAGAAAAAAACACAATATTTTCTGTCTCGTGACGCCTCTGTGTGCTCTGTGCACCTGTGTGCTCTGTGCACCATTCCGTTCAGGTTAACGTGTACAAAGTATCATCAATTCTAGGCCATGGACGTCATTCAGTAGCTCGTTTCTGTATTTCTCGCATCGTAAAATTTCTTACATGAAGTGTGAAACAAAAAATTCCATCGTTTCTCGATTTATGAGATAAAAGTGTTTCTGTATTTGAATGCGAAAACAGACACAACAAATTCTGTTTATACTGGAATATTTCCAGTACTTAAGTGTCAAATAAAAGCGAAACGTCAACAAAAGAATAAATATAATAAAAACAGGGCTGCCAGATTTGACGAGTTATCGTCATCTTGACGATTTTTTGTTCCGATATTAACAAAGTGACGTTTGATGATTTTTTTTAAAAAAGTGACGAAAGCAAAAACAAAATCAAAAATATTTTATAATTTTGTTGTTACTTTCTATAGAAATTCATCTTGAATTTTTAAATTTCAAACACTTCTATTTTGTGGCGTTGAAAATTGAAAAAAAAAAAAAATTATTTATTTGCTTCGGCTAAAGGTCTTGGATCATAAAATAAAAATAAAAACCAACTGTTTATTTTATTTTAACAATTTATTTTCTCCGATATTTCGGTTAACTTCGTCAACCATTTTCAAGGAATCTAAAACACAACAAGTGATTTTCTTTAATATTACAAAAATTAAGAATTGTAATTTGCATATTACGTACATAATTCGTTAATCTATTTTACCGCGTCTTTTTTCACAAACCTATAACATCAAACAAACTTAATCAACTAGTTGTCATTTTTTTTTTTTTTTTTTTTTTTTTTTTTTTATTATGTTTATTAATTATGTGCCGATATAATTGAGCGCAATTGTCTGTATCTGTCTTATAATTAAGTCGTGTGTTTGTTGGAATATTTATTATATGTAACATTTCCAAGGTAAATCTCTTTTTATAATTACTCTCTTCCTGTAGTACTCTAACCTTCTCGAAGTCTGGCTTGTGACCACTTTTTGCACAGTGGGCCGCAAGTGCAGTTTTTTGCTCTAATGGTTTTTCCGTATTTTTCAAATCAGATTTGTGAGAAGAGATTCTAGTCTTTAATTTGGTTTTCGTTGTACCCACATATGTCTTATTGCACAAATGTAAACCATCACCATTGCAGTTTATCCTATATATTAAATTTGATCTGTCATCCTTCTTCATTTCGTCTTTAGTTTTACTGAACAATTTTCCAACTGAGTTCCTGGTCTTCATAGCAAGCTCATACTTTTCATTGTCATAAATATTTGTCTTCTTAATTCTCTCGGATAATCCTGCTATATATGTCATAGATTTGTAAATTTTCTGGGGCTTTTCTTTGTTTGTCAATATTTTCCTTGTTGATTTGGCATGTCTTATTAGATCCTTAATGGTGTTCTTCGGATATTCATTTTTCTCCAGAATATTGGTAATTTTCTTTATATTGTCCCTGTGAAATATTTCGTCGCTTATATCTAATACTCTCTTAATGAAGTTCGTCGCTGTATTAATTATAACTCTTCTGGGGTGTTTTGAATAAAAATTGATCAATCTATTAGACGAAGTAGGCTTCTGATACCAATCTAGTCTAAGTGAATCTCCCTTACGTCTTATTACTGCGTCCAAATAAGGTAGTTCGTTATTCTTTTCTATTTCCACCGTAAATTTAATCTGCCCATTATAAGCATTTAACATGTTCAAAGTGTCATCAACAGCATGTTTCTTCACAATGGCAAAAATATCATCTACATATTTCGTCATTTTTCTAGGTTTCGTCTTCAGTTTTCCAATTGTGATATCTAAAAGTTCTTCCATAACAATGTCAGCTATAATTGGTGAGGCCGGTGATCCCATGGGCATTCCCTTTCGCTGTTCATAAATTTTCCCATCATACTTAAAATACCTTGTGTCTTTAATACAAAATTTTACAATTTCCATAAATAGTTCCTGAGGTATGTTAGTATATTGTTTTATGATGCCCCATTTTTCCAATATCGTCTTAAGTGCCAAATTTACCGGGATGCTTGGAAACAATGATACTACGTCAAATGATATAAGAATTTCATCATTCTCTATTTTGGTGTTGTTGATCTTAGACTTAAAATGAATTGCGTCTCTTACGTTGTAACTCGATTCGTTCGTCAAATTCTTCAAAATGCCAACAATATATTTGCACAGCCCATATGATGCTGAGTTTATAGAGGAACAAATTGGCCTTAATGGTATTCCCTGTTTGTGGATTTTTGGTAATCCATAAATCCTTGGTGCTACCGCAGTTCTGGTAGTTAATATTGCCTTTTCCCTTGTATCAAGTAATCTTAAATTAAATAAATTGTCAACTATTAAATTATTCTTAGTCTGCAACGAAGACGTAGGGTCCTGTTTTAATCGTTTGTATGTGCACATATCACTCAGAATGTTTTTCATTTTTCGTTTGTAATCCTCCTTAATCATTGCTACTGTCTTGTTGCCTTTGTCTGCACTTAGTATTAATAAATTATTATTTTTGTCCAGAAATTGTTTCGTCTGATCCACTGTGTCAAGTATCATCCTGTCTCTTTGGGTCAACCTGGTCTTACTCAAGTGGTTGTCAATAAGAGATGTTAATTTACTTCTCGCAATATCTTGTTGTTCCTTATTCTCTAGTGTCTGGACAATATCCTCCCCGTCTGCTATGCATTTGAATAATGGGAACGTCGTCTTCGTATTCGGTAATGCATGTTTTGGTCCCAAAGATAATAGCCAACTAACATTTGTTGGTATAATTATGTCTGTTGTATTTACAAACCACTCTTGATTATTCTTAACTTTTAATCCCCTGTTCATCTCTTCTCTTAGCTTAGTAAGTTTTTTAATGTGTGTTGTTTTGTTGTCTGTTTTAAGTTTCTCGATAATAATGTGCTCGCTCTCCATCAGTACCGTTAGATCATTCTCATCCAATGAGCTTCTCATCAATTGACCTGTTTTAATAACATCTCTTTCAGTGTTCTTGATTTGTTTATGTTTATATTGTATAAGTAAATTTAATATTATGTTCTGAAACTTGTAGATATGTTTTTGTAAGTTAATTTTGATGTCATTATAAATTTTGTCATTGAAATTGAACATGTTGTGTAAATTTTTCACAGCATTAAATATAAATTTTGGTATAATACCCAATTGTTTACATTTCATTAAAAATGTTATAGAGGATTTTAGTTTTACTAAATTTTTGTTGTACTTAGAAAATTTACCAATGATGTTAATGGTTTTCTTGTTGTATTTTGTCTTTAAAATTCTATATAGTTGCATGATGACTATAAGTTGCGGTGTGCCTTCCGTGTTGTATGTAGGGTGTTTCTTTTTTGTTGACCTGTGTTGTTATGTGAGATTATTTATTTGCTTCGGCTAAAGGTCTTGGATCATAAAATAAAAATAAAAACCAACTGTTTATTTTATTTTAACAATTTATTTTCTCCGATATTTCGGTTAACTTCGTCAACCATTTTCAAGGAATCTAAAACACAACAAGTGATTTTCTTTAATATTACAAAAATTAAGAATTGTAATTTGCATATTACGTACATAATTCGTTAATCTATTTTACCGCGTCTTTTTTCACAAACCTATAACATCAAACAAACTTAATCAACTAGTTGTCATTTTTTTTTTTTTTTTTTTTTTTATTATGTTTATTAATTATGTGCCGATATAATTGAGCGCAATTGTCTGTATCTGTCTTATAATTAAGTCGTGTGTTTGTTGGAATATTTATTATATGTAACATTTCCAAGGTAAATCTCTTTTTATAATTACTCTCTTCCTGTAGTACTCTAACCTTCTCGAAGTCTGGCTTGTGACCACTTTTTGCACAGTGGGCCGCAAGTGCAGTTTTTTGCTCTAATGGTTTTTCCGTATTTTTCAAATCAGATTTGTGAGAAGAGATTCTAGTCTTTAATTTGGTTTTCGTTGTACCCACATATGTCTTATTGCACAAATGTAAACCATCACCATTGCAGTTTATCCTATATATTAAATTTGATCTGTCATCCTTCTTCATTTCGTCTTTAGTTTTACTGAACAATTTTCCAACTGAGTTCCTGGTCTTCATAGCAAGCTCATACTTTTCATTGTCATAAATATTTGTCTTCTTAATTCTCTCGGATAATCCTGCTATATATGTCATAGATTTGTAAATTTTCTGGGGCTTTTCTTTGTTTGTCAATATTTTCCTTGTTGATTTGGCATGTCTTATTAGATCCTTAATGGTGTTCTTCGGATATTCATTTTTCTCCAGAATATTGGTAATTTTCTTTATATTGTCCCTGTGAAATATTTCGTCGCTTATATCTAATACTCTCTTAATGAAGTTCGTCGCTGTATTAATTATAACTCTTCTGGGGTGTTTTGAATAAAAATTGATCAATCTATTAGACGAAGTAGGCTTCTGATACCAATCTAGTCTAAGTGAATCTCCCTTACGTCTTATTACTGCGTCCAAATAAGGTAGTTCGTTATTCTTTTCTATTTCCACCGTAAATTTAATCTGCCCATTATAAGCATTTAACATGTTCAAAGTGTCATCAACAGCATGTTTCTTCACAATGGCAAAAATATCATCTACATATTTCGTCATTTTTCTAGGTTTCGTCTTCAGTTTTCCAATTGTGATATCTAAAAGTTCTTCCATAACAATGTCAGCTATAATTGGTGAGGCCGGTGATCCCATGGGCATTCCCTTTCGCTGTTCATAAATTTTCCCATCATACTTAAAATACCTTGTGTCTTTAATACAAAATTTTACAATTTCCATAAATAGTTCCTGAGGTATGTTAGTATATTGTTTTATGATGCCCCATTTTTCCAATATCGTCTTAAGTGCCAAATTTACCGGGATGCTTGGAAACAATGATACTACGTCAAATGATATAAGAATTTCATCATTCTCTATTTTGGTGTTGTTGATCTTAGACTTAAAATGAATTGCGTCTCTTACGTTGTAACTCGATTCGTTCGTCAAATTCTTCAAAATGCCAACAATATATTTGCACAGCCCATATGATATTGTTGGCATTTTGAAGAATTTGACGAACGAATCGAGTTACAACGTAAGAGACGCAATTCATTTTAAGTCTAAGATCAACAACACCAAAATAGAGAATGATGAAATTCTTATATCATTTGACGTAGTATCATTGTTTCCAAGCATCCCGGTAAATTTGGCACTTAAGACGATATTGGAAAAATGGGGCATCATAAAACAATATACTAACATACCTCAGGAACTATTTATGGAAATTGTAAAATTTTGTATTAAAGACACAAGGTATTTTAAGTATGATGGGAAAATTTATGAACAGCGAAAGGGAATGCCCATGGGATCACCGGCCTCACCAATTATAGCTGACATTGTTATGGAAGAACTTTTAGATATCACAATTGGAAAACTGAAGACGAAACCTAGAAAAATGACGAAATATGTAGATGATATTTTTGCCATTGTGAAGAAACATGCTGTTGATGACACTTTGAACATGTTAAATGCTTATAATGGGCAGATTAAATTTACGGTGGAAATAGAAAAGAATAACGAACTACCTTATTTGGACGCAGTAATAAGACGTAAGGGAGATTCACTTAGACTAGATTGGTATCAGAAGCCTACTTCGTCTAATAGATTGATCAATTTTTATTCAAAACACCCCAGAAGAGTTATAATTAATACAGCGACGAACTTCATTAAGAGAGTATTAGATATAAGCGACGAAATATTTCACAGGGACAATATAAAGAAAATTACCAATATTCTGGAGAAAAATGAATATCCGAAGAACACCATTAAGGATCTAATAAGACATGCCAAATCAACAAGGAAAATATTGACAAACAAAGAAAAGCCCCAGAAAATTTACAAATCTATGACATATATAGCAGGATTATCCGAGAGAATTAAGAAGACAAATATTTATGACAATGAAAAGTATGAGCTTGCTATGAAGACCAGGAACTCAGTTGGAAAATTGTTCAGTAAAACTAAAGACGAAATGAAGAAGGATGACAGATCAAATTTAATATATAGGATAAACTGCAATGGTGATGGTTTACATTTGTGCAATAAGACATATGTGGGTACAACGAAAACCAAATTAAAGACTAGAATCTCTTCTCACAAATCTGATTTGAAAAATACGGAAAAACCATTAGAGCAAAAAACTGCACTTGCGGCCCACTGTGCAAAAAGTGGTCACAAGCCAGACTTCGAGAAGGTTAGAGTACTACAGGAAGAGAGTAATTATAAAAAGAGATTTACCTTGGAAATGTTACATATAATAAATATTCCAACAAACACACGACTTAATTATAAGACAGATACAGACAATTGCGCTCAATTATATCGGCACATAATTAATAAACATAATAAAAAAAAAAAAAAAAAATGACAACTAGTTGATTAAGTTTGTTTGATGTTATAGGTTTGTGAAAAAAGACGCGGTAAAATAGATTAACGAATTATGTACGTAATATGCAAATTACAATTCTTAATTTTTGTAATATTAAAGAAAATCACTTGTTGTGTTTTAGATTCCTTGAAAATGGTTGACGAAGTTAACCGAAATATCGGAGAAAATAAATTGTTAAAATAAAATAAACAGTTGGTTTTTATTTTTATTTTATGATCCAAGACCTTTAGCCGAAGCAAATAAATAATCTCACATAACAACACAGGTCAACAAAAAAGAAACACCCTACATACAACACGGAAGGCACACCGCAACTTATAGTCATCATGCAACTATATAGAATTTTAAAGACAAAATACAACAAGAAAACCATTAACATCATTGGTAAATTTTCTAAGTACAACAAAAATTTAGTAAAACTAAAATCCTCTATAACATTTTTAATGAAATGTAAACAATTGGGTATTATACCAAAATTTATATTTAATGCTGTGAAAAATTTACACAACATGTTCAATTTCAATGACAAAATTTATAATGACATCAAAATTAACTTACAAAAACATATCTACAAGTTTCAGAACATAATATTAAATTTACTTATACAATATAAACATAAACAAATCAAGAACACTGAAAGAGATGTTATTAAAACAGGTCAATTGATGAGAAGCTCATTGGATGAGAATGATCTAACGGTACTGATGGAGAGCGAGCACATTATTATCGAGAAACTTAAAACAGACAACAAAACAACACACATTAAAAAACTTACTAAGCTAAGAGAAGAGATGAACAGGGGATTAAAAGTTAAGAATAATCAAGAGTGGTTTGTAAATACAACAGACATAATTATACCAACAAATGTTAGTTGGCTATTATCTTTGGGACCAAAACATGCATTACCGAATACGAAGACGACGTTCCCATTATTCAAATGCATAGCAGACGGGGAGGATATTGTCCAGACACTAGAGAATAAGGAACAACAAGATATTGCGAGAAGTAAATTAACATCTCTTATTGACAACCACTTGAGTAAGACCAGGTTGACCCAAAGAGACAGGATGATACTTGACACAGTGGATCAGACGAAACAATTTCTGGACAAAAATAATAATTTATTAATACTAAGTGCAGACAAAGGCAACAAGACAGTAGCAATGATTAAGGAGGATTACAAACGAAAAATGAAAAACATTCTGAGTGATATGTGCACATACAAACGATTAAAACAGGACCCTACGTCTTCGTTGCAGACTAAGAATAATTTAATAGTTGACAATTTATTTAATTTAAGATTACTTGATACAAGGGAAAAGGCAATATTAACTACCAGAACTGCGGTAGCACCAAGGATTTATGGATTACCAAAAATCCACAAACAGGGAATACCATTAAGGCCAATTTGTTCCTCTATAAACTCAGCATCATATGGGCTGTGCAAATATATTGTTGGCATTTTGAAGAATTTGACGAACGAATCGAGTTACAACGTAAGAGACGCAATTCATTTTAAGTCTAAGATCAACAACACCAAAATAGAGAATGATGAAATTCTTATATCATTTGACGTAGTATCATTGTTTCCAAGCATCCCGGTAAATTTGGCACTTAAGACGATATTGGAAAAATGGGGCATCATAAAACAATATACTAACATACCTCAGGAACTATTTATGGAAATTGTAAAATTTTGTATTAAAGACACAAGGTATTTTAAGTATGATGGGAAAATTTATGAACAGCGAAAGGGAATGCCCATGGGATCACCGGCCTCACCAATTATAGCTGACATTGTTATGGAAGAACTTTTAGATATCACAATTGGAAAACTGAAGACGAAACCTAGAAAAATGACGAAATATGTAGATGATATTTTTGCCATTGTGAAGAAACATGCTGTTGATGACACTTTGAACATGTTAAATGCTTATAATGGGCAGATTAAATTTACGGTGGAAATAGAAAAGAATAACGAACAACCTTATTTGGACGCAGTAATAAGACGTAAGGGAGATTCACTTAGACTAGATTGGTATCAGAAGCCTACTTCGTCTAATAGATTGATCAATTTTTATTCAAAACACCCCAGAAGAGTTATAATTAATACAGCGACGAACTTCATTAAGAGAGTATTAGATATAAGCGACGAAATATTTCACAGGGACAATATAAAGAAAATTACCAATATTCTGGAGAAAAATGAATATCCGAAGAACACCATTAAGGATCTAATAAGACATGCCAAATCAACAAGGAAAATATTGACAAACAAAGAAAAGCCCCAGAAAATTTACAAATCTATGACATATATAGCAGGATTATCCGAGAGAATTAAGAAGACAAATATTTATGACAATGAAAAGTATGAGCTTGCTATGAAGACCAGGAACTCAGTTGGAAAATTGTTCAGTAAAACTAAAGACGAAATGAAGAAGGATGACAGATCAAATTTAATATATAGGATAAACTGCAATGGTGATGGTTTACATTTGTGCAATAAGACATATGTGGGTACAACGAAAACCAAATTAAAGACTAGAATCTCTTCTCACAAATCTGATTTGAAAAATACGGAAAAACCATTAGAGCAAAAAACTGCACTTGCGGCCCACTGTGCAAAAAGTGGTCACAAGCCAGACTTCGAGAAGGTTAGAGTACTACAGGAAGAGAGTAATTATAAAAAGAGATTTACCTTGGAAATGTTACATATAATAAATATTCCAACAAACACACGACTTAATTATAAGACAGATACAGACAATTGCGCTCAATTATATCGGCACATAATTAATAAACATAATAAAAAAAAAAAAAAAAAAAAAAATGACAACTAGTTGATTAAGTTTGTTTGATGTTATAGGTTTGTGAAAAAAGACGCGGTAAAATAGATTAACGAATTATGTACGTAATATGCAAATTACAATTCTTAATTTTTGTAATATTAAAGAAAATCACTTGTTGTGTTTTAGATTCCTTGAAAATGGTTGACGAAGTTAACCGAAATATCGGAGAAAATAAATTGTTAAAATAAAATAAACAGTTGGTTTTTATTTTTATTTTATGATCCAAGACCTTTAGCCGAAGCAAATAAATAATCTCACATAACAACACAGGTCAACAAAAAAGAAACACCCTACAAAAAAAAAAAAATAATAATATGAATGTCTGTAGAAAGCAAAAACAAATTTATAAAATATTTTTGATTTTATTTTTGCTTTTAATGAAATTGTTGGCGTTGCGTTTTACACTATAAGCCCCTTAGTCTTCGAAATAAGATAATTGTAAATATTTTGATATGTTTGTTTATTAGAAAAAAAGATATCTTTAGAAACAAGGCTGCTTAAATTTTTATATTTATCCCTATTGTGAAAATTGTCCTCGAAATTGTTTGTTTCTTCCCTAAAAAATGTATCGGCAAAAGCAAAATTTCGAGGGAAAGTAATGGACCGACTTGGCTTATTTTGAACATTTAATACTTCTTATGTATATACATATACAAAATATGATTGATATTTGATATTCTTATCTTATATGTACACTTTTGTGCCAAAACCATTATTCCGGCAAGAAAGAAATTTGTTTGTCTCCCAGTAAAAACTTTTTCAAAATGGATAGCTTCTTTCACTCGTTATTAAGTAGCTTTCTTCCATAAGAACTTCGATAACTACTTTTTTCTGGATGTATTAAGATAAAAAAATGACTTACTTTTGAATTTGTTCTTTTTGGCACAACCCTTGTAAAATTCATTAGTTTTTCAGTAGAATTGTATGTAGTGATTTTATGTGTTTCTGATTACTTAACATATTATTTTGTAGGCGAAGATTTTACTGGGTCTTTAACCCGTTTATTTATGAACCGATTTTTTTAATTTTAACTACAAGGTATTCTACTAAGTCTATTTCAGGTAAAAAAGAAAAAGATTAAAGGAATAGGTAAATTAAAGATTTATATCTCAATTATTAAATAATAATTATTAAATACCCATGAACTTTAACTATGTTTTTGTTTGATTATTTTTTAATAAAAGTCGAAACAAATTTGTTTAAAATTGATTTTAAATTGCACGATTTTTAAAACAAAAAAGACGATCTTTTTTATTTTTTTCTCAGGAAATTGACGATTTTGACACAAATTTATCTGGCAGCACTGATTAAAACCAAAACAAGAAAAGGCTAACAAAAATTTAAACTAACAAAATATAACAATTGTTTTTTGTTTATTTTCATCATATAAATTATGCATTTATCATTTATATTCCTTCTATTTTTTTATTTATTTAAAAAAAATAGTATATAAACATATTTTAAATTCAAAATATCTACATTTTGTTTTTCTCGCCACCAATTTCAAATGTGACTTATTTTGACAGTTCTTGAAAGAAACTTTTCGCAAAATATTGTTATAGAAACACTTTTTCTCGCATCCTTCCAATAATTGCTGGAAATGACAGATAATAAATGACAGATAATTCTCGCAAAAAAAAGATACAGAAACACTTGTGTGAGAAAAACCATTTTTTGTTTCATTTCACACTATTTTTGTTGCAATTCACACGTTTCATGCGAAGAGTTTTACGATGTGAGATATACAGAAACGGGCTACAGTTTTCTGTAGTCTACGCAGAATCTGGTATTTCCATCTTTATTTTTCCCCAAAACTACTGGAGAGCTCCATGGACTTTTTTTTCATTATTTATTTATTTAATCTTCATATCGAGCCCTAACCGCGAAAATAACGTAAGCGACATCATTTTCAATTTTCGTTTTTTTGAATAAATGACTTTATTGGCAACACCTGCATCATCTCATAAAATGTCATGGTCACATAAGGTACCTTTACGATTTAATAGCAAGAACAATTTTATTGTAAGCGACAAATTTCATACAAAATTTATATGAAATAAAATAAAAAAGCTTTCTCCTGTAAAATTAGATTTTTGGCGCTTATTTTATTATCGCGGTTAGGGGTCGATATATTAATTACGAACTAACAATAATTTTTTATTTATTATATATTTATTTATGTCCTGCCAGTGCCAGACAAGAATTTTCTTCATCACAGGTTCTGTTCACATATGGGTAATTCCAAAGTGTTGAACGTGACAGTCGTACGCATCAAAAATGCAATAACATTTTAAACAACAAATATTTTTACGTTCTTTTAACCCTTAAATTATAGCACTAAGAAAGCACTGTTATCTATACTTACGTTTATGGAGGGCGCGACTTTGAGTCAAAGATAATGGCAAAAGAAGTAGCAGTTCGAACGTGAAAAAAATAGAAGTAGTTTTTGTGGCCATGCATAAAAAGGCGTAATTCAGCGAAACCTGGCAAAAGTTTTTCGACAAACTACTTTCAGAATTTTACGTAGCAACGTAACATTAAAATTTCTTTGGCTTGATTCCAAAATCTCATGTATTTTTTTTGTTTAAACGAAAATCTGGTCCGATACGTGACATTTTTTCCATAATAATTTAACTGAATAATGATTAAAAAAATAAAAATTTACCGTTAATCCGAAAAACATATATCTCTTCGAACTCTTCCTTAGATTACGGACCATGTAAGAAATTTTTTTTGGAATAATTTTCATCAAATATCACCTCTTTTAAGGAAGATAATATTAAAGAAAACATTCAATAAAACATTCTCACAAATAAGAAATTACGTTTGCACAACTTTGCAGCACAGAATACCACAGAACTGTAAAAAGTGACGTGTGAAAAAGGCCCAAATCAGTTGCGAGGGCAGCTTTCGAAGAAAAAGACAGAAAGCTTTTTTTGGTAGTGAAGTGGCAATGTGTAAAAACAGGCAGCAACAATCAACACAAATGGCATGATCAAAACAAAAATAACAAAACACAGTCCACGTTAAAAAATGCATTAGTTCAACAAACGTTGATTTGTGCAAAAAAAAATTGTATTTATTAATATTTTTTGTTTTATAATGTTATTTATTTACTAAAATATTATTTACTTGTGTTGTGGTAAACTTAAAAGGTAATTTTTACAAAAGCTTTGCAAATAAATCTCAACTAAATAAATTTGTGTTCATTGTATTGCGGCATTCAAGATGATGCAAAGAGAAATGCAAAAAGGCCAGCTTTCTTAAAAAGAGACAAAAAAAAAAAAAAAACGCAAAGTCTTCCGTCTCGTGACAGTTCTGTAGTATTCTGTGCTTTGCAGTCTGGTTGTTTATCTAAATGAACAAATTTATGGGTAAATTTATAAAATTAGTAAAATCTAAATGTTTCTCTATAACAATATCGTAAAATAACAAGCTTTTAATAACTTTTAAATTTCCGGTCACCTTTTAACGGAAATGCCCATATATAAGTGTTTATCGCTCATCTAATTGAGTAAGTGCTGCAGTGTCTCTTTTTCTTAATCGAGTGTGGCCGCCATTATTTGAAATATTTCGAGCTAGTGGATTTGGGTGTTGTTCAAGCCTTTTTAATAATTTTACTGTATATTTTGTAATCATAGTTTTTACCATTGGCACATTGAGATCCTTATGAATGTTTGAGTTTTTAACATACCCGGGAGCGGCTGTGATTATTTGAAGAAGGTTTTTTTGGAGCCTTTGAATTTTTTTGATGTTAGAGGCCGAGGCAGTGACTCATAGTTGAAGACAGTAGCACAATATAGGCTTTAAAATAGAGCTGTAAAGTAGAAGCTTGCAATCGAGACTAAGGACAGAAGGATCCAATAAGCCAATGAATTTGAATGGCTTCTAGTTTCATTTGAGTTAATTTTGCCTCTATATGGCATTTCCACGTTAATCGCCGATCCAGATGTATACCGAGATATTTTACATGTGAAAGTTGAGGAATTATTTGATTATTGATTGTAATAGGGGGGCAAGAATCCCGGCGCAAGGTGAATGTTATATGTACGCATTTTTGCTCATTGACCATTATCCTCCATTGTCTTAACCATATTTATAGTTCAAATATATGATGCTGTAAGTAACGAGATGCTTCATAACGATTTTCGTGGACGCTTAGAAAAGCTATATCATCTGCAAATGTTGAAGTTTGGGTGTAGTTTTTTGTTGGCATGTACGAAGTATAAATTAAGTATAATAGATGGCCCAGGATGCTGCCCTGTGGGACTCCAGCGCCAATTGGCTGAGGTGAACTTAAGAAATTTCTTTCCTTAATAACAAATTGACGACCGACTAAGAAGCTTTCTAACAGCTTGTGTGTGTTTACTGGTAAGTTTAGCTTCAATTTATGTAATAAGCCTTCATGCCAGACTTTATCAAAAGCTTGCGAAACAACGATGAAAAGTGCTGAGCATTATTTTTTTTCTTCATATGCTTTTCTTATGACATTAACTATTCGATGAGTTTGTTCAATTGTGCTGTGTTTTCTTCTAAATCCGAATTGATGGTTTGGAATACATTATTTTCACTTAAAATCGGTATTAAATTTGAAACTAATAATTTCTCAAACAGCTTAGACATATTTGATAATAAGCTAATGGGTCTATATGACTCATTTTTTTATGATCTTTACCTGGCTTTGGTATCATGGTAACAAAGGAAACCTTCCATTTTTTGAAGGATAGTATTCCAGGCGTAAAATAGCATTAAAGATAAAAAGAATAATTTTCTTTGCTAAGCGAGGTAGCTCTTAAAGCATTTTATTACTGATCTTATCAATACCAGGTGCTTTCTTAGTGTTTAAGTCATAAATAGCCTTTTTTATTTCTCTTATCTCAAATCTTAGGGGAATAGCTGCTCTAACATTAACAGGCGGTAACTCGACCGCAATATCGTGAGATATATTTGGTGTAAATACGTTTTTCAAGTGACTAACAAACAGATTTCCTTTTTCAATATCGTTTCTTGTCCAACTACCATTCAAGTTTCTTAATGGTAGCTTAGATATAACTGGCCTTTTAAGATTTCTAGCTGCACGCCATAATTAGAAGTGTGATTGTGCACTCAAAAGAAAATTCAATCCAAACGTACTCAAATCAATCCGAAGCGGGATTGATAGTACGGTGAGTACTGATTTTCTTGAACCAAGTACAAAAAGATTGATTCAAGTACGGATTTTCAATCGCAAAATACTTAAATTATCCATATTCAATCCCGATTTCGTACTTGAAGTTATCCGAAAATGAGATTGATTTAAGTAAAACGAAGATTGAATCAATTTCAAAATGCGCTTAATTCAAGAATTATAAAATTGTTTTAATCCGAACTCGTACTTAAAATATTCCGAAAATGATATTGGTTTAAGTGAAACTAAGATTAAATCAATCTCAAAACGCGCTTGATTCAAGTATTATAAAGTTGATTTTATTTCCAATTCGTGCTTGAAAAAAACCAAAAAAGAAATTTGAAAGAAAAAATTATTATGATTGATTTACTTACCCGTTTTACACCTTAAAGAATGATAAAACACCAACATCATGCCCAATATGGTTTTTACTTTAAAAATCTTATGTACATATCTAAAAATATAAACTAAATGAGAAGCAAGATTTCAAATTTACTTTTTAACCCTTCATGGTACACAAGAGTCTGGCCAGACCTTTGTTTAATGTGTATAGATAATCAAAACATGCGTAAGCCGGAGGGTTAAACATGAAAATAATACATACATATATGTATATGGTTTCCTTCTTGTTCTGTTGTTGTTGTTGTTACTACAAACAAAAAGCAAATCGTTTTGTTCGAACTTGTGTTGTGTTTTTGCAATTGTACAACAAATTTTGAAAAACACACACGTACGCACGCATAAAAGAATGCAATGCTGAGAGATGAGACTAATAAGTTTTATGAGATTGTTTATACAAAACTGTATAAATATGAGAATAATGGTTCTTTAGTATTTATCAGCCAAAACGCATGAATTTGGACTGTACTAAATTTTGGTTGTTGGGTAGTTTTCAAGCACTTGGAACTTGAAAACTGTTGTGTGTTTAGTTAATCTTCAAGCACTTGGAACTTGAAAATAAACTGAATTGAATAATTCAACAATTTTAGTAATTTAATTTAACTACTACCTTTATAAAATTTATTGTGATATTTATACTAATACTAAACACAAATTATGCTGACTTAACTAAATAATGAATTAAAATTTATGCTGTTTTGGCGAATCAATAAAAGTGTAATTTAATATAACAAAGACAAAAATTTACGTTAATTAGCCAATCAAATTAAAGGAAATATGATACAACATATAGGGCATTCAATGTTGCTTTCAATTATGGGTATTCACTATGTAGTAACTACTAAATAATAATTTATGAACTTTTTGGGAATAGGTGACTATGAACATGCTCCGCCGCGTTGAACCACTGTTCAAGAGAGTTGAAGTTGGGTCTGATAATAGCTGAGTTAGACATCTAGGATGAATCTATGCACTTGCTGTCGTGGCATTGGTGTTGGTGTTTGAGTGTTACCTTGTAGTTCGATGTTTTCTTGGATGATCTCGGTGGGTGTGGGTTTAATTGCGTTACATCTGCCCTTTTATCGACCCAGTAATATGACAAGGGTTAACAAACTGAGTGAGAGTGCTAAGTATCCAACTGCGTGATTGTGTTGTTGGTGGGACCTCAATCTATTTGGTAAGTCCAACAATTGCTGTTCCTTCATTGACTTCTGCAGGGTGGATTGCTCCATTATATTTGTGGCATATTCATTATCCAGGCTTACTACAGATGATTGATTATTGCTTAGCGATTGTGGGTGATACTCTTTTACTGACAAGTCAGAGAGTTTGGCCGAAACTTGTGTATGAGGATCTTATTGTAGTTGATATAGTTTGTTGTCCACTCATAGTGACTAACTCATGCTTAAGGACACATTCTGGATGGAACGTAAGTAAGCCGGATCCTTTTAACGAAAGGTTGAAGATGTCTCTGTTGCAAACAGCTGTGGCCCGTGATGACGATTAGGTGGCATATATCCATTGATTTCTTCTGTGAAGTGCGATCCACTTGGAGGTGGAATTTTCTATTTTACAAGTCGGTGTTGTTTTGTTATGGTACAAGTTTGTTTCACACTCACACATCTGGGAACCGTAACTGTACCGGATTTGAGCGTTGGAGCAGATGAAACAATTTCGTTTGATTATGTCACACGAGTTCAACTCTGATGGTGTAAAAAGTATGTATTGGTTATGAGATGTCTTAACACCCAAATAGGTGGAGCAAGGTTTGATGGCCACCATGTTGTCATTTATCATGTTAGGTACAGAAGTTAGATACAATAATTTAAACTCCTCATGTTCAACTAACGGTAGAGTTACTTTGAACACTACATGCTTATGAGTGAGC
The DNA here is from genome assembly GCA_963931875.1 of Pollenia griseotomentosa. Taxonomy (NCBI): domain Eukaryota; kingdom Metazoa; phylum Arthropoda; class Insecta; order Diptera; family Polleniidae; genus Pollenia; species Pollenia griseotomentosa. Next base: position 126,438,377 of record OZ007561.1, on the reverse strand, counting down.
CTACCTTGAACCTTCATTAGTCTGAATAGTTGTAGTAGCTCATCTCCTTCATCCATAGGCAGAGTAGCTGATGTTGGGGAATGTAGTTTTATCAGCACCACTTCTTTTGTAACTGGTCTGGCGTTAGTAGCAATGGACTGATTTTTCCATGATGCGTGTCAATGAGAATGTTTAGGATGGATGATTGTATTGCTCTTACATTGTTTGCAATTAGCGTTAGCTCCAGCACTCCAGAATTAAATAATTGTGTAAGTTGTATTTAAACTAACACATTATTAATGTTTTTTACCTCTGCTGAATAATTTTCAACTTCTTGTATTATTTGTTCAAACCTCCTGTAAGCTGCCCTTTGGTTTTGTCGCATGATTTTAAGCGTTGAGTCAACGAAATTGAAGTTTGATTTTTGAGCAATTTTAGTAGAAATCCTTAATTTTCTTTCACTTGTTGAATTGTATCAGATATTTGGTCAGCAAACTCTGAGTCCAATATTCCAAATAACGAGTGGGCAATACTACCAAAGATGTTCAGTGCTCATCTCTTGCTTCGTAACAGTCGTGTATTTTCGACTGGATTTCCGAGTACTAACGGTAGCAGGAGCATTATTGTGACTAATGCTGTGTTGAACGGGTTTGAATTCATTTTCTTTCTTTTGGCCTTGGGTTCTTCATTAGAGACCGAGGATAGAACGTCGACAGGTGAATTCTTATCAAAGGTACTAGTCACGTTCGCCTTGGAATCTTGTTCGATAGGCAAGAGAGCTAGTTTGAATATGCCGCTGAATATGCCATTTGCTCATTTTACTTCTACAACCCTGACAACAACATCATTACCAGGGTGAATTTGTACAATTCTCGCTAAAGGAAATTTCATAACCGGTAGGTTTTCTTCCTTGAGTATAACCATATCTCCAATCTTAGGGTTCGGACAGTGTTTAGTCCACTTACAACGTTGCTGGAGCTGATTTAAATATGCAGTAGACCATCGATGCCAAAACTCTTGTTTAATATGAGAAATAAGTTTCCAATGGGATAATCCTGATGTCTAAACAGTAGATGCACTGCTGTCTATCTGAGAAGTGATTGCCTCGCCAATGAGAAAGTGACCAGGAGTAAGCGCTTCATAATCGTTTGGATAATTTGACATAGGTGTTATTGGGCGAGAGTTCAGTATCGCTCCAATTTCTACTATGACTGTTTCTAGTTCTTCCTGCCTTAAAGATGCCGATGCAACGCTGCGCAACAGAAGATAAAATTTGTGGCGTTGTCGTTGTTTTGACATCGATCTCGACGGCTGATGAAGCGCTTCAATGCTCCAATAAATGCTTCAGTTGAGAGATCAGTTACCAGTTCCAGATGTGTTGGCTTAGTTGCAAAACAACAAAAAAAGATATGTATGCCTTGGTTGGTTTTTTACCTCTGATGTTATAGTGAATCCAAAGTAGTCAACTCCCGTATTAACAAAAGGGCGAGCAGGAGTCACGCGATTTTTAGGTAAATGTTGGATTAGTTGTGGCTGTGCCCTGGTACATCTGATGCATTTTTGCACTGTAGATCGTGCCATTATTTTGCCTTTTATTGGCCAAAATCGTTGCTGCATGAAGCATAGCAGTGCTTGTGGTCCGCAATGTTTGTTGTCTTCGTGAACCATGGTAAATGGAAGTTTTACGACAGGATCATTATAAGGGACTAGCATTTGATGTTTTGCATCGTGCGATATTGGTAATGCTTCTAATCGACCCCCTACTCTCAGTATTTTTCTTTCATCGAGAAATGGAGACAGACTACTAATACTGCTCTTTTTATTGACCAGTTATTCAATTTCTTGTGAGAAGTCGGAACTCTGAATTTTTTGTATGATGAAGAATAGTGAATTATCTAATTCCTTTGAAGTCAAGCAGAATTCCCTTGTGCGAAGTGCCCTTGGCGTCCTTAGATTGGTTATAAATCTATTGACAAAGGCTACAACTCTTTGCAGAGTTTTGAATGAATTTTTGTGACTGATTATATATATAAAATTACCATCAGCTGACACTTCAATTGCTGAAATGGGAGTTATCCTTTTTCGCTCCATGTTGTGATGGATGGCTAATTGCGTTACGGTCCTTGAAGGCCATGACTCTTCCCTTCCATGGAGGAAAAGTGGTCCATAAAGCCAAAGATTGCATGTTGGTAATTCCGAAGCTTGAAGTCCTCTATATAGTACATCAGCGGGATTATCCTTTGACCGGACATGACGCCATTAATCTGCCAACGTGATTGACTGGACTGTTGATATTCTGTTGGCCACAAAGGTGTTAAAAGAAGAGGATTGTGCGTTTATCCAGGACAACACAATCTCAGAATCAGTCCATAGATATATTGGCTTTTCTTGTAACTTGAGGTCGTCCTTTATTCGAACTGCCAGTTGAGCCGCTAACAATGTTGCACAGAGTTCCAGTCTAGGTACTGTTTGTTGTTTTAACGGAGCCACTCGTGATTTTGCACACAGCAGTTGTACGATCACACGTCCATCCATGAGTATTGTGCGAATGTAAGATACCGCACCATATGCCTTCTGTGATGCGTCTGCAAATACATGCAGCTGCGTTTTTATTGGAATATCTCCACTGAAAAGGTGACGTGGTATTTTAAAACTATTTAGATTGCTTAAATCATTTCTGAAAGCCTTCCAGACCGCGCAAAGATTATCGGGTAGCAGCTCATCCCAATCTAGGGTTTGTTATCACAATTGTTAAATAAAAATCTTTGCTTTGACCACCACAGGAGAGAGAAGACCAAGAGGGTCAAATAGTTTTGCTATATCAGAAGTTGCAGTACGCTTCGAAATTAACTGAAGTTGGTTGAGTTTCACCTTGACGCAAAATTGACCGGCCTTGGGTAACCAAAATAGTCCTAGAGTTTTGATGGTATTTGTGTTGCTGCTGTTGAAGTCCAAATTGACTTATTGGTCACCGATATCTATATTTTTAAGCAATTGTGGGTGGTTTGCGCACCATTTTTTTTTTAAATTGAAGCCATGTTCCTTTAAAATGGTGATGAGCTCCTTTTGCATGTGGATTGCTGCATTGAGGCTGTCAGACCCTCCAAGGCCGTCATATACATAAAAATTGTCCCTTAGCATATGAGAGCCATATGGGAATTTGACACCATTTTCATCAGCTATTTTTTTAGACATCTCCTGGCCAGGTAAGGTGCTGAACGTGTTCCATATGTAACCGTGGTCAATTTGTAATAGTTGATGGGTGCGTTTGGATTTTCTCTCCAGATAATCAATTGGAGTTGGTGGTTGCTTGGATCGAGTAAAATTTGGCGGTACATCTCTTCAATATCTGTTGTAAATACGAATTTTGGTAATCGAAATGGAAGGATGATTGAGAATAAATCACTTTGGACCGTTGGACCACTGCACAATAAATCATTCAATGAGTGCCCAGAAGAGGTTTTTGCTGATGCATCAAGGACCACTCTGAGCTTTGTGGTCGAGCTATCTGGTTTTAGTATGCTATGGTGGGGACAGAAATATTTTGGCCCACACAAGGTATCGATGTCAATCTTTTTCATATGACCGAGTTGTTCATATTGCTTCATGAACTCTATATACTGTATCCGGATGGCTTCGTTCTTTAAAAGTTTCCGCTCCAGGCTCATAAATCTGTTAAATGCCATGGCGTGCGAATCACCTAATGCTTCTAGGTTCTCTCAAACAGGGAGTCTTACTATAAATCGACCTTCTTGGTTATTATGCACATGCTGATTAAAATCTAACTCGCATAACTTGTCGGAAGATGAAAGTGTCCGTTCGCTAACCTGAAGCTCATCTTTCCTCCAGAATTGTTCTATGGTTTCTTCTAATGATGTAGGGGAGTCAAACATCGCACATGTCAGTGCACCTTGTAGATTTCGTGATGGGCTTTCTGTAATTGACCCACCTATAATCCAGCCGAGAGCAGTATTCTGGAGTACAGGTAATTCGCCATTAAGTCGTATAGTACCACTCTGGATAAGTTTATAGTAGAACTCTGCACCAAGGAGAATGTCTATCTTCTCTTGTACATTAAATTGGGGATCTTCTAATCGGATATTGCTTGGAATGTTCCATGTTGTAATATCAATAAGTTGACTTGGCTGTTGGCTTGGTAGCACATCCGCCTCTAAGTTTTCTGAGAAACTGAGATCCCTAGACTTCATCTCAAAGTTTACACGATGGTTGAATCTTTTCTCGATGCAAAGTGATGTTTCCGTTGGAGACATAGACAATCTCTGTATCACTCGTTTGATACGAGATTCACCTGTGATCCGGAGTCCAGTATTGCCTTAAATTGGCTTGAAACGCCATTAGGAGCTGAAACAATCACCTTTGCTGTTGCTAATAACACATATCCCTGGCGCCTTCCTGCGATATTTGTAGCGGCTGAGGTTACTGACACAGCGTTGCTTGATGATGTGCTTGGTTGTGTTTTTCATTTCTGAGTATCCAGAGTTTGATTTTGAGGGTTGTTCAGAAACTAGTTGTAGATGAAGAAGTGTATTGTGTTTTATTATAAATTTTTTGCAGCTTCTTGCACTGCAAGTTTTAGAAGTATGGCCTGATTTGAAGCAATTTACACACAACCTTTGTTTTTGAACCCATTGAAGCCGGGCTGCTGGTGCTAATTGTAAAAACTTGGGACAATGATAAAGGTTGTGGGATCCATTGTGGCAAACATTGCAGGAAGTGTTGCTGCTTCCACTTGATGCTGCTATATAAGAAGTAGCCTTGTGTGTTGGCTTGTCCCTTTGTCCAATGGCTTCCATTGATTGAAACTGGATTTCCAAAAAAGATAAAAAGTATACAATGGTTGGGACTTCCCTCGGTTCCTTGAGTGATTGGATGAACCTTATGTGAGTAGTCTTATCCAGCTTTTTTAAGAGCTGTAACAGTAATGCATCCCAATAAGTTGTTTCAATTCCAAGGTTGCTTAGTGCTAATAGACATTCCTTGGTGATGTCATGAAGATTCTTAATGGCCGATGCATTCGATGTACCTGACGCCTGGTTGATTATTTTGTCAACCAAGTTTGCTACTAAGAGTCGTTTGTTGTTGAACCGTTCTTGTAGCGTTTTCCAAGTAGTAACATAGTTTGCGTCTGATAGGGAAAACTGACTTATTAGGTTCGCTGCTTCTCCAGATACGTTGCTTTTTAAAAACCACATTTTTTGGACAGCGGGTATTGATTGCCTATCCACCATTTCAGAGAATAGCTCATAAAATTGTCGCTATTTTAAGAAATCACCATCAAACTGTGGTATGGTGACCCTTGGCAGATGTTATGATCCTTGTACTGACGCAGTTGGAGCAGCAATTGGTTGATGCAGCTCAACAGCCGTCAGGTCCTTGTCGGCCATTGCAGACAGGTACGTTTCCCTTTCATGAAATAGGTCGCTCAGTGTATAGAATTCTTCGACAACAAAACCATAGGCGGATGGGTTCTCAACGGTTTTACAGATAGCATCATATATATCTTGGATTTGGTTCCAAAGTTTATTGATGGTGTCCAGCTTTACCCTATAATATGCGCGAGGTTGAGGATCTTCGTCAATCTTTAAACCATTTAGTAGTCTGCTTAAGGCTGTCATCCGAGCTGTTGCCTTACGGATGGACCCTTGTTGGATGGTAACATCTTGGATAGTACTTGCTTGGTCAGTAGATGCTTGGGCCAGGGCTACATGGGCAGTTACTGCATGGCTTGGAGGTTTTTTATGGTCAGCAGATTGTGATCCGAGACGCCTGTTTTCACTTTCAAATATGTCCGAGTATGATTAAGCCAGGTCGCTAATTTTCGCGTAGTACTCCCTAGTAAAGTACTCGTGACTGGTAGCTAAGTCTGCGACAATATCGAGTGATCGTAACTTAGTAGCATGATCTTCGAATCGGCTCCATAGTTCATCAATTCGTCGTGCACGTTCATCGAAATATTCAGCAGTAGATTTCCGACCGACCGAGTCTTTTTTAAAGTTGCGAATGATCGTTGTCTTCAACAGTGAATCGAGCAATTGTTCTGATGTCTCCATATTAGCTTCCGCGCGAATGAATGTGGATTTGAGAATGAAAATGTGGACGTGCCCTTAAGGCAAACACTTCAGAAAGTGTGTGTTTATTCCAATAAGTGTTATCAGCTCCTTACCACTGGTGGGGGAAACGAAAACTTCAGGATATCAAGAGATCACGTCGGGGTCACCAAAAATGTTTATATAAAACTGTATAAATATGAGAATAATGGTTCTTTAGTATTTATCAGCCCAAACGCATGAATTTGGACTGTACTATATTTTGGTTGTTGGGTAGTTTTCAAGCACTTGGAACTTGAAAACTGTTGTGTGTTGAATAATTAAACAATTTTAGTAATTTAATTTAACTACTACCTTTATTAAATTTTTTGTGATATTTATACTAATACTAAATACAAATAAATAATGAATTAAAATTTATGCTGTCTTGGCGAATCAATAAAAGTGTAATATAATATAGAAAAGACAAAAATTTACGTTAATTAGCCAATCAAATTAAAGGAAATATGAAACAACATATAGGGTATTCAATCAATGTTGCTTTCAATTAAGGGTATTTACTATGTAGTAACTACTAAATAATAATTTATGAACTACTTGGGAATAGGTGACTATGAACAGAGATAAAAACTCTCATTTTGTAATTTTACTCTCAGAGTGGCACTATCATGGAAAAGTTTAATCTTTTTTGCACTTGATTTAAGAATTTTAGACTTATTTCAAGAAATATCGGGATTGATTTTTGAAAGTAATCCCATTTAGGATTGATTTCAGTACGTTTGAGTGTTATTCGAATTTTTAAGTACGACTCGTGATTAAAGTAAGTATAAAAAGATTAATTTATCCCAAGTGTTTTTCTTTCTGTGTGGATTTGCATCAAGTTTCTTATGATATTTTTCTAGAAAATCGGTTTTCTGATTCTGCAGCAACTTTCTTAGCCTTTTTGTGCACTCTTTTAATAAATTCTTCAGATGCTGGATCTGTACAGTTGCCACTCTCTTCGAACTCTCCTTTTTTCAGTCAAGAGCCGCTGGACATCTGTGGAATATATATTAATATTTTCTGTTATTTTGGGGGCAATACTGGAATGTTGAACAGCTAGTTTTAGATAACTGTCAAAATTAACAATAGAGCGATCCACATTCTCCGGTGTACTAAGCGGAATATTTTCTGTGCAATGGGTACTGAGATATTTTTTATACCTTAACCAATTTATTCGTGTGGCTGACGTCGCTAAGTAACCAGTCGGAGATACAATTCTATTGGACAATTCTAAGGAAGCTTCAACATGAATCGTTTCTGTGGGGATGTTTTTAACCACGCCAAATGTATGTTTAGCGTTATAATCGCCAGCGGCCAGGAAACAGGGTCCTAGTGATTTATAATATTTACAATATTGCTTTCTGATATTGAAAATCTAGGTGGAGAGTATTAAGATGAAATTACTATGTTTCGAAGTACCTCGTCAACACAAATGTTCGTTGCTTGCAGATAATCCTCACAATGATCACACATAAAGTTGTGTTTGATTCAGGCTTCAATAAAAATGGCAGAACCTCACCAAGCTCTATCTCGAGGGTCCTTAGTATCATATAGTATATAGCCATTGATTTTTAACGTATTTCTTGAGTGCAAGTCAGTTTCAGAAACCATCATGACAGCAATTTGTTTATATTTAAGAAAGTATTCTAATTCATTTTTATGTTGGAGGTTGCCGTTTGCGTTCCAAAAACAAATTTTTAAACGTTCATTGTGTTCGTAAAACTATTTACTGTTTGCACTAATGTTTCCATGCTTTTTTCTAGACGACTTAAATTAGAAACTGGAGCTTCTTCATTAACTGGCGAAGCACCTTGCATTGGCACATGGTTTTTTAGGACGTTAGCATAAGAGGTTCTGTTATTACTAGGCTGCGGTGCCTGAATGTCATTAGTGTTTACTTAAGTTGTTACCTGCATTTGAGGGGGACTAGGTTTCGGTCCAACCGACTGCTTGACGATAGTATATACAGGGCATTCTCTATAATTGGCAGTGTGATTACCGCCACAGTTGCTACATTTTTTTACGTTGGGATCGGTTTTAGACTTATCGCAAGGAACTGTACCATGTAGTTCACCACAAACATACACATAATGTATCACTATCCACTGTTTTTGTAAACGCCGAGGGTGAAAGGGAACGTGTGCGAATAATTGGCTTCGCCGTAAGGTAGTTAATATTGTTTTGTTTTATTTATTTCAGCATACACATTTCTTTCAATTAGTTTTATTGTAGTTTCATTGTTTTTACTCATATAAAAAGTTGTTTTTGTTTTTCACCGTTTTGGGGTGCTTTTTATATTTTTATTATGTATTATGTATTGTATTTTACAACAACCAAAATAAGAATTTTAAAATGTTTTTGCTAAGAATTTGTATACATACATATGTATGTACATTCATACATACATATATTTTTATTAGTATTGTGGTTATTTTGTTGAACTGTTTATGGGTTTTAATCCAAATTTTGATATTTTAATTAGGCTAAAGTTCACCAAATTTAATTTTCATTAAATTATTTTTATGAAGAAGAAAGGAATTTTACAGCATGAAATTAATTAAAATTTTTATTGATAATTTTTCATTCTTGACTGACGCTGGTCTCGAACCCATGCTTTTACGGACAGGTTACCCTTACATGTTTCGATTGCAACCACTCAATTTCTTCAGTGGGGTTTGCCGTTGAACACTCACAGCCATTTACGACTGTTTAAAGATTGATGTTTGACTATTGACTGCCAGCAGTCGTCGATGGTTGCGAGTGTTAACCGGCAAACCCCTCTGAAGCAGCGGTTGGCGCTGGTTTGCCTGGATTACGAAGTTTTTAGGGATTTTACATTTACTCATCGTGTTTTTTTTATACTAGAGCTGCTACAAATGCAAAAATTTCCCTACTAAGATATTCCTTAAAATCCCCAAAACATACCATATACTAGTTTTATTATACTACTTTCTAACTTAAAAAAGTAGGTTTAAAATAGAGAAAATAAATAAAAAAAACTATTTTCTAGCAGTTAAAACAAAAAGAAATAACAATATTTTTACATCTGAATCAGAATGTGAAAAAATTTACCGTTTAGCACCTACACGTGTTTGTGTGATGTTGTTTTCGCTCATTTACTACTGCCCACAAACTCAAAATATTGTTTTCATAGTTTCATGCACAAAAAGTTACAAAAGTAACCCGAAATACAAATACAACAGAAAGAAAAAACATAAAATTGTATTCATTTGCTTACCCTGCGGCCACACGATCAAGTTGTTCTTGATAGTCTTTTACATATACTGCTTGTCAAAATTTACAAAAATTGAAAGCTGTGACGTAGGCTGCACTCAATTTGTAAGCAATTTACTTTCAAGATTTCATCAAGAAAACAATTTATAAAGAAAAACATGTAATCAACTGTTAAATTGAAAGTAAAATTGCCAAACAAATCGAAAGGTGAAATTGAAAGCCATCTCGTGGGCAATTTAAAAAGTGTGAGTGTGTTAGTAAAAAAGTGAGAATGTATTGCAAATTGAATGGAATTGAAAGGCAAAACTTGATCGTGTGGCCACCAAGTTAATAAATTTCAACGAAGCAAGAGTGTTGCGCATGTTGTTATTTTGGCAAATTAAGCAATTTCGTAGTGGTACACTGACAATATATATATTATATTGAGATCGAGCTGTGTTTATGTATGTTTTTTTCAGCTAGTTTTAAAAACTTTTCAGCAATCATGTGGGATGTAGAGTGGGAACATTTTTTTTTATTAATTTGAATTTGTCGAATGAAGCTGAATGCCTTATTTGTAATCAGGTATTAAAAAATGTGTTTTGGTCTTATCTTAAACGACACTATGACAGATTTCATGCGGAAATGAATTTTGTTGCTGGAAATGAAAGACAGCAAAAAATAGAAAAATTAAAAAAAGATTTTAGGCTTAAAAATCTTCGTCTTGAGACGCCAGTAGTTCTATCAACTGCACGGTTGATCAGCAAGTTAAGGCTACATATATTATAAGTTTGGCTTTAGCAAAAAAAAAAGGTCGGCCTTTTGATGATGGGCAGTTTTTTAAAGACACTTGTTTGTTAATAATGTATTTGTTTGGAGAAGCAGGACAACAATTAGGGGACATAATTAACGAAATGCCTTTATCTCGCCGAACATTAACTCGCCGAACGGAAGATATAGGGATATTTATTTAATGGGACACAAGTGAACGCATAAAAAATGCTAAATATGTATCAATATGCTTAGATAATAGTGTTGACATTTGCGATATCAGTCAAATGATTATTTGTATTAGAACGGTTGACAATTTTTATAATTCATTTGAGGAAATATTAAGTGTACACTCCTTTTACGGAAATGTTACCGGTGAAGCTATTTTTGATGCTTTCAAAACGAATGTTTTATGTGTGGTAGAAAAAGAAAAAATATCTTCTATTTGCACTGACGGCACTGCTGTAATGGTTGGGCGAAACCAGGGACTTGTTGGTCAGTTAAAAAAAGCTGGGGCAAATGTGCACACATTTCATTGTATTATTCACCAACAAGCATTGTTTTCAAAAAGGATAGGTCTACAAGAATCTATGAAAGTAGCTGTAAAAATAATTAATCGCCTTAGAGGAGGCCATAACGCACTTACACACAGAAAGTTAATAGAATTTCTGAAAGATATAGATGGTGATTATCAGGATGTACTAATGTATACGGAGGTGCAATGGTTAAGTCGGGGAAAATGTTTAGAGCGTCTTTTTAATCTAAGAGTAGAGATTGAAACCTTTTTGCTGTTGCAGGCTTGCTCGAAAGATGCAGACATTTTAAATTCCTTGAAAAGTCAGAATTTTCTTTACGATTTAAGTTTTCTTGCTGACATCACACAACACATTAATAAATTAAATCTTGTGCTACAAGGAAAATATAAAAATATAAATGATCTTTTGCATGCTATTAATGAGTTTTCAAGAAAACCTTCTATTTTAAAGTCAAATTGGATGTCAAAACTTATCAAATTTTCCAAAAACTCAAGAAATTTTTACACAATTTCCAAATAATGAAAAACTTCAAGAACTGACGGAAGAAATAAATTTACTCTTGGATAATTTCCAAAGTAGATTTAAAGATTTTTTGAGCTTAGAATGGATAATGAACATTTACAATAATCCTCTTACGTGTTCATTAGAAAATTTACCGAAGGTTGTTGAAGATGAATTGACGTTAATGCGGCAAGACATATCGATCCAATGTAAATGAACTTTGTTGCGGCAGTTGTGGTAACAATATTGTTGGTCTGGGTGTCAATGTATTTGTTTTGCAAGAACAATGTAATTTTTGACAAGGCTCTTTTGCAAAATCTTGCCACATATTTCATGGAGTCACACGTATCGCCACGGAAATCATTTTTTGTAGTCGTCTTCATCAAGAGTAGATGAAGATTCAAACTCTGCCGTATAGTTGGTTTTCAGTTTGTTGAAAGTTGTTAAGGTGTTTAGAATTTTTTTTAGCATACATTTTTTTTCTCTTCTTTGGAATATCAAAGTTTTTTTTTTTGGTTTCCGGGTTCCTTTGTTTTATTTCTGTTTTGGTGGTGCTTGTTAGTAAGTGTAATTTAGATGTTTGTTATTTATTAATTTATTTGCAGTTTATTTTTGTTCTTATGGTGGTTGTTCTGGTGGTAATGAGTGTAGAAAAAAACAGAAAAATCATGTGTTTGTAGTTCGTCACAGTTGCGTAAAAAGGGAGTATTGTAGAATTCGTTGTATTGCCAACATGAAAGGGCTGTTATTGTGAATTAAAAACAAGGTGGTGAAAAATGATAGCACATATGGAATGTGATCTGGTAACTGGTGGTTGGGAAAATCCATGACAATTGGAAAATGTAAATGGTAGCACCAAAAAGAACCTATTGGAAATTGAAATCCAAAAATGGGGATCAGGTGTAGATACACAGAAAAATTTCTAGATGCAGAATATAGTAATAACAGGCAAAATCGCCATTTGTGATACAACAAGCAGCGAATACGGGTGCAAATTTTTATAAATTGTAAAATAAAAATAACGTTTTCTTTAGACATATTTGAAAAGAAGTAAATTCTGTTTAAGACACAGAATAAATTTTTGAAGGCTTAAATTGTATATAATTTTGTTGTGTGGAATTTTGTGGGGACAAACTGTTAAGTAAGTAGTAGAGCAATTTTATTTTTGGTGTAGAACGAACAAGTTCTGACAAGAAAATTTGTTTTGTTAATAATAAAGGGCAAGGCAAGACAAGTGGTGGGAGGAACAAGGGCTATAGTCAGGAGCCATCCCCACGAGCAGTGTTCTGGTTGGGGGTGAGACGGAGAAAAGACACCCAACAGAGAAAACCCCCCCAGATAGAAAAAAAAGAAAAGGAAGAAAGTAAAAGAGGTAACCATAATTAAGCCGCCAAATAGTAGTGTTTTAGAAGTGTAACAGCCATTTTGAATTAAAAAACGGCCATATTGTGTTTGGTTAAGGAATTGCGAAGAAAAGCCCTGTATATGAAATGATGCCCAATTAGAACAATAGGAAAAGGAAAAATTAGATAAATAATTGAAATAAATTAAATAATATGAAAGAAAACAGAAAAATTTTAAATTGAAATAGAAAAAAAGAAATAGTCGAATATAGTTTTAAGTAAAGATAAGTCTTAGTGTAGTTGTGTTATATTTTTTTTATGCAGGTTAATTATGTATCGTTAGTGTTAGTGTATATAATTGTATAAAAATGTTCTTTTGTTAGTGTAATGATACTAGGTGATTTAATGTTTGATTAAATATATGTAAGTTTATTGATGTAAAATATAATATATAAAAAAGTATCAAAAGTTATTGTTTGGCTGATGCAATACTCAATGGCTTTTCTTTTCTCCCTCTCTTATGAGCTCTTCATAAACGTAGTTGCCAGATTATGATATACTATGACATCCCCTCTGATATTCAAAGATTAATAGAACTCGTAATCGTCCAATCGCTTAGGACGCCTGGATTCCCTACGCGATCTTGGTGCTGGTTGGTCGTCCTGTTGGTTTCCTCTATTCACTTGGACTTGTTCGGGTATTGCTGTGTTTAGGCCTTCGTCTGAAATCGGCATCTCGACCAACTGACGCCGAGTTGGTGTACCTTGATCGGATTGAAATGGCTTCGATGAAGCACTTGCTCCTTCACCTGGCTGATTTGGCCGTCGTGGTGATTGACACGATGCATCATCCGCTTTTCGATTACGGTGTTCCTGTTGGTTTACGTTGGGCTTCATTATGTGAATAGTATTTCGTCTATATTTTTTATCATTCGAATTCACAATGTATGAAAGATTGGAGACTTGTTTTTCAATATTACCCTCAACCCAATTTTCCTTAGGATTTTGTTTTACATATACGTTATCTCCCACTCTCAGTTCCTTTTCCTTTTGTGTTCCTTTATCGAAGTATTTCTTGTTTTGCATGCGTTGTTGTTTAATCATATTCGGCACATTTGGTATTAGTTGTTGATTTAGATTTATAGCTGGAATGTCACATCGCAACCATCTACAAAATAAGCGTTTGGCCGGACTAGAACCTATTTTATTTGGTGTGTTCCTCCAAATTAATAACGATTTGTAAAAGTCGGTATTCGATGCTACTGCTTTCTTTAATAAATGTTTTGCAATTTTCAAAGCTGACTCCGCTTTGCCATTTGCCTGTTGGTGATGAGGGCTTGATGTCTGATGATCAAATTCCCATTCAGCTGCAAATTTTCTAAACTCTGAGTTGGCAAAGTTAGTTCCGTTATCCGTAATAACTTTGATCGGTACACCATACCTGCTAAAGTTTTTACGACAGACGTTTATAGTGGTATTGGTTGATAGACTGTTTATTTCATCGATTTCGAAAAAATCTGAAAAATTATCTACGGTTATCAAAAAGTACTTGGTTTTACCCTTCACCTGTAATTCGCAAACGTCCATTGATATAATTTCAAATGGAGTTTCAGGAATTTCGGTCATCATCAATGGTTCTCGTTGTTGTCGTCTAGCATAGGTGTTGCATATTTCACAATTTTGAATGATCCGTTTTATACTATCTGAAATTCCCATCCAGTATACCGTTTCCCTTGCTAATTTCAATGTTGCCTCTATACCTAAATGCGGTTTGTGTAGTCTTTCCAAAATCTCACGTCTCAATTTCTGTGGTACTAAAAGTCTGTTACCTTTAAAAACCAAATTACCATTAACGATTAATTCATCTCTTATATTCCAATATTGTTTGATGTTCTCGTCAACATGTGCTTTCTCCTCAGGCCAACCTTCTCTAATGGTTTTCATTAACTGTATCATGACGATATCTTCAGCTGTAGCTTGTTGGATATTTTTGATGGTTGTTGTGCGTATACTTTTATTCTCAATATCATTAGCATCATCAAATTGTCTGAATTCCTTGTCGATTTTATAAATTTCAAGAGATTTTTCCGGATTCTGATCCGCTGGTGCTCTAGATAAAGTGTCGGCTATATACATTTCAGTACCCTTTCTATATTTTATGGTAAAATTATATTTTTGTAATGCTAAAATCATTTGTTGCAGTCTTTTTGGTGTTTTCAGTAATGGTTTTTTGAAGATGTTTATCAATGGCGAGTGATCGGTTTCAATTGTTATATTTTTTCTTCCGCAAATATACTGGTGAAATCTACGGCATGCAAACAAAACGGCCAACATTTCCTTTTCTATTTGCGCATAATTTCCTTGGGTTGTTGTTAAAGTTTTCGAAGCGTAAATTATGGGATGGCCTTCTTGTAGCAATGTGCAGCCCATAGCAAATGAAGATGCGTCTGTCTGTATTAAAATTGGCTTTTTAACGTTGTAATATTGCAGAACTGGTGTTTTCGTTAATATTTCCTTTATTTTCAAAAATGCTGCTTCCTGATCGTCTTTCCACTCAAAATTGCTCTTTATATGAGTTACCCTTCGTAAGGGTTCTGTAATTTGAGATAAATTTTCTATGAATTTACTTACGTATGTAACAAGCCCTAGAAATCGTAACGTCTCCTTTTTGTCTTTGGGTGAATTCATATTTCTGATGGCAGCTACTTTTTCGGGGTCCGGTTTTATGCCATCGCTTGTAAGTATGTGTCCAAAGAATTTGATTTCCCCTTTACATAATTCCATTTTGTCTTTGTTAATTTTCAGATTTTCCTGTTTAAGGCGTTTTAATAATTCATGTAAGTTCCCATTATGATCTTTGGTTGCAGCTTCTTTAGTGTCGCCCTTTCCGAATACCAAAATGTCGTCGGCTATACACACAACCCCCTTCAAACCGGATATTATCTGATTCTGGCGCATTTGAAAAATCTCCATAGCCGGTTTGATACCAAATGGCACGCGCTTAAATCTGTACTTGCCATACGGTGTCCAAAAAGATGTAAGTTTGCTGCTATTTTCATCTAGTTGTAGTTGCCAAAAACCGTGTTTAGCATCCAGAATTGAAAACACTTTTGCATCTGATAACTCGGTTAAAATTTCCTCCACTGTTGGTAACTGATACTTTACATCTTTAAGTGCCTCATTCAAGTGTTTCGGATCAATACAAATTCTCAATTTGTTGTTTTTCTTTACAATTACAAGATTACTAGTCCATTCTGTAAATCCTGGCTCTTTAGTTATTACACCCATTCGTTCCATATCGTCTAGCGTAGATTTTAGTTGTTCGCGTATGGCTATCGGTATTCTTCTAGGTGGTTCACTTCTAGGACTAACATTCTTATCGATTTCAAGAGATATTTTTCCCTTTACCTTACCCAAGCCTTGAAATACGTCCTCGTACATGTTGACGATTTCTTTGGCTTTAGCTTCACTCATGTCAGGTTTGATGTTCTTACATACTGCTATGAGTCCCAGTAATTGGCATGTTTGCAATGACAGCAATGGACAATGATTCTTTTCAATAACATAAAATATTAATTTATATTCGTTTTTGTTGTTCTCAATCTTTAACTGAGTCTTGCCAACTGGTGTTATTTGCGCACCTTCTATTGTTGTGAGTTTTGTCTTAGTTTTAGTGATGTATGGGGATGATTCTAATTCTATCAAATTTGCCCGACCAATTATATTACATGTTGCACCTGTGTCCAGCTGACACTTGGTAGAAATCGATTTGTTGTTGTTGTTATAAAAGTTTAGTTTTACATACAGCCCTTTTGAGTTATCATTTTCAAACGTATTAAGGACAAATTCTTCGCCAGAATCTGATGTTTCATCGTCATTATATAATGTTGGTACTAATTCTTTTACCGTTCTTGAATTTCCGTTTGGTTTACTATAGCTGTTGTAAGGTTTTGACAAACATACTCGGGCATAATGTCCCCTCTTGTTGCACTTGTTGCATATAGAAGTTCTTGCTCTGCATTGTTCCAAATTGTCATGATAATCTGCACCGCAAAACTTACACGTACCGTGTTCAGTTGTTCTATTCTGTTGTTGATTTATCTTACCTTTCTTCACCTTCTGTACCTTGTTTACCTCACCTTGGCTGTTTTCTATACCACGTATCTGTTTTTCCGTTATTTCCTTCGATCTGCATGTTTCAATAGCTTTTTCCAATGTAATATCGCTGTTTAACCATAGTTTTTCCCGCAATTCGTGGTCCTTTATAGAGCATATAATTTTATCTAGCAGCAAATCCCTTTCCAATTCACCGTATTGAGCATTTTTTATCAGGCCTCGGAGTCTGTTAAAATATTCATCATATGTTTCATCTTGTTCCTGTTTAGCCATGTTGAATACAGCTCTAATGTACCGTTTGTTAATGGTAGGCGTCAAATTCTTTTCTATTTCCTCCAGTAAAGATGTTGCTGTTAGTGTATCCTCGTTCTCTATTGGCATGTTCGTGTATCTTCTGAAAACATCTTCCCCTATTGCTGATAATAACACAGCCTTTATACGCTCCTCGCTTTGAGAAGTTAAACCCGTTGCGGTAATGTAGTTTTTCCATTGTTGTTTAAAGTATTTGCAGTTT
The DNA here is from genome assembly GCA_963931875.1 of Pollenia griseotomentosa. Lineage (NCBI taxonomy): Eukaryota > Metazoa > Arthropoda > Insecta > Diptera > Polleniidae > Pollenia > Pollenia griseotomentosa. The sequence continues at coordinate 126,421,295 of OZ007561.1, read as the reverse complement.
TCACTTATGTCACCCTCTCTTATGTTCAGAGGTGCTGGAAGTGGTATCTGTGGCATAGCAACTTGTTGCGCTGCACCTTGTGGCGTTACATTTTGTGGTGTTGCTTGTATTTGGGTGCGTAGTGCCGCAATCTGTCCCCGCAAATCTTCCATTTCAGCCATATTGATAATTTATGCTTTTTCCCAAATTATCCTCAATTTCACACCTGACACCATGTAATGATACTAGGTGATTTAATGTTTGATTAAATATATGTAAGTTTATTGATGTAAAATATAATATATAAAAAAGTATCAAAAGTTATTGTTTGGCTGATGCAATACTCAATGGCTTTTCTTTTCTCCCTCTCTTATGAGCTCTTCATAAACGTAGTTGCCAGATTATGATATACTATGACAGTTAGGTTATTTTGTTTAGTCCTAAATTTGTTTTTTTTTATATCTTGAAATAAGTAGCCTAGCAGTTTCTGTCTCCTTCAAGCAGGAAATGTGTGAAAGTTAAATTCGTTTTTTTTGTTGTATTTTATATTCCTTTCCCTCGGTTATAATAAGGGAAACAGACAGCCTAAGTGAGCTCCTTTAGGTAGGATTTTGTATTAAAAAAAATAAAAAAAAAAGAAAAAGGGAAGACCTTACAGATTTTGTGAACAGAAGGATATAGAAATTGTTTTTTTTAAGGCAAACATTTTTTTTTTTGTGTGTAATAATTTAGGCAAAACAATTTAGCCAAAAATATTATAGTAATGTAATTTGTTTTTTTATGTGTATTAAATTTTATTTCAGAATTAGAAAAGTTCTTTTCTCTACATATATATAGATTTTTTTTTTTATATAATATTTTGTTTTACCTTTTTTTTTTTTTAATTAAATAAAGGATGTGAATAATATTTAAGTGTTAAACAGAAGTATGTTTCTGTGTTAAGCCTTTTGAGTTTGGATTTGGTAAAATTGTGAGGTAAGTGAATTGAGTGAGTGGTTGTGTAGGGGACACAAGTATAGTTAGTAATGGTAATATGTGTCCAAGGTTGGGAGGGCAAGTGGAGGGCAAAAATCATCTCGTCCTTCCTCATAAGTGTTTCCGGTGTCTGGTTTATTATAGTTTGTGTTTTATTCAGTTTACCTTCTTATGTTTTATTCGTTCGTTTCCGGTTGCTGTGTTTAAGGGTTGGAACCTGCCCTGAGGATGCTTGTGGAGCTAGTTGGCATCACAATCATAGCGACGTTGGGATGATGTGAAGATAGTGGCGGCCGTATCTCCCGAGAGATACGTAACAATAATGGCGCCCAAGTTCAAATATAAATAAATCCCAAATATACAATACATCTACGTATATGAAGGTATATAAATAGCCCAAAGGTCCTTGGTAGGAGGTAAAAGCAAGGCTAGTAAAGCCTTTTTAACTCATAGAATTTCTGTTTGAGCCGCAAGGTAATAGTGAAGACTATTAGCTTTGTTGAATTAGGCCCAGCTGCCTTGTTGGAGCTTCTACTAAGTGGCTGTATATTTACAGATGATATTTTTGGTATTGTAGCGTGGGAGTTTTGAATATGGAAGACATCCCATTGGGTACTGTAAATGTCGAATAGTTTTGTTTTTTTTTAGTTTCAGTTTTAACATATTTTTTTTTTATGGAAAGTGCATTTGATTGCAACCGCCTTGATATTAAATATTGGAGGACTGTAGTGTTATTACGATGTTGATTAATATTTTGTTTTAGTATTTTTGTTTGAATAAGCCTATTATAGCCGCTCGTAATATTATTGGAGGTCTGTTGTATTGTGGGCAAGGTTTTAGGGAAGCTGAGTGTTTTCAACCTTTGCCTATTACGTAATATAGTAACCGTTTTGAACCATTGTTCTGAATCAGTGCTTAATGGACACTAATAGTCTTGAGAATTTTTTTTTGAAAACACTAGGTAAGATAAATTTTTTTTTTGTGCAATACTAGTCGAAAGGAAACATGAAGTGAGGCCTTAATGGCATTATTTTTTTTAATATTTGTTATTATTTATAAACCACACTCAATACACTCTCACGAAAATTTTATCAAATCCAAATAAATTATATGAAATTTATTCAGTCTTTTTGTATTAATTGTTTAATTTAAAACTAATTATTTTCCGTTTGTGAGTCTAATTAGAAGTTTGTTTTGATATAAAGATATTTTTTTTTAATACATTATTATATTCATATGTTGTTATTGTTTGTTCCAAATCATTAAGAAATAATAACAGCGGTGTGAATAAGAATAGGGATAAAGGGTAATAGATTTTTAGTTTTATTTGTTGATGTTGATTTTTCTTTTGTGGGTAGATTTTTTTTTGTAAGTTAGTAGAATACGTTTTAATTGTTGTTTAATTTGTGTACTTTTCAATATTTTATATATTTTATAAATTTTTATTTTTTTTATATTTCTATTATTTAGCTCTATTTAATTTTAATATTTTCTTTTGATACATTTTTTTTGGTGTGTTAGTTTTTTTTACTTTTGTTTATACATTTTATGGCCGAGAATCCTAAAGTAGGGGAAAAGGAAAAAGAGAGTTTGAGAAAATCGGACCGATTAAAAAGGCATAGGGAAAGAAACGTGTCATTTGATTTGAATCGTTCGTCACCTCAGGTTCAACCTAAATATAGAAAAATTAATAGATCCACTAAAATGGCAAATAGATCTCCTCAAATTGGTGATCTGTCGGGGACAATTAATGTCCAACAACAGAATACCGGTACTAGACCTAAGGATAGGGTGGGTACGCGCTCCAGTGTGGCTACATATGAGCCAGGTCGGGAGGAAGTAGCACCTAATGTTAGGCAGATGGTAACTGATAGTGTGGAGAATATGAGGACTAGTTTGGATAGGTCGATGGAGAAAATTATAAGTGAGAAAATTGGTAGGGAAATGCTAAAGGTGCAGGCGAGTATGAATCTTTTATCCGACGCGATTAGGAGTCTTTCGGTGAGGGATCAGGTTCGCCCCCAAACCCCTGAAAATGTCTTCAGACCGGATGGGGGTGGTCAGCCTTCGTCATACGCTAGGGTTCACAGGTATGATTTTCCCCCACCACCAGTTGCAAATGTTCACAATGACACATGGAGAATCCGTGTGGATAAGTTTGGACTGGAGTTTAAAGGTGGTAATGACCAGTTGTCAGTCGAGGAGTTTATATTTAGGCTAGAACATATGCAAAGGCAGTACAGAATTCCATGGCAGGAGATTTTGAGGGATTTTCATCTCTTGGTTGCTGGTACGGTTAAACAGTGGTATTGGGCTCTGCTACAAACAACGGTAATTTCTGATTGGACTACGCTTAGATTAGCATTATTGAATCGGTATAAGACAATACGGTCTAATTGGGAATTAATGCAAGAGCTAGTAGAAAGAAAACAGAGACAAGGCGAGTCGATAGACGAATATTTTCATAACCTTAATTTATTAAGAGCAAGATTAGAAGTGCCTGTAGCTGAGGGAGAAATGATAAAGATAGCGAAGAGAAATTTAAAAGAAAATATTGCCCGAATTGTTTACCCAATGAATGTTTCTTCGGTGGAGCAATTGAGGATGGAATGTCTCGAAGCAGAACGTATTTTTATAAGAAACCAAACCAGAACAATTATACCTCAAAAGTCTAGACCACAAAGGTATATACACGAAATCGTGAAGAATTTTGATGAGGACGAGCAGGCTGAAACTGTACCGGAAGTAGCAACGATAGACAGCCCACCAGTATGTTGGAATTGTCAGCAGAAAGGGCACGTTTTTCGAGATTGCCTGTCCAGGCAAAGAAATCTGTTTTGCTATAAGTGCGGCAGACCAGACACTATAACACCTAAGTGTCCGATTTGTAGCAACGAGCAGGGAAACTCCCGAAGGAACGTGGGTATAACGGGGTTGCCACGTTCGACGGTACTTGCCCCGAGACAACTACAAAACTAATACCAAAATTTTCGAGAATTCGTCATTTAACGTCTTTAGCTGAACGGGAGTTAGGGAACAGATATTGAGCGATTTAAATGAATCAAGTGAAATGGAGAACAAAAAGGGGAATAAAACCTCGTTATGTCATAGGGTAGATAACCAGCAAATAGATCGGAAAAGGTACGAATATATCCGCAAAATCAGGAATGATTTTATTAATAGAAAGAATAAGCGACGACTTATAGTTGATGCCATTAGCCGAACTAGGACTGAGAGGGATGCCAGACCATATGCTGAAGTAATAATTCAGGGTAGGAAATTTTCTGGTCTTCTTGATTCGGACTGCCGCGAAATTGTCTTAGATCTGGAGGCTGAAATAGTAAATATTTTTTGTAATGTCAGCACGGCTAGTGGGCAGCAGCATAGGGTTTTAGGAAAATGTAATTTAGAGGTCGATTATAATGGCAATAGTCATATTATCACGTTTTACTTGTGTCCTGATTTAGATCAGACAATGTACTTGGGTATAGATTTTTGGCAAGCGTTTAGAATAGCCCCACATGTAGTACCTGTGTCGGAAATAGGAGCAGAATTATTACAGGAAATGAAGAGTGAGGAGACGACACACAAATTGAACAAACATTTATTAACACAACAACAACAACTGGAGGAAACAATTAGAAAGTTTCCTTCATTTGAAAGGGATGGATTGGGTTGTACAAATCTTGAGAGGCGTGAGATTAAGCTGGTAGAGGGTACGAATCCGATAAAGGATAAACATTATCCTATTTCTCCTGCGGTTCAAGCCATAGTCTATGCAGAGATAGATAATATGTTGAAATTAAAGGTAATAGAGAAAAGTAATAGTCCCTGGTCGAACAGGACTACCGTGGTTAGAAAACCGGGTAAAGTTAGGTTCTGTTTAGATGCGCTTAAACTTAATGCGGTGACTGTTAAGGACGCGTATCCCCTACAGAACATAGACGGTATTTTGAGTCGCATAGATCAAACGCATTATATAAGCAGTGTCGACCTGAAGTATGCGTTCTGGCAAATTGAACTAGAAGAAGAGGCGAGGCCTTATACAGCCTTTACAGTTCCAGGTAGACCACTGTACCAGTTTCGTGTAATGCCGTTTGGTCTATGTAACGCGGCTCAGCGTTTCTGCCGTCTAATGGATAGGGTGATTCCAGCTAGGTTGAAGCAGAACGTATTTATTTATTTGGATGATCTCCTCATAATATCGGAAAAGTTTTCGACGCATTTAAAGATTTTAGATGAAGTTGCAGAATGTTTACGACAGGCAAATTTAACCATAGGTTTAAAGAAATCGTTATTTTGTTTTAAGGAGCTACGGTATTTAGGTTTTGTAATAGGCGGTGGTATGCTCAAAACGGACCCAGAAAAAGTTAAGGCCATGCAGAAAATTCCATTACCGAAAACGCCAAGAGAGGTATGAAGCTTCTTGGGAACCGCTGGATGGTATAGGCTCTTTATTAAGGACTTTGCCAGTACCTCAGCACCCATAACCGATACGCTAAAGAAAGGTAAAAAGTTCAGTATGACTCCTCAGGCGATAAAAGCAATTGAAACACTTAAAATGTCACTAACAACTGCGCCGGTTTTACGTCATCCGGATTTTAGTAGGCCGTTCTATATACAGTGCGATGCCTCAGAGTATGGAGTGGTGTTATTTCAAAAGTTTGGCCAGGAAGAAAATCCAATTGCGTTCTACTCGCAAAAATTGAATAACTGTCAGAAAAACTATTCTGTAACAGAGAAAGAGTGTCTGGCAGCGGTTCTGGCGGTAAAACGCTTTAGGCCGTATGTGGAAATGATGAAATTCACCGTGATAACCGACCACGCTAGCCTGAAGTGGCTTATGTCTCTGAAGGACCTAAGTGGCCGTTTAGCAAGGTGGTAACTCCAGCTCCAGGCCTATGACTTTGACATTGAACACCGCCGAGGATATGCTATCGCGAATGCCGGTTGAAGAAATACAGGTCAATGACGAGTTTTTTGATTTTGAAACCACTGCATTTGAAGATGAAGAGTATATACAATTAATGAAAAGTATCGAGGAAAACAAAAGCAAACTACCAGACCTACGAATTGAAAATGGAAAAATTTATAAAAAAACCAGTTTTGAAAGTTTAGACTGTGTCAGTACAAATGTATGGAAGTTGTGGGTTCCCCAGGATATAACACACATTTTAATTGAAAAGGCCCACAATGATGTCACATCAGCCCATGGAGGAGTTACAAAGACTCTGGAAAGACTTAAAAGGCTGTATTATTGGCCACGTATGGTAATTCAGGTGCAACAATATATCCGGCAATGTCAGATTTGTAAAGAGACCAAAGCTGTTAACCATCATACCATGCCGACTATAGGGTGTCAGGTTCAAACTGATCGACCGTTTCAGAAAATATATGTCGATTTTTTAGGGAAGTATCCCCGATCTAAAAACGGGAATGCGTACATTTTTATTGTAGTGGATCACTTCACCAAATTTGTATTTTTGAAAGCGATGAAGGAGGCGACCTCAAAGAACGTTGTCGAATTTTTAGTGCAGGAAGTGTTTCAAAAATTTGGTGTCCCTGAGGTCCTTCACAGTGATAATGGACAACAGTTTGTCTCGAAGCAATTTCAGGAAATGATTGGTATATATAATATTAATCATTTAAAAACCGCATTTTATTCCCCGCAATCGAATGCTGCGGAAAGGGTTAACCAATCAGTGTTAGCTGCTATTAGGGCTTATCTAGAAACCGATCATAGAGACTGGGATTTGTATCTTCCCGAGATAGAATGTGCACTAAGGACGTCAGTCCACTCAGCCACAGGGTTTTCACCTTTTTTCGCTCTTTTTGGATACCATGTATTTTTGAATGGAAGCGATTATAAATTAGCGAGGAAATTAAAGTCAATGTCGGATCATAATATAGAAAATTTAGAAAACAGTGATAGGATCAAGACTATACGAGAGAAAATAAGGCAGAACCTAGATAACGCATACGTAAGAAGCGCCGAAAGATATAACAAAAGGGCAAGAATGGTTAATTTTAATCCAGGCCAGGAAGTCTTTAGAAGAAATTTCGCACTGTCAGACTTTAAAAACAATATCAATTCAAAATTTTGTCGCAAGTACCTTAAGTGTCGCATAAAAAGACTAATAGGCAAACAACATGTATGAATTGGAATCGTTGCAGGGCAGGCCAATTGGTATTTTTCATGCTAAGGACATTAAAGTGTGATAAGTGCAATATATTTCTGCTGAAATAGATGACGTGGTAGTGCAATATAGGGTTAAGATTTAGGTGTAGGGTATTGAGTGCAATATTGGAATTAAGTTTCTGTTTGTGCTCGTCCCGTTTACCTTCTTTTTTATATGTGTACACACGTTGTTGTCGTAATTATACACCCGATTCATTAATTATCATATTATACACGCAATTATACACCATATAGTTTTGTTTTTATGTTTTGTTGACATGTTGTCAATCTAACCTGCGACATATACCAAAATTACCCTACTCTATTATCCGAATGAATAAGACACGGGACAGGAATTAATTTCAATCTATGGAATGACCTTTTATTTAGTATTGAAAACGGGATAATTACAGGGACAGTGAGTTTTAATAAAAACTGGACAGCGTGAGGCTAAATTCGGTTGGCACTTCTATGGGAGGCGCGTAAGAGGGAGTAATCTGAAAGAAGTGGGCGATAATAAATGATAATTATGAATACGGATTTTACATACCTTGTATTGCCCGGCTGACGACTCTTTTTCTTTTTTTTGCTGTTTGCATTTTTTTTTTAAATTTTTTTTGCGCGCACACCAGTCCTGCTGGCGTGGACTTAACAGCCCTGGTGTTTTGTTGCGGCAGTTGTGGTAACAATATTGTTGGTCTGGGTGTCAATGTATTTGTTTTGCAAGAACAATGTAATTTTTGACAAGGCTCTTTTGCAAAATCTTGCCACATATTTCTTGGAGTCACACGTATCGCCACGGAAATCAATTTTATTTTTGGTGTAGAACGAACAAGTTCTGACAAGAAAATTTGTTTTGTTAATAATAAAGGGCAAGGCAAGACAAGTGGTGGGAGGAACTAGGGCTAAAGTCAGGAGCCATCCCCACGAGCAGTGTTCTGGTTGGGGGTGAGACGGAGAAAAGACACCCAACAGAGAAAACCCCCAGATAGAAAAAAAAAGAAAAGGAAGAAAGTAAAAGAGGTAACCATAATTAAGCCGCCAAATAGTAGTGTTTTAGAAGTGTAACAGCCATTTTGAATTAAAAAACGGCCATATTGTGTTTGGTTAAGGAATTGCGAAGAAAAGCCCTGTATATGAAATGATGCCCAATTAGAACAATAGGAAAAGGAAAAATTAGATAAATAATTGAAATAAATTAAATAATATGAAAGAAAACAGAAAAATTTTAAATTGAAATAGAAAAAAAGAAATAGTCGAATATAGTTTTAAGTAAAGATAAGTCTTAGTGTAGTTGTGTTATATTTTTTTTTATGTAGGTTAATTATGTATCGTTAGTGTTAGTGTATATAATTGTATAAAAATGTTCTTTTGTTAGGTTATTTTGTTTAGTCCTAAATTTGTTTTTTTTATATCTTGAAATAAGTAGCCTAGCAGTTTCTGTCGCCTTCAAGCAGGAAATGTGTGAAAGTTAAATTCGTTTTTTTTTTGTTGTATTTTATATTCCTTTCCCTCGGTTATAATAAGGGAAGCAGACAGCCTAAGTGAGCTCCTTTAGGTAGGATTTTGTATTAAAAAAAATAAAAAAAAAAGAAAAAGGGAAGACCTCACAGATTTTGTGAACAGAAGGATATAGAAATTGTTTTTTTTTAAGGCAAACATTTTTTTTTGTGTGTAATAATTTAGGCAAAACAATTTAGCCAAAAATATTATAGTAATGTAATTTTTTTTTATGTGTATTAAATTTTATTTCAGAATTAGAAAAGTTCTTTTCTCTACTAGATTTTTTTTTTTATATAATATTTTGTTTTACCTTTTTTTTTTTTTTTTAATTAAATAAAGGATGTGAATAATATTTAAGTGTTAAACAGAAGTATGTTTGTGTGTTAAGCCTTTTGAGTTTGGATTTGGTAATATTGTGAGGTAAGTGAATTGAGTGAGTGGTTGTGTAGGGGACACAAGTATAGTTAGTAATGGTAATATGTGTCCAAGGTTGGGAGGGCAAGTGGAGGGAAAAAATCATCTCGTCCTTCCTCATAAGTGTTTCCGGTGTCTGGTTTATTATAGTTTGTGTTTTATTCAGTTTACCTTCTTATGTTTTATTCGTTCGTTTCCGGTTGCTGTGTTTAAGGGTTGGAACCTGCCCTGAGGATCCTTGTGGAGCTAGTTGGCATCACAATCATAGCGACGTTGGGATGATGTGAAGATAGTGGCGGCCGATTGTTTCGGGAAAAATAACCCGGATCGAATATGGCGCCAAACATCCCGAGAGATACGTAACAACTTTTGGAAAAATATTTGCCCTCAAAAATACTCGTCAGTTAAGGATTTAGTATTAAATCTTTTTTCAATGTTTGGCACAACGTATATCTGCGAGTCAGCATTTTCATCAATGTCTCAGATTAAAAACAAATTTAGAAATAAATTGACTAATAACCATTTGGAGACATTATTAAAAATCAAATGTTATCCAAAGAACTTGACATTGATAAATTAATAGATATTGTTAACAAAAACTAATTGAAGCTTTTTTCAAGCGCCTGGTCATGTAAGATGATTATTATAAATGCTTATAATCCATTCTAAGTTCAAAAAATATTTAAATCTACTTTATAAGTTTTTAAAAAAGAGAAAAATTCCTCCGTCAATTCGTGAAGTTTTTCATTATTCGGAAGTTGTGTAAAAATTTCTTGAGTTTTTGGGAAATTTGATAAATTTTGACATCCAACTTGACTTTTTAAAACAGAAAGTTTTCTTGAAAACTTATTGATTGCATGCAATAGATAATTTATTTTTTTATCTTTTCCTGTTAGCACAAGATTTTATTTATTTATTAAATCCATAGACTTAAATAAATAAATAAATAAATTAATATATTGTGTATTGTCAGCAAGAAAGCTTAAATCGTAAATAAAATTATGACTTTTTATGGAATTTAAAATGTCTGCATCTTTCGACCAAGCCTGCGATTGCAAAAAGGTTTCAATCTCTACTCTATGATTCAAAAGACGCCCTACGCACGACGTACAATTTCAGAAATTCTATTATTTTTCTGTATGTGAGTGCGTTATGACCTCATCTCAGCCGTTCAATTATTTTAACAGCTATTTTCTTGGATTTTTAAAGACTTATCCGCTTTTAAAATAATGCTTGTTGGTGAATTAAAAATACCATTACAGCTGCGCCGTCAATGCAAATAAAATATATTCTTTCGTTTTCTATCAAAGATAAAACATTCTTTTAAAAAACATCATAAATAACTTCCACAATAACATTTGAATGAAACAATTAATGAATTAAAAAAATTTTTCACCGTTCCAATACATTATTATCTTTTATCAAAAAGAAAATCAATACATAGCCAGTCAAATAGTTTTGAAGTTATTTGCATTTAAGTAACATCATATTTTTTAAAAACACAAATAACGGTGATTTTGGAATAACTCGAAAACTGTTCTACTTTCGACCATTCTGATATTCGGATTCAGCGGACAATTTTACATAACGATTAGGTTTCATATACTTTTGGTCAAAAAACTGTCACGTAGTGTAATTAACATTCAGTTTAAAAAATCCAATTTATAATTTTATAGAATAATATGTCAAGTTTGTTACTGCATTCCTTTTTTTTGCATATTTACATATAAGAAGAAAAAACTTCAAAACAAGTTTTTTCTCACGGCCTTTTTGATTTCAAGTGGCGATATGTATACATATTTTTTACCGTTAATGAAGACTTGATGAATTATAATAACATTTTTTACTGAACTCCTTTTTTTTGTTTTGCATATTTACATGCAGGTACCAAATCAGCTAAACACTAATGACATTCAGGCTCCACAGCCTAGTAATAACAGAACCTCCTACGCTAACATTCTAAAATCAAACCATGTGCCAATGCAAGGTGCTTCGCCAATTAATGAAGAAACTCCAGTTTCTAATTTAAGTCGTCTTGAAAAAACCATGGAAACATTAGTGCAAACAGTTAATAATTTTACGAACACAATGGGTAATATGATGCAGGAAATTCTAAGAATGCAATCGATGTTATTGCAAGCTGTACTTAACAAGCCATGAACTGTTTAAAAATCTGTTTTTGGAACGCAAACGGCATCCGCCAACATAAAAATGAATTAGAATACTTTCTAAAAAATAAACAAATTGATGTCATGTTGGTTTCTGAAACTCACTTGACCTCAAGAAATACGTTTAAAATCAATGGTTATATACTATATGATACTAAGGACCCTCGAGATAGAGCTTGTGGAGGCTCTGCCATTTTGATAAAAGCCCGAATCAAACACTACTTAATGTTTGATCATTGTGAAGATTATCTGCAAGCAACGACTATTTGTGTTGAAGAGCTTAATCGAAACTTAGTAATTTCTTCTTTATACTCTCCACCTAGATTTGCCATATCAGAAAGCCAATATTATAAATATTTTATATCATTAGGACCCTGTTTCCGCGCCGCTGGCGATTATAACGCTAAACATACCTTCTGGGGGTCACGACTTATAACACCAAAAGGTCGTGTTTTGTTTAACACAATCTCTAAAATGGGTTTAAACGTGGTCGCGAGCGGACAACCAACATATTGGCCTACTGATCAGCAAAAAATTCCAGATGTTATCGACTTTGGCGTGGTTAAAAACATCCCCACAGAAACGATTCATGTTGAAGCTTCCTTAGAATTATCATCCGACCACACACCTACAATTGTTACTATATCGAACCCAAATAGAATTGTATCTCCGTCATGTTACTTAGCGACGTCAGCCACACAAATAAATTGGTTAAAATATAAAAAATTTCTCAGTGCCCATTGCCTAGAAAATATTCCGCTTAGTTCACTGGAGAATGTGGATCTCTCTATTGTTAACTTTGACAGTTATCTTAAACTAGCTGTTCAACATTCCAGCGTTACCCCCAAAAAAATGAAAAATAATAAAATATATTCTTCAGATGTCGAGCGGCTCTTGACTGAAAAAAGGAGAGTTCGAAGAGAGTGGCAACTGTACAGATCCCCGCAACTTAAGAATTTATTAAAAGAGTGCACAAAAAGGCTAAGAAAGTTACTGCAGACTCAGAAAACGGCTTCTCTAGAAAAATATCTTAAGGAACTTGATGCAACTCCACAATCTGACTACTCATTATGGCGTGCAGCTAGAAATCTAAAAAGGCCAGTTATATCTAAGCCACCATTAAGAAACTTGAATGGTAGTTGGGCAAGAAACGATATTGAAAAAGGAAATCTGTTTGTTAGCCACTTGAAAAACGTGTTTACACCAAATATATCTCAAATATGTCAAAGCTGTTTGAGAAATTATTAGTTTCAAAATTAACACCGATTTTAAGTGAAAATAGATGTATTCCAAACCATCAGTTCGGATTTAGAAGAAAACACAGCACAATCGAACAGACTCATCGAATAGTTAATGTCATAAGAAAAGCATTTGAAGAAAAAAAATATTGCTCAGCACTCTTCATCGATGTTTCGCAAGCTTTTGATAAAGTCTGGCATGAAGGTTTATTACATAAATTGAAGAAAAATTTACCAGCAAACACACACAAGCTGCTAGAAAGCTACTAGTCGGTCGTCAATTTATTATTAAAGAAGGAAATTTCTTAAGTTCACCTCAGCCCATTGGTGCTGGAGTCCCACAAGCAGGCAGCATCCTGGGCCCTCTATTATACTTAATTTATACTTCGGACATGCCAACAAGCAACTACACCCAAACTTCAACATTTGCAGACGATACAGCATTTCTAAGCGTCCACGAAAACCGTTATGAAGCATCTCGTTACTTACAGCATCATATATTTCAACTAGAAATATGGTTAAGACAATGGAGGATAATGGTCAATGAGCAAAAATGCGTGCATAAAACATTCACCTTGCGCCGGGAATCTTGCCCCCATATTAAAATCAATAATCAAATAATTCCTCAACATTCGCATGTAAAATATCTCGGTATACATCTGGATCGGCGATTAACGTGGAAATGCCATATAGAGGCAAAATTAACTCAAATGAAACTAAAAGCCATTCAAATTCATTGGCTTATTGGTAGAAACTCTGTCCTTAGTCTCGACTGCAAACTTCTTCTTTACAACTCCATCTTAAAGCCAATCTGGTGCTATGGTATTCAGTTATGGGGCACTGCCTCGGCCTCTAATATAGAAAAAATTCAAAGACGCCAAAATAAAATTCTTCGAATAATCACAGCTGCCCCTTGGTATGTAAAAAACTCAAATATTCACAAGGATCTCAATGTTCCATTAGTCAAAACTACTATAACAAAAAATGCAGTAAAATATTTAAAAAGGCTTGAACAACATCCAAATCCACTAGCTCGAAATATTTTAAATCATGGCGGCCACACTCGCTTAAGAAGAAGAGACACTGCAGCACTTATCCAATTAGATGAGCGACAAACACCTCGATAAGTGAACAGAACCCGTGATGAAGAAAATTTTTGTCTGGCACTGGCAGGACATAAAATAAAGTATTAGGTTAAGATTTGATTAATTATTGTTAGTTCATATTTAATATATGAAGATTCAATAAATAAATAATGAGAAAAAAAAAAAAAAATATTTACATACAGTTTGAAGAACTTTCCAAAAATGTCTCTAAGTGTAAACAGTGTTACCGTTCGCCCGACTAAAGTCGCAATTTGACCCTTTTTCAGCGGTCTGCGACTTTTTGTGAGACTTTTTTTTATCACCGACTTTTGCGACTATTTTAATTTTGTTGCTACTTTTTACCCTTTTTGTTAAGATTCTTACAAAACATTCAATTTGCAGTATATTATAAATTTTTTTATTATTTGTATCAAAAAAAAAAATTCGTCAAAATAGCGTCGTCAAAATTTAAAAACAATTTATAAATTATTGTTCATTTGGCAACACTTTTATCACATTTTTGCAACCTTGTCATGTATACAACGTATTTGAGGCGAATTCAGTTCAAGATGGTGGCAAGTTTTGAGAGTTCGGAACAATTTGTTTTAATTTGTCAGTGTTTTGTTAGAAATGGTTGACATTTCGAATCGTAAACACTAGCAATGCAATGCAAAAAACCGCTGTTGTTTCTGTTGGTTTTGGAGTGTTGTAGTCTTAGCACCACCTGTAGTTTGTTGTGAAAAAACATTGAACAAGATTAATGAAATTCAAAATGGACTGTCACCCATGAACCAAATTTTTGTAAAATTTTTGTGCTACATTCTTGGAATCATAAATAAGTTAAACAAATGTTTCCAAAGCGAATCATCGCAAATAGTATATATTATACCATACACAAAAGATGTTCTTCTTCAAATTTTGCAAAGTTTTCTAAAGAAAGAATATTTAATAGCTTCAAAGTTTGAAATTATTGTGGCTGGTTATAAAGATGCAATCAATATTAAAGATTTAAAAAATGTATATACAGTAATTTTGATTTAGCTGCACAATCTCCTTTGCACGATTTTTTGTGCAGGTAAATCAGAAATGCAGCTATCTTAAATGTATTTAGCTGCCTTAAAGTGCAGGTATGCAATTGTGGTTACCTTCATAAAAGTGCAGCTAAAGTAAAGTGTTTGAAAGAGGAGTAACAACGTTTTTATTAATAAATTGATAATAACAGTGACGTTCAAACAACTTGTAGTCATTTGTTATGCATTTTTATAATGAATGGGTAGCCAAATTGGTAAAAATAAAGTGGGGAACAGAATAGTCGCTATAGTACAACGTTAAGATTTGCGCTGCAAACTGTCAAAAGTTAAAAACGGCAGTTTCAAAGTAGTGTAAACAGAATACGTAGTTGAAGTAGTCTTTGAAGTTGAAGCGCAAAATTCGAAATTTGGAACTTTGTTGCGCTACAGAGCATTCGTCAGCTTCAAATACTACTACAACTACTTAATTCTGTTCCAGGCCTTGGATTTGCTATTTATTTCATATAATCGTGGTAAAGTTGCTGTAACCACAAACTATAAGCATAAATGTAGGTACATGCAAACAAAATAAATGAATTATAATGATGCCAATTTGACTTGTTGACGATTTTTATAAACAGCTGAAATAGGATATTTATGTGAAAAAGTGGCCACCATATATTTTCATGTGTGCAGCTAACTTTGATGTTTTATATGAAGATATTTTAGGGCACTGCTACACGTTCAATAAATATCGTGATATTTGGATCGCGATCCATTTTAAAATATTGATGGATCACGAGCGTATGCTACATGTTCAATATTTATCGCGTCAGTATTTATGTTATTTTGTGCTGTGCGGGTCGTTTATCAATGTCGCGAGAAAACCAAAAGAAAGCCTGTTTAGCTATTTTGCTTGCTTTTATTTTTCTTTTTCTTTTATTTTGACACTTTTTACTTTTTATTTCTTTAATTTTTTTTACTGCGTATTTTATTTCTATTATTTTGATACTTTTTACTGACGTATTAATTTTTATTAATATTATTTAATATCATGAAAATGCTACACGTTCAATATTTATCACGTGATCCACGATCCGCGATCTGGATTTCTGGATTTCATATTTTAGGCCATTCTGCGATATGGATCGCGATCCATCAATATTGCGTGCTACACGTTCAATAAATATCGTGATACTAGAAATATCATGTGAAAAATGTGCAGGTATACAAAATGCAAATAAAGAAGGATTTTGAATAATAATTACAGAAAATATGTATTTTGAGCAGTTAAGTCAAAGTGTAGCTAACTTGAATTTTTTGTATGATAATAGTTTTAAAATACCAAAAATGTGGTGCATTTATCTTAAATGTGCAGGTATAGAAAGTGCACTTTATAAAGGAATTTGTATGGGATTATCAAGAATAATGCCAAAAATTATCAATTTGGTGCAGTTAAGTCAAAAGTTCACGTAAATAAAAGGCAGTTAAGTCAAAACTACTGTATAGGCCATGAAGCGGAGTCTACCATAAATGATCAAAATATATCTGAAAATTATTGCATTTATATTAAACGACATATCTTAAATTTTTATCAAAGGCTTTGCGATGAAATATTGAAAAGGATAAATTTTGATGATAAAAAACTTAATATTTTAAGGTATTTGCAACCTGATTTTTTTAGAATTTAGTTTTGTTATAAATAAGCCTGAAGATTTCATAAGTGAGTACAAATTATTAGAAAGTAAAGCAAATAATAAACATTATGAACACTTTTTTGAAATTAAAAATGTTGAAAAATTTTGGCATAAAATTGGTAATTTAAAAAATTCGCTGGACGAACCAATGTTTCCTAATTTGTACAAACTGGCCGTACATGTATTAACTTTACCTCACAGCAGCGCTTGTGTAGAAAGAATTTTTTCAAAACTAGCTTTGCTTAAAAATAAATTAACGAATAAATTAAAAGTAAAAACATGCAATTCAATGCTGTCAGCTTTAAATTTTATAGACAAAGATATAGAAGACTGGATTCCCTGTGATGAACTTGTTTCTAAATATAGAAATAAAATTTCAAAAAAGTAGTATTTATGTAGGTATGTTAAGAAAATGAAATATTGCGCCAAGATCAAACGAACGGAATTAAAGTAAAATTTTCAAGGGGCTTTAGTTGGACAAGTTTAAATTTTGTCAAAAATATTTTAACCTTAACTTTTTTGGCTTGTTTTTAAACAGCATTGACCTTGGCAGCATACGACAAATTTATTAAACTTAAGTAAATGTTTTCACTATACATGAAAACATGGACAAACATGTACATTGTTATGAAATATGATAAGAATGAATTCTGCAATAAGCTTTTTGTTTCAATTGTTTTTTGTTTTGTTATGCTTTTTATTAATAAAAAACGTTAAAAAAAAGATGTGCGACTTTTATTTTCTGAAACGACTTTTTTGTGCGACTTTATTTTTATTAAACAACCTTTTGTGCGTCTTTTCAAAAATTCCTAACGGTAGCCCTGAGTGTAAATCAACTAATTTACTCTCTTTTATTTAATGTTCTCTATCTGTCCTTCGCTGCTCTGAAGAGATTGAGTGGTTGCAATCAAAACATGTAAGGGTAACCTGTCCGTAAAAGCCTAGGTTCGAGCCCAGCGGCAGTCAAGAATGAAAGATAATCAATAAAAATTGTCATTATTTTCATGTTGTAAAATTCCTTTCTAATTAAAATATCAAAATTTGAACTAAAACCAATAAACAGTTCAACAAAATAACCACAATACTAATAATTGTTAAAAGCTAAGGCACGAGAGTTAACTATTTCAATATAGAAATAGTTTTTTTTTTTAATAATAAATTTTTTTTTTTTTTTTTTTCTCAATATTATTTATTGAATCTTCATACATTTAAATATGAACTAACAATAATTAATCAAATCTTAACCTAATACTTTATTTTATGTCCTGCCAGTGCCAGACAAAAATTTTCTTCATCACGGGTTCTGTTCACTTATCGAGGTGTTTGTCGCTCATCTAATTGGATAAGTGCTGCAGTGTCTCTTCTTCTTAAGCGAGTGTGGCCGCTATCATTTAAAATATTTCGTGCTAGAGGGTTTGGATGCAATTCGAGCCTTTTTAAGTATTTTACTGCATATTTCGTAATCATAGTTTTGACTAATGGAACATTGAGATCCTTGTGAATATTTGAGTTTTTTACATACCAAGGGGCAGCTGTGATTTTTCGAAGAATTTTATTTTGGCGTCTTTGAATTTTTTCTATATTAGAGGCCGAGGCAGTGCCCCATAACTGAATACCATAGCACCAGATTGGCTTTAAGATGGAGTTGTAAAGAAGAAGTTTGCAGTCGAGACTAAGGACAGAGTTTCTACCAATAAGCCAATGAATTTGAATGGCTTTTAGTTTCATTTGAGTTAATTTTGCCTCTATATGGCATTTCCACGTTAATCGCCGTTCCAGATGTATACCGAGATATTTTACATGCGAATGTTGAGGAATTATTTGATTGTTGATTGTAATATGGGGGCAAGATTCCCGGCGCAAGGTGAATGTTATATGCACGCATTTTTGCTCATTGACCATTATCCTCCATTGTCTTAACCATATTTCTAGTTGAAATATATGATGCTGTAAGTAACGAGATGCTTCATAACGGTTTTCGTGGACGCTTAGAAATGCTGTATCGTCTGCAAATGTTGAAGTTTGGGTGTAGTTGCTTGTTCGCATGTCCGAAGTATAAATTAAATATAATAGAGGGCCCAGGATGCTGCCTTGTGGGACTCCAGCGCCAATGGGCTGAGGTGAACTTAAGAAATTTCCTTCTTTAATAATAAATTGACGACCGACTAAGTAGCTTTCTAGCAGCTTGTGTGTGTTTGCTGGTAAATTTTGCTTCAATTTATGTAATAAGCCTTCATGCCAGACTTTATCAAAAGCTTGCGAAACATCGATGAAGAGTGAAGAACAATATTTTTTTTCTCCATATGCTTTTCTTATGACATTTACTATTCGATGAGTCTGTTCGATTGTGCTGTGTTTTCTTCGAAATCCGAACTGATGGTTTGGAATACATCTATTTTCACTTAAAATCGGTGTTAATTTTGAAACTAATAATTTCTCAAACAGCTTTGACATATTTGATAATAAGCTAATAGGCCTATATGACTCAACTTTTGTATGATCTTTACCTGGCTTTGGTATCATGGTAACTAAGGAAACCTTCCATTTTTGGGGATAGTATTCAAGGCGTAAAATAGCATTAAAAATAAAAAGAATAATTTTCTTTGCTGTGCGAGGTAGCTCTAAAAGCATTTTATTACTGATTTTATCAATACCAGGTGCCTTCTTAGTGTTTAAGTCACAAATAGCCTGTTCGATTTCTCTTATCTCAAATCTGAGGGGAATAGCTGCTCTAGCAGGAACAGGTGGTAACTCGACCGCAGTATCGTGAGATATATTTGGGGTAAATACGTTTTTTAAATGATTAACAAACAGATTTCCCTGTTCGTTATCATTTCTTGCCCAACATAAGCTTCAACATAAATCGTTTCTAAGGAGATGTTTTTAACCACGCCAAAATCGATGACATCTGGTATTTTTTGCTGATCAGTAGGCCAATATGTTGGTTGTCCGCTCGCTATCACATTCAAATCCATTTTAGTAATAGTATTAAATAGAACACGACCCTTTGGTGTTATAAGTCGGGACCCCCAGAAGGTATGTTTAGCGTTATAATCGCCAGCGGCCAGGAAACAGGGTCCTAATGATTTAAAATATTTATAATATTGGCCTTCTGATATTGAATATCTAGGTGGGGAGTATAACGATGAGATTACTACGTTTCTATTTAATTCTTCAACGCAAATGTTTGTTGCTTGAAGATAATCTTCACGATGATCACCCATTAGGTAGTGTTTGACTCTGGTTTTTATTAAAATGGCAGAACCTCCACAAGTTCTATCTCGAGGGTCCTTTGTATCATATAGTATATATCCATTTATTTTAAACGTATTTTTTGAGGTCAAATGAGTTTCAGAAACCATCATGACATCAATTTGTTTATTTTTAAGAAAGTATTCTAGTTCATTTTTATGTTGGCGGATGCCGTTTGAGTTCCAAAAACAAATTTTTATACAGTTCATGGCTTGTTAAGTACAGCTTGCAATAACATCGATTGCATTCTTAGAATTTCCTGCGTCATATTACCCATTGTGTTCGTAAAATTATTAACTGTTTGCACTAATGTTTCCATGGTTTTTTCTAAACGACTTAAATTAGAAACTGGAGTTTCATCATTACTTGGCGAGGCACCTTGCATTGGCTCATGTTTTGATTTTAGGACGTTAGCATAAGAGGTTCTGTTATTGCTAGACTGGGGGTTGAATTGCATTTGTGATAACTTGATTTGCAACCTGCATTTGAGGGGCATTTGTTTTCGGTCCAACCGTCTGCTTGACGATATTATATACAGGGCATCCTCTATAATTGGCAGTGTGATTACCGCCACAGTTGCTACATTTTTTTACGTTGGGGTCGGTTTAAAACTTATCGCAAGAAACTGTACCGCGTAACTCACTACATACTACGCAAACAGGGGGTAAGTAGCAGTATGCCTTTGTATGGCCAAATTCTTGGCAGTTTAAGCACTGAACAGGTCCATTTTTTTTGTGCGGCTCCTCAATTGTGATTTTTCTGTATAGAATATATTTTAAACTATAAATGGGATGCGTTTCGTTTTTTTTTAACTTAATGTCGCCGGGCTCTAATTCTACTCGAAATAGTGGTTGTGGATTTTTGTCTCTATTTCTAATATTTACCACGTGTTTTATCTTGAAGCCTTTTTCTTCTAAGAAAGTTTTAATTTCCTCTGGGTCTACGCATGAATCAATTCCCTTAATCACCACCTGGAGACCTTTACTGCTCTTGAGTTGGTATGTATAACAACTTTTTTTAAGTGCCTCAAATTTGTTAATAATTTTGCGAAAATCATTTTCATGATTCACTTGGATTTTCGTTTCATTTATGCTACCTCGCTTTATTGCGGCTACATAAAACGAATTTTCACCAATCAACGAAATTAAACTCTTTATTAGATCATTTGAGTTATGCTCCCTAAGATATATCGGGGGAGGCTTGGACGATCTTATGACGTTTGGTGCTTCAGAGGATTCATCCTCCAGAATTGCAAAGCGATTTTGGGAATTTATTTTGTCAAAAGATGGCACTTTTGATGCCGAAGCAACAGCTGAAGAGGTAGGGCTGCGACCCCGCTTAAGGACTGTTATATACCTGTCCATACCAACTTGGACTTGAGGCTTTTGGCAACTTTTTACAGGGGGGTTTTCCATTGCATTTGAGTTTTGGTTCATGGTATCATTTCCCACTAAATTTATTTTTGACGTCGCGGCAATACTTGTTGGCCTGGCAACACTTGTTACCAGGTCTAGTTTTAGTTTTTTTAATGAGTCACTATCCACCGTTTGTGTAAATAAAGAGGGTTAGAGGGAACGTGTACGAAAAATTGGCTTAGCCGTTAGGTAGTTAATATTGTTTTGTTTTATTTATTTCAACATTATTTTCGTTGGCATGCACTGTCACATAAGCATTTCTATCATTTAATTTTATTGTTGTTACATTGTTTTTACTCATGCAAGAAATTGTTTTTGTTTTTCACCGTTTTACTGTGCTTTTAATGTTTTTATTATTTATTGTATTTTACAACAACGCCAAAAATAAGAAATTTAAACTAAAATGTTTGTGCACAGAATATGTATACATACACATGTATGAACATTCATACGTACATATGTATATATTTTTGCTTTATTTATTTATCTGTTTCTGTTGGTTTTGGAGTGTTGTAGTCTTAGCACCACCTGTAGTTTGTTGTGAAAAAACATTGAACAAGATTAATGAAATTCAAAATGGACTGTCACCCATGAACCAAATTTTTATAAAATTTTTGTGCTACATTCTTGGAATCATAAATAAGTTAAACAAATGTTTCCAAAGCGAATCATCGCAAATAGTATATATTATACCATACACAAAAGATGTTCTTCTTCAAATTTTGCAAAGTTTTCTAAAGAAAGAATATTTAATAGCTTCAAAGTTTGAAATTATTGTGGCTGGTTATAAAGATGCAATCAATATTAAAGATTTAAAAAATGTATATACAGTAATTTTGATTTAGCTGCACAATCTCCTTTGCACGATTTTTTGTGCAGGTAAATCAGAAATGCAGCTATCTTAAATGTATTTAGCTGCCTTAAAGTGCAGGTATGCAATTGTGGTTACCTTCATAAAAGTGCAGCTAAAGTAAAGTGTTTGAAAGAGGAGTAACAACGTTTTTATTAATAAATTGATAATAACAGTGACGTTCAAACAACTTGTAGTCATTTGTTATGCATTTTTATAATGAATGGGTAGCCAAATTGGTAAAAATAAAGTGGGGAACAGAATAGTCGCTGTAGTACAACGTTAAGATTTGCGCTGCAAACTGTCAAAAGTTAAAAACGGCAGTTTCAAAGTAGTGTAAACAGAATACGTAGTTGAAGTAGTCTTTGAAGTTGAAGCGCAAAATTCGAAATTTGGAACTTTGTTGCGCTACAGAGCATTCGTCAGCTTCAAATACTACTACAACTACTTAATTCTGTTCCAGGCCTTGGATTTGCTATTTATTTCATATAATCGTGGTAAAGTTGCTGTAACCACAAACTATAAGCATAAATGTAGGTACATGCAAACAAAATAAATGAATTATAATGATGCCAATTTGACTTGTTGACGATTTTTATAAACAGCTGAAATAGGATATTTATGTGAAAAAGTGGCCACCATATATTTTCATGTGTGCAGCTAACTTTGATGTTTTATATGAAGATATTTTAGGGCACTGCTACACGTTCAATAAATATCGTGATATTTGGATCGCGATCCATTTTAAAATATTGATGGATCACGAGCGTATGCTACATGTTCAATATTTATCGCGTCAGTATTTATGTTATTTTGTGCTGTGCGGGTCGTTTATCAATGTCGCGAGAAAACCAAAAGAAAGCCTGTTTAGCTATTTTGCTTGCTTTTATTTTTCTTTTTCTTTTATTTTGACACTTTTTACTTTTTATTTCTTTAATTTTTTTTACTGCGTATTTTATTTCTTTTATTTTGATACTTTTTACTGACGTATTAATTTTTATTAATATTATTTAATATCATGAAAATGCTACACGTTCAATATTTATCACGTGATCCACGATCCGCGATCTGGATTTCTGGATTTCATATTTTAGGCCATTCTGCGATATGGATCGCGATCCATCAATATTGCGTGCTACACGTTCAATAAATATCGTGATACTAGAAATATCATGTGAAAAATGTGCAGGTATACAAAATGCAAATAAAGAAGGATTTTGAATAATAATTACAGAAAATATGTATTTTGAGCAGTTAAGTCAAAGTGTAGCTAACTTGAATTTTTTGTATGATAATAGTTTTAAAATACCAAAAATGTGGTGCATTTATCTTAAATGTGCAGGTATAGAAAGTGCACTTTATAAAGGAATTTGTATGGGATTATCAAGAATAATGCCAAAAATTATCAATTTGGTGCAGTTAAGTCAAAAGTTCACGTAAATAAAAGGCAGTTAAGTCAAAACTACTGTATAGGCCATGAAGCGGAGTCTACCATAAATGATCAAAATATATCTGAAAATTATTGCATTTATATTAAACGACATATCTTAAATTTTTATCAAAGGCTTTGCGATGAAATATTGAAAAGGATAAATTTTGATGATAAAAAACTTAATATTTTAAGGTATTTGCAACCTGATTTTTTTAGAATTTAGTTTTGTTATAAATAAGCCTGAAGATTTCATAAGTGAGTACAAATTATTAGAAAGTAAAGCAAATAATAAACATTATGAACACTTTTTTGAAATTAAAAATGTTGAAAAATTTTGGCATAAAATTGGTAATTTAAAAAATTCGCTGGAAGAACCAATGTTTCCTAATTTGTACAAACTGGCCGTACATGTATTAACTTTACCTCACAGCAGCGCTTGTGTAGAAAGAATTTTTTCAAAACTAGCTTTGCTTAAAAATAAATTAACGAATAAATTAAAAGTAAAAACATGCAATTCAATGCTGTCAGCTTTAAATTTTATAGACAAAGATATAGAAGACTGGATTCCCTGTGATGAACTTGTTTCTAAATATAGAAATAAAATTTCAAAAAAGTAGTATTTATGTAGGTATGTTAAGAAAATGAAATATTGCGCCAAGATCAAACGAACGGAATTAAAGTAAAATTTTCAAGGGGCTTTAGTTGGACAAGTTTAAATTTTGTCAAAAATATTTTAACCTTAACTTTTTTGGCTTGTTTTTAAACAGCATTGACCTTGGCAGCATACGACAAATTTATTAAACTTAAGTAAATGTTTTCACTATACATGAAAACATGGACAAACATGTACATTGTTATGAAATATGATAAGAATGAATTCTGCAATAAGCTTTTTGTTTCAATTGTTTTTTGTTTTGTTATGCTTTTTATTAATAAAAAACGTTAAAAAAAAGATGTGCGACTTTTATTTTCTGAAACGACTTTTTTGTGCGACTTTATTTTTATAAAACAACCTTTTGTGCGTCTTTTCAAAAATTCCTAACGGTAGCCCTGAGTGTAAATCAACTAATTTACTCTCTTTTATTTAATGTTCTCTATCTGCCCTTCGCTGCTCTGAAGAGATTGAGTGGTTGCAATCAAAACATGTAAGGGTAACCTGTCCGTAAAAGCCTAGGTTCGAGCCCAGCGGCAGTCAAGAATGAAAGATAATCAATAAAAATTGTCATTATTTTCATGTTGTAAAATTCCTTTCTAATTAAAATATCAAAATTTGAACTAAAACCAATAAACAGTTCAACAAAATAACCACAATACTAATAATTGTTAAAAGCTAAGGCACGAGAGTTAACTATTTCAATATAGAAATAGTTTTTTTTTTTAATAATAAATTTTTTTTTTTTTTTTTTTTCTCAATATTATTTATTGAATCTTCATACATTTAAATATGAACTAACAATAATTAATAAAATCTTAACCTAATACTTTATTTTATGTCCTGCCAGTGCCAGACAAAAATTTTCTTCATCACGGGTTCTGTTCACTTATCGAGGTGTTTGTCGCTCATCTAATTGGATAAGTGCTGCAGTGTCTCTTCTTCTTAAGCGAGTGTGGCCGCTATCATTTAAAATATTTCGTGCTAGTGGGTTTGGATGCAATTCGAGCCTTTTTAAGTATTTTACTGCATATTTCGTAATCATAGTTTTGACTAATGGAACATTGAGATCCTTGTGAATATTTGAGTTTTTTACATACCAAGGGGCAGCTGTGATTTTTCGAAGAATTTTATTTTGGCGTCTTTGAATTTTTTCTATATTAGAGGCCGAGGCAGTGCCCCATAACTGAATACCATAGCACCAGATTGGCTTTAAGATGGAGTTGTAAAGAAGAAGTTTGCAGTCGAGACTAAGGACAGAGTTTCTACCAATAAGCCAATGAATTTGAATGGCTTTTAGTTTCATTTGAGTTAATTTTGCCTCTATATGGCATTTCCACGTTAATCGCCGTTCCAGATGTATACCGAGATATTTTACATGCGAATGTTGAGGAATTATTTGATTGTTGATTGTAATATGGGGGCAAGATTCCCGGCGCAAGGTGAATGTTATATGCACGCATTTTTGCTCATTGACCATTATCCTCCATTGTCTTAACCATATTTCTAGTTGAAATATATGATGCTGTAAGTAACGAGATGCTTCATAACGGTTTTCGTGGACGCTTAGAAATGCTGTATCGTCTGCAAATGTTGAAGTTTGGGTGTAGTTGCTTGTTGGCATGTCCGAAGTATAAATTAAATATAATAGAGGGCCCAGGATGCTGCCTTGTGGGACTCCAGCGCCAATGGGCTGAGGTGAACTTAAGAAATTTCCTTCTTTAATAATAAATTGACGACCGACTAAGTAGCTTTCTAGCAGCTTGTGTGTGTTTGCTGGTAAATTTTGCTTCAATTTATGTAATAAGCCTTCATGCCAGACTTTATCAAAAGCTTGCGAAACATCGATGAAGAGTGAAGAACAATATTTTTTTTCTTCATATGCTTTTCTTATGACATTTACTATTCGATGAGTCTGTTCGATTGTGCTGTGTTTTCTTCGAAATCCGAACTGATGGTTTGGAATACATCTATTTTCACTTAAAATCGGTGTTAATTTTGAAACTAATAATTTCTCAAACAGCTTTGACATATTTGATAATAAGCTAATAGGCCTATATGACTCAACTTTTGTATGATCTTTACCTGGCTTTGGTATCATGGTAACTAAGGAAACCTTCCATTTTTGGGGATAGTATTCAAGGCGTAAAATAGCATTAAAAATAAAAAGAATAATTTTCTTTGCTGTGCGAGGTAGCTCTAAAAGCATTTTATTACTGATTTTATCAATACCAGGTGCCTTCTTAGTGTTTAAGTCACAAATAGCCTGTTCGATTTCTCTTATCTCAAATCTGAGGGGAATAGCTGCTCTAGCAGGAACAGGTGGTAACTCGACAGACAGATTTCCCTTTTCGTTATCATTTCTTGCCCAACTTCCGTTCAAGTTTCTTAATGGTGGCTTAGAGACAACTGGTCTTTTTAAATTTTTAGCTGCACGCCATAATGAGTAGTCTGATTGCGGAGTTGCATCAAGTTCCTTAAGATATTTTTGCAGAGAATCCGTTTTCTGTGTCTGTAGTAACTTTCTTAGCCTTCTTGTACACTCTTTTAACAAACTCTTAAGTTGAGGGGATCTGTGCAATTGCCACTCTCTTCGGGCTCTTCTTTTTTCAGACAGGAGAAGCTCAACATCTGTGGAATAAATTTTAATATTTTTAGTTTTTTTTGGGGTAATACTGGAATGTTGTACAGCTAGCTTCAGAAAACTGTCAAAATTAAGAATAGCGCGATCTACGTATTCCGGTGTACTAAGCGGAATATTTTCTGTGCAATGGGTGCTGAGATATTTTTTATATTTTAGCCAATTGATTTGTGTAGCTGGCGTCGCTAAGTAACCAGTTGGAGATACAGTTCTATTGGGGTTCATTAAAGTAACAATTGTTGGTGTGTGGTCGGAAGATAATTCTAAGGAAGCTTCAACATAAATCGTTTCTAAGGAGATGTTTTTAACCACGCCAAAATCGATGACATCTGGTATTTTTTGCTGATCAGTAGGCCAATATGTTGGTTGTCCGCTCGCTATCACATTCAAATCCATTTTAGTAATAGTATTAAATAGAACACGACCCTTTGGTGTTATAAGTCGGGACCCCCAGAAGGTATGTTTAGCGTTATAATCGCCAGCGGCCAGGAAACAGGGTCCTAATGATTTAAAATATTTATAATATTGGCCTTCTGATATTGAATATCTAGGTGGGGAGTATAACGATGAGATTACTACGTTTCTATTTAATTCTTCAACGCAAATGTTTGTTGCTTGAAGATAATCTTCACGATGATCACCCATTAGGTAGTGTTTGACTCTGGTTTTTATTAAAATGGCAGAACCTCCACAAGTTCTATCTCGAGGGTCCTTTGTATCATATAGTATATATCCATTTATTTTAAACGTATTTTTTGAGGTCAAATGAGTTTCAGAAACCATCATGACATCAATTTGTTTATTTTTAAGAAAGTATTCTAGTTCATTTTTATGTTGGCGGATGCCGTTTGCGTTCCAAAAACAAATTTTTATACAGTTCATGGCTTGTTAAGTACAGCTTGCAATAACATCGATTGCATTCTTAGAATTTCCTGCATCATATTACCCATTGTGTTCGTAAAATTATTAACTGTTTCCATGGTTTTTTCTAAACGACTTAAATTAGAAACTGGAGTTTCATCATTACTTGGCGAGGCACCTTGCATTGGCTCATGTTTTGATTTTAGGACGTTAGCATAAGAGGTTCTGTTATTACTAGACTGGGGGTTGAATTGCATTTGTGATAACTTGATTTGCAACCTGCATTTGAGGGGCATTTGTTTTCGGTCCAACCGTCTGCTTGACGATATTATATACAGGGCATCCTCTATAATTGGCAGTGTGATTACCGCCACAGTTGCTACATTTTTTTACGTTGGGGTCGGTTTTAGACTTATCGCAAGAAACTGTACCGTGTAACTCACCACATACTACGCAAACAGGGGGTAAGTAGCAGTATGCCTTTGTATGGCCAAATTCTTGGCAGTTTAAGCACTGAACAGGTCCATTTTTTTTTGTGCGGCTCCTCAATTGTGATTTTTCTGTATAGAATATATTTTAAACTATAAATGGGATGCGTTTCGTTTTTTTTTAACTTAATGTCGCCGGGCTCTAATTCTACTCGAAATAGTGGTTGTGGATTTTTGTCTCTATTTCTAATATTTACCACGTGTTTTATCTTGAAGCCTTTTTCTTCTAAGAAAGTTTTAATTTCCTCTGGGTCTACGCATGAATCAATTCCCTTAATCACCACCTGGAGACCTTTACTGCTCTTGAGTTGGTATGTATAAAAACTTTTTTTAAGTGCCTCAAATTTGTTAATAATTTTGCGAAAATCATTTTCATGATTCACTTGGATTTTCGTTTCATTTATGCTACCTCGCTTTATTGCGGCTACATAAAACGAATTTTCACCAATCAACGAAATTAAACTCTTTATTAGATCATTTGAGTTATGCTCCCTAAGATATATCGGGGGAGGCTTGGACGATCTTATGACGTTTGGTGTTTCAGAGGATTCATCCTCCAGAATTGCAAAGCGATTTTGGGAATTTATTTTGTCAAAAGATGGCACTTTTGATGCCGAAGCAACAGCTGAAGAGGTAGGGCTGCGACCCCGCTTAAGGACTGTTATATACCTGTCCATACCAACTTGGACTTGAGGCTTTTGGCAACTTTTTACAGGGGGGTTTTCCATTGCATTTGAGTTTTGGTTCATGGTATCATTTCCCACTAAATTTATTTTTGACGTCGCGGCAATACTTGTTGGCCTGGCAACACTTGTTACCAGGTCTAGTTTTAGTTTTTTTAATGAGTCACTATCCACCGTTTGTGTAAATAAAGAGGGTGAGAGGGCACGTGTACGAAAAATTGGCTTAGCCGTTAGGTAGTTAATATTGTTTTGTTTTGTTTTATTTATTTCAACATTATTTTCGTTGGCATGCACTGTCACATAAGCATTTCTATCATTTAATTTTATTGTTGTTACATTGTTTTTACTCATGCAAGAAATTGTTTTTGTTTTTCACCGTTTTACTGTGCTTTTAATGTTTTTATTATTTATTGTATTTTACAACAACGCCAAAAATAAGAAATTTAAACTAAAATGTTTGTGCACAGAATATGTATACATACACATGTATGAACATTCATACGTACATATGTATATATTTTTGCTTTATTTATCTTTATTTAATTTTTCGTTTTAATTGTTCACTTTTATGTTAAATAATTTAAATAAAAAATATCATATATTTTCTAGCGTCCATTCGCTTAGTATTTATATTCCAAAATCAAATTTAATTAATAATAAATTAAAATCGTATGCGGGGTTGAAAATACACGTCCGTTTCACAACAAAGCACAACTGAATAAAAAGATAATTAATAATAAATAAAACAATAAAGTTTTATGGCGTTCTTAAGAACGTTATTTTTTTTTATTGAAATTAATCTTAAGACTAACTTATTTAATTCTACAATTTACCTAGGTAAGCAATGTAAGGATTTACGTTGCTGTTTTTTAAATTTTATTTATAATAATTTTTAAAAAATAATTTGTTGATGTTGCTGTCTGGCAAAGTGTGGGAATGAAAAATAAAACGTAACTTTAAACTTCTAGTCTTCCTTACACTTTGCCAGCAGGTATTTTATACCATAAGAAACTGTTTTATTAAATTTAAGCTCCTCAATTTGCTTAATGTTTTCAAAATGCTCTGTTATGATATTAGTAAATTTTGGGACAACATTTGATATACATACTTAAATTCTCAAACATATTAAAGTTTGGATAAAAATATTTTTCTTTTATTATAAATTTTTTGTGAGAAAATGTTTTGTTGCGAATTGTTATACTACAATTATTAAAATTTATAAAAAAGTTTCCTTCCAATTTAAATTTTCTATCATCACAATCTTGATTCACCTTTTCGAAAAAAAAAAATATTATTTACAACAATTGTTTCCTCGTCAAGACTTAATATAGATGTAATGTTATTAAAATTATATTTACACGTATTATAATAAGTACAATGATTAGTTATTTTCAATTTTCTTAACGGTACATTATCTTGGTATGTAAAAGCTTTGTTATTAATTTCAACTATGTATTCGTCATTTGCGTCTATTCCAATTTTGTTTTTGTTTGGAATTGTAATCATTTTTAAACCAGTTTTAATGTAATTGTCAGGAATTAGTACCGCGATAATTAAAAGAATGGTCACTATAAGTCATTATGCCTACTTTCAACATTTTTAACTTATAAAAATTAATTTCAAGCTTCTCTATTTCTTGTGTAGTAAACTTACTTGGATGTATAATATTACTTTTCGCTGAAACTATATTATCCTGAATCTGATCTATTTTATGTTCTAAGGTTGTAAGTTTTGTAAGTTGGTCTAAGTAAATTATCTCCTTCACTATTTCATTATTGGTATTCTTTGTATTCTTCAAAAATATGCTTATTTCCTTTCTATCGTTTTCCATCGATGTTTTCAGATGATGCAGTGATTTGCTTAACGAATTATTGATTATTATTTGTTTATTTAAAGTCTCAATTGAATTGTGTGAATTTTGTTCAGTAACGGAAATGTGCTCCAGGATTTCTTGTCTATCATCATTATCCATTCCATTTGTAGACCTTTCCTCCTATATTTATCAAACCTCTTCGTTTCCTATTTTGAATTGGTTTTAAAGTCTTGATTTTAGATTCTATTAATTTAATTTTACTTTGCATAATTATCTCTTCATGTAAAAATAAATGTTTTATATTTCCCTTTATTGGATTCAATATGTCTTCTATTTCAACTATGTTTATGACATGTACAAGAGTAGTTGTTTTGTTGACAATTTCCACTTCGCCTATTCTAATTTTTATGAATCCACAGTCTCCTGTTATTGGATTAATCCGTAGAGTGGCTTGGTTCAGCTGAATGTTCACCAAAGCAGAAGCATCAGTGGATATTGTCTGAAAATTTTAATAGTCTTTTAATATTTTATACATGAACATTTTCTAAAGGTTTTTTAATAAACTTTGGCTGTTCTTTATGCCTTAAGCTTTTATAATTTTAAATAAAGCCTACCTTCCTATTTTCTGTATAGTTTTCACGATATTGAACTGTTTTGAATTTAACATATTTTAGTCTTTCTTTTATAATGCTATGATCAATCAATTATTTTGAACATCTTATGTACTGCACTTTATTATGCTATGATAATTTCTATTGTAGAATTTTATTGCTTTGAGAATTTGGGAATTTATTGGGAGTTTTTCTTCCAAATTGAAAACTC
Source organism: Pollenia griseotomentosa (assembly GCA_963931875.1). Classification (NCBI taxonomy): domain Eukaryota; kingdom Metazoa; phylum Arthropoda; class Insecta; order Diptera; family Polleniidae; genus Pollenia; species Pollenia griseotomentosa. The sequence goes on along the minus strand of OZ007561.1, from coordinate 126,390,139 downwards.
TGATTTTTTCTGTTACTGTATTATTGAATCTCTCAATATCCGAATAGCCACAATCCTGATGCAGAATTGAGCCAGATTTTCATTGTACAGGCAGAGAGAAAGATTTGCCTCAACGGCATGTATATATGCTCTTGGGCTTTACCTTTCGTCAAGAGGCTTAAGACGCCGGAACTGTTCGATGACTTTCTTGGCCGTCACACAGTGGCGCCATTTGAGTTTTTTCGTTGCAAAAATCATATCATAAGATAATTGAACAGTTTAAACAGCATATGATAGATAACTGTTCAGCCTATGAAATGAGCGTTTGGAAAGGGTACTACGCTCTGTAGGGGCCTAATTATGGGTTATCAAAGTTAAAATTAGTAGAAAAATCAATTTTATGGTAACTAAAAAAAATCATTTTTACATTTTTAGATTGTTTTTATTTTTTTTTTCTTTAGGGTTTTATGTTTTAAATTATTACCCAACAAATTAAAAAAAAAATAATTTTTTTTTTTAAATTAATTTTTTCAATTTTCTGTAAAATATTCAACACAATTCGTAAGAGAAGGTATATCTAAAAGACTAACCATTTCTAAACTATAATTATTTTCTAACTCTATTCGTGACTTCACATGCCGCAGGGAAGAAATAAGTGGATCGGAAGATGCTGCCAACATGTTGAAGAGGTCCTCATTTTGCCTTACCCTTGATGCTTTGAATGTGTTCTGCAATCTATATTTTTTATAAAATTTGTTAAGAGACTCCTGTGCATCGGCAAGTTTCCTCTTTCTTGTGAAAATTGAACACTCCTCAATACTTTTTTTTGGCCTTCTTTTTGCTCCTCTGGTTGATGTGGTGGGTTTATCTACTGCCAATATATCCAGGATGTTGTCTTCATTAAGCCAGTCCTCGTATTTGGAGTTGAAGTTCTGAATGGTTCGATTAGATTTCACCCATTTTGCCTTAATATTTGCATATATCAGATAAAAATTATTTTTTATAATTTCGCTTCTCTCAATATTTCCGTATAAGCTATCAAGTTCTTCTAAAGAAGCTTCCATGAAAAACTTTGGTGGGGTTGACTTTCTAAACAGTTCAAATAATTTTAAATTGTTCAACGCCATGTTTTCAGTACTTAAATTGTTTAATGGTTTCAGTAATTGTTGCGCAAACTTTCAGTCGTAGACTAATCCAGGCATTATGCTTATTTTGAAATATATAGGCTTATGCTACCGTGCCTAAAAATTTACCTGTTCCCTGCATACATATGGATTTAGGCTGAATAATGCAATTTTGATATTATGCACGTGTCCAAATAAGATTTGAGCCTACCTGTAGGGACCATAAGTCAATATTGTTCTTGACCATTTGTACGCCAAAGTATTATTTAAGTGAGGTACGTACCTGCTAATTTCAATGAGTAGTCTTTTTCAAACTATTGGATCAAACTACTGTCAGTCAAAACATATAAGGGATGGACGCCATACAATTTCTGCAACCATGTCTTTTTAACCTTTTTTACCTCTAGAAGCCAAACGGGCACGTACGGGCAGATAACATTTTTGAATTATGTAAAGAAATAATCAATGAACAGGTTTTGCAAATATGGCAAATATAGAAAAATATAGATTTTTTTTTTATTTTCCGTCAAAGTTGAAAAATAATGAAAAACGGATAGTTTTTAAATAGTGATTTACCAGGAGAAACACAAAGCAAATAGTTAATTTTTTTTTATCATTATACATTTAATAAATACATCAATCCATACAAACAAAAAATAAGGCGATTCGTTACCTATTTTTCGTGATATTACACCTGAAATCGCAACAAATTTACTAAAAATTGTGTGTTTTTTTTTGAAAACCGAAAGTCGGTCAACTTTGAACGGCTATATCTTCTAAACTAAAAATGTGATATTATTAAGAGTGGCAGATTTGAAATCGTTGAAAAGTTTTCTATAACATGGGTTTATTCGTCGGCGCTCATGAAAATTTTGATTCTTGCAACCTCGTTTGCTCTACGGGCGCTACTGTGCGTCATATTAAATCCGAACTCATCGTTCAGTTGTTGTCATTGCAACTGCTGTTGCAATTACAGCTGTTGTTCTTGCAACTGCTGTTGCTGCTGGAGAATTTTTTGTTCTTGCAGCCGCAGTACCGCCTCTAATTCAGCGATCTTTTCCTGCATTGTCCCGTCGGCTCGCTGTAGATCCCTGTTTACATCGAATCTACTCATAGATAACAATTAAAATTTTGTATACAAAAATGTTTTATTTATTATTTCTTTAAAAATGTTTCTTTCTTCTCATTTTTTGTTTATTTAAAAAAAGATTTAACACTTCACTTTTTCTCAAAATAAATAAAGTTTTATGATGTTCTTAAGAACGTTCTTGTTTTATTGAAATTAATCTTAAGACTCAATTATTTTTTTATTCTAAAATGTACCTAGGCAAGCAACGTAAGGATTTACGTTGCTGTTTTTTCGATTTTTTTTTATAATAATTTTTAAAAAATTATTTTGTTGATGTTGCTGTCTGGCAAAGTGTGGGAATGAAAAACAAAATGTAACTTTAAATTTCTAGTTTTCCTTACACTTTGCCAGCAGGTATTTTTAGTTGGGGTGATCTGGATGTAACTCGAGCTCTTTGTTTACATTTGTGCTTCAAGTTGTGCTGAAAAGGGTCAACAGGAAAAAGGCAAAAGAATTTAAAAAAATGTACTTTGGATTTCAAAAAGAATTCTTGACAAACAGTACGAAAAAACAGAAGTAGGGAAGAACATATAAATCAATTAAAAAGACAATCATTCAAAGCAAATTTCGATCTACCAAAGGTAAAATACAATTTGGCTAAAAGATTGACTGGCAGCAGTCGTCGATGGCTGCGACTGTTAAACGGCAAACCCTTCTGAGAGATTGAGTGGTTGCAATCGAAACATGTAAGGGTAACCTATCCGTAAAAGCCTGGGTTCGAGCCAAGCGGCAGTCAAGAATGAAAAATTATCAATAATAGTTTTAACTAATTTCTTCATGAAAACTACCCAGTATGCTTTTGTAACGTAACTGACCAGTAGTGTCCAACCGACTCTTTAAAGCAACTAATGATACTTAAAGAAAAACAAAGACAGAATACATAAGAAAAAAGTTTTATTTATATTATATACTTATGTATTTTGTTTATTTTACTTTAATTAGTTATTTTTTAAACAAACATTACAAATAATGAGTGTTATTTTTTCATGCTAATTTCTTCAATGTAAATAAAATTCAATTTTTGATTACAATATTTGGTTTTTCAGAGTGTTCAGAACAGACATTCCGTTTGCATTGCTCGCAGCACTGTTTGGAAGCTTTAGATATATTTGAGGGACAAATGTGACAACACTTCTTTCGTTTTGAATCAGGTTCAGATGGTTGACTAGCTCAATATATATTAATAAACAATATACAGTAGTTTTGACTTAACTGCCTTGTATTTACGTGCACTTTTGACTTAGCTGCACAAAATTGATAATTTTTGGCATTATTCTTTATAATCCCATACAAATTCCCTTTTTAAGTGCACTTTCTTTACCTGCACATTTCAGATAGGTGCCCAAAATTTTTGGCATTTTAAAATTATTTTCATACAAAAAATTCAAGTTAGCTGCACTTTGACTTAACTGCCCAAAATACATATTTTCTGTAATTATTCTTCAAAATCCTTGTTTACGTGCATTTTGGATACCTGCACATTTTTCGTATTTTTGGGCAGCTTTAAAATATTTTCATATAAAACATCAAAGTTAGCTGCACACATGATAAAATATGGTGGCCACTTTTTCACATAAATATCCTATTTCAGCTGTTTATAAAAATCGTCAACAAGTCAAATTGGCATCATTATAATTCATTTATTTTGTTTGCATGTACCTACATTTATGCTTATAGTTTGTGGTTACAGCAACTTTACCACGATTATATGAAATAAATAGCAAATCCAAGGCCTGGAACAGAATAAAGTAGTTGTAGTATTTGAAGCTGACCAATGCTCTGTAGCGCAACAAAGTTCAAAATTTCGAATTTTGCGCTTCAACTGCAACGACTACTACAACTACGTTTTCTGTTGACACTACTTTGCAACTGCCGTTTTTAACTTTTGAGAGCTTGCAGCGCTATTCTTAAAGTTTTACTACAGCGACTATTCTGTTCCACACTTTATTGTTACCAATTTGGCTAGCTCGTTCATAATAAAAATGCGTAACAAATGTCTACAAGTTGTTTGAACGTCATTGTTTTTATCAATTTATTAATAAAAACGTTGTTACTTCTCTTTCAAACACTTTACTTTAGCTGCACTTTTATGCAGGTAACCACAATTGCGTACCTGCACATTAAGGCAGCTAAATACATTTAAGATAGCTGCCTTTTTGATTTACCTGCACAAAAAATCGTGCAAAGGAGATTGTGCAGCTAAGTCAAAATTATTTTAGTTCATTGATAATAAATAATAAACTATTTATGCTACAAATATTTTTATTGCGCATTTTTATTCTCAAGACCATCGGGGTATAATAGGTAAAATGGGGTTTCTCAAATATAAATACTTTAGCTTATATGAGCAATCGAATTCAAAAATGTGTCCGCGAGACACTTGTGGGTAGTTAAGGGTTAATGGAAATTAAATTTGATGTATTAGCTTAATCAAAATATCAATATTTTTATTTTTCTTTATTTAATTATTAGTTTTTGATAATTGTTCACTTTTATGTTAAATAATTTATTTAAAAATCATTTATTTTGCGTCAAATCGCTAAATGTTTATTTTAAAAAACCAAATGTAATAATTCAAATATTATGCCGGATAAGAATACACGTCTGTATCACAATAAAGCACAAACCGAAGAGGACTTGATGACGCTTTAATAACTCCGTTCTTTTCCATCCCGCTAACCAGCTCTCTTACTTCATTTCGCTTTGCTAGAGAAATGCTTTTTGGTACCTGTTTTATTGGCTTAGCTTCGCCGGTGTTGATTTCGTGTTTTACTATTGACGTTCTGCATTGGTTTTGACCCTTCAAAGCGAATGCAGAGGCATATTTTCTTAATAGTTGTTTGGCCTTATTTGTACTAGGCGGTGTTAGTTTTTCGGCCCATTTTCGCACATGTTCTCTAGTGGTTCGTGGTCCTTGCTAATCTTCCTAGCTGCGTCTTGATGCTGATTGCAATTAATTATTGCATCCGTTGAAGTACATTGTCCAATATTGAAGTTATGCCTAAGGACTTCTTCACTGCTGGCAAAATTTGATACTCTCACGGGAATTAGACTCTTGCTGGGTTTAACGAGGGCAATCGCTGTTACAATATCGTCTTTAAATTCTGCTAGCTCTACCACCCACAAACTGTTGTCCTCACAATCTCCCTCCATCCGCGCCCATACTAAGGTTTCTGATTTGGGTGGCAGTTTTTCACGTTAACTTCAAGGGGTATTTCCACATTACGCCAATACATAATTCGCTGACCCATATCCAAATGAATACTCTGTTCAATCATGAAATCTGCGCCAATGATTACCTCGTCCAAAATATCAGCCATAATAAATACGTGATGGGCGATTGTATTGGCCATACTTAATTGTACTTTTACTTTTCCATAGACAGTGGCAGACTCGCCCGTAGCCTTTCGCAGACTTACCCCGCTTAGTGGTTCGATTGCTTTTTGTATTAAATAAGTATCAGTTGTAAAATACAAGAGAAATAATGATAAATTATAAAAAATCATATTTGAAATATTCAACTTTTACACCGAAACTCAACAAAAAAATGAAAATGCATTTTGAACTCCCCATAACTTTTGCTCCTATCAGTCAAATTTTACGTTTTATAGCGCAAATTAAAGCCTAACATCGCACCTATCGAGCAAAAAAATCGGATAAAAAAATAGCGATCCAGTCAAAAGTTATGGAATTTTGACCGCCTTCTCGTAAAATTACCCACTGTGCAACGTACATCTGCATCAGCATATGTGGCTACTGTTATTTTATCTAACTGAGGCATATCTGAAGTAAATATAGTATAAAGAAGTGTTCCTAAAACACTACCTTGTGGTACTCCGGATTCCATTTTGCAAAAATTAGATAACTCATCATTAACTCTTACGTAAAAGTAACGTTCACTAAAAATGACTTTATTACTAAATAATAGGGCGCTGGTAAAAGTGTTTTAATTTTGTACAGCAGGCCACAATGCCATACTCTATCGAATGCCTGTTGAATATCTAAAAATACAGCCGAATAGTATTTTTATACCCTTCACCACAGGTGGTGAATAGGTTATATATAAGTTTGTCATTCCGTTTGTAATTTCTATAATATTGATGTTAGACCCTATAAACTATATATATTCTGGGTCCTTATGAGGAGCGAAGTTGATTTAACAATGTCGAATTAGACGTGAAATTACCAAAACGACATAAACATACCATACAAAACAATTCAATTTTGGTTTCTACGGCCATACAATGACTATGGTAATACAGTGTTGGTAATGTGTTTTTTTGTTGTTGTTTTTTTATAACTTTCACTACAACCCAGCTAGCATTTAGAAGATCGTTTTTTAAAAAATTACCTTGCTGGGTCTTCTTCGAGTACTTTTGGTGATTAACAACTGATTAATCACTTACACGATTAAAAAAAGACTCGAAAATGACTCTCGCTAATGTTTAAAAAGAGTTTAATTTAAAATACAATAACAAACTGTACAGCAATCGCAAATTAATCATCCTCGTGTTTAAAATGTGAGTATTTTAACCGTTATTTATGATCATATTTTAAGCATATGGATGATTGACAACGGCTTGATCGAATACAGATCATGCAGGGGTTTGAAAAGTGATTATAATTATGTATTTTATGATCATATTTTGCGCGGATAGATGATTAAAAACTGATTGTTATGCTGTTTTTTTCTTAAGTATAACGGGACAGTGTTTGCTTATTTTTAAGTAAATGTCACAAACTTAAATTTTTGTTTATTTATAAAAGTTCCGTCGAGGTGTTGAAATCGTTTATTTGTGAAAGTGATATATAAATAATAATTAAAAAGTGTCGAAAATACCATGGTGAAAACATAATGGTGGACGAACTCAGTGACACCCAAAAACTTCCGTTCAATAAGATAACCGATTTAGATACCTTTGATGCTTTAGTACAGGAGAAAGAGGACAAACTCAAACAATTTGTAAGTATAGAAAACGTCGAAAAAAATTTACTAACTACCTTATCATATAAGATTTTTTATAATATTTTTTATGAAATCATTTTTCAGAAAGAATATATTGCAAAAACCGGTGGTAAAGGTCACGCACAATTCCTCAGAGCTGCAATTCGAAAACTTTTTTCGGATGACTTAGCCACATTGTACAGCTGGAAGGGAACCAGCTCTAAGCCTAGCGCCGAAAAGTGCTTTCTCATTACAACAGTTAAAAGTTGGTGCATATTTCTAATAAATATAATAAAAATGAAAAACATTAATATTTTGTTTCAGATATTTGTCATCTTAAATATAAAAGCACCGATAAAGATATGAATCTTGTGCTTCAAAAGCATTTTGTACATGCTAAAGATAGAGTAACAAAAAGAAAACGTAAAGATTAGAGTTCTTATTTTTTAAATTGCAACGAATTTTTGAAGCCTTAAGTACACATGCAAATTTTAAAGTACAAACTATTTATTTTATATATGTAATTTTTTTATTAAAGTAAATACTTTTTTCTATTAAAAACTTCAAGGTATAAGTGAAAAATGTACAAAATTATTTTTAACTTAATTTAAAGCTAGATTTTAAATGCACATATAATTAATTTTGAAGTACAAATCATTAATTATAATTTTTTATTTTTTTCTTACTTTTGTATATTATATATTTGTTTATTTACTGTTTAAAAACTGGATCTCTTAGTGTGAAAATAATTTATTTCCATAAACTTTTTGGTTATTTTTTTATGTAAATTTTTATTTTAAAAACTATTTTTACGAAAAAATATTTTTCTTTTTAATAAATTTTGATGTACTATGTACGTACATCACACGAATACTTAATACTTTTTTGTTTATGTTACTTCACGCTCATATGAACGTGATTTTAAATATCGCGTCAGTGTAAAAGTAGGACTCAAAAAACCGACTGAAAAACAATAGAAAAAGAGTCAAATGCGATTAGTAATACGACTGATAAATGACTCGAAAAACAATCATAAATGATGTAAAAAGGACTCCTAACCGAACAGAAATATGACTGATAAACGACTATAAAAAGACTCCCAAACAGATTGATAAATTGCTCAAAAAAGACTCGTAAGCGATTAGAAACATGAGTGGAAAACGACTCGAAAAAGACTTAAAATGAATAGAAAAAGGACTAATCAATGACTAGAAAGCGATTCAAAAAAGACTTTAAATACTATTAAAAAAGGGTCGAAAATGACTCTAATTTAACAAAGAAAAAGACTCATAAATGACTTATCCAGAAGAGTCGCGGGTAGGCACAATTTTCTCCCGACAAAAGTATCTTTTATGATCAGAAAATGAGCGCATATTCCATCTTTTTAATCGCGTAGGGGAATCAAAAAAGACTCGAATTTGATTAAAAACTTCAAAAAAGCTGGGAAGTGGTGGATTTTATTTGTAATGTGTTTAATTTTACGCATACACATACACATGAATGCATGTATATGATATGCCGCAGAAACAAACTAATAGACTCAATATATTTTAATTTAACGCTTCTTTAGTAAAATCATTCGTAGCCGAGTTGATAAGTTATCTCCGGAGACTGAAGATATTGCCAGTTCGAATCCATAAAATATTTTTTTTTAATTTTTTTTATGTTCTAAAAAACGATTTTAAGATTATAAAACAAATTTCAAACATCAACTCATGGTCCAATTAGTAGGTCTGCTTGAAACGCCTGCTGATTTTATGCAGAGTTGTGTTTCTTACGTGCAATTGTTTTTGTAGCAATTGTTTTTGACATTTCCACCATTTTTTACACAAACAATTGCCTTTGTTCTTGACATCTTTATCATTTTTTACACAAACAAAATGCGTGTTGTTTTTTCTATTGTTGGATTGTTGTAGTTGCGCGCAGACCTACTAATTGGGCCATGTATCAACTTTGGCAAAAGAGGTACATGTATAAATTTTTTGTTTTTTTTTATATTCTTCGGCATGACGAAATGAAAAGTTGGCGTGGCTCAATTAATATTTATTTATACCTATCTAAAGAACGTTATTTATGTATATAACTTTTTGTTCTTATCTCATCATGGTGAAGGGTATATAAGATTCGGCATAGCCGAATATAGCACTCTTACTTGTTTTTATTCAAATGCCTCCATAGTTTCTTTTATAATGCGGTGACAATGTTCTGGTGTTCCGTGTTTGTTACGAAATTCAAACTGATGGTCTGGTAATATAGAATAATTCTCTAAAATAGGAAAAAGTCTTTTAAGGAATATTCTTTCGAATATTTTGGAGAATGTTGGTAACAAACTTATAGATCTGTATGATGTGAGATTATTTTCAGTTTTTTTTTGGTTTATGAATTATTATTATTTCGGCACATTTCCATTGAATACGGAAATGTTGAAGCCTTAATATAGAATTGAACACCATTGTGAGAAAGGAATTTCTTTTTTTTGGTAAGTTCTTAAGTACTAAAGGATCAATCTTGTAGTATCCCGGCGACTTTTTTTCTTGACGTACTTTCGAAGCACAGTTGTCCCAATCACAAATTTAGAAAGAAAAAACTCATCTCTTTTTTATAAGTACATATAAGGATAAACATTTGTACGAGCAAATGACTTGGTATGGCACGACCATACGCCAAAAATTTATGGATTCGATTGCGTTGGTGTGGAGCTTGCAATATGACATAAAACCTACAAAATCATTTCATAATACAAGGGTACAAGGATTTTGTTGATTAGGAACTGAATGTTGTTTTTAAGTTTATTTGGGACGCTGAATCCAAATCTGTACTTAGTTTTTCTTAACTGGCGAAAAATAAGGCACTTCCGCTACATATTGTTACGAAAGTAGCTTTAGTTAAGAATTAGTTGTAATTATTAGTTAAGAATTAGTTGTATTTATAAGTTATCTTGTATTTATTAGTTGTCTTGTATTCATAAGTAATTTTACTAGTTTACATTGTTATTTAAAATTGTAATAATTTAGTACACTTCAATCCCAATGTGCAGAAAGACCTAGAAATGACCGTTAAAAAGGCTTCAGTACAAGAGGTAAAATTATGTAAACATTAGCGCTGCCATAAATCAAATTAGAGTGTGGTGAATAGTAAAGCCTCGATCCTTCGAAAAACATTTCGAATGTTCTAGACAACCAAATTGCTGTATAAATACTAGCGGCGACTAGCGTAATAAATTCATTCTAAATTCAGACTTTGTCAATAACGTATAACGCTGAGAAAATTATAGTTGGTTGTGAATAAAAGCTATAAATTACGGTTGTTAAAAAGACTTTGTACTAAATAAAGTTGTGTTAATTGTAAACAGTGTTAAAAGTGTTTGTCTTTTATTTATTTTATTAAAGTTGCAATAAAGAACTCAAAACGGTTTATTATAAAGGAAATAAACCAAAACGTTATTGAAAGGCAGTAACGTAACAATATATTGGAATAACTTAAAAATGGGTCACCATATTCAGTTCAAAAATAAATTCAAAATTCGTCAGCAATATTATCTTAAGACCGTGTTTAAATTTGACCAGTAGTTTCAGAGATATCATTGAAGTTGAAAAAAAAATAAAATTTAATATAAAAAAATTTTTGTTTTTTAAAAATTCATAAAAAATAAAAATTCAGCGTCCCACATATTCAATTCAACAACATTCAATTCTTAATCAACACAAACAAATTAAAATTTTGTTCCGCTGTGTAATCACTGATACTACTTTTTGTTGATTTGTATTTTTTGTATAGTTAAAATGTTTAAAACGTTTTAAATATTCTAAAACGGTTTTCCGGGTCTTGATGGTCCTTCCTCCAAGTCTTTTTCCAAAAAACTTGACGAGGCTTTACTGGGAAAGAATCTTTTATCATCCAACCAATATTTAAAGAATGACTCGAAAACATTCTTTGTTCTGTGTGCATGCATCCTTATGCTTATGGTCATCATCTTCATAATTTTCTATACCACTTTTAATGAAAATGTAATGAATGACAGCGTTATTGGTTTTTCTTCTGGTCTTTTTCAGAGTATCAAACATTAAACAAATCCCTTGTAGTAATAGACCTTAATATACGACAGAAAGTATATAGGCAGCTAATTTCTTAAACATTTAACAAGCACATGTTAAAGATGATAAAAACACAAAAATAGCAGCGACAGCTGGTGAAAGTCACAAACTCTACCACAATTTACAATACATATTAAGTTTCACAATTAATGAATACATTTTAATTTGCATACATATTTTTCTAAACGGAAGTCTAAATTAGCGGAACATTTAAAATTTAAAAAATATGTACCTCTATTGTATAAATAAAACCAATTAATATTACAGAAAACGTTTTCACTTTATTTTATAAGCTCTTGAACCCACATACAATTATCAACTTAACTGTTATTAAAAATTAAACTTAGCAATAACTGATGTTTAAATCAATGCAGCAGTGATAGTATTGCAAATATTCCAAAAAAATATATACCGTTGTGTAAGGTCGGGTCTTTTTATTAAAAAATCAACAAAATTTTTTACTCTGGCACCATTCGAAAAAACGAATTTTTTCGCTCTAAATTTGTCATTGGGACTACTGTGCGAAAGCGAAAAATGTTTAATTGGTAAGTCCATTTGACAGGCAACTTCTAAAAAAGCCTTAATCTCGTCATCGTTTTGATTGAGTTCAAAAGGTTTAAATGTTTCCTTTAAATAAATTGCAAAACCTGTAGCCTTTTCTTTGTCAGATTTGCACCACTGACCACTAGCGTCTTTAATTGGGACGTGTCTTTTGACTGGCCGTTTCAAATACTTAGTCGCTTTCCACAGATTATGTTCGTTTTAGGATGTATTAGCATTTAAATTACGAAGATAGTTACCAATTTCATAGTTTTTGTGTTGCGAGAGCCGTTCTTTAAAATTCTAGTTGCCAAATTAAGAATAGTTTTATCTCTAGGGTTTCTAGATTGATGCCAAATACGACGCAGTCTTTTCTTATTTCTAATTAGATCTCTTATCTCTTGGGAAACATACACATTTGAATTATTTGTTGAAGATGGTGAAAGATATGGGGTTAAAAAGAGAGCAGATTCGTGGACTAAATTGGTAAACTTTTCGACAGAAGCCTCTAACTCCTCAGGAGTTTTTATTGAAATTTTTAAATCTAAATTCTTATCTATCCAATAACCGAATGATCCGTTTTAAGTGATATTAACTTAAGTTTACTTTTGACAAGTTTTATTGCTGAGTTAAGATTTATTATTAAGGGTGTATGATCAGAGTCAAGACTAACATCATTAGTTATATCTAATGATGTTCTTGAAATACCACTATATACAGCAAAATCTAAGAGGTCTGGGATTTTGTTAGGGTCCGTCGGCCAGTATGTAGGGCTGCCTCCGGATAATATTGAGAAACTATTTTTTGAAATACATTTATACGTTCTCTACCTTTTGGGTTAATTAACCTAGATCCCCACCAGGGATGCTTAGCATTAAAGTCTCCCGCCACTAAGAAACGTCGACCAATTGTATCAAAAAAGTTTTCAAAATCACTACAATAAACATTATGTCTAGGTGGAAAGTAAATTGAGTATATAGATAAAGTATTGTTGTCGCATTTTATATTGTTCCAGCAGCTTGGATGTGAGGTCTAATTATCTCTTCAGCTATTTCATAACTTTAGATCTTTTGACAAGTAGCGCAGCCCCAGCATGGCATCTGTCATCTGGATGATTTGCTGTAATTAAGTCATAGCCATTTATTTTAAAATGAGATTTTTTGTTTAAATAAGTTTCAGAGATCAGGAATATATCGATATGTTTAGTTTTCAAAAAAATTTAAATTTTGTTCGGCTTGTGCTTTGTTGTGATACAGACGTGTATTCTATAAAATAAATTATATATTTTGTTATTTAAATTATTTAACATAAAAGTGAACAATTAAAACGAAAAAAAATTAAATAAAGAAAAATAGTAAAAATATATAAGTAATAATGTTCTTACATGTGTATGTGTACATACATATTCTGAGCAAAAATATTTAAGTTTAAAGCTGGGATCACACGATTGCCGCAATGCACCAATTTTCATACTTTTTAATACCCCAATCGTGTGACTGCACAACCAATTGGCTCATGTACCAATCAAGGACAATATTGTACTTACTTTTACCAATCAAATGCAACCCTGGTGCGGCAATCGTGTGACTGTTTTCTATGCAACCGCGCGTCAATAAAAATAACAAAAATGCACCAATATTTATTGTGTTCTTGTGCGGCAATCAAACAACACAATACGCACCAATATTTGCCTTTTTTTAACAAATTTACTTTTTTGTGTTTCTTTTAGTAGGTAATGAAGATAAATATTTATTTATTTATTATGCATTTCAAGTTTTTTTTAATTATTGCTATTACCAAAATATGTATGTATGTTCACAAGCATATTTAGCTGTTCAGTGCGAATATTTTTATTTAAGTTTCTGAGCGAACCTTAACATACGAAATTGTTGAACAGACTTAATTTTTGGAATTTCTTAAAAAATTTAAATAAAAATATTCAACAAAAAATTGTTTAAGTACATACATATATGATACATATTTAATTTTATTTAATTTACAAACCAACAAGAATTTTCAAACAAATAAAAAAGCTACCACAACAGCTGTTTTCGCAGTTGTCAAGTAAGAACAATCGTGTGACTGTGATGTGGCAATTGTTGTAACCATTTCGCTTTGTACCAACTAGCGGCAATGAAATTTGTTTAAAACAGGGCAATCGTGTGATTTCAGAATATTTTATTGGTCCAATTTCATTATTGTGCGTCAATAAAGCACAATAAAAATTGTGTCATATTGGTGCATTTGCGGCAATCGTGTGATCCCAGCTTAAGTTTCTTATTTTTGTTGCTGTTGTAAAACACAATAAATAACAAAAATATTATAAGCACAGTTAAACGGTGAAAAACAATTGATTGCATGAATAAAAATAATGAAACAACAATAAAACTTAATGAAAGAAATGTTTATGTGACAGTGCATGCTAACGAAGGCAATTCTGTAATAAATAAAACAAAAGAAAACAATAGTAAAGGCTGGTTCACCCACAAGTTTCTGAAACATTTTTGGTTCGGAGAAATTTATTGTTTACTGAGAGTTTTCTACACCATGGTTCAACCATTTCAGAAACTTGGTTCGTAAAAACAGTGCTGCCATATATAATTGAAAATTACGTAAATACATATGTGCATCAATTTAAGAAAACTAATTATATTTGTGTCAAAATAAAGAAATAAAAAAATTAATATTTATAACAAAAAAAAAACAGCATTTGTGGTGAATTATTTGGTAAGAATAAAAACATCTTCCCTTCCTGGCTTTTTTATTTCATAAATTAAATTTAAGACAACATCTTCTGACAACTCCATGTTAAATTTGCATCTAAAGGACAAAGAAAATTTAGAAATTATAAACTAAATGGCTTAATATTACAACTTACCTAATAAAATATTTTTCAATTTTAAATTGTTTTTCCATGTTTTTTATTTTTGCCGCCAATACCTCTTTTTCTTTAAATGTTTATTTCTTTTTTACTTTTTGTTTACATTTTTTAGTTTACCATACTGAATTTTTAATACAAATTCCGAACAATATGGCATGTCTCTTGTACAAAATTCACATGGTGTGGCAACCTTTTCTAAAATGGTTCGGACCAAATTTAAAATTAATTTAATTCACACTGAAGCTCGATTCACCCATGCGTTCCGAACAAAATTTTTGTCCGGACAAAATTTTTTTTATATTGAGTTTGACGTTTTACTTTTGAGAGAGAGAGCAAAGATTTTGTTCGGAACGTTTTTTCTTGAATTGGTTTAATTTTAATTCTTGTTCCGAACAAAATGAACTGAGATGCCACTTTTTTCAATTTGTACATAAAAGTTGAATTGAGCTGCCACATATTTCATTTTTCGTTTTGTGCTGAATAATTAAAAAAAAAATTAAACAAAAGATGGATGTTAAAGAAAATATTGCGCTGAAACTAATTGAAGAAATAAAAAAACCAGGAATAGAATGTATTGATGATATGGGCAATCGTTCATATAAAAATACTTACCTTAAACAAAATATATGGACGGAAATAGAAAAATCTATTGGAATGGGTCGTAAGTAAATTTTAAATGGTAAATTTTAATCACCCCTATCGTCAATAATTTTTCCCTCGTAATTTTTCCCCTTTTCACATATTTGCGATCATGAACAGCTCCCATGAAAAAATGTTATTCAAAGGAGAATAATAACGCAAAAAAAATGTTCACGGGAATAAATTCCCCTTATCGTGAAAAGTTTTTTCCCTCGTAATTTATTCACATTTCCCTTAGATTTTCTCACTTTATTTTTGCTAGGGAATAGAACGTGTATGTTAGTAGTTCCTCCTATAAATCGAATATTAAGGGCTAGATCCGTTAATAAGGCACAAAGCGATATATTGGTCAACAAAATGCAAAACAACAGGTTGATTTGTGAAAGACGTGGTGGCAGAATCTTGGAAAATATTTTACTACATACAATTTTAAAAGTGCAAAAAACTAACGTTATTATCAACCTATCGCTCCAATACTAATTATTTAGATTTATTATTTTAACTTTTCTTTAAAATATATTGTATGTGTATATTTTTAAACAAAAATTTCAATGATTTTTATTTTTTTCTAATTTTCTTCTTTTTTACATTCACTGGAACAGATATATATATGTGTTCCTCTAACTCCCATTGGAGCATAGGGCGCCAAAACTGGAACAGATAGCATGAAAAATTTTTCACATGAGATTCACGATTGATTTTTTCCCTTCGAGGGGAATGAAAATTTCATGGGAACAAAAATTCCACTTGTTATTCACGATAGGTGTGAAAATTTTTTTAACATAATGTTTACCAATTATTGTAGGAAGTGAATGTCAAATATTATGGAGAAGTCTGCGAAGACGCTAAAAAGCAGCTATACCTTAATGTTAAGAACAACTTTTCTGCCGCCGTAATATGCTATGGTTTACGAATAGGTATACCACGCAAATCAGGCCCTAAAATTGCAAGGACTTCATTGAACGTATTGGGGTCCATACGGTGAAAATTTATAAACGATTCCACGTCATGAAGGAGCATCTCAGGAACAAGTGTGTGGAAAACACCGTTTGTTCTTCTATTCTGTAATATTTTTCTTACTGCTATTCTTTTTACTTTCAACATTTTTTTATAAATTTTTTTTGCTAGTAAATGGGTTTTATGCAATTCAATTAAAAATAATAAAATTAATTTTCTTCTTTCGTCCATTTTCTTTAACACACTTTTATAAAAAAAACTAATAGCTTGCTAACTGTGCTGCCACTTTGTATAATCGTTTACATCTGTAAACCATATGGTAGCTTTGTTTGTCCGGACAAATTTTCCGAGATGGGTGAATCGTTCTGCAGAACACTCTCTGTAAAAAAATTATTGTCCGGTCAAAAATATTGTTCGGAACGCATGGGTGAATCGACCTTGAGAGTCGTTCGCACAAAATAATTTCTCTCGCTCTCTGAGAGAAACGTCAAACTACATATAAAAAAAATTTTGTGCGAACCAAAAATGTTTCAGAAACTTGTGGGTGAACCAGCCTTAACTACCTAACGGCTAAACCAATTGTTCGAACACGTTCCCTTTGTCGCTCTGTTTTTACAAAGACGGTTGATGGTGATACGTTAAAAAATATAAACCTCTCACTTGCAAGCAGCGTTGCCACGACCAAAAAAAATTTGTAGGCTCATAAGCCACTGAACCGATTTTTATAAAGCTCTGACAGTATATTACCGAAAGAACCGGAAAGAACAATAGGCTATAAGATTTTTCGAAATTTTCGTTGCAAGTGGCACCACCTATGCAAAGATTACACTTGTTTTCGTCAATTTTAAAACCTATATGAGCTATAGTTTTCAAACTATAGTAAAATATAATAATATTAAAAGGGATGGGATCGGAAGGCCTTTGACCTTATCGTTTATTTAGAAAAGTGTTTCAGTTAGCCCTATGAAGCATGAAGAGTAGTAGATAATGGTCATCTACACTTCAAAGTATATACTTAATATGGTTAACTTGATAGTCTATTACAGTTTAAGCTTCTAAAAAAACAATTTTTAAGTAGATGAAAAAAAAGCATTGGTCTTAAATGCAAAAACACACACAATTTTTAAGGGTCAAAAAAGCGGGTAGTTCTTGTTCTAAAACAAAAAATTGGTTAGTTTTGTATTGAAAAAAAGTAACCAAAATGGAAAAAAAGTACACAAGTACACATTGAGAAAAAAGTAACCAATTTTGGTTAAAAGTAACCAAAACGGCAACGCTGCTTGCAAGTGTTGCCACAACGGCAAAGGCAATCTTAGTAGCAAATACTACCATGAACTCAAACACAGATGCAATGGAAACATCTCAAGTAAAAAGTGGTCAAACGCCTCAAGTACAAGTTGGTATGGACAGGTACATAACAGTGCTTAAACGGGGTCGCAGCCCTAACTCTGCAGCAGTTGCTTCGGCTGAATGATTCCCCGGAAGCACCAAACGTCATAAAATCTTCTAAGCCACCCCCGATATATCTGAGGGAGCAAAACTTAAGTGAGCTAATAAAGAGCGTGATCTCGGTAATAAGTGAAAATTCGTTTTACGTAGCTGCAATGAAGCGTGGTAATATAAATGAGACAAAAATACAGGTCAATCATGAGAATGATTTTCCTTAAATAACTAACAAATTAGAAGCCCTTAAAAAAAACTTTTACACATATCAACTGAAGAGCAGCAAAGGTCTTTAGGTAGTGATCAAGGGCCTAGACTCATGCGTAGAGCCAGATGAAATTAAAACTTTTTTGGAAGAGAAGGGTTTTAAAATAAAAAACGTTACAAATTTAAAAAAAAAAGAAAAAAATCCCCAACCATTATTTCGGGTGGAGTTAGAACATGGCGACATTAAGCTTAAAAAAAATGAAAAGCATCCTATTTATAATTTAAAATATATTCTCTACAGAAGAATAACTATAGAGGAGCCGCACAAATGGAATGGTCCTGTTCAATGTCTTAATTGCCAAGAATTTGGCCATACTAAGGCATACTGCTATTTACCCCCTGTTTGCGTCGTTTGTGGGGAATTACATTGCACAGTACAGTGCGATAAGTCTAAAAATGACCCCAATGTAAAAAATGTAGCAACTGTGGCGGTAATCAATATTTATATACTATCGTCAAGCAGTCGGCTGGACCGAAAACTAATCCCCCACAAATGCATGTACCAAATCATTCAGGCTCCGCAGCCTATTAATAACAGAACCTTTTATGCTAACGTCCTTAAATCAAACCATGTGCCAATGCAAGGCGCTTCGCCAAGTAATGATGAAACTTCAGTTTCTAATTTAAGTCGTCTAGAAAAAACCATGGAAACATTAGTGCAAACAGTAAATAATTTTACAAACACAACGGGTAATATGATGCAGGAAATTCTAAGAATGCAATCGATGTTATTAAAAGCTGTTCTTAACAAGCCATGAACGGTTTAAAAATTTGTTTTTGGAACGCAAACGGCATCCGCCAACATAAAAATGAATTAGAATACATTCTTAAAAACAAACAAATTGATGTCATGATGGTTTCTGAAACTCATTTGACCTCAAGAAATACGTTTAAAATCAATGGTTATATATTATATGATACCAAGGACCCTCGAGATAGAGCTTGTGGAGGTTCAGCCATTTTAAATAAAACCCGAGTCAAACACTACCTAATATTTGATCACCGTGAAGATTATCTCCAAGCAACAAACATTTGCGTTGAGGAATTAAATAGAAACCTAGTAATTTCATCGTTATACTCACCGCCTAGATTTTCAATATCAGAAAGCCAATATTATGAATATTGTAAGTCATTGGGGCGCTGTTTCTTGGCTGGTTGCGATTATAATGCTAAACATACCTTCTGGGGGTCACGTCTAATAACAGCAAAGGGTCGTGTTTGGTTGAATACAATCTCTAAAATGAATTTAAATTTTGTCGCGAGCGGACAACCAACATATTGGCCTGCTGATCCGCAAAAAATCCAGATGTCATTGATTTTGGCGTGGTTAAAAACATCCCCACAGAAACGATTCACGTTGAAGCTTCATTAGAAATATCCTCTGATCACACACCTACAATTGTAACTATTACAAACACCAATAGAATTGTATCTCCCTCTGGTTACATAGCGACGTCAGCCACACAAATAAATTGGTTAAAATATTAAAAATATCTCAGTACCCAGCACAGAAAATATTCCGCTTAGCACAACGCAGAATGTGGATATATTAACATTTATTTTAATTTTGTTCAAAATGAGTCACTAAAATTTATAAGGATTTAAAAAAATATAATGAACAACTTTAAGAATTATTTCTAGCGTTTTTAGCATTTTTTTTTATCATTTTTTGGCCTTGTCTAATGCCAGAATAAACTGTGAACGAATTTTAAGATCTGTTTCTATTTCATTGTTTTCGTCAATAAAATAATACAAGCTTACATGTTTCTTGCGTTTTGATTATATTAAACATTTATGTACGCAAAAACTTATTGTTGAATGTTTAGTTTTTAAATAACAAATGCGATTATTTTTTAGAAATAATAAGATTTTTTAAAAATAATATGGCAACACTTGTGTAAGAATTTTGAATAGAAATGTAAGAAGAGATGCTCAACACATAGCAACAATCCGTTTCTCAAACGAAAAACAACAACAACAATCATGAAAACAATGCCTTCCTATACACATAAATAACTTTTGCATATACCTACATACTACATAAGTAGGTATTTACATTTAAGCCAAAAACAAGTTATAAAATATGGTTTTTGTTTTACATGTAAGTTAAGCGAACGATTCTTATTTACATTGTCAATAAATTTAAAAAAAAAACAAAAATTGCTGAATAATTTTAAAATCGTTTATAGAATATAAAAAAAGTTAAAAAATTTTTTTTCGAAAAAGTGGATGCCGAGATTCGAACCCCGGCAACTACTAACACGCTGCCTTGTGCAACCACCCAGACAACTCAGCCATTAACGTTGTTGCGAATAAAGAATTAATGTAGAATATATTCCCTCACAGTGTTTGTTTAGTATGAAGGTATGTACCCTACAAGAAATGCATAACCAAAACTAAAAAAATTACTAACACACTTGCAACAATTTTACATTAGTTGTTCCACTCTAACATATATGTAGGAATGGTACAACTATCATTTTCCAAATAATGCCAATATTTTAATATATTTTTATCATACGCGTGTAAAAATTTGTGAATTTCTTAAATTTAATATTTTCCATTGGTATTAAAGAAAAAAAATCGATTAAATTAATTATTTAATTTGTAACTAAAGTAGTGAGATAAAAAATTACTATAAAAAAGTGACACCGCCAAAAAGTTGTAATCAGAATGCTAGTGGTAAAGGAGGTCGTACTGATGGTGGCTTCATAGGACGTGGTGGTGGATTCTAAGGAAACAACATAGGTCATTGAAAGGAGTGGTCGTCCAACAGGTAGCCGCCATGCGGATGGTGGATTTGACCAGGATAATCGTTGAGGATTTGCCGGTGGTAATAAGGGAACAAATAATGTTATTAAAAACCCTGATAACTTTTGTAGTATGTATTTAATTTTTTGGTCACAATTAATTGGTTACACGTACGTTTACCTCCATTTCCAGACCCATGCAAGAAGTGGAACGTCATAAAGCAGCCACAGAAATAACGATACGTGGTACATACTTTTCTCAAGTCTAATTTCCTATGAATTTGATTATAATTTTTTCAATAAAATATTTAATTAAAAATGAAAATTAGAAAAAATGTAATGTATTTTATGAAGGTTAGTACTAACCAATTTTTACGTTATGAATAACTAGTTAGTGCTAAC
Organism: Pollenia griseotomentosa; assembly: GCA_963931875.1. Lineage (NCBI taxonomy): Eukaryota > Metazoa > Arthropoda > Insecta > Diptera > Polleniidae > Pollenia > Pollenia griseotomentosa. The sequence continues at coordinate 126,368,989 of OZ007561.1, read as the reverse complement.
CAATATTTACGTTAAGACTAACTAGTTAGTGTTAACCACTATTTAGGTTATCATTGACTAATTAAAAGCAGCAGAGTAAGCAGTACAGATATATGTTCCGTAGTCGAGTGGAATTCATTAGTTAGAAAGAGAGGCAAAATCACATGTACACAAGAGTTTCGGTTAGTTTTTTCATTTTGCTCTTAATAAACTAATAGAAACTTTAACCAATATATTGGTCAACACTACCGGTTATATAACTAGTAAAATGACCGGTAGTCTTCTTGTAGGGTATTTCTTAATTTAAGCGACCAATCACTTTCAAACATGTGTATGTGTTTCTTATGCTTAACATTCAACTCGTTCGAATAAAAAAACAAAAAACAACAACCACAAAGGATTTTTTTGAAAAAATTAGAGGCAGTCGTGGTTTTTGGTTATATCTCAGCATTTGTGAAACGATCTTGCTTAATTTGAAATGGTGGACTATATGTGACATAAATGTAAAACAACCTAGCCGCTATAATGTCTGGAGTCTTCGGAAAACACGTATCAAACGTAAGACGGGCAGACGGTCAGACGGACATCGTTAAATCACCTTCTCTCCAATAAGGATCCAAAATATATATACTTTATAGGGTCTAAGATCAATATTGTAGAAATTACAAACGGAATGACAAACTTATATAAGTTAACTCCTAAAACATTTTCATTAAAAATACCCCTTATGTCGTAATTTTACTCAGATCCAATTGCATGCAACATGTTGCAGTTCATTTAACTTTACCCTATTTTTGTATTGTATTCTTTTGTGCGAAAATGCTGATTATATGTCAGCAAAATAAAATATTGTATTCTTTTGTATTTTTGCTTATTTTAAATATTGTATTCTTTTGTATTTCTGCTTTATTTTAATATTGTATTACTTTGTGTAAAAATGCTAACAAAATAAAATATTGTATTCTTTTGTATTTCTGCTTTAATTTAATATTGTATTACTTTGCGTGAAAATGCTGACGATATGTCTGCATTATAATTTTTACCTGTAAATCAATTGGTATTTCCATTTTTATAATAAAGCTGAGATAAACATAAGTTGTAATAAAATAAATTTGAACAATAAAAATTCAGTTGAAGTAAAGTACTCAAAAACTAACATTGTGTTTTATTTATTTAACTAGCTGTCCCGGCAAACGTTGTTTTGCCATATAATTTATTTTTAGCGAAAGAAAGAGTAATAAAGCATTTATACCATGATCGGCGATGAAAAAAAGCTATTTATTTCTTTATTTCTGTTCGTTACATATTCAAAAGTTTCACCAAAAAAAGTGATGTAAGTGAAGTATGAAAATCAAACAGAGATAATCAAATTTCACTACGAAGAGCAATTGCGTGTACGATTTTGTTTGTCAGTCCTTCTTTAGCCAACACAAATAAGCTTGATGGCCTGCCGATTCGAGAACATGCCACGTATAATTATCCGTGTGAAAAAATGGTGTGCCAAATCTAAGCCGCAAACAGACATCCTTTGGATTTGCGACTTATAGATTGTAAATTAAAACCGTTTGAATTCAATTGGGACATGTGTGGCAATCATCGGAGTTCGTGGCAGCAAAACATTTTCGTCCCGGAATTTACCATTCAAAATGGTAGCTTCGATAACGTTTTTCATAAATTTTTTACCGACCAATCGTGTGCCACTGCATAGCCGAAGTAGAATAACCGGAGAAAAATTAAAAAAAAAAATACATAAACTTTTCAAAAGAATCGGTTAATTAATTAAGTAGGTATAGGAGGGGGTGCTTTTACCCTTTTTTTCTTTTTTTTACGCCGTAAATGTTAAAATTTATAGCCTTTAGTTTATGAAACACTATTTTCCTGCCAAATTTAAGGAAAATTGGTTGAATAGTTCATAGGATATAGGGAGGGGGAGCTTGTACCCCTCTTGCCTTATTTCACGCCCTAAGTAAAAAAAATATAGGCTATAGTTATTTCCAGCTGTTACACTATTTACCGGCGAAATTTCAGGAAAATCGGTTGATTATTAAGAAGATATAGGGTGGGGGAGCTTTTACCCTCTTGCCCTATTTCACGCCCTATTTGATATTTTCTTTCAGATGTAATAGTGTTTGCATGCCAAATTTTAAGAAAACCGGTTGATTAGTTTAGAAGATTGGGGAAGGGAAGCTTTTACCCTTCTTGCCCTATTTCACTCCCTAGGTAATAAAAAGTATAGGCCATAGATGTTACACTATTTGCCTTCAAAATTTCAAGAAAATCAATTAATTAGTTAAGAAGACATAGAGAGGGGGAGCTTCTGCCCCTCTTGCCCTATTACCTATTTCCTTTCAGATGTGTCAGTGCCTGTATGTTTTAAGAAAACCGGTTGATTAGTAAAGAAGATGTATTAAGGGGGATCTTTTACCCCCTTGCCCTATTTTACGCCCTCTAGCGATATGAAATATACTTTACGACCTATTCCAATACCTACCCAATACACACACATATTAAAATCATAAAAATCGGTCAAGCCGTTTCAAATGTAATTCGAAAATGGGGCGCATTTTGTTGATATTTGTATGGGAGTATATAGGGAAATCTAAATGCCATATCTCCGGAACCACTGGGCCGATTTCATGCAAGCTTCACATAAACCATCTACAGACTATCCCCAACCTACCCTTAAATTTTGGTTGAAATGGGTCGACCCGTTTTCGCAGTTAGTGGTGACATCAAAGTGTACACTTCTTTTTATATATATAGAAGAAGATAAAGAATAAATTAACTGGTGCCCAACGAAAAAAAAATATCCTGAAGTAGGATAAAAGTGAAAAAAGTAAAAAAAGGCCAATGAAAAATATCCTTAAGTAGGATAAAAGTGAAAAAAGAGGCCAACATAAAAAATCCTCAAGTAGGATAAAAAGTGCAAAAAAATAAAGGCTAACGAGACGATACAAAATCCTTAAGCAGGATAAAAGTGAGAAAATAAAAAGCCTCAAGTAGGATAAAAGCACAGACAAAAACTAAAGAAACTATCCTTAAATACTTAAAAGGCCAACGTAAAAAAATCCTCAAGTAGGATAAAACGGAAAATCCTCAAGTGGGATAAAATTGGAAATTTTTTTTAAAAGAAAAAAAGTAACCAACTGAACTTAAAATAAATTAAATTAAACAAAATTAAAAAAAGAAAACTTTTTCAAGAAAATTAATATCAAATCAAGCAAAAAATATTGTGATTTTAACAACAAATTCTTAAAGGAGAAAAGAAAAGGCAAAAAAACCAACAAAATTAAAAAGAAAACTTTTTCAAGAAAATTAAAATCAAATCAAGCAAAAAAATATTTTAACAACAAATTCTTGAAGAATAACACATATCAGCTCTACAAAAAGAAAAGAAGAGAGTGCCAAAATAATAACAAAACAACAACAACAACAAACCAACACGAAACAACAAGATGCAACTGATGATAATCTGGCTGTAAGTTCTTGGAAATTATTTCGTTAAATTTAGCTAATAAATTAAATTAATAAAAGCTTTACTCTTAAAAAAGATCACAATAAAAAACTATTTTTTTTTTAATATTTGATCATTTTTATTTCTAATCGCGTTAAATAAATAAATTAGATTCTTTCACAACAAATAATTTTTCAAGTAATAAATTTTGTTTCCATACTGAACCTTTTGAATATGTCCAATCCTGACAACCTAATCCGTCCTCCCGTATTAAACCCCAACAATCACCCAATTGACCCCACCTCCAACCATAATGCTCAGATCGAAGCAAATATTATTAACATAATAAATAGGGTTTGTAGAGAACAGTGTAGGAATTTAGTCGAAAACAAATTAAATCCTTACGCAGAAATTGCAGAGAACGACCAAGAGATAGACGAACGATATAGAGAAAACCTTTCAGAATTGGACAAAGCCCCTGATATTGTTAGACGTCTGAGAGAATTCTCGGGCCACCACGCGGAAGAAAAGCGTGGAAAGGGTTTTAAGCCTGTACGACTCGACAAGAGGGACACCAAGATACTTTGCAATCCTCAACGTTATTAGGAACAAGATAATTGGTGCGGCCGACACCGCATTAGAATCTTAGAACACACCTCTAAACTGGGAATCCATCTCACGCTGCCTCACACTACATTATGCCGACAAACGTGATCTTGGTACTCTAGAGTACCAAATGACCACCCTTATCCAAGGTAACAACTCGGTCCAAGACTTCTATCAGGATGTCTATTCGCACCTTTCTTTGATTATAAACAATATTTCATGTATGAAAATAGGTAGAGAGGCCATGGACATCCTTATTCAAACCTATAGGGACAAAGCGTTAGATGCGTTTATTCGTGGATTACGGGGCGATCTTTCCAAATTATTATGTATTCGGGAACCGACGACTCTCCCACATGCACTTCATCTATGCCTGAAATTACAAAACCAAAACTTCCGGACAGAATACGCTTACAATTGAAATGTCAAAACCCCACCCGCCATTCCGGGAAACAATCGACATTTTAAACCTCAAATCCCCAATAGACCAAACAGAAATACCCCCAGTATAACGGCACCCTTAGCCCCATTAACTCAATACAACGCGAATCATGCCAGTGTATATTCACCACACCAATACAATAGTTACAGACCACAGCAATTCCATAACCACAGACAATTCGACGCGAATCATCCCAATCCAAACAACACTATTAGACCGAACAACCCACCACCACGTCCACTCGCGCCGAAACCAATGACGCGGCGCGAACCAATGTAGGTGGATCAGTCGATGCAAACCAGAAACGTTAACTACATGAATCGACCCAGACCTACGGATCAATTCATAGGGAAAAGACCAAACGACCAACCATTACAACAGGCACAAAAATTCCAAAGGAATTTTAACATCGACACAGAACCTGCAGCAGCTGTGAACCCGGAACAAGAACTGACTACAGACTATTATGACCAAATAACATCGTACGAAACAGAGGAAGATTTACAACCGCTACACGAATACATTGACGAGCAGACGCAGTATAGGTCGAACGAACAGGAAAACGACCAATCCTTTGCGGATATCCATTTTTTAGATTAGAAAATTCGTCTTTGCCATATTTCGAGGAAAAGACGAAGAATTGGGAGATCCTGAGGATATTAGTGAACACAGGATCGAACAAAAATTTTATACAGGCTTCACTAATAAAAACGGCCATTCAAAAGGAAAACAGTTTCTATGCAAACTCCGTGGGAGGAAAAGTTCCCATAACCCACCACACATTTATTAACCTATTCGAATTAAGAGACATGAAAATAAAATTTTTTGGATTAGCAACACTGAAATAATTCCATGCCATTTTGGGCAATGATAGCCTTAAAGAGCTATCGGCTGTCATTCACACAGCAGAAAATTTAATGACCGTGGGAAAGAACATAAAAGTAAAACTGAAACAACAGTTACCACAAAGCGTTCACAACATTACGATCAGAAAAAATCATTAAGAAGAAGACCAAAAACATAAAATAAATAATCTGGTATCACAATACCCGAACCTGTTCCTTGAACCCAATGAAAGTCTTAGCTACACGACAACTGTAAAAGGAGAGATCCGAACAACAACCGATAACCCCATTTACTCCAAATATTATCCTTACCCTATGCACCTGAAAGATGAAGTCGAACGCCAGGTTGAGGAGCTTTTGACTCAGGGCATTATCAGGCCCTCAAAATCACCATACAAATCGCCAATAGGGGTTGTACCAAAAAAATGGACCGTTAAGGAGTAAAAAAGTTTAGGGTAGTCATAGATTATAGGAAACTTAATATGGGCACAGTCCCCGATAGGTACCCTATTCCCGAGATAAACAAATTTTTTTCCGTAATAGACTTGAAAAGCGGATTCCATCAAATTCCCCTTAGAGAAAGAAGTTGATATGGAAAAAACAGCGTTCTCAATCAACAACGGGAAATACGAGTTCACGAGACTACCATTCGGACTTAGAAATGCCTCCTCAATCTTTCAAAGAGCCTTGGACGACATACTGCGCGACCACATAGGAAGGATCTGTTACGTATACATAGACGACATTGTCATATTTGGTAAAGATGAACAAACACATATCGATAATATCGAAAAGGTTTTCCGAAAATTGGAGGCAGCCAACATGAAAGTGCAACTTGACAAATGCGAGTTCCTTAAAACAGAAGTAGAATTCTTAGGATTTCTAATTTCCGACAAGGGTATACAAGCCAACCCAAAGAGAGTATAATAGATAAATAATTTCGCAGTCCCCAAAACACTATAAGATTAGAGATCTTTTCTGGGCATGTTAGGGGTTTACCGGCGCTTCATAAAAGATTATGCCAAATTGGCAAAACCTTAAACAATGCTTTTAAGAGGGGAGGGGGGACTAATGTCCAAAAAAATTTCCAAAAAAATAGAAGTTAAATTGAACAATGATGCCTTGAATGCATTTGACAAGATAAAAAGGACACTAGTTTAGGAAGACGTCATGCTAACATACCAAAATTTATAGAAAGAGTTCCATCTAACAACAGACGCATCAAATTACGCAATTGGTACGGTATTAGAACAAGATGGAAGACCCATTACGTTCATGTCCAGAAAACTCAGTTGAGCGGAAGAACATTATGCCACAAACGAGAAGGAGATGCTCGCGATCATCTGGGCAATCAAAACGTTGAGAAATTATCTTTATGGCTCTGCAAAAGTCAAAATTTTTACAGATCACCAACCACTCACGTATGCACTTACCAACAAAAACTCCAATAGCAGACTTAAAAGGTGGAAAGCATCCCTGGGGGAATACGATTACGAACTTCCGTACAAACCAGGCAGAACCAACGTAGTTGCAGACGCATTATCCAGACCTCCGCAACAAGTATTTCAGATAATCTCAACGATCTCCACTCAACACAGCAATCAGAGCTCGTCTTGGAACCTCATTCAACTTACCGATGCACCCATAAATGTGTTCAAAAATCAGATAATAATAGAACACCACGAAAAACGGTCATACAAATTCCAAATAGTGTTCCCAACATACCGCCGTCATATTATTCTGGAACCAAACTTGACTGAGGAACGATTAAAACAGATTTTAGGTAGATATTTAAGCCCCTCAGTCATGAATTGCCTAAAGACTACTGACCAAATACTTGGCAAGGCACAGACAATATATTCTACAAACTTTCACAAATTCAAGGTTCTCTTTACAAGAAAAATGGCAGCAAACATCCCCAACGAATCAGACCAAGAAGTGGAGATCATAAACGAACATAACAGAGCACATCGAAGTGCTAGTGAAAATAAAACTCAACTTCTCGAACGGTGCTATTTCCCTTAGATGTCGGCAAAAATAAATAGGGTCACGAATTTATGTAAGATATTTAAGGAAAACAAATATGACAGACACCCTACTTATATAAGAATTCAGAAAACACCGATCCCACAATACCCGGGGCAAATTGTTAACATTGACATCTACATAACAGAAAGGACATATATCCTGACAGGAATCGACAAACTTACCGAGTACGCTCAGACGAGAATATTAAAGTCCCGAGCGACAGAAGACATTAAGCAACCCCTTAGAGAAATACTCTTGAACTTCGGAATGTCTGAAATTGTGGTAATGGACAATGAAAAATCTTTTAACTCGAAAGCAATAATATTCATGATGGAGAACCAATTTAACATAAAAGTTTTCAGGATCCCACCATACGCCAATACCGTTAACGGGCAGATAGAGAGATTCCACTCAACTCTCTCCGAGATTATGAGATGCCTTAAGTCAGAAGGAACACAACTTAACCTATCCGAACTTTTAGATAAATCTATCTTTGAATACAACAATACGGTCCATTCAACCTTAGGGAAAAGACCAGTGGATGCATTTTTCGGTAGAAAGTCTCACGGTAATCCTAAAGAGCGCGAAAATGGTCAAAAAAAATTAAGGATAAACAAGCGTCCGACATGAATTATCATAATTGCAACAGAGGAGTCCCGAAAGAGTATAAAGAGGGGGAGACAATATTTGTGAAAGTCAATAAGAAACAGGAAACAGTCAAGGAAAATAGACACCCGACAGTACTGACAAATAGCGGTAGAATCGTTCACAAAGACAATAACGAGACAATAAGGAGAGGTAAGAATATTGGCCTACACCAACTCTAGAGTAGTGACAATCGACACAGGTATAGCAAAACTCCAGACAGGTTCTGTGAAACTGATACACGTAATAGAATTAGACGCCTATCAAAAATTTATCGACGACATGAGAAATACAGTAACCACAAAAATAGGTACATCCATCCTATACATCCCTTCCACATCCTCGAAATATCCAAACTACAGAACAAACTGGACCAACTGAAGCCTCGATCTAAAAGATCTCTTAATTTCATAGGTTCATCATGAAAATGGATAGCGGGAAATCCCGACCTTGATGATTTCGAGATAATTAAACAAAAGACAAATCATGTTTTGAAAAATAACAATAAACAGGTTATTATTAACAAATTTTCGTTAGATAGAATAAACGAATTAACTAATAAGATGATAAGGTAATAAAAATCGTACAAGAAGACACGCAGATCTATCGAAATTTAGATATCGCAGAATTTAAATTTAAACTAGAAATAGTAAAAGAAGAAATAGCAAACCTACAATATGTCGTTCACTGGGCTAAGTTAGGTGTAATAAATTCTTTTATTCTATAACTTATCTATCTATCTTTTATTAATAAAACTGCAACTAAAATGGAGTTTGACGAAGTTTTAATTTGTGATAACGAAACGCTTGGTATAAAACATGAGTGTAAGAACTACAACATGTTGACAATATGCAAAAATAATGATCTGAAAGATAATAGTTAATCCGAATGCCTCCCCAACTTAATACATAGTAAACCCTCTAACTGTTTTCATATTCCCACAGTACAGGAAATACTCCCCGGAATCCTTTTATTAAACCAATTCAATGGTACGATTTTCATAAACCAAGAGCCATACGACTTAACTGGCACTTTTGCCTTTAATTTCCATAACGAAACTGTATCAGTAAATGGCACAAACTTCTCGTTTTCAGAGATAACTCTCTCTAACCCGTTACTAACCGTGGTACAACCAATGACAGGAGAACCATACGTAGAGGAAATACTTACGTTGGAATTAATTAAAGAGATGCACACTAATAACACAGAAGCGATAGAGCTCCTGAAGATCGAAAGTAAATTAGGCGTTACCATCACCAGTGCTTTAACAATTTCCCCGATTTTTATAACACTGCCCGTTTGTCTGAAGAAGGTGTGCAATAGGAAAACATTACAAAGTTCCGGAAATATCACCATGAGCACTCCACTACCAGCACAAAATATTGTACTGGTCGAAGACCAACTTAAAGGAGCCTCGGTGTCGAAAATCACCCAAATACCCTACTTCTGATTGGGGACAATTAATTTAAAGGGGGAAGAGTTAACTCCTAAAACATTTTCATTAAAAATACCCCTTATGTCGTAATTTTACTTAGATCCAATTGCATGAAACATGTTGCAGTTCATTTTCCTTTACCCTATTTTTGTATTGTATTCTTTTGTGCGAAAATGCTGACGATATGTCAGCAAAATAATATTGTATTCTTTTGTATTTCTGCTTTATTTTAATATTGTATTACTTTGTGTGAAAATGCTGACTAAATAAAATATTGTATTCTTTTGTATTTCTGCTTTACTTTAATATTGTATTACTTTGCGTGAAAATGCTGACGATATGTCTGCATTATAATTTTTACCTGTAAATCAATTGGTATTTCCATTTTTATAATAAAGCTGAGATAAACATAAGTTGTAATAAAATAAATTTGAACAATAAAAATTCAGTTGAAGTAAAGTACTCAAAAACTAACATTGTGTTTTATTTATTTAATAAAGAATAAATATACTTATAAATTAACTAAAGGGTATAAAAATACTTTATCCCAGCAAACAAAATTTTGAAGTTATTCAAGAAGAGGGAATATTTTCATGATTTCTTTAGAACTTATTTACTTAAATGAATTTAAAATACATACCTTATAATAAATTTTTTCATAACTAAACGCATATAAAATTACATGCAACATTCCCATTCAACTCTTATGTATGAATTGCAATATTTCACTTTAATTTGGTATGTATTCTTTAGGCTTAAAAGGGTCGAATATTTGATGCAATTAAAATTAATAGTTGAGTTAGATTTATTTAATTTATACATTTAATTTTAATACTTAATAGTTTTTTAAAAAAAGAAGGCGAAAAAAGGTTTGACAACTTATGGCTAATAAATTACTGATGGTTTAAGGGCTCGTTTAGTTGAACTAAACCTGAATTTATATGTAGTTTAAACTCAACAGCTATAAATCCGTGTCCCATGTATTATATGTTGTGAAAAAAACATGTGGCAGCACTACGATAAATCTTATCAAATTCAAATGGTCTGTACTGGTAGTTTAAACGCCCAATTTTATGCGTTTAAAGATGGTTTATATGTTTAGTGATTTATAGATTTGTTGGTTTAAACATATTTTAAACCAAACAGAGAGTTTAACTTGCTCTGATTTTGTAGCCCTTATGCCTAATAAATCACTGATGGCTTAAACGCTGGTTTAGTTGAACTAAACTTGAATTTATATGTAGTTTAAACTCATCAACCATAAATCAGTGTCCCATGTATTACATGTTGTTAAAAAATAACATGTGGCAGCACTACGACAAATGTTGGCAAATTCATATGATTTGTACTGGTAGTTTAAACGCCCAATTTCATGCGTTTAAAGATGGTTTATATGTTTAATGATTTATAGATTTGTTGGTTTAAAGACATTTTAAACCAAAAAGAGAGTTTAACTTGCTCTGATTTTTTAGCCCTTAGAGGATTAAAGAACACGCATTTGCTGTTTGTAAATTATACGAAGAAATTTAAATAAAACCTGTATAACTAATCAACTTTTGATATGTTTATTATGTATAATTTTGTATAAACATCACATTTAAAAATTATTTTCAATATCTTTTAATGTTTGAAGCTATTTTTTTAATAAAAAAATAACTTTAGGATTATAATTTTTAATATTTAAGTTCCATTAGTTTTACCTTTTGGTACTAAATACTTGATTTTTTTGTTCTTTAATATATGAAACTTTATAATACGGGTTTTCTTTTCACAAATAATTTTTTTCATCAATATTCTCAAAATTAAAAACCACTTATCTAAGCTGTTTTTTTAATATTTTGTATGCCCCGAAATAATGATGCAATTTTGTGTATTCTTGACACTCGGTGCAAAAGTTTGCAAAACCAATAAACAACAAGCTGATTCAAAACTTCATTGTTATAAAAATTTACTGTTTTGATAAAACTGTGTATTTTGTCCAAACAAACTTAAAGTAAATCATAATTAATTAGTATTGTGGTTATTTTGTTGAACTATTTATGGTTTTTAATCCAAATTTTTAATAATTTTAATTAGGCTTTAGTTCATTAAATTTAATTTTCATTAAATTATTTTTATAAAGAAAGGAATTTTACAACATGAAAATCAATTAAAATTGTTATTGATAATCTTTCATCATTGACCGTGGCCGGGGCTCGAACCCGGGCCGGCAGGTTACCATGACATGTTTCGATCGCAACCACTCGATCTCCTCAGATGGATTTGCCGTTTTACACTCGCAGCCATCGACGACTGCTGACGTCAATAGTCAAACATCAATCCTTAAACCAAATTGTATTTTAACCTTTGGTAGATCGAAGTTTGCTTTTTTGAATGATTATCCATTTTAATTGATTTTACATGTTCTTCCTTACTTCTGTTTTTTCGTACTTTTGTCAAGAATTTTTCCTGAAGTCTAAAGTACATTTTTTGTATTTTCATTTTTTGTCTTTCTTTTTCTTGTTGACCTTTTTCAGTACAACTTGAAAGACAAGTGAATACATAGAGCTCGTGCCCTAGCTTTAACAATAATTAGTATTGTAGTTATTTTGTTGAACTATTTATGGTTTTTAATCCAAATTTTTAATAATTTTAATTAGGCTTTAGTTCATTAAATTTAATTTTCATTAAATTATTTTTATAAAGAAAGGAATTTTACAACATGAAAATCAATTAAAATTGTTATTGATAATCTTTCATCATTGACCGTGGCCGGGGCTCGAACCCGTCTATTGACGTCAGCAGTCGTCGATGGCTGCGAGTGTAAAACGGCAAATCCATCTGAGGAGATCGAGTGGTTGTGATCGAAACATGTCATGGTAACCTGCCGGCCCGGGTTCGAGCCCCGGCCACGGTCATAGAATAAATTCGAAAAAGTAAAAAATGTTGAATATAATATAAAGTAAACTACGAAGGAGATAATTCCCAGTTTCTATTTGTTAAAAATAGTTGAGTTAAATACATTCAATTTATAAAGTATCACTATCCAGTGTGAAACAAAGAATGCTGACGAAGGCCGTAGCGGGCCAGAAAATGCATTACATTCTGCTGGTGTCTAATAATTGTAAATTTTTCTGTACATACAATATACTTCATTGCTATCCAAAGGATAGCTAAGGTAAAATGTAACAAGAAAATACAATATAATAGTCTGGTAGTGTATAAAAGTCATTCCTAAAAATTTAAGGAATAGAACTATTACAAAAAAGCTTTATAAAATACATAACTGAAATTTAGCTCATAGAATAAATTCGAAAAAATAAAAATGTTGAATATAATATAAAGTAACCTACGAAGGAGATAATTCCCAGTTTCTATTTGTTAAAAATAGTTGAGTTAAATACATTCAATTTATAAAGTATCACTATCCAGTGTGACACAAAGAATGCTGACGAAGGCCGTAGCGGGCCAGAAAGTGCATTACATTCAGCTGGTGTCTAATAATTGTCAACTTTTCTGTACATACAATATACTTCATTGCTATCCAAAGGATAGCTAAGGTAAAATGTAACAAGAAAATACAATATAACTCCCAGGGAATTTTTTTCATAATTGGGGTAATAATTTCAGTCGTAATTTCTTTTAAAATATATAGGTACAGTGAAGTGAATTATAATACGATTAAATAATAAAAGAAAAGCTACTATTACAAACAAATAAAAAGTACTTCGAAGATCATTTATCTAGCTTTTATTTTCGTGTAATTTATACCAGCTTATGAAAATTATGAATAAGCTAAGAGGGTCGGTCGAACTGGATAATCAAATTATTTTAATATATTGTTACGAAAGTAACTTTAGTTAAGAATTAGTTTTAATTATTAGTTAAGAACTAGTTGATTTTATTAGTTATCTTGTATTTATTAGTTAACTTGTATTTATTAGTAATTTTATTAGTTTACATTGTTATTAAAAATTGTTATAATTTAGTACACTTCAATCCCAATGTGCAGAAAGACCTAGAAATGACCGTTGAAAAAGCTTCAGTATAAGAGGTAAAATTATGTAAACATTAGCGCTGCCATAAATCAAATTAAAGTGTGGTGAATAGTAAAGCCTCGAACCTTCGAAAAACATTTCGAATGTTCTAGACAAACAAATTGCTGTATAAATACTAGCGGCGACTAGCGTAATTAATTCATTCTTAGTTCAGACTTTGTCAATAACGTATAACGCGGGAGAAATTATAGTTGGTAATAAATAAAAGCTATAAATTACGGTTTGTTAGATTGACTTTGTACTAAATAAAGTTGTGTAAATTGTAAAGTGTTTAAAGTGTTTGTGTTTTATTTATTTTATTAAAGTTGCAATAAAGAACTCGAAACGGTTTATTATAAAGGAAATAAACCAAAACGTTATTGAAAGGCAGTAACGTAACAATTGGTGTCAGAAGTGAAATTGCATAAATAAAATAAATAACAGTAGAACAGCTCAAGAAAGAATTGGGAAAGTTGAATTTAGAAACAAAAGTTAATAACATTCAATGCCAGGAGGCAGCGATGCGAGTTTTCCCAGAAGTTTCTAGCAGAATAAACGCCCCTCGCTTTGACGGTACTGTGCCATTAAATGTTTTTAAGTTCCAGTTCGATACAGTTGCCAACAAAAATGCATGGAACAGTGAGGAAAAAGCAATCGAGCTAATTCTTGCTTTAAAGGGGACTGCGGCTGAAGTGCTTGAAAGTGCACCATTTAGCTGTAGAAACAATTATGATGACATAATGGTTGCACTGCAGCGTAAATATGGTGGGGAACACAAGAAAGAGATATACCGAATGGAGTTGCGTGGCAGAGTGCAAAAGGCAAACGAAACCTTACAAGATTTTGCTCTCGAGATTGAGCGTTTGGTGCAGCTAAATTATCCTGGTGAGAATCATCCATTGCTGGACAGCTTCAAAACAGAAGCATTCATTAACGGTATAAGCGATGCTGATGTAAAGTATGCGGTGTGTGCAGCATTAAAGTCAACATTTGCAGAAACTGTTTCATTTGCCCTGGCTCAGGAAACCGCGAGAATAGTTGCAAAGCAGAGGTCGTATAAGGTGCAAAGACTCAATGTAACTGCTGATGATGATAGAGATATTATTAAGGAAATAAAGAGCTTTAAAGAAGCAGTTTTGCGGGTTTTAAGTGAGAAGCTGGGCAAAAACCAATTTAAATGCAATAACTGTGGTAAGATTGGGCACATACAGCGTAACTGCAAAGCACCGGAAAAATGTTCAAGATCTGCTTCGCCGCCGAGAAACAACCAACGGGCTAGTCATCAGTTATCACAGGAGTCGCCGTTAAGTATGGAGGGAGTGCTACCTTTCGCATCTGAGGACTCGATAATAAATTTAGTAGTGCCAAAGAGTAACAAAAGTATTACGACATTTGGCTACATCGATGGTAAAAAGCGCATTTTGACTATCGACACTAGTGCAGGATTCTCGATAATAAGGCCTGACTTGGTTAAAGGAGCTGTCGAAACACTAAGCGGAGTGAGCTTGCGAACAGCTACAGGTGAGCCTGCTACTGTCTATGGGAAAACACGTGTGGTGTTAAGAATTGCCGATATTGTCACTTTTCATGAGTTTATTGTGGCCGACATTGTAGACGAAGTACTGATTGGCGCAGATTTTATGATAAGTCATAATATAAGTCTGAATATGGGAAAGCAAATTATGTATTTGTGTGATTATGGAATACCCCTGGATGTTGGGTATGAAAGTGAGGCTCGTGTGGGACAGCCTCTCGCATGTACTCGTCAGGAATCGTCAGCTCACAGAAAAGTTGAAAAGCGAGAAAAAGTGGTTGCTCAGGTAAGACAGTTTATCTGTACGGAGGCAGATAGAAGGGAATGCGTCAGTGAGGGTCGCTCGTTGCAGGTAAAGCCCAGTAAAAACTGGTTTACGGCGAAAAGATTTGAACCCGTATTGGCCAAGGTTATGAAAGCCAAGATTAAAGGTGGAAGTCAAGTTTTTAAAAGAAACTGTCCAAAGCGTATGACAGCCAGGGGCACAATAAACAGAGGTTGTGCGCCGCTTCCGCAGAGCAATTGTAATGCGCCACCTATACCAGAAGATAAGCAGGTATCTTCGCTTGTGTGTAGAAATACTTACGACCATAGAAAGTCCGTTCGTGGCCGTAGTAAGTTGTGCAGATATGATCGGCCGGTGAATTCCGAAGGATCAAAGAAAGGCCAGTTGGTTTTGCCAATGAATCAACAACCAGAGGAGGGATTAATTGACAAGCCACAAATACACTGGAATGGGCCATATAAGGTGATAAGGAAATTAAATGATGTTGTATACAAAATACGGAAATATAAAAGGCCAAGGTCCAAATGAAAGCTTTTCATTTAGAACTGTTAGCCCCTTATGGAAGAGGTGATTCTGAGCCTATTCGCGACGAACAGGCTTAAGTGGGGGGCAGTGTTACGAAATTAACTTTAGTTAAGAATTAGTTTTAATTATTAGTTAAGAACTAATTGATTTTATTAGTTATTTTGTATTTATTAGTTAACTTGTATTTATTAGTAATTTTATTAGTTTACATTGTTATTAAAAATTGTTATAATTTAGTACACTTCAATCCCAATGTGCAGAAAGACCTAGAAATGACCGTTGAAAAAGCTTCAGTATAAGAGGTAAAATTATGTAAACATTAGCGCTGCCATAAATCAAATTAAAGTGTGGTGAATAGTAAAGCCTCGAACCTTCGAAAAACATTTCGAATGTCCTAGACAACCAAATTGCTGTATAAATACTAGCGGAGACTAGCGTAATTCATTCATTCTTAGACTTTGTCAATAACGTATAACGCGGGAGAAATTATAGTTGGTAATAAATAAAAGCTATAAATTACGGTTTGTTAGATTGACTTTGTACTAAATAAAGTTGTGTAAATTGTAAAGTGTTTAAAGTGTTTTATTTATTTTATTAAAGTTGCAATAAAGAACTCGAAACGGTTTATTATAAAGGAAATAAACCAAAACGTTATTGAAAGGCAGTAACGTAACAATATTTTTTTGAAACTGGTTATTTACTGCCGACAATAACATTTCATTCGTATATTTGTATTAAAAACAAAAACATATATTAGTTTTTTTTTATTGTTTTCAAAATAAATATGCGAAAGAAATGTAGACATTTTGGGACAGGCAGTATAATATGATAATATGATCTTAGTTTAATGTGCTTGAGAGACGAAAGGACGACTGCGGAGGACTTTGATATATACTGGAGACAATGTGCACCATTGAGGCTTAAACAACTCGAAGGTTCAAAGAAAACCTTAGAAATTTTTAATTTTGGGGCCGGAGTATAAAAAATCTTCTGCTTGGCAACTGGTAAATAGAATTTTTAACTTACAATAACGTTTTTCAATAAACTTTTTCTGCTTTATAAATGGATCGACATTGACTTCAAGCTAAAATTTCCCGTAGCAAAAAATTTTATTGAACGAGGGTCCCAACTAGGCGATAAACTATTATATGTCCTGAAACAAAAAATAGCGTCAGCATTTGTATCGCAAAAATTAAAACAAATATTCATTTTCTAAAGCTTCGTACAGACGATGGTCTGATCTTACAATGTTGTAATTTTTCTGACAATGGTGCCTTTGTCAGATTATTAATTAATTTAACACATCATGACAACATTGTAAGATCTGAGCACTCTACTTTTTTATATATTTATAGAGTCAAAACATTTTTCAATTTTGTGGTATCTTCACCATTTATTTCCACCAACTCAAAATATAGATACCGATCCAAGTGGCAGCAAAATAAAATTAAGTTTAGCTTGTATTTCATATACACTGTTTAATTAATCCAATTAAAAATTTAATTGATTTAATGCAAAATTATATAAATAAAAAGTCCTCAAGCTTAAATAATTGAAAGTAATTATAAATAAAGGTCAAATAAGAAAAAAGAACATTTATCAATACAATTATTAAAATAATTAATTTTTTGTATTGTAATCAATTACGTCAGTAGTTCATTCAATTAAAATATACATTTTTTTTAATTACTTTGTTAATTCATTCAATTAAAAGATTGTTTAATATAAATAATTTTTTCAATTATTTTTGTAATTAAAATATAAAAACTTTTTAATTGAAAAAAATACTTGTTTTGCAAATTTTGCAATTTTGAGAAATTGGTATAATCATTTCGGTGATAGGTGCAAAATTAAACAATTTTTGCTTGGTTCAATTGTTTTGGTGATTAAAACAGTTTTTACTTTTTTCTGTGTATCAAATTGTGTCTAGTTCTCCTAAGCAGTTTGGGATTGAAATCCCAACTGTTTCTCGGTTCAGTAGAATAGGAGTTATGAATCAAAATGTAAAACAACCAAAAACTAGCATAACTAGAGGCGGAATGCACATATTGATATACATATTAATATAGGATTTTGCACAAATTCGTTCTATATGACTAAAAATCATACTGTCAACTTTCGTGCCGTTCCACAGTGGTTCAGCTTCATACGATTGGTGGCATTAAATATAAGGAAACATCGTAGAACCTTGAACTAATATTTAGTTGTGATAAAAAAAATACTGCAAATATGAAAAAAATCCGAGCACAACCACGCCCACTTCCCATATAACACAAAAGTCAAAAATCATTGTAGAGTCACAATTTTTTGCTCATTGCAATTTTAAAATAATATTAAGCAATGGTGAACAAATTGGCAAAATCTGCTAACAAGCACGCCTACCTCTCATACAAAATGACCACATAAAATGCTATATTTTCCTTTAGAAGGGCGTTTAAATACAACTATTAATCACATTTAGAAATTTAAAAAAAAAAAAAACTAATAAGCTATAATCACAAAAACAATGCCACTAAGGCCCGTTTTCACAACTTACTGATAGCTAAAAGTAGACTTTAAATGGCCTTATAAAATGTGATCCATTATTAAAACTTAACTTTTACCTAAAGTGAGCGGTAAAGTAAATTAAGGTTCATCCTACCTGGTAGGTAAAAGTAAAGTTGTGTAGTGTATGCACACTGTAGTATGCACGTACAGCCAATGAACCACACATGGTGTTTCAATTGCATTAACAAAACACTCGCCTCTACGTACTTGATATTAATGAGTAATATGTGTCACTTGGAAAACTGATCTGATTCGTCACACGTAAAAATACTACGTAGTATGAATGCAGACTAAGTATGACAAGGTCAAGTACACAAATATTAAATTATGAATTAGTAGAAGCGGCACTCTATTGTGGAATGTCAGAAATAGAGTGAGTGTAATGCAATGGAACATAGAGTAAAAGATAAAAGGGAATGTAAAGAATTTCCATATTATATGTAAGTAGATAATAAGTTATTGAGAGAATTTCAATATTATTTGTAAGTAGATAATAAGTTATTGAGTGAACGTTAGAGAGTTGCTCTTAGGGGAAGTTATTACTTCCAGTAAGTTTTGGTATATAAGAGACTTCTAATTGTAAATAAAGCAATCAGTTTGATTCAGTAAACTAAAAAGTAGAGAACCTTCTTTTTATTTATTACATGGCGATCCTGCCGAATACAGATGAAAATATAAGATATAAAGCACTACTTGTGCATTAACACTTTTATTTTCAGAAGAATTTAAAGGATCAAGGAAGAAAAATAATAAATAGCGTTAAGCTGACATTTTTCATCCTTTAGAAATTTTTTATTATTATTTTAAAATATTTTTAATGGAGCAACCGCTTCATGAATTATTAGAAGAAATAAAACGAGCAGAAATTCGCTGGTCCAAATTATTAGCTGAAGGCAATAAGAAAGAAGAAAAACCAGTCGAACTTACGATTGGACCGAAGCCACTGGCAATAAAAAGCAAGTCAAAGAAGGACGAGGATCCGAAGTTCGAAATTTTTCCAATCCCGAACATTCAGAAGAAACGAGGAGGTCTCATCAATCGGAAGAAAAAAGAATTAACGGTAACTGAACACCAACTGACTTATGAAGAAGGTTTAACGAAAGCAGCATTAGAAGAAAAGGCGCACCAACTCAAGAAGGAGATAAAACGGCTAAAAGAAGTCAAGAGGAAGGCCAAGAAGAATAAGATAAAACAACAATAAATATGTCAAAAACCATTATTTTTAAAACAATTTGTAAAATTATTTTTGTAACACTTATAACCTTGGTTATGAAAGTACATTAGATCAACTTTAGAAGAGACGATATTGCAACAGGCGGAGTCTGTAGTAGAAAAAGTTCAGGAGAAAATAGAAAATTTCGATGTCATACATACACTAGCATCATTAAGAAAATTATTTAATACAAGAAATTAAAAAAAAAAAAAAAATAATAATAATAATGAATAAAAATATTTAAATATATATATAAAGAAAACGAATAATAAAGAATATAGGCATTTAAGAATAATAATTTCGTATGGATCCCATTTTCAAATCAATCAATAACATTCTCTCAAACGCTAAGAAGGCATCAAAAAGACCATATACTGAAGAATATATTTGCGCAAAAAGAGCTGAGGTAAAAAATTTAGAAGAAGAATTCAAGAAAAATCTAGAAAGTTTAGCGTATACGGACGAAAAACAGAAAGAATTAATTCACAGATTCAGCGAGCTGAAGAAGGAGACTTTGGAAATACTTAGAAAACACTCAGATAGTAAACAGGTAACAAAAACAGAATTAACAATGGCCAATTTAGATATTAAAGAATTGTCGGCAATAATGGGACTAATTCCAATTTTCACGGGAAAGAAGGATGAATTTAGAAATGGTAAATGATACAATATCAGCCGAGAAAACTAATTCTTTCTTTAAATTTATATTCAATTCCCGATTAGACCCAAAAGTTAGAAACAGGATTAATCAGGGCACAACTCCAAATACGGTAGTCTTGGGCTTAATCGTTCATTTGGGTGACTTGTCAATAGAGTTCATTTAAAAAAAGTGAACTAGTTCGTTCTTCCAGTTCAGTAGTTCACTTTTAGTCAGTCAGTCTTTTGAGCCAGCTGTATATTTCGTCAGTCAGTTCATTTAAGTCAGTTCATGTATGTAGTTTAAAGGTTCATTTACTTCAGTTGCTTGTTTTGATTTCTTATTCTGTTGTTGTTTATTTTTGTGTGTGTCAAGCTTTGAAAAAATTAATAAAAATTTAAATACTTAAAAAAACTTATTTAAATTTTTAATAAATATTTAAATATAATAAATATATTGTAATAAATATAAATTTTTAATCAAGTTCAAAAACACAATTGTGAATTTTTTATAAAATTTCCTTTTCTTTGTTTTTCAACAAATAAATTTGACATTCCTCATTTTACAAAAACAAAATGCATAGTATTTTTCATGTTCTTTACCGAATTGATAGAAAAGAGACAACAATATTATTAGTTTCTATATGTTATAATATACTTGTTTCTTTTACTCATTGCCAGATTACTAAAATATGTTCATAATATAATCAGGGCTGCCATATTAAGAGATGTCTCGCCACATGTGGCAATTTTCAAACATTTTGACTACACTGCGATTTATAAAATATATGGCGATTTTTTTATTATTAAAAAGATTTCCGTATGACGTGCTAAATTTCCAATTATTATTTTTGATAAATACACTGAAATTAGATAAGCTATTAATTTATTTTAAGACTCTTATACTATGTTTCCACTATCAGCTTGTTGTCAACTTGTTTTGAGCAAAACGTGTCAGAGTGCTTCCATTATGTAAAACTGGTTTTGGTTTTCGAAATCAATTTGGCATTAATAATGTTTACAAACATGAAAGCAAAATATATTTTTGTAAAATAATAAATATTTTCTTATTTGTTTTTTAATACACATTATACATATAATTTAATAAGTCTTGTTATTTTGGTAAATCTGTAATTTTTTTCGAAATTGTTAATCACCAATAATGGAAAACTCTGCTGAGTTTTTTCATGGTTTTCGACATTTTTTGGAGCAAAACTAGTATTTATTTGAGTTTTCCGAACATGAAAACTGTATGGGAAAACAAGTAGCAGAACACTTGTTTTGCTGCAAATGTAGTTTTGTGGCCCAAAAAATGTAAAGCGGCCCATACACTTGCAATATTATTGTATATGATATTCGCCATATCATTTCCATTTTGTCCTATATTTTACAATAAGTCGCACAATAGTTTCATTCATTCAATAAAAAGGCGAACATAACCTATAGGAATAATATAAACAGCATTGTATAATGTTGCCAACACACTTCTCTTTCTTTTCGTTGTGCAATAAAAATCAAGTCTTTTGATTGTTGCCAATATATTGTTCCACCTTCGAATATCACATACACATTGGCGATATAATTGTACTATACGTAAAATTTAACCATTTTATTCTAAGTGTATGGGCCGCTTAAGTGAATTACTATTACATAATGGAAACACTCTGACACGTTTTGCTCAAAATAAGCACCCCTACCTCAAACAACTACTCCCATGAAAATATTCCTATATTTTTTTTATTTCGTATTGTGAATGATTCCTATAACAAATTTTATGGGAACGAATTCCCAAACTAAAAACATGTAGGGAACATGTAAGTTTTAATTTGTATTTTAAGGTAGGGCTCAATTAAATTACTTTTTTCTTTTATTGAAGGAGTATTAATAAGAAAAATTAAGATAAACATTATTCATTATTTATTTTATCATATAATTATTAGTGTTTTATTTTGTATATTTTTCTTTTAGAATACAAGCACTGACAATTTATTCACAATAGAGACATTTGTTTATAAAGCACTGACAAATAATGCACAATATAAATTTTTACTCCCAAAATATTTGCGATGACAAAAAATTGTCAGGTGAAAACGCTATGTTAATGCCGACAAAATCACCTCAACAATAAATTTCAGCATGTCCTACGGAAATCTTAAGCGGCCCATAGACACATACTGCTGACACCTACTGCCGATGAATCCTTCGTATACGTGTGTGATTGATATTTTACTACACACCTATCAATCATCATTTTAAAATAAATGTCATATCGTGAAATTCAAGAGAACCCCTACTTTCTTCACACGTTTTTTTCTCAGAAACTATTTTAAATTTGTTTTAATTTAAATTGAAAAAAAAATATATCATAAAATTAATAATTTTTTTTATTGTTCATTGAACAACTGTCAGCAGTATGAGTTCATTTTGAAATCAAACCTATTTTGGTTTTTCATACTGCATTGTCTGTGTGACGCATACATAAATAAAAATTTCAAATTTACAAACAAATGCTGATTGCATGAGCATGAGAAGTATGTGTCTATGTGACCCTTTATTAATAATACAAAATATTTTATAAATTGCCGAAAAAATCGCAGCTAGACATCTCTAAGTATGGCAGCCTTGATTTTATTATGCAAATGTTTAAAGCTATCTGGCAATGAGTAAAAGAAACAATATAATGTTAAACATAGAGACACTAGTACTATTGTTGTTTCTTTTCAATCAGTGCGGTAAAGAATAGAAATCAAGTGGACAAGCAACTGAAGTAAATGAACCTGTGAACTAAATGAATTGAACTAAATGAATTGAACTAAATGAATTGAACTAAATGAACCCTCTCAAAAGACTGCTGACGCAAAAGACAAAGAAATCAAGTGGACAAGCAACTGAAGTAAATGAACCTGTGAACTAAATGAATTGAACTAAATGAACCCTCTCAAAAGACTGCTGACGCAAAAGACAAAGTGACGAAAAGTGAACTGTTGAACTAAAAGGAACTGTCAGACTGAATGACAGTTCAACGTTCATCTGACTGACTAGTTCAATTGAACTAGTTCGTTCATGAACTACCCAACTCTAAAATACGGTATCCCAATTAGTAACAGCATTAAGAAAGGCTTACAAATCTGCAAGGTCTTCAAATATAGTTCTGAACGAACTAACAAAAATAGTTCAGAGGGGCGACAATCTGATAGGATTTCTAAGTGGGCGATGAAGGTGAGGCAAACAGAACCTCAATAATAACCACAAACAATTGAATAGCATTTAATTCATTTATTAATGGCTTAAGAGACCCTCAAATTGTGGCGACTATTGACGCAAGTAGGGGGAAAACTTTTTCAGAAGCGCTAGCCATTGCTGAGGAAGTAAATACACGTGAAAGAAATGGTCGAGTCATGTACCAAACCGCGCAGTCAAGCCAATACAGAAACAATAACAACAACAGAAGCAAAAATGTTGATTGTAGAAAGTGTGGCAGAAGACATGGGGAAAGATGTCCTGCTCAAGGAATGAGATGCCACAATTGCGGCAAGGAAAATCATTTCTCAAATAAATGTTTGGCAAGAAGTAATAATAATGGGAATACGAATAGAAATTATAACAATAATTCTAGATCCATTAATAACAATAACATTAGAGGTAATAATTACAACAATAATAATAATAATAGGAATGGTAATTTCAGCAATAGTAATAATGGGAATAGTAATTACAATAGAAGGAATAATAATTATCGTAGTAGAGACATTAATCACATTCAAAACCAGGGAAACTCCCAAGAGCCGGAGGTCAGAATATCGGATTCTCCGGAGGAAACTTATTAGACACAAAAAAGGTATATGCCATATCATCCAATCTCAGAAATTACATAAAGCTAAATGTTGAAGATACAGACAAAGAATTAACATTTTTAATAGATACGGGAGCAGATGTTTCACTCTGCAAAGAAAAATATTTATATAAGTATGATGAAGATCCGGATGATTATTGTAAATTAACTGAAATTTCAAAGGAAATTATAACATCTTTTGGTTCTACAGTTATGAAAATTAAGATTGATAATGAAATTATTGAACAGAGAACACAGCTAGTAGCAAATGATTTTCCCATAAGTACCGATGGCATTCTGGGTAGAGATTTTCTGATAAAATATAAGTGCAACATTGATTATGACAAATACATCTTGACTTTTAACGTTAACAATAAGACTATAACGATTCCAATTCAAGAAAATACATTTCGAATTAACCAAGTAGAAATACCACAGAGGAGTGAGATAATTTTACCATTCAAGATCGATCTGAAAGAAGATGCGGTAGTATTGAACAAAGAAATCATTAAAGGTGTATATTTGGCGAACACCATCGTACCTAAAAATGGAAATCAGCATATAAAACTGTTAAATGTAACCGATAAGAATGTGACAATACAAAACCTGAAAGTGGAGACTATACCATTGATAAATTATGAAATTTGTTCAATTAGTAAGAAACAAAATGGAAATATATATACAAAGGAACGATTTGTGAGATTAATGAAAAACTTTAATTTGAATAATTTGGGTTATGAAGATAAAGAAGAGCTTATATCAGTTCTGGAAAAATAAAACATCATAATGCCAATTTAGTTAAAGTATTTGATAAATTACAAAGATATAATTTGAAACTAAATGCCAACAAATGTTGTTTTCTTAAATCAGAAGTAATTTATCTTGGACACTTGATAACCCCTTATGGTATTTAAACCCGATCCATCAAAATTTGAGGCAATAACCAAATATCCGGTACCACGGAATGCTGATGAAGTTAGAAGGTTTGTTGCATTCTGTAACTACTACAGAAGATTCATTAAAAATTTTGCAGACATTGCAAGTTGTTTGAATCAGTTACTAAAGAAAGATAGGAAGTTTGAATGGACAACGCAGTGTCAGAAGGCATTTGAAACATTGAAATTGAAATTAGTGAACCCTCCAGTTTTAAGGTATCCTGATTTTGATAAACCTTTTGTATTGACTACTGATGCATCTGATCTTGCGCTAGGTGCAATATTATCGCAAGGAGAAGTGGGTGAAGACAGACCAATATCGTATGCCAGTCGTTCGTTGAATAAGCACGAAAAAAATAAGCCTGTAATAGAAAAAGAACTTCTAGGTATCCACTGGGGTATACAGTTTTTCCGTCCATATCTATACGGAAGAAAATTTATTGTAGTGACTGATCACCGTCCACTAGTTGCATTATTTTCACACAAAAACCCAAGTTCCAAATTGACGAGGATTCGGTTAGAACTGTCTGACTATGATTTTCAAATAATATATAAAAAAGGAATAAACAACACAAACGCTGACGCTCTATCAAGAATAGAATTAGACTCAGATATTTTAAAAACAATGATACCACATAACGATGACGAGAAGATAAAAAAATCGCTGGTGATAACAAGAAACATGAGAAAAAAGGAAAAAGATAGAGAGAGAAACAAGAAGAAAGAGAAATAGATAATGGTGAGAATAAAGAAAATGGTAATACATGTCCTTCTGAGCCTGATCAACTCATAATGTGGGAATGTACATCCAAAAGAGATATTAAACTAGCTAGAAAATTAAGATTTGTATTAGAAAAATCAAATCATGAATTTGAAGTTGAAGACAATCTTGCTGAAACGGCCGTCAGATGTAGTGAAAATCCTTATTATTTAGATAGTATGTTAGAGAAGCTACCATTTCTATTAAGCAGATTGCAGTATAAGGTATTCGCACTCGAGAAAGGTGACGAAATATTCGAGAAAATATCCCATAAAAAAATGAAAAAGAAAATAAATGAAAGTAATGTAAGAAACGTAAAAATCCTTTTGTATAGAAATCCTCAAAGAATAGACTGTAATAAAGAAAAGCAAAGACTAATAAAATTATACCACAATACACCATGCGGAGGCCATTTCGGAGTTAGAAAAACTTTGATGAAGCTGAAACACAAATACGTATGGAAGAATATGTACAGGATGATAAAGAGTTATGTCTCTACGTGTGATCTGTGTCAAAGAAATAAACAAATAAGACACACAAAAGAACCCTTATGTGTAACGGATACACCAACGAATAGTTTCATCACTGTAGTTATTGATACTGTAGGTCCCTTACGACCTTCGGAAAACTATCGATATATACTGACAATGCAGTGTGAATTAACTAAATATGTCATAGCAGCACCCATAGTAACTAAAGAGGCAAAATCGATAGCAAAGACCCTAGTTGAAAACTTAATACTAAAATATGGAATTTTCAAGACATTAAAGTCCGACAGAGGAACGGAATTTACAAACGAACTGATGAAAGACATATGTGACCTTTTGCACATTGAACAGAAATTTTCTACACCATATCACCATGAAACTCTGGGTGCTGTAGAAAATCATAGAGTTCTGAATGAGTATTTCTTATCATTTGTACGTGAAGACACTTGGTCCGATTGGATTTCTTATTATGCATTTGCATATAACATCACACCACACGTCGATACAGATTATTCACCGTTTGAGTTGGTCTTTGGGAAATTGCCAAGTTTACCAGGTGAACAGGTAATGAATAGTGAAAGGGTATACAATTTGGATAATTACGCCAACGAGTTGAAGGTTAGATTAAAATATTCGTTAGAAAATGCGAGGAAATTGACTGAGACAGTAAAGCGTAAAAGGAGTTTAGATTCTTTTTGTAATGTGAATAGTATAGATTTAACTGTAGGAGATTTTGTTCTAGTGAAGTATGAGAGTAGAAAGAAAAACTAATCACCGTATCATGGACCATACAAAGTTATTAAGATAGACAATGTAAACGTTACCATTAAAATCAAAGATAAAATCAAAATTGTACACAAAAATACATAAAAGAAAAAGTATAAAACTACACTAAACTATAAGCACATCAAAAACAAAAATGTATTTATAATATTCAAAAAAAAAAAAAAAAAACAAAACAACCAACAGTAAAATATGGTAATTAGATAATAAGCAAGAAAAAAAAGTAAACAATGTAGTAATGTAACTAGAGATATAAGTAAAAAAAAAAAAAAAAAAAAAAAAAAACAAATTTTTAGTACGTTTATTTTTACCACATGTTCAAAATATTATGAATTGTTTTTTTTAATGACCACCACTTAAAATCTTACGATTTTTTTTTTAGGGTGAGGGTGTAGTGTATGCACACTGTAGTATGCACGTACAGCCAATGAACCACACATGGCGTTTCAATTGCATTAACAAAACACTCGCCTCTACGTACTTGATATTAATGAGTAATATGTGTCACTTGGAAAACTGATCTGATTCGTCACACGTAAAAATACTACGTAGTATGAATGCAGACTAAGTATGACAAGGTCAAGTACACAAATATTAAATTATGAATTAGTAGAAGCGGCACTCTATTGTGGAATGTCAGAAATAGAGTGAGTGTAATGCAATGGAACATAGAGTAAAAGATGAAAGGGAATGTAAAGAATTTCCATATTATTTGTAAGTAGATAATAAGTTATTGAGAGAATTTCAATATTATTTGTAAGTAGATAATAAGTTATTGAGTGAACGTTAGAGAGTTGCTCTTAGGGGAAGTTATTACGTCCAGTAAGTTTTGGTATATAAGAGACTTCTAATTGTAAATAAAGCAATCAGTTTGATTCAGTAAACTAAAAAGTAGAGAACCTTCTTTTTATTTATTACAGTTGTTATAATGGAACACTTTTAATACGGCCGATAAAATCCTACCTTTAGCTATCGGTAAGTTGTGAAAACGGGCCTAATAATCACCACTGAAAAAAATATTGAACTTTCAACAACAACAAAAACCGGATCAAAAATAATGGGAAAAAGTTATTTTATTAGGTTTTGATATTAGATGCGTTCGAGAACTCAAAAGTTTTTACTATTTTTTACTTAACTTTACTGCATTTTACTAAATTGCGTTATTACTCATGTAATACATTTTACTTAAAATTTACTCAAACGCACCTTTTGTCATTGCTTTTGTCAAGCAAAATATAAACAAAACAAAAAAAAATCTGTTATTGCATGTGCAATTAGGGATGGGAAAATTTAAAAAATATATTGATATATATCGGATCGATATTTTTTAATTGTATCGATATTTATTTATTAAAAATATCGATGTATCGCGCGTATCTAGCTGAAACTATTAGAAAATTTAATATACTTATGTACATACTAAAGACCTGCACGAGTGTATCTGTAAGTATTGTTGAAACAGATACACCAGATATTTATATGTTACTACCCTGCAAACAATTTCCATCGCCGAATCATCGCCCGCGAATCGCCGGCAAGTTGTCTAACATCGCCGCGATGCATCGCGTGGAAGCTTAATGCGAATCGCGAAAACGTTCGCATGTGTCAACCGCGCGAATCGCGTATCGCGATTCGCTTGAACATCGCGTACCGCGATTCGCGTAAACATCGCGTACCGCGATTCGCGTGAACATCGTGTACCGCGATTAACGTGGTTGACACATGCGAACGTTTTGCCGATTCGCCAGAGGATCGCACTTAGCTTCCACGCGATGCATCGCTGCGATGTTAGACAATTTGCCGGCGATTCGCGGGCGATGATTCGGCGATGAAAATTGCTTTCAGAGATGTATTAAATTACACACCCTTCACAAATCACTTGCTCAACTGGAATGACAATTTTACTAATTGCCCTTGAAACCAAATATTTATTTTCCCGTTACCTTAAAAAAACAACAAGAGAAAAAAAATTCTTTCGAAAGTTATAAAAAAACACTGATGATTGCCGCTACTTGTGTGCGCTCGCATATTCATCGCCATAGGCGATGGTTAGCGATTCGTATTCCCTGAGAAGGATCGCGGAATCATCGCCAAACAAGCAATCGCCAAAAAATTTCAAAAATGTTTGAAGGGTACTGATATAAATGAGAGAATGAGTGTAACTGATATTGTATGGGTTCGCTTTTGCCCACTCACACATATCTTAAAAACAAAAACAGTTGCTTATGGTTTTGGATTGAGTATGTCATAACATTTTTTTTTTTTTTTTATTTCGCTTACAAATATCTGTTGTTACCATAAGTATTTCTACAATATCTGTGG
Source organism: Pollenia griseotomentosa (assembly GCA_963931875.1). Lineage (NCBI taxonomy): Eukaryota > Metazoa > Arthropoda > Insecta > Diptera > Polleniidae > Pollenia > Pollenia griseotomentosa. The sequence continues at coordinate 126,339,678 of OZ007561.1, read as the reverse complement.
TTATCTGTTGTATATTAAAATATTGTTGGCGAGTTGATGAAAACAAGAGAGTTTTTAAAAGCTTGTATAAGATCTCAACCAGGGGTGCCAGTTGGTTTTGGTAAGAAATCGGCATATTTTCAAAAACGAATCGGAAACTAAATTAAAAAAAACGGCAAATTAAAATTACTGTTTTCAACACATATTTAAAATGACAAATATAACAAAGCAAAACAATTAACCAGTACCTTATGCTTTAAAAAAATCAATAAAAATAAACGTTTTATAAATAAATTTTAGTTAATTAAAAAAATACAGGGTGTATTGTAGCAGATTTATATATTCAAACTTAAATAAAAAATTTAATAATTGACACAAAGTTTTATTAGGAGCATTGAACGATAGAATGGAAATGCGGATTTTATTTTTTAAATAGTATGTCATCCAGATGTCTTCCGTCGAGTTGAACACACTGTTCAAAACGGAGCCTTGTTTTTCGAGAATTTTCAAAAAAAAAAAAAATATGGACCAATTATTTCATGCGTGGATAAGGCACACCAAACAGTTATCCTGGGGAGATGTAATGGTTTTTTTGTGTTTCAATCGAGGGTTGCGGGTTCTTGGAGACCAGAAACAGCAGTTTTGCTTGTTGACGTGGCCGTTGAAGTGAAAGTTAACTTTGAACAAAATTGTCCACAGCAAACGCGCGATGATCACTCAATCGTGATTGACAAATCCGCACAATCGATAATACCAACGGCGCAACCCCTCCTCCGCACCGCTTATTACTTTTTGAAACAATCGTATTTAAAAATATAAATTGGCCACCAGACACCCTGTATATGAATATTTTGTACATACGGGTAAATTGCAGAGACCGTAAATAAGAGTTATCCATAAAATTTTAGCTTAAAAACTCTCCATTTTAGAGTCCACGAGACCTATACTGTCATGTACCATTAGGTTCGTCCTAAAGTTCTCTTTAAGAACCTATGGTGATCTAGAAAAAACGATCTAAACTCCACAGTTAAAAATAATTTTTCAACGAAAAAATAAAAGGTTACGAGAAAAATTCCTTTATTTTCAATTGGGAATCTTTAACCATTTTCGTTATATATATTTTATTTTGGTTGTGGTAACACATAGACAGCTAGTCGGACGGGTGGATTACTTTAGATCGATTCCCCTTGTGGTTTAAGCCCCTCATACGTAGTTGTATATTTTTTAAAATGTGTTTGTTGGGTTAGATATACAATACAAATACTGCATATCGTCAACTTAAAGACGAAATAACTTATCTGCAGTTTTCAAAAGTGTACAGGAGAGAGGAAAAACGTTATAAAATTGGAACTATTTACAATATTGAAACGAAAATTACATATTTTGATTAAAATTAAACCAGAAATATATATCGGTTCAGAAAATTTTGTTTTTCTAAACACAGCTTATGTTATGTCACTTAGGTTATTTGGAATTGTAAAAATCTCAAACCAAATAACCTATCAGCAGTACTACTAATTATGAATGAATAACTATTTCCTTATACATATGAATATTATATACATTAAATAATAGCAGTTATAGTTTCTTTAACTGGTTTAAGTAAAAAAAAGTACTTAACGTTTGTTTTAATTTTACTATGCAACAAAATTAATCTTTTATCGTGATTTTTGATGATTTATTTTTCTCTTTTTTAAGTGCGTAATGGTCCTCTAGGAACAAAAACTTTGTCATTTGTTACATTACATGTTTAAAATTTTGCACACATATGCGTTATGATATAAGGAATAAAAATCCATAAAAACTCAATTTTAAAATTTTTGCAGATAGGTTATAAGGTCTTTAAGATGACGATAAATGGAATATATATAACCATTTGTTCCTTTAGTATAAGCGCTAAATTAATAACAGTTGTCTCTTTGTAATGTAAAAAGTTACCCAAAATTAATAAATTATATAAAACAAACCAAAAATTACCGTGTTGTAAGTGTTTATCAGAAAATAGGCACTTTGATAATTTAGAGGCAAACAGTCGTCAAAATGCCTATAAGTCGCTAAATATGGCAGGCCTGATCACAGCTTCTTTTATTTTTTTACAAACACAAAGTACACGTGTTCAGTTCTTTCAGGATTTTTTTTTTCAATAATTTTTGTCTACATGGCACTTGAACGAAGAAAACCCACCCTTTTAATGCATCAAAGAATTTTTAACAAAAACAAAAATACATATCATTACCGAACATTTAAAAAATTTTTTCTTCAAAAAAAAAAAAGCAACAAGCACGTTTTTACGACCAGTTTTGTTATTTTTTTACAAAAGCAAAGTACATGTGTTCAGTTATTTCAGGATTTTTTTTACAATAATATTTGTCTGCATGGCACTTGAACGAAGAAAAACAAACAAGAAGCACATTTTTTTGTTCTTGTAAAGTTTTTTTTGTTTGCCTTTTTTGAGCCCGAAACACATCACGCAAAAACTATTAAAAAAAAAATAAATGATCATATGTACGTATTGTGCGGGTCGGCTCTTTTTCGTTGAAAAATAATTGAAAATAACGGCATCGTACAATAAGTAACTTATTGTTTTCCATCAGTATCCACTAGTATCTACTTTTGCGAAACATATATAAGCAGATATGATACTCTCTTTCGCTTTTTTATCAACTGACATCCACTCCTTTAAAAATCATATCAATATCAACTTATATCAGAAACACAAGGCCACTCATCCATACGCATCCACTTTAGAAAACACACAGAAACTTGTACAAACAGATATATCTGTGCAGGTCTTTAGAACATACATATTTATGTACAAACATATTGTTACGTTACTGCCTTTCAATAACGTTTTGGTTTATTTCCTTTATAATAAACCGTTTCGAGTTCTTTATTGCAACTTTAATAAAATAAATAAAACACAAACACTTTAAACACTGTACAATTTACACAATTTTATTTAGTACAAAGTCACTCTAATAAACCGTAATTTATAGCTTTAATTTATTACCAACTATAATTCCTTCCGCGTTATACGTTATTGACAAAGTCTGAACTTAGAATGAATGTATTACGCTAGTCGCCGCTAGTATTTATACAACAATTTGGTTGTCTAGAACATTCGAAATGTTTTTCGAAGGTTCGAGGCTTTACTATTCACCACACTTTAATTTGATTTATGGCAGCGCTAATGTTTACATAGTTTTACCTCTTATACTGAAGCTTTTTTAACGGTCATTTCTAGGTCTTTCTGCACATTGGGATTGAAGTGTACGTGAAAATTATGACCTTCTTGTCCTTAGGTCACGATACATATTAGTTTGTAAGAATAAAAATAAGGATAATTAAAATGTTTTTATAAGTACATATGTAAGATAAGAATAAGTATAGTTTAGAAAAATTTTTATATGTTATAGGAATTTTCTTTAGCCAGAATATTTATTATTATTGTTCATACGGTTCTTGAATTAGTTTTATAGATAGAAAAATTTTTTCGGTTTATATGAATTGTTATACTTTAGTTATATTTTTTTTTTGTTATTATGGTTTTTGAAAAAAATTTTATGACAAATAGGTTTTTGAATTTAATTTATGACAAAAATTTTTTCATAGTTTTGTTATCGTTTTTTGTTATTTTTATTCAAATTTGTTAATTTCCTGACGATGCTAACCAAAGGTTAGCGAAATATTGAAGAAATAAAAGAATATTTTATAAATAAAAAGACCTCAAGCTTAAATAATTAAAAGTAATTATAAATAAAGGTCAAATAAGAAAAAAGAATTTTTAATAACAATGTAAACTAGTAAAATTACTAATAAATACAAGTTAACTAATAAATACAAGATAACTAATAAATTCAACTAACTCTTAACTAATAATTACAACTAATTCTTAACTAAAGTTAATTTCGTAACACTGCCCCCCACTTAAGCCTGTTCGTCCCGAATATGCTCATAATCACCTCTTCCGTAAGGGGTTAATCATTCCAAACGAAAAACTTTCATTTTGGCCCTTGGCCTTTTATATTTCCGTATTTGGTTTACATCATTAAATTTCCTTATCACCTTATATGGCCCATTCCAATGTATTTGTGGCTTGGCAACTAATCCTTCCTTTGGTTGTTGGATCATTGGAAAAACTAACTGGCCCTCCTTAGATCCTTCGGAATTCACCGGCCGATCATATCTGCACAGCTTACTACGGCTACGCACGGACTTTCTATGGTCGTAAGTATTTCTACACACAAGCGAAGATACCTGCTTATCTTCTGGTAGAGGTAGCGCATTACAATTGCTCTGCGGAAGCGGCGCACAACCTCTGTTTATTGTGCCCAAGGCTGTCATACGCTTTGGGCAGTTTCCCTTAAAATTTTGACTTCCACCTATACTATTGACCCTTATAACATTGGCCGATACGGGCTCTCTCTTTTTTGCGCCATTATCCAATCTTTACTGGGCGCTACCTTCAACGAGCGACCCTCACTGACGCATTCCCTTCTATCTGCCTCCGTACAGTGCCTGGCTTCCAATCTGCTAAGCTGTCTTACCTGAGCAACCACTTCTTCTCTCTTTTCAACTTTTCTGTGAGCTGACGATTCCTGACGAGTACATGCGAGAGGCTGTCCCACATCATAAAATCTGCGCCAATCAGTACTTCGTCTACAATGTCGGCCACAATAAACTCATGAAAAGTGACAATATCGGCAATTCTTAACACCACACGTGTTTTCCCATAGACAGTAGCAGGCTCACCTGTAGCTGTTCGCAAGCTCACTCCGCTTAGTGGTTTGACGGCTCCCTTAACCAAGTCAGGCCTTATTATCGAGAATCCTGCACCAGTGTCGATAGTCAAAATGCGCTTTTTACCATCGATGTAGCCAAATGTCGTAATACTTTTGTTACTCTTTGGCACTACTAAATTTATTATCGAGTCCTCAGATGCGAAAGGTAGCACTCCCTCCATACTTAACGGCGACTCCTGTGATAACTGATGACTAGCCCGTTGGTTGTTTCTCGGCGGCGAAGCAGATCTTGAACCTTTTTCCGGTGCTTTGCAGTTACGCTGTATGTGCCCAATCTTACCACAGTTATTGCATTTCAATTTGTTTTTGCCCAGCTTCTCACTTAAAACCCGCAAAACTGCTTCTTTAAGGCTCTTTATTTCCTTAATGATATATCTCTATCATCATCAGCAGTTACATTGAGTCTTTGCACCTTATACGACCTCTGATTTGCAACTATTCTCGCGGTTTCCTGAGCCAGGGCAAATGAAATAGTTTCTGCAAATGTTGACTTTAATGCTGCACACACCGCATACTTTACATTAGCATCTCTTATACCGTTAATGAATGCTTCTGTTTTGAAGCTGTCCAGCAATGGATGATTCTCACCAGGATAATTTAGCTGCTCCAAACGCTCAATCTCGCGAGCAAAATCTTGTAAGGTTTCGTTTGCCTTTTGCACTCTGCCACGCAACTCCATTCGGTATATCTCTTTCTTGTGTTCCCCACCATATTTACGCTGCAGTGCAACCATTATGTCATCATAATTGTTTCTACAGCTAATTGGTACACTTTCAAGCACTTCAGCCGCAGTCCCCTTTAAAGCAAGAATTAGCTCGATTGCTTTTTCCTCACTGTTCCATGCATTTTTGTTGGCAACTGTATCGAACTGGAACTTAAAAACATTTAATGGCACAGTACCGTCAAAGCGAGGGGCCTTTATTCTGCTAGAAACTTCTGGGAAAACTCGCATCGCTGCCTCCTGGCATTGAATGTTATTAACTTTTGTTTCTAAATTCAACTTTCCCAATTCTTTCTTGAGCTGTTCTACTTTAAGCTCTTCAAATGTCATTGCTGTCTATTTTTTTTTTTTATTTTATTATTTTTTATTTTTTTTTTTTTTACTTTTATTAATTTATTTATTTTATTTATGCAATTTCACTTCTGACACCAATTGTTACGTTACTGCCTTTCAATAACGTTTTGGTTTATTTCCTTTATAATAAACCGTTTCGAGTTCTTTATTGCAACTTTAATAAAATAAATAAAACACAAACACTTTACAATTTACACAACCTTATTTAGTACAAAGTCAATCTAACAAACCGTAATTTATAGCTTTTATTTATTACCAACTATAATTTCTCCCGCGTTATACGTTATTGACAAAGTCTGAACTAAGAATGAATTAATTACGCTAGTCGCCGCTAGTATTTATACAGCAATTTGTTTGTCTAAAACATTCGAAATGTTTTTCGAAAGTTCGAGGCTTTACTATTCACCACACTTTAATTTGATTTATGGCAGCGCTAATGTTTACATAATTTTACCTCTTATACTGAAGCTTTTTTAACGGTCATTTCTAGGTCTTTCTGCACATTGGGATTGAAGTGTCAGGAAACCGCGAGAATTGTTGCAAATCAGAGGTCGTAAAAGGTGCAAAGACTCAATGTAACTGCTGATGATGATAGAGATATATCATTAAGGAAATAAAGAGACTTAAAGAAGCAGTTTTGCTGGTTTTAAGTGAGAAGCTGGGCAAAAACAAATTGAAATGCAATAACTGTGGTAAGATTGGACACATACAGCGTAACTGCAAAGCACCGGAAAAAGGTTCAAGATCTGCTTCGCCGCCGAGAAACAACCAACGGGCTAGTCATCAGTTATCACAGGAGTCGCCGTTAAGTATGGAGGAAGTGCTACCTTTCGTATCTGAGGACTCGATAATAAATTTAGTAGTGCCAAAGAGTAACAAAAGTATTACGACATTTGGCTACATCGATGGTAAAAAGCGCATTTTGACTATCGACACTGGTGCAGGATTCTCGATAATAAGGCCTGACTTGGTTAAGGGAGCCGTCAAACCACTAAGCGGAGTGAGCTTGCGAACAGCTACAGGTGAGCCTGCTACTGTCTATGGGAAAACACGTGTGGTGTTAAGAATTGCCGATATTGTCACTTTTCATGAGTTTATTGTGGCCGACATTGTAGACGAAGTACTGATTGGCGCAGATTTTATGATGTGGGACAGCCTCTCGCATGTACTCGTCAGGAATCGTCAGCTCACAGAAAAGTTGAAAAGAGAGAAGAAGTGGTTGCTCAGGTAAGACAGCTTAGCAGATTGGAAGCCAGGCACTGTACGGAGGCAGATAGAAGGGAATGCGTCAGTGAGGGTCGCTCGTTGAAGGTAGCGCCCAGTAAAGATTGGATAACGGCGCAAAAAAGAGAGAGGCCGTATCTGCCAATGTTATAAGGGCCAATAGTATAGGTGGAAGTCAAAATTTTAAGGGAAACTGCCCAAAGCGTATGACAGCCTTGGGCACAATAAACAGAGGTTGTGCGCCGCTTCCGCAGAGCAATTGTAATGCGCTACCTCTACCAGAAGATAAGCAGGTATCTTCGCTTGTGTGTAGAAATACTTACGACCATAGAAAGTCCGTGCGTAGCCGTAGTAAGTTGTGCAGATATGATCGGCCGGTGAATTCCGAAGGATCTAAGGAGGGCCAGTTAGTTTTTCCAATGAATCAACAACCAAAGGAAGGATTAGTTGCCAAGCCACAAATACATTGGAATGGGCCATATAAGGTGATAAGGAAATTTAATGATATAAACCAAATACGGAAATATAAAAGGCCAAGGGCCAAAATGAAAGTTTTTCATTTGGAATGATTAACCCCTTACGGAAGAGGTGATTATGAGCATATTCGGGACGAACAGGCTTAAGTGGGGGGCAGTGTTACGAAATTAACTTTAGTTAAGAATTAGTTGTAATTATTAGTTAAGAGTTAGTTGAATTTATTAGTTATCTTGTATTTATTAGTTAACTTGTATTTATTAGTAATTTTACTAGTTTACATTGTTATTAAAAATTCTTTTTTCTTATTTGACCTTTATTTATAATTACTTTTAATTATTTAAGCTTGAGGTCTTTTTATTTATAAAATATTCTTTTATTTCTTCAATATTTCGCTAACCTTTGGTTAGCATCGTCAGGAAATTAACAAATTTGAATAAAAATAACAAAAAACGATAACAAAACTATGAAAAAATTTTTGTCATAAATTAAATTCAAAAACCTATTTGTCATAAAATTTTTTTCAAAAACCATAATAACAAAAAAAAAATATAACTAAAGTATAACAATTCATATAAACCGAAAAAATTTTTCTATCTATAAAACTAATTCAAGAACCGTATGAACATTAATAATAAATATTCTGGCTAAAGAAAATTCCTATAACATATAAAAATTTTTCTAAACTATACTTATTCTTATCTTACTATGTACTTATAAAAACATTTTAATTATCCTTATTTTTATTCTTACAAACTAATATGTATCGTGACCTAAGGACAAGAAGGTCATAATTTTCACGTACACTTGAATCCCAATGTGCAGAAAGACCTAGAAATGACCGTTAAAAAAGCTTCAGTATAAGAGGTAAAATTATGTAAACATTAGCGCTGCCATAAATCAAATTAAAGTGTGGTGAATAGTAAAGCCTCGAACCTTCGAAAAACATTTCGAATGTTCTAGACAACCAAATTGTTGTATAAATACTAGCGGCGACTAGCGTAATACATTCATTCTAAGTTCAGACTTTGTCAATAACGTATAACGCGGAAGGAATTATAGTTGGTAATAAATTAAAGCTATAAATTACGGTTTATTAGAGTGACTTTGTACTAAATAAAATTGTGTAAATTGTACAGTGTTTAAAGTGTTTGTGTTTTATTTATTTTATTAAAGTTGCAATAAAGAACTCGAAACGGTTTATTATAAAGGAAATAAACCAAAACGTTATTGAAAGGCAGTAACGTAACAATATGTTTGTACATAAATATGTTTGTTCTAAAGACCTGCACAGATATATCTGTTTGTACAAGTTTCTGTGTGTTTTCTAAAGTGGATGCGTATGGATGAGTGGCCTTGTGTTTCTGATATAAGTTGATATTGATATGATTTTTAAAGGAGTGGATGTCAGTTGATAAAAAAGCGAAAGAGAGTATCATATCTGCTTATATATGTTTCGCAAAAGTAGATACTAGTGGATACTGATGGAAAACAATAAGTAACTTATTGTACGATGCCGTTATTTTCAATTATTTTTCAACGAAAAAGAGCCGACCCGCACAATACGTACATATGATCATTTATTTTTTTTTTTTAATAGTTTTTGCGTGATGTGTTTCGGGCTCAAAAAAGGCAAACAAAAAAAACTTTACAAGAACAAAAAAATGTGCTTCTTGTTTTTTTTTTCTTCGTTCAAGTGCCATGCAGACAAATATTATTGTAAAAAAAATCCTGAAATAACTGAACACATGTACTTTGCTTTTGTAAAAAAATAACAAAACTGGTCGTAAAAACGTGCTTGTTGCTTTTTTTTTTTTGAAGAAAAAATTTTTTAAATGTTCGGTAATGATATGTATTTTTGTTTTTGTTAAAAATTCTTTGATGCATTAAAAGGGTGGGTTTTCTTCGTTCAAGTGCCATGTAGACAAAAATTATTGAAAAAAAAAATCCTGAAAGAACTGAACACGTGTACTTTGTGTTTGTAAAAAAATAAAAGAAGCTGTGATCAGGCCTGCCATATTTAGCGACTTATAGGCATTTTGACGACTGTTTGCCTCTAAATTATCAAAGTGCCTATTTTCTGATAAACACTTACAACACGGTAATTTTTGGTTTGTTTTATATAATTTATTAATTTTGGGTAACTTTTTACATTACAAAGAGACAACTGTTATTAATTTAGCGCTTATACTAAAGGAACAAATGGTTATATATATTCCATTTATCGTCATCTTAAAGACCTTATAACCTATCTGCAAAAATTTTAAAATTGAGTTTTTATGGATTTTTATTCCTTATATCATAACGCATATGTGTGCAAAATTTTAAACATGTAATGTAACAAATGACAAAGTTTTTGTTCCTAGAGGACCATTACGCACTTAAAAAAGAGAAAAATAAATCATCAAAAATCACGATAAAAGATTAATTTTGTTGCATAGTAAAATTAAAACAAACGTTAAGTACTTTTTTTACTTAAACCAGTTAAAGAAACTATAACTGCTATTATTTAATGTATATAATATTCATATGTATAAGGAAATAGTTATTCATTCATAATTAGTAGTACTGCTGATAGGTTATTTGGTTTGAGATTTTTACAATTCCAAATAACCTAAGTGACATAACATAAGCTGTGTTTAGAAAAACAAAATTTTCTGAACCGATATATATTTCTGGTTTAATTTTAATCAAAATATGTAATTTTCGTTTCAATATTGTAAATAGTTCCAATTTTATAACGTTTTTTCTCTCTCCTGTAAACTTATGAAAACTGCAGATAAGTTATTTCGTCTTTAAGTTGACGATATGCAGTATTTGTATTGTATATCTAACCCAACAAACACATTTTAAAAAATATACAACTACGTATGAGGGGCTTAAACCACAAGGGGAATCGATCTAAAGTAATCCACCCGTCCGACTAGCTGTCTATGTGTTACCACAACCAAAATAAAATATATATAACGAAAATGGTTAAAGATTCCCAAATTGAAAATAAAGGAATTTTTCTCGTAACCTTTTATTTTTTCGTTGAAAAATTATTTTTAACTGTGGAGTTTAGATCGTTTTTTCTAGATCACCATAGGTTCTTAAAGAGAACTTTAGGACGAACCTAATGGTACATGACAGTATAGGTCTCGTGGACTCTAAAATGGAGAGTTTTTAAGCTAAAATTTTATGGATAACTCTTATTTACGGTCTCTGCAATTTACCCGTATGTACAAAATATTCATATACAGGGTGTCTGGTGGCCAATTTATATTTTTAAATACGATTGTTTCAAAAAGTAATAAGCGGTGCGGAGGAGGGGTTGCGCCGTTGGTATTATCGATTGTGCGGATTTGTCAATCACGATTGAGTGATCATCGCGCGTCTGCTGTGGACAATTTTGTTCAAAGTTAACTTTCACTTCAACGGCCACGTCAACAAGCAAAACTGCTGTTTCTGGTCTCCAAGAACCCGCAACCCTCGATTGAAACACAAAAAAACCATTACATCCCCCAGGATAACTGTTTGGTGTGCCTTATCCACGCATGAAATAATTGGTATATATTTTTTTTTTTTTGAAAATTCTCGAAAAACAAGGCTCCGTTTTGAACAGTGTGTTCAACTCGACGGAAGACATCTGGATGACATACTATTTAAAAAATAAAATCCGCATTTCCATTCTATCGTTCAATGCTCCTAATAAAACTTTGTGTCAATTATTAAATTTTTTATTTAAGTTTGAATATATAAATCTGCTACAATACACCCTGTATTTTTTTAATTAACTAAAATTTATTTATAAAACGTTTATTTTTATTGATTTTTTTAAAGCATAAGGTACTGGTTAATTGTTTTGCTTTGTTATTTTTGTCATTTTAAATATGTGTTGAAAACAGTAATTTTAATTTGCCGTTTTTTTTAATTTAGTTTCCGATTCGTTTTTGAAAATATGCCGATTTCTTACCAAAACCATCTGGCACCCCTGGTTGAGATCGTATACAAGCTTTTAAAAACTCTCTTGTTTTCATCAACTCGCCAACAATATTTTAATATACAACAGATAACCACAGATATTGTAGAAATACTTATGGTAACAACAGATATTTGTAAGCGAAATAAAAAAAAAAAAAAAATGTTATGACATACTCAATCCAAAACCATAAGCAACTGTTTTTGTTTTTAAGATATGTGTGAGTGGGCAAAAGCAAACCCATACAATATCAGTTACACTCATTCTCTCATTTATATCAGTAGTAACATATAAATATCTGGTGTATCTGTTTCAACAATACTTACAGATACACTCGTGCAGGTCTTTAGTATGTACATAAGTATATTAAATTTTCTAATAGTTTCAGCTAGATACGCGCGATACATCGATATTTTTAATAAATAAATATCGATACAATTAAAAAATATCGATCCGATATATATCAATATATTTTTTAAATTTTCCCATCCCTAATTGCACATGCAATAACAGATTTTTTTTTGTTTTGTTTATATTTTGCTTGACAAAAGCAATGACAAAAGGTGCGTTTGAGTAAATTTTATGTAAAATGTATTACATGAGTAATAACGCAATTTAGTAAAATGCAGTAAAGTTAAGTAAAAAATAGTAAAAACTTTTGAGTTCTCGAACGCATCTAATATCAAAACCTAATAAAATAACTTTTTCCCATTATTTTTGATCCGGTTTTTGTTGTTGTTGAAAGTTCAATATTTTTTTCAGTGGTGATTATTAGGCCCGTTTTCACAACTTACCGATAGCTAAAGGTAGGATTTTATCGGCCGTATTAAAAGTGTTCCATTATAACACCTGTAATAAATAAAAAGAAGGTTCTCTACTTTTTAGTTTACTGAATCAAACTGAATCAAACTGATTGCTTTAAGAGCAACTCTCTAACGTTCACTCAATAACTTATTATCTACTTACAAATAATATTGAAATTCTCTCAATAACTTATTATCTACTTACAAATAATATGGAAATTCTTTACATTCCCTTTCATCTTTTACTCTATGTTCCATTGCATTACACTCACTCTATTTCTGACATTCCACAATAGAGTGCCGCTTCTACTAATTCATAATTTAATATTTGTGTACTTGACCTTGTCATACTTAGTCTGCATTCATACTACGTAGTATTTTTACGTGTGACGAATCAGATCAGTTTTCCAAGTGACACATATTACTCATTAATATCAAGTACGTAGAGGCGAGTGTTTTGTTAATGCAATTGAAACGCCATGTGTGGTTCATTGGCTGTACGTGCATACTACAGTGTGCATACACTACACCCTCACCCTAAAAAAAAAATCGTAAGATTTTAAGTGGTGGTCATTAAAAAAAACAATTCATAATATTTTGAACATGTGGTAAAAATAAACGTACTAAAAATTTGTTTTTTTTTTTTTTTTTTTTTTTTTTTTTTTACTTATATCTCTAGTTACATTACTACATTGTTTACTTTTTTTTCTTGCTTATTATCTAATTACCATATTTTACTGTTGGTTGTTTTGTTTTTTTTTTTTTTTTGAATATTATAAATACATTTTTGTTTTTGTTGTGCTTATAGTTTAGTGTAGTTTTATACTTTTTCTTTTATGTATTTCTTTAACAAATTTTTGTGTACAATTTTGATTTTATCTTTGATTTTAATGGTAACGTTTACATTGTCTATCTTAATAACTTTGTATGGTCCATGATACGGTGATTAGTTTTTCTTTCTACTCTCATACTTCACTAGAACAAAATCTCCTACAGTTAAATCTATACTATTCACATTACAAAAAGAATCTAAACTCCTTTTACGCTTTACTGTCTCAGTCAATTTCCTCGCATTTTCTAACGAATATTTTAATCTAACCTTCAACTCGTTGGCGTAATTATCCAAATTGTATACCCTTTCACTATTCATTACCTGTTCACCTGGTAAACTTGGCAATTTCCCAAAGACCAACTCAAACGGTGAATAATCTGTATCGACGTGTGGTGTGATGTTATATGCAAATGCATAATAAGAAATCCAATCGGACCAAGTGTCTTCACGTACAAATGATAAGAAATACTCATTCAGAACTCTATGATTTTCTACAGCACCCAGAGTTTCATGGTGATATGGTGTAGAAAATTTCTGTTCAATGTGCAAAAGGTCACATATTTCTTTCATCAGTTCGTTTGTAAATTCCGTTCCTCTGTCGGACTTTAATGTCTTGAAAATTCCATATTTTAGTATTAAGTTTTCAACTAGGGTCTTTGCTATCGATTTTGCCTCTTTAGTTACTATGGGTGCTGCTATGACATATTTAGTTAATTCACACTGCATTGTCAGTATATATCGATAGTTTTCCGAAGGTCGTAAGGGACCTACAGTATCAATAACTACAGTGATGAAACTATTCGTTGGTGTATCCGTTACACATAAGGGTTCTTTTGTGTGTCTTATTTGTTTATTTCTCTGACACAGATCACACGTAGAGACATAACTCTTTATCATCCTGTACATATTCTTCCATACGTATTTGTGTTTCAGCTTCATCAAAGTTTTTCTAACTCCGAAATGGCCTCCGCATGGTGTATTGTGGTATAATTTTATTAGTCTTTGCTTTTCTTTATTACAGTCTATTCTTTGAGGATTTCTATACAAAAGGATTTTTACGTTTCTTACATTACTTTCATTTATTTTCTTTTTCATTTTTTTATGGGATATTTTCTCGAATATTTCGTCACCTTTCTCTAGTGCGAATACCTTATACTGCAATCTGCTTAATAGAAATGGTAGCTTCTCTAACATATTATCTAAATAATAAGGATTTTCACTACATCTGACGGCCGTTTCAGCAAGATTGTCTTCAACTTCAAATTCATGATTTGATTTTTCTAATACAAATCTTAATTTTCTAGCTAGTTTAATATCTCTTTTGGATGTACATTCCCACATTATGAGTTGATCAGGCTCAGAAGGACATGTATTACCATTTTCTTTATTCTCACCATTATCTATTTCTCTTTCTTCTTGTTTCTCTCTCTATCTTTTTCCTTTTTTCTCATGTTTCTTGTTATCACCAGCGATTTTTTTATCTTCTCGTCATCGTTATGTGGTATCATTGTTTTTAAAATATCTGAGTCTAATTCTATTCTTGATAGAGCGTCAGCGTTTGTGTTGTTTATTCATTTTTTATATATTATTTGAAAATCATAGTCAGACAGTTCTAACCGAATCCTCGTCAATTTGGAACTTGGGTTTTTGTGTGAAAATAATGCAACTAGTGGACGGTGATCAGTCATTACAATAAATTTTCTTCCGTATAGATATGGACGGAAAAACTGTATACCCCAGTGGATACCTAGAAGTTCTTTTTCTATTACAGGCTTATTTTTTTCGTGCTTATTCAACGAACGACTGGCATACGATATTGGTCTGTCTTCACCCACTTCTCCTTGCGATAATATTGCACCTAGCGCAAGATCAGATGCATCAGTAGTCAATACAAAAGGTTTATCAAAATCAGGATACCTTAAAACTGGAGGGTTCACTAATTTCAATTTCAATGTTTCAAATGCCTTCTGACACTGCGTTGTCCATTCAAACTTCCTATCTTTCTTTAGAAACTGATTCAAACAACTTGCAATGTCTGCAAAATTTTTAATGAATCTTCTGTAGTAGTTACAGAATGCAACAAACCTTCTAACTTCATCAGCATTCCGTGGTACCGGATATTTGGTTATTGCCTCAAATTTTGATGGATCGGGTTTAAATACCATAAGGGGTTATCAAGTGTCCAAGATAAATTACTTCTGATTTAAGAAAACAACATTTGTTGGCATTTAGTTTCAAATTATATCTTTGTAATTTATCAAATACTTTAACTAAATTGGCATTATGATGTTTTATTTTTCCAGAACTGATATAAGCTCTTCTTTATCTTCATAACCCAAATTATTCAAATTAAAGTTTTTCATTAATCTCACAAATCGTTCCTTTGTATATATATTTCCATTTTGTTTCTTACTAATTGAACAAATTTCATAATTTATCAATGGTATAGTCTCCACTTTCAGGTTTTGTATTGTCACATTCTTATCGGTTACATTTAACAGTTTTATATGCTGATTTCCATTTTTAGGTACGATGGTGTTCGCCAAATATACACCTTTAATGATTTCTTTGTTCAATACTACCGCATCTTCTTTCAGATCGATCTGGAATGGTAAAATTATCTCACTCCTCTGTGGTATTTCTACTTGGTTAATTCGAAATGTATTTTCTTGAATTGGAATCGTTATAGTCTTATTGTTAACGTTAAAAGTCAAGATGTATTTGTCATAATCAATGTTGCACTTATATTTTATCAGAAAATCTCTACCCAGAATGCCATCGGTACTTATGGGAAAATCGTTTGCTACTAGCTGTGTTCTCTGTTCAATAGTTTCATTATCAATCTTAATTTTCATAACTGTAGAACCAAAAGATGTTATAATTTCCTTTGAAATTCCAGTTAATTTACAATAATCATCCGGATCTTCATCATACTTATATAAATATTTTTCTTTGCAGAGTGAAACATCTGCTCCCGTATCTATTAAAAATGTTAATTCTTTGTCTGTATCTTCAACATTTAGCTTTATGTAATTTCTGAGATTGGATGATATGGCATATACCTTTTTTGTGTCTAATAAGTTTCCTCCGGAGAATCCGATATTCTGACCTCCGGCTCTTGGGAGTTTCCCTGGTTTTGAATGTGATTAATGTCTCTACTACGATAATTATTATTCCTTCTATTGTAATTACTATTCCCATTATTACTATTGCTGAAATTACCATTCCTATTATTATTATTATTGTTGTAATTATTACCTCTAATGTTATTGTTATTAATGGATCTAGAATTATTGTTATAATTTCTATTCGTATTCCCATTATTATTACTTCTTGCCAAACATTTATTTGAGAAATGATTTTCCTTGCCGCAATTGTGGCATCTCATTCCTTGAGCAGGACATCTTTCCCCATGTCTTCTGCCACACTTTCTACAATCAACATTTTTGCTTCTGTTGTTGTTATTGTTTCTGTATTGGCTTGACTGCGCGGTTTGGTACATGACTCGACCATTTCTTTCACGTGTATTTACTTCCTCAGCAATGGCTAGCGCTTCTGAAAAAGTTTTCCCCCTACTTGCGTCAATAGTCGCCACAATTTGAGGGTCTCTTAAGCCATTTATAAATGAATTAAATGCTATTCAATTGTTTGTGGTTATTATTGAGGTTCTGTTTGCCTCACCTTCATCGCCCACTTGGAAATCCTATCAGATTGTCGCCCCTCTGAACTATTTTTGTTAGTTCGTTCAGAACTATATTTGAAGACCTTGCAGATTTGTAAGCCTTTCTTAATGCTGTTACTAATTGGGATACCGTATTTGGAGTTGTGCCCTGATTAATCCTGTTTCTAACTTTTGGGTCTAATCGGGAATTGAATATAAATTTAAAGAAAGAATTAGTTTTCTCGGCTGATATTGTATCATTTACCATTTCTAAATTCGTTAAAAAAATATGCAACTCATCCTTCTTTCCCGTGAAAATTGGAATTAGTCCCATTATTGCCGACAATTCTTTAATATCTAAATTGGCCATTGTTAATTCTGTTTTTGTTACCTGTTTACTATCTGAGTGTTTTCTAAGTATTTCCAAAGTCTCCTTCTGCAGCTCGCTGAATCTGTGAATTAATTCTTTCTGTTTTTCGTCCGTATACGCTAAACTTTCTAGATTTTTCTTGAATTCTTCTTCTAAATTTTTTACCTCAGCTCTTTTTGCGCAAATATATTCTTCAGTATATGGTCTTTTTGATGCCTTCTTAGCGTTTGAGAGAATGTTATTGATTGATTTGAAAATGGGGTCCATACGAAATTATTATTCTTAAATGCCTATATTCTTTATTATTCGTTTTCTTTATATATATATTTAAATATTTTTATTCATTATTATTATTATTTTTTTTTTAATTTCTTGTATTAAATAATTTTCTTAATGATGCTAGTGTATGTATGACATCGAAATTTTCTATTTTCTCCTGAACTTTTTCTACTACAGACTCCGCCTGTTGCAATATCGTCTCTTCTAAAGTTGATCTAATGTACTTTCATAACCAAGGTTATAAGTGTTACAAAAATAATTATACAAATTGTTTTAAAAATATGTCAATTTATTGTTGTTTTATCTTATTCTTCTTGGCCTTCCTCTTGACTTCTTTTAGCCGTTTTATCTCCTTCTTGAGTTGGTGCGCCTTTTCTTCTAATGCTGCTTTCGTTAAACCTTCTTCATAAGTCAGTTGGTGTTCAGTTACCGTTAATTCTTTTTTCTTCCGATTGATGAGACCTCCTCGTTTCTTCTGAATGTTCGGGATTGGAAAAATTTCGAACTTCGGATCCTCGTCCTTCTTTGGCTTGCTTTTTATTGCCAGTGGCTTCGGTCCAATCGTAAGTTCGACTGGTTTTTCTTCTTTCTTATTGCCTTCAGCTAATAATTTGGCCCAGCGAATTTCTGCTCGTTTTATTTCTTCTAATAATTCATGAAGCGGTTGCTCCATTAAAAATATTTTAAAATAATAATAAAAAATTTCTAAAGGATGAAAAATGTCAGCTTAACGCTATTTATTATTTTTCTTCCTTGATCCTTTAAATTCTTCTGAAAATAAAAGTGTTAATGCACAAGTAGTGCTTTATATCTTATATTTTCATCTGTATTCGGCAGGATCGCCATGTAATAAATAAAAAGAAGGTTCTCTACTTTTTAGTTTACTGAATCAAACTGATTGCTTTATTTACAATTAGAAGTCTTTTATATACCAAAACTTACTGGAAGTAATAACTTCCCCTAAGAGCAACTCTCTAACGTTTACTCAATAACTTATTATCTACTTACAAATAATATTGAAATTCTCTCAATAACTTATTATCTACTTACAAATAATATGGAAATTCTTTACATTCCCTTTTATCTTTTACTCTATGTTCCATTGCATTACACTCACTCTATTTCTGACATTCCACAATAGAGTGCCGCTTCTACTAATTCATAATTTAATATTTGTGTACTTGACCTTGTCATACTTAGTCTGCATTCATACTACGTAGTATTTTTACGTGTGACGAATCAGATCAGTTTTCCAAGTGACACATATTACTCATTAATATCAAGTACGTAGAGGCGAGTGTTTTGTTAATGCAATTGAAACACCATGTGTGGTTCATTGGCTGTACGTGCATACTACAGTGTGCATACACTACACAACTTTACTTTTACCTACCAGGTAGGATGAACCTTAATTTACTTTACCGCTCACTTTAGGTAAAAGTTAAGTTTTAATAATGGATCACATTTTATAAGGCCATTTAAAGTCTACTTTTAGCTATCAGTAAGTTGTAAAAACGGGCCTTAGTGGCATTGTTTTTGTGATTATAGCTTATTAGTTTTTTTTTTTTTTTTTAAATTTCTAAATGTGATTAATAGTTGTATTTAAACGCCCTTCTTAAGGAAAATATAGCATTTTATGTGGTCATTTTGTATGAGAGGTATGCGTGCTTGTTAGCAGATTTTGCCAATTTGTTCACCATTGGTTAATATTATTTTAAAATTGCAATGAGCAAAAAATTGTGACTCTACAATGATTTTTGACTTTTGTGTTATATGGGAAGTGGGCGTGGTTGTGCTCGGATTTTTTTCATATTTGCAGTATTTTTTTTATCACAACTAAATATTAGTTCAAGGTTCTACGATGTTTCCTTATATTTAATGCCACCAATCGTATGAAGCTGAACCACTGTGGAACGGCACGAAAGTTGACAGTATGATTTTTAGTCATATAGAACGAATTTGTGCAAAATCCTATATTAATATGTATATCAATATGTGCATTCCGCCTCTAGTTATGCTAGTTTTTGGTTGTTTTACATTTTGATTCATAACTCCTATTCTACTGAACCGAGAAACAGTTGGGATTTCAATCCCAAACTGCTTAGGAGAACTAGACACAATTTGATACCAATAATTACACAGAAAAAAGTAAAACCTGTTTTAATCACCAAAACAATTGAACCAAGCAAAAATTGTTTAATTTTGCACTTATCACCGAAATGATTATACCAATTTCTCAAAATTGCAAAATTTGCAAAACAAGTATTTTTTTCAATTAAAAAGTTTTTATATTTTAATTACAAAAATAATTGAAAAAATTATTTATATTAAACAATCTTTTAATTGAATGAATTAACAAAGTAATTAAAAAAATTTATATATTAATTGAATGAACTACTGACGTAATTGATTACAATACAGAAAATTAATTATTTTAATAATTGTATTGATAGTGATATAATTTTGCATTAAATCAATTAAATTTTTAATTGGATTAATTAAACAGTGTATATGAAATACAAGCTAAACTTAATTTTATTTTGCTGCCACTTGGATCGGTATCTATATTTTGAGTTGGTGGAAATAAATGGTGAAGATACCACAAAATTGAAAAATGTTTTGACTCTATAAATATATAAAAAAGTAGAGTGCTCAGATCTTACAATGTTGTCATGATGTGTTAAATTAATTAATAATCTGACAAAGGCACCATTGTCAGAAAAATTACAACATTGTAAGATCAGACCATCGTCTGTACGAAGCTTTAGAAAATGAATATTTGTTTTAATTTTTGCGATACAAATGCTGACGCTATTTTTTGTTTCAGGACAAATAATAGTTTATCGCCTAGTTGGGACCCTCGTTCAATAAAATTTTTTGCTACGGGAAATTTTAGCTTAAAGTCAATGTCGATCCATTTATAAAGCAGAAAAAGTTTATTGAAAAACGTTATTGTAAGTTAAAAATTCTATTTACCAGTTGCCAAGCAGAAGATTTTTTATACTCCGGCCCCAAAATTAAAAATTTCTAAGGTTTTCTTTGAACCTTCGAGTTGTTTAAGCCTCAATGGTGCACATTGTCTCCAGTATATATCAAAGTCCTCCGCAGTCGTCCTTTCGTCTCTCAAGCACATTAAACTAAGATCATATTATCATATTATACTGCCTGTCCCAAAATGTCTACATTTCTTTCGCATATTTATTTTGAAAACAATAAAAAAAAACTAATATATGTTTTTGTTTTCAATACAAATATACGAATGAAATGTTATTGTCGGCAGTAAATAACCAGTTTCAAAAAAATATTGTTACGTTACTGCCTTTCAATAACGTTTTGGTTTATTTCCTTTATAATAAACCGTTTCGAGTTCTTTATTGCAACTTTAATAAAATAAATAAAACACAAACACTTTAAACACTTTACAATTTACACAACTTTATTTAGTACAAAGTCAATCTAACAAACCGTAATTTATAGCTTTTATTTATTACCAACTATAATTTCTCCCGCGTTATACGTTATTGACAAAGTCTAAACTAAGAATGAATGAATTACGCTAGTCTCCGCTAGTATTTATACAGCAATTTGGTTGTCTAGGACATTCGAAATGTTTTTCGAAGGTTCGAGGCTTTACTATTCACCACACTTTAATTTGATTTATGGCAGCGCTAATGTTTACATAATTTTACCTCTTATACTGAAGCTTTTTTAACGGTCATTTCTAGGTCTTTCTGCACATTGGGATTGAAGTGTACTAAATTATAACAATTTTTAATAACAATGTAAACTAATAAAATTACTAATAAATACAAGTTAACTAATAAATACAAAATAACTAATAAAATCAATTAGTTCTTAACTAATAATTAAAACTAATTCTTAGCTAAAGTTAATTTCGTAACACTGCCCCCCACTTAAGCCTGTTCGTCGCGAATAGGCTCAGAATCAGCTCTTCCATAAGGGGCTTACAGTTCTAAATGAAAAGCTTTCATTTGGACCTTGGCCTTTTATATTTCCGTATTTTGTATACAACATCATTTAATTTCCTTATCACCTTATATGGCCCATTCCAGTGTATTTGTGGCTTGGCAACTAATCCCTCCTCTGGTTGTTGATTCATTGGCAAAACCAACTGGCCTTTCTTTGATCCTTCGGAATTCACCGGCCGATCATATCTGCACAACTTACTACGGCCACGCACGGACTTTCTATGGTCGTAAGTATTTCTACACACAAGCGAAGATACCTGCTTATCTTCTGGTATAGGTGGCGCATTACAATTGCTCTGCGGAAGCGGCGCACAACCTCTGTTTATTGTGCCCCTGGCTGTCATACGCTTTGGACAGTTTCTTTTAAAAACTTGACTTCCACCTTTAATCTTGGCTTTCATAACCTCGGCCAATACTTGTTCAAATCTTTTCGCCGTAAACCAGTTTTTACTGGGCTTTACCTGCAACGAGCGACCCTCACTGACGCATTCCCTTCTATCTGCCTCCGTACAGATAAACTGTCTTACCTGAGCAACCACTTTTTCTCGCTTTTCAACTTTTCTGTGAGCTGACGATTCCTGACGAGTACATGCGAGAGGCTGTCCCACACGAGCCTCACTTTCATACCCAACATCCAGGGGTATTCCATAATCACACAAATACATAATTTGCTTTCCCATATTCAGACTTATATTATGACTTATCATAAAATCTGCGCCAATCAGTACTTCGTCTACAATGTCGGCCACAATAAACTCATGAAAAGTGACAATATCGGCAATTCTTAACACCACACGTGTTTTCCCATAGACAGTAGCAGGCTCACCTGTAGCTGTTCGCAAGCTCACTCCGCTTAGTGTTTCGACAGCTCCTTTAACCAAGTCAGGCCTTATTATCGAGAATCCTGCACTAGTGTCGATAGTCAAAATGCGCTTTTTACCATCGATGTAGCCAAATGTCGTAATACTTTTGTTACTCTTTGGCACTACTAAATTTATTATCGAGTCCTCAGATGCGAAAGGTAGCACTCCCTCCATACTAAACGGCGACTCCTGTGATAACTGATGACTAGCCCGTTGGTTGTTTCTCGGCGGCGAAGCAGATCTTGAACCTTTTTCCGGTGCTTTGCAGTTACGCTGTATGTGCCCAATCTTACCACAGTTATTGCATTTCAATTTGTTTTTGCCCAGCTTCTCACTTAAAACCCGCAAAACTGCTTCTTTAAGGCTCTTTATTTCCTTAATGATATCTCTATCATCATCAGCAGTTACATTGAGTCTTTGCACCTTATACGACCTCTGCTTTGCAACTATTCTCGCGGTTTCCTGAGCCAGGGCAAATGAAACAGTTTCTGCAAATGTTGACTTTAATGCTGCACACACCGCATACTTTACATCAGCATCGCTTATACCGTTAATGAATGCTTCTGTTTTGAAGCTGTCCAGCAGTGGATGATTCTCACCAGGATAATTTAGCTGCACCAAACGCTCAATCTCGAGAGCAAAATCTTGTAAGGTTTCGTTTGCCTTTTGCACTCTGCCACGCAACTCCATTCGGTATATCTCTTTCTTGTGTTCCCCACCATATTTACGCTGCAGTGCAACCATTATGTCATCATAATTGTTTCTACAGCTAATTGGTACACTTTCAAGCACTTCAGCCGCAGTCCCCTTTAAAGCAAGAATTAGCTCGATTGCTTTTTCCTCACTGTTCCATGCATTTTTGTTGGCAACTGTATCGAACTGGAACTTAAAAACATTTAATGGCACACTACCGTCAAAACTTGGGGCTTTTATTCTAGTCGAGGTTTTTGGAATAACCCGCACTGCTCCTTCTTGGCATTGTAGACTATTTACTTTTGCTTCCAGATTGTGGAGTTTTTCATCAACTTTTATTTTTACATCAGACAGCTTTTTGTTGAATTCAATTTCCATGTCATTTACTCTTTCATTTATGACTGTGGAAGTCTCTTAAAGCTTCTCAAGTTTTTCATTAGTAGCCTGAAGTTTATCGTTAGTGATTCTGGAATTCTCTTGAATTTCAGCCAGGATGGTGCTTGACTTCTCCTCCATTTTTCTAGAAGTTTCATCCATTTTTCTAGAAGTTTCAGCTAGAATATCACTCGAGTTTTCTTTTATCATCAATACCATGCTTCTGGAATTATCGTCCATTTTTCTAGAATTTTCATCAATTTTTCTAGAAGTTTCAGCTAACATCGCTCTAGAATTTTCGTAAATTTTTCTAGAATTTTCTTCTGACATTTTTGCCATCATAGCAGCAAACATTGTGTTTAAGTCCATGCTGCTAGCAACTGCACGAGTACATACCTCAATTTTTTCTTTGTCCTCAAATTCGTTACTCACAATGTCCATATTGCGTCGCTCGAATTCATCTAATAGTCTCTTCTGCAGCTCTGCTTTATTACCTGCAGTTGGCAGATCCAACTTGCCCAATTCTTTCTTGAGCTGTTCTACTTTAAGCTCTTCAAATTTCATTGCTGTCTATTTTTTTTATTTTATTAATTTTTTGTGCAATCCCACTTCTGACACCAATTGTTACGTTACTGCCTTTCAATAACGTTTTGGTTTATTTCCTTTATAATAAACCGTTTCGAGTTCTTTATTGCAACTTTAATAAAGTAAATAAAACACAAACACTTTAAACACTGGTTACAATTTACACAATTTTATTTAGTACAAAGTCACTCTAACAAACCGTAATTTATAGCTTTTATTTAGAATGAATGTATTACGCTAGTCGCCGCTAGTATTTATACAGCAATTTGGTTGTCTAGAACATTCGAAATGTTTTTCGAAGGTTCGAGGCTTTACTATTCACTACACTCTAATTTGATTTATGGCAGCGCTAATGCTTACATAATTTTACCTCTTATACTGAAGCTTTTTTAACGGTCATTTCTAGGTCTTTCTGCACATTAGGATTGAAGTGTACTAAATTATAACAATTTTTAATAACAATGTAAACTAGTAAAATTACTAATAAATACAAGTTAACTAATAAATACAAGATAACTAATAAATTCAACTAATCCTTAACTAATAATTACAACTAATTCTTAACTAAAGTTACTTTCGTAACAATATTATATGTAATTCCATTGTTACTTTTATATAAAAGAATTCAATTTTTTTTTTCAATATTTATTTATTGAATCTTCATATAGTAAATATGAACTTACAATAATTAATCAAATCTTATCCTAATACTTTGTTTTGTGTCCTGCCAGTGCCAGACAAAAAATTCCGTCATCACGGTTTCTGTTCACATATGTAGGTGTTTATCGCTCATCTTATTGGGTAAGTTCTGCAGTGTCTCTTCTACTTAAGCGAGTGTGGCCGCCATGATTTAAAATATTTCGAGCTAGTGATTTGGGTGTTGTTCAAGCCTTTTTAATAATTTTACTGTATGTTTTGTAATCACAGTTTTTACTAATGGCACATTGAGATCCATATGAATGTTTGAGTTTTTAACATACCAGGGAGCGGCAGTGATTATTTGAAGAAGTTTATTTTGGCGCCTTTGAATTTTTTCGATATTAGAAGCCGAGGCAGTGACCCATAGTTGACTACCGTAGCACCAGATAGGCTTTAAGATAAAGTTGTAAAGTAGAAGCTTGCAATCGAGACTTAGGACAGAATTTCTTCCAATAAGCTAATGAATTTGAATGGCTTTTAGATTAATTTGAGTTAATTTTGCCTCTATATGGCATTTCCACGTTAACCGACGATCTAGATGAATACCGAGATATTTTACATGCGAATGTTGAGGTATTTTATGATTATTGATTTTAATAGGGGGGCATAATTCCCGGCGCAGGGTGAATGTTATTTGTACTCATTTTTGCTCATTGACCATTATCCTCCATTGTTTTAACCATATTTCTAGTTGAAATATATGATCATGTAAGTAACGAGATGCTTCATAAAGGTTTTCGTGCACGCTTAGAAAAGCTGCATCGTATGCAAATGTTGAAGTTTGGGTGAAGTTGCTTGTTGGCATGTCCGAAGTATAAATTAAGTAAAATTGAGGGCCCAGGATGCTGCCCTGTGGGACTCCAGCACCAACTGGCTGAGGTGAACTTAAGAAATTTCCTTCTTTAACAATAAATTGACGACCGCCTAAGCAGCTTTCTAACAGCTTGTGGGTGTTTGCTGGTAAATTTTGCTTCAATTTATATAATAAGCCTTCATGCCAGACTTCATCAAAAGCTTGCGAAACATCGATGAAGAGTGCTGAGCAATAATTTTTTTTCTAAAGCTTTTCTTATGACATTTATTTTTCGATGAGTTTGTTCAATTGTGCTGTGTTTTCTTCTAAATCCGAATTGATGGTTTGGAATACATCTATTTTCACTTAAAATCGGTGTTAGTTTTGAAACCAGTAATTTCTCAAACAGCTTTGATATATTTGATAATAAGCTAATAGGCCTATATAACTCAACCTGGTAACTAAAGATACATTCCAATTTTGAGGAAAGTATTCAAGGCGTAAAATAGCATTAAAGATAAAAAGAATAATTTTCTTTGCTACGCGAGGTAGCTCTTAAAGCTTAGGAAATTAAATAAAAAAAAAAAATATATTTGGGGTAAATACGTTTTTCAGGTGACTAACAAACAGATTTCCTTTTTCAATAGCGTTTCTTGCCCAACTACCATTCAAGTTTCTTAATGGTGGCTTAGATATTACTGGCCTTTTTAGATTTCTAGCTGCTCGTCATAGTGAGAAGTCTGATTGTGGAGTTGCATCAAGTTCCTTAAGATATTTTTCTAGAAAAGCTCTTTTCTGAATCTGTAGTTACTTTCTTAGCCTTTTTGAGCACTCTTTTAATAAATTCTTAAGTTGCGGGGATCTGTATAGTTGCCACTCTCTTCGAACTCTCCTTTTTTCTTTATTTTTTTTATTATTTTATTATTTTTTTTATTTTGTTGGGGGTAACGCTGGAATGGTGAACAGCTAGTTTAAGATAACTGTCAAAATTAGCAATAGAGACATCCACATTCTCCGGTGTTCTAAGCGGAATATATTCTGTGCAATGGGCACTGAGAAATTTTTTATATTTTAACAAATTTTTTTGGGTGGCTGACGTCGCTAAGTAACCTGACGGAGATACAATTCTATATGGGTTCGATATAGTAACAATTGTAGGTGTGTGATCGGAAGATAATTCTCAGGAAGCTTCAACATGAATAGTTTCTGTGGGGAGGTTTTTAGCCACGCCAAAGTCGATAACATCTCGAATTTTTTGCTGATCAGTAGGTTAATATGTTGGTTGCCCGCTCGCGACCAAATTTTAATCCATTTTATAAATTGTATTAAACAGAACACGACCCTTTGGTGTTATAAGGCCCTTAGAAGGTATGTTTAGCGTTATAATCGCCTGCGGCCAGGAAACAGGGTCCAAGTGGCTTATAATATTCACAATATCGGCTTTCTGATATTGATAATCTAGGTGGAGAGTATAAAGATGAAATTACTATGTTTCGATTTAGCTCTTCCACACAAATATTCGTTGCTTGCAGATAATCTTCACGATGATCACACATTAAGTAGTGTTTGATTCGGGTTTTTATCAAAATGGCAGAACCTCCACAAGCTCTAACTCGAGGGTCCTTAGTATCATATAGTATATAACCATTGATTTTAAACGTATTTCTTGAGGTCAAATGTTTCAGAAACCATCATGACATCAACTTGTTTATTTTTAAGAAAGTATTCTAATTCATTTTTATGTTGGCGGATGCCGTTTGCGTTTCAAAAACAATTTTTTAAACAGTTCATGGCTTGTTAAGTACAGCTTGCAATAACATCGATTGAATTCTTAGAATTTCCTGCATCATATTACCTATTGTGTTCGTAAAATTATTAACTGTTTGCACTAAAGTTTCCATGGTTTTTCTAGGCGACTTAAATTAGAAACTGGGATTACATCATTACTTGGAGCAGCACCTTGCATTGGCCCCTCGCGAATGGGTAGTCATCTTGCCGCGATGCGAGGGCTTAAGTACAAGGACGTTTAGAGTCATGCTGGCGGTAGTGACGTCAGTCAAGACCGGTAGGGCCTCCCATGCCAGAAGGGTCTAAACCGAGTACAAACCAAGAACTACCCCCCTGTCTATTAGCGTCTGTTTCTCCTAGTTGGAGCGGCTAATGACTATGCGTCCGCTGGCCTTTTACGGTCAAATGTTGGGCCTTCTGAAGGCCGTCGGTCCGCAATAAAATCCATCAGTGTCTGTTCTCATATTGAGCGGCTGATGGTCTGCGTCTGTCTCCAGAGGAGCGGCAGGTATCGTTTCGCCTGGCAGGTAGGCATAAAATGCAACCCCAATTCACCCCCCCCCCCCCCCGAAATGTCCGAAAATTCATGCCCTAAGTATCCGGCAAAGGGCTTCATAATCCCCGGAGACCCTACTACTACAGCGTCGGTATCAGGCTGTATTAAGTTGAATGCTACTGAGACCTCGTCTAGCAAGGTGGTTGCGCCAGGCTCTGCTAGACGGTAACCTACTAGTGCCCAAAAACTCGTCACGACTAAGCCTTCAGGCGGTCGTAAACCAAGCTTGGTACAGGGTTCTTCGAAACCAGGTACCTCTAAGGCTTCCCAGGTCCGGACGGGAGAAAAACCCGTCAAAACCCCTTCCTCGGGTGCTGGCTTGACGGTACAGACTCAGTCTGCCAGAAATCCAGTTTCCCATGTGCCGAAACCTGTGCAAAGAGAGCACACGAAGAAAGATTCGATGCCCTCTGATGCACCTCCCTCAGCCTCAACGGCACTTATCAATAAGCCCCAAAGGCACATAAATGCATCCAAACGGGCCTTTACAACCAGGCGCTCCGCCTACAAAATCATTAGCCGACTTGGTGGAAAACCGGTTGGTGAACTCACTGAGCAGGAGAAAACCTCTCTCCAGTGGGCAAAAACCCATATTGAGGGTTTAAAACGTGGATCTCCCTCTGCAGAGGAAGGCAATCCTGAACGGAAGCCAACCGAATCAGCGCCTAAACGGCAACGGTCAGGGGAGGACACACTGCCTGGGACTAAACGGTCCAAATATACGCCTCAACGGCCGCAAAACAGGTCGTACAAAGATGTGGCTAAAGACCACCTCATTTGGGCGATCATTGACCGCAACGCCAGTGACGGCACCACTTCATCCAAGAACTGTAAGCTGGTTGTCGTCGCACTTAGTAGGGCGTTCCTGAATGTCTTAAGGTGTAACCCTGGACCACCACCACAATGTGAAGATGCCGGCCGGTATCACGGTCACATTAAACTGATAGCGTGTGCAGATGAGCGTTCAGCGCTGCTGTACAAGGATGCCGTGGAGTCCCTGGGGGAAGTTTGGCAGGGCGCTAAGATTGAGGCAATACCTCTGGCCGATGTACCGCAAAGGCCCAGATCTATTGCCAAGATCCCCGCTGAGCCATCCGACCCCAAGGAGATCCTGGAAATTATACAGATCAGTAACCCCCAGCTACCCACACAGGACTGGAAAGTAGTGAGGGTTTCTGAATCTGTTGAAGAGTCCAGGAAGGCCACTATTATAATAAACAGTGACTCTCTGCCGTCACTTCGGAAGACACAGGGGAAGATATTCTATGGATTTGGAACTATCTTCCTCCGAGTCTACAAAGGTGATGACAAAGGGAAGCCTCAAGCTCCGGTGACTACCACCACATCAACAGCATCAACGGAGCATATGGAAGACGATTCCGCTATGTCATCGGCCAATGAAGACACTCAATCGGTCAGTGGGCTTGTGGGTGACTTCTTTGGCAAGATGGAAGTGGCGGAAGATGAGGACATCCTACTGGAATCGGACGACGACCCAGAGGATGCCAACGTCACAGTCGTCCATAGCGATGAGCTATGATGAAGGTTACACAAATCAACCTTCATCACTCTAAAGCGGCGTCAGCTGTCCTTCTCCTCCGATTGGCTTCAGGCACGGAGAAGCTTGTATGTATCCAAGAACCATTGTTGTATAAAGACAGGGTTTGCGGACTCAGTTTAGACGGCTATAGTACTCTGTACGCAGCCGATCAAGGTAAGACCAGGGCTTGTGTAATGGTCAAAAACATCCTTAAAGCTTTCATTCTTTCTGATTCTGCACTGTCGCAGTAGAAGGCAAAACCAGAACAGTTTGGTTTATGAGCTGCTACATGGCACATGACCAGGGTGCTAATCCCCCAAACTCCACAACCAGGAAGGTGATATCGCATGCCAACAGGCGCAACATCCCTCCAATAATATGTGCTGATGCTAATGCACATCATACCGTCTGGGGAAGCTCGGATGTCAATCCACGAGATGAGTCGCTTTTGGACTTCATAGTAGAAAATGAACTAACAGTAGTTAATAGGGGTAGTGAGCCCACCTTTATTGTGACTAACAGAAGGGAGGTTCTTGATATTACGCTTATTAGTGATAAGTTCTCGGACTTGATTAGCGATTGGAACGTGTCAAAGGACTGTTCCTTCTCTGATCACATGTATATTGATTTCAATTTTTCTTTTAGAGCTGATTCAGCTAAACCCTACACGAATAGAAGAAGGACCAATTGGTCTATCTATGCGAGTGTATTTGGGGACAAGCTGCCTATGTGCCCGGTTCTCATAGACAGTGTGTCCATGCTCGACTCCGCAGTGGAGTCACTGACTGGTGTCTTAATTGAGGCAACAAACGAATCCTGTAAAATAATCGACAGGAAGGGCAAAGCTAAGCCCATATGGTGGAATGCGGAGATTGCTGAAAAACGCAAAGAAAGCAGGAAACTCTTTAATGAGGCAAAACGTAATGGTGTTTGGAACAATTACAAGTCCTCAGTAAATGGATTCAAAAATCTTATCAGGAAGGCCAAGAGACAGTCATGGAGGAAATTCTGCAGCGATGTGGAAAACTCCTCGGAGACTAGTCCGCTACGTAAGATTTTATCCTCTAAACCAGCTATTCCATCGTATATACGGAAGATGGACGGATCCTGGACCACAAACAGTCGGGACACCCTTGAGGTCCTGATGAATACACACTTCCCAGGTTGCACTGATGACGTGCCTAGGGAAGGAACATTTAGTGGCACTCGGGATATCCCTAATATTCCGATAACTCGCCATCGTGTGGAATGGGCGGTCAAAAGCTTCCATCCCTTTAAATCTCCAGGCCCGGATGGCATTATCCCAGCGGACCTACAAAAGAACCTGGGAATATTGATGCCATGGCTGCTGGCAATATTTAGAGCCTGCCTGAGCCTCTCACATGTCCCATCAACTTGGACAACATATAAGATCGTCATCATCCCCAAGAGTGGGAAGACATCTCACACTATGGCTAAAGACTTTAGACCAATTAGTCTATCCTCCTTTCTACTGAAAACACTGGAGAGGATTTTGGATATTCATATTAGATCATCATTGGGACACAATTCCTTGTCACTGGTTCAGCACGCCTACACAAAGGGAAGGTCCACTGAAACTGCGCTTCACTCATTGGTGGGCCACATAGAGAGATCCCTGCACTACAAGGAATTTGCTTTAGTTGCATTCCTGGATATTGAGGGCTTTTTCAACAACGGTAGACCTGAATCGGTTATTAACGCAATGAGACATTTGAAAATCGACCCGGCGATTATTCAATTTGTCAGCAGCATCTTGCACTTCAGGCGTATCGAATCCAACTTAGGCGCCTCGAACATCTCCAAGGTTGCGACTAGGGGCACCCCGCAAGGTGGTGTACTCTCACCATTACTTTGGAATCTGAATATGAATACCCTACTCAGGGCCATGGAAAGGACGTGCTGCAGCACGGTTGCATATGCGGATGACGTTGCAGTTGTGGCTCTGTGTAAAGATCCCAGACTATTGTCTGAACTAATGGAGTCCGCATTGGACGTCCTAACAAAATGGTGCCAGTGATGTGGACTGGATGTAAATCCTGCCAAAACGGAACTGGTACTTTTCACAAGGAGATACAAAATTCCCAAATTTGATACCCCGAGGATAAAGGGGGTCTCACTGAAAATGTCTGACAGCGCCAAGTATCTTGGGCTAATATTGGACAGCAAACTGAACTGGAGGATGAACACCATTTCCAGGACTAATATGGCGGCAACTCATTGTATGGCTGCAAGAGGGCCATTGGTCTTAACTGGGGAATTAACCCGAGGAATGTATACTGGCTATACGAATGTGTCATTAAACTCATTCTATTCTACGGGGCAGCTGTTTGGTGGCTGGCGCTCAAGGTGAAGAGTCATCAAACTGGGTTTGAACGTACAATGCGAATGGTGGCGACAGCGGTAACAGGTGCCATTAGAACAACCCCCTCTAAGGCATTGTTTACGATTTTAAACTGGTTACTACCAGACATTTTGGCTAAAAGGCTGGCTGCGAACGCGGAGGTAAGACTAAGGGCCACCGGAGCATGGAGGGATTTCAATATCGGACATGCTAATATTCTGAACAAAATTAATTGGCACATGGATGTTGATTATGTCACACCAGAGCCGATCTTTGATCCTGGCTTCACGGTAAGCCTTTTGGATAACGTGGTCCACTATGATGACCTACAAATTCCCGCGAATGCGATTCAAATCTTCACGGACGGGTCTAAAACACTGTATGGTGTCGGTTCTGGCATATACTCCGAGCAGCTAAACTGGAGCATTCCTATGAGGCTGCCGGACCACTGCAGTGTCATCCAGGCCGAGATAATGGCCATCCACACAGCCGCGAGACGCATCCGATACGGTGAAATATCTGGAAGGGATATTCACATTATTACCGATAGCAAGGCGGCCATAAGATCCCTGGAGAATGTGTTCATCACATCGAGAATTGTCCGAGAATGCCGGATGTCTCTGGATGAGATAGCGAGACATTCACTGGTCACCCTTAATTGGGTCCCCGGACACGGGGACATACTGGGGAACTGCATGGCGGATTCGTTGGCGCATGCAGGCACCACCTTGAATCGAGACGGTTCAACATATAATGTAGGTGCTTCACTCCCAAGGAGCAAGCAACTTATAGCGCACAAGTTTCATATTATCGCCAGTCGGAGGTGGCACGATGAAACTACCTGTGGGGAAACCAGGAAAATCTAGCCCGTCATAGATGAAAAAGGACACGGCGGGCACTACAGCTGTCCAGACATCATCTAAGAAACCTGATTGCGGTTATAACTGGCCACTGGCCCATTGGGAGGCACGCCCAGAGGCTGGGGCTCCCTTACAATGACTTTTGTAGAAGATGCGGCGAGGAGGAAGAGGAAGAGTCAACGGAACATCTTCTCTGTAATTGCCCGGCTTGCGGAGATCTAAGACTCGAAATGTTTGGTCGAAGAGCCCTTGGGGACAAAACTTGTCTCTCTGATGTTGATGTAAACAGGATCCACTCCTTTACTGAATCGACCGGATGGCTGCGTGGGAACACTAGCAGCCAGACAACATAGGACCCGTGGGAGACGGTGTGACATGGTAACACAACGGGAACTAATTAATGGACCCACGTGAGCTGTGCTTGATCACGGCTGCCAATGGAACCTAACTTAACCTAACCTTGCATTGGCACATGGTTTAATTTTAGGACGTTAGCATAAGAGGTTCTGTTATTACTAGGCTGCGGAGCCTGAATGACATTAGTGTTTACTTGATTTGTTACCTGAATTTGAGGGGGATTATTTTTGGACTGCTTGACTATAGAGTCCTCTTTAATTGGCAGTATGATTACCGCCACAGTTGCTACATTTTTTAAACGTTGGGGTCGGTTTTAGACTTATCGCACTGGACTGTGCAATGTAATTATCCACATACGACGCAAACAGGGGGTAAATAGCAGTATGCCTTAGTGTGGCCAAATTCTTGGCAATTAAGACATTGAACAGGACCATTCCTTTTGTGCGGCTCCTCTATAGTTATTCTTCTGTAGAGAATATATTTTAAATTATAAATAGGATGCGTTTCATTTTTTTAAGCTTAATGTCGCCAGGTTCTAACTCCACCCGAAATAATGGTTGGGGATTTTTTCCCTATTTGTAATATTTGTAACGTTTTTTATTTTAAAACCCTTCTCTTCCAAAAAAGTTTTAATTTCATCTGGCTCTACGCATGAGTCTAGACCCTTGATCACTACCTGAAGACCTTTACTGCTCTTCAGTTGATATGTATAAAAGTTTTAATTAAGAGCTTCAAATCTTATAATTACTTTTCGAAAATTATCTTCGTGATTAAACTGTATTTTAGTCTCATTGATACGACCTCGCTTTATTGCAGCTACATAAAAGAAATTTTCACCAATCAACAAAATCGAACTCTTAATTCTCATTTGAGTTTTGCTCTCTTAGATATGTCGGGGGTGGCTTAGACGATTTGATGACGTTTGGTGCTTCCGATGATTCCTCATCCAGAATTAAAAAACGATTTTGAGAATTTGTTCTGTCAGTTGTACCATCTTTTAAAACTTTCGGTGCCGAAGCAACTGCTGTGCAGGTAGGGCAACGACCCCGTTTAAGCACTGTTATATATCTATCAATGCCATCTTTTACTGGAGGCTTTTGAGAAATTTTAACTTGAGTTACTAAGTTGTCCATAGTGGTTGTTTAGGGGTTAATCGTACCATCACTTATTAAAGTTGTTTTTGGCACTGAGGCAACTCTTGCAGTTAACAGATTTGTTATTGTATTACGATCGACCGTATTTGTAAACAAAGAGAGTGAGAGGGAACGCGTTTGAGTAATAGGCTTAGCCGTTAGGTATTTGCTATCATCGATTTTTTTTTGTTTCTATATTTGTTTCGTCAACACTCACTGTACAGAGAGTGGCAACTGTACAGATCCCCGCAACTTAGGAATTTATTAAAAGTGTGCACAAAAAGGCTAAGAAAGTTACTGCAGACTCAGAAAACGGCTTCCGTGGAAAAATATCTTAAGGACCTGGACGCAACTCCACAATCAGAAGACTCATTATGGCCTGCAGCTAGAAATCACAAAAGGCCAGTTATCTCGAATCCACCATTAAGAAACCTGAATGGAAGTTGGGCAAGAAACGATATTGAAAAAGGAAATCTGTTGGTAAGTCACTTGAAAAACGTATTTACACCATATATATCTTACGATAAAACAGTCGAGTTACCGCCTGTTAATGTTAGAGCAGCTATTCCCCTAAGATTTGAGATAAGAGAAATAGAAAAGGCTATTTATGACTTAAACACTAAGAAAGCACCTGGTATTGATAAGATCAGTAATAAAATGCTTTTGAAGGTACCTCGCGTAGCAAAAAAATTATACTTTTTATTTTTAATGCTATTTTACGCCTTGACTACTATCCTCAAAAATGGAAGGTTGCCTTTAGTTATGATACCAAAGCCTGGTAAAGATCATACAAAGGTTGAGTTATATAGGCCTATTAGCTTTTTATCAAATATGTCAAAGCTGTTTGAGAAATTACTAGTTTCAAAACTAACACCGATTTTAAGTGAAAATAGATGTATTCCAAACCATCAATTCGGATTTAGAACAAAACACAGCACAGTTGAACAAACTCATCGAATAGTAAATGTTATAAGAAAAGCATTTGATGAAAAAAATTTGCTCAGCACTCTTCGTCGATGTTTCGCAAGCTTTTAAAAATGTCTGGCATTAAGGCTTAGTACATAAATTGAAAGAAATTTTTTAAGTTGACCTCAGCCAATTGGCGCTGGAGTCCCACAAGGCTGCATCTTGGGCCCTCTATTATACTTAATTTATACTTCGGATATGCCAACAAACAACCACACCCAAACTTCAACATTTGCAGACGATACAGCTTTTAAGCTAATGAAGGATAATGGTCAATGAGCAAAAATGCGTACATATTACATTTAACTTGCGTCGGGACTCATGCCCCCCTATTAACCTGCGTCGGGACTCATGCCCCCCTATTAAAATCAATAATCAAACAATTACTCAACACTCGCATGTAAAATATCTCGGTATACATCTGGATGTGCGATTAACGTGGCAATGCCATATAGAGGCAAAATTAACTCAAATGAAACTAAAAGCCATTCAAATTCATTGGCTTATCTTAAAACATATCGGGTGCTACGCCATTCAACTATGGGGCACTGCCTCTGCCTCTTATATCGAAAAAATTCAAAGGCGCCAAAATAAACTTCTTCGAACAATCACAGCCGCTCCCTGGTATGTTAAAAACTCAAGCATTCATAAGGATCTCAATGTGCCATTAGTAAAAACTATGATTACAAAATATACAGTAAAATTATTAAAAAGGCTTGAACAACACCCAAATCCACTAGCTCGAAATATTTTAAATCATGGCGGCCACACTCGCTTAAGAAGAAGAGACACTGCAGCACTTACCCAATAAGATGAGATAAACACCTATATATGTGAACAGAACCCGTGATGAAGAAAATTTTTGTCTGACACTGGCGGGACATAAATAAAGTATTAGAATAAGATTTGATTAATTACACTATGCTAGTTGAAAAAACTGACAAGCCGGGCACATGGCGTTTTAACATAATTCGGGGAGGCTGAATCCAGTGGTGCCCGTGGTTTTTTCAGATTGGCTCTGGTTTTCGAGATATACCGTTATTTCGAAAATGGAGGAGGTTGCACAACATATATTCGCGTAACTCAAGAACGGTTTAGTTTATTGAAATTACTAAAAAAAACCGAAATTCCGCAATAAAATTTCATTTCAGAAAAGTAAAACTCTTTTTCTAATATGAGTAGTCGTTATTGAAACATAATTTTTTTATGAAAAAAAAATTAATTTTTTTATGAAAATTTCGAAATTTTTGTTTTTTAAAAATTCATACAAAATTCAAAAATGCAGCTAGGCTTTTGCAGACTTATAAAAAACGAAGCTACAAACAAAACAAGCCATAAATGATTAAAATCTGTTTGCAACTTTTGATTTTATTCACAAAAGTCGACAAATTTTAATTAATTTAAGAATTTCATAAAACGCAATATTTGTATGGGAGCCCCCTAAGGGAAATTCTTAAATTAATGAAAAATTTGTCGACTTTTGTGAATAAAATCAAAAGTTGCAAACAGATTTTAATCATTTATGGCTTATTTTGTTTGAAGCTTCGTTTTTTATAAGTCTGCAAAAAATTAGAAGCCTAGCTGCATTTTTTAATTTTTTATGAATTTTTAAAAAACAAAAATTTCGAAATTTTGATAAAAAAATTAATTTTTTTTTTCAAAAAAAAAAATTATGTTTCAATAACGACTACTCATATTAGAAAAAGAGTTTTACTTTTCTGAAATGAAATTTTATTGCGGAATTTTTAGTTTTTTTAGTAATTTCAATAAACTAAACCGTTTTTGAGTTACGCGAATATATGTTGAGCAACCTCCTCCATTTTCGAAATAACGGTATATCTCGAAAACCAGAGCCAATCTGAAAAAACCGCGGGCACCACTGGATTCAGCGTCCCCGAATTATGTTAAAACGCCATGTGCCCGGCTTGTCACGAAAAAAAAGTGTCAATTTCATGCACAGTGTTTTTGTTAGTTCATATTTAATATATGAAGATTCAATAAATAAATAATGATAAAAAAAATGTTTAATTGTTTTTGCATTATTCGCGTTCATATGAGTTTTTTTTTTACTTTACTGTTTGTTAATTGTGCTCTTCTTTTTATTTGTTGTTTAAAAACACCGAGAATAAAAAAAATAAAGAATAAATAAAAACAAGAAATGCTTTTACTAAAAATGTATGTGTGTGCATACATATATTTTTTTTAATTTTAATTTTTCATATATTTATTATTGACGTTTATGTTCACTAATTAAAAATTATTTTAAAGCGTCCATTTGCTAATATTATACATATTATTTTTTTTTTAAATAATGTTATGATATTATAAATACTTATTTATGTTAAAAAAAACCTGTGTCGAGATAAAAAAAAACACTTCTGCAGTCAACGAGCACGCAACGAACAAAATTCAATAAAAACAAAAAATTCGATCAAACCAAACATTCAATTAAAACAAAAGGGAAGAATACAAAAAAAAACCATATGAAATCTTAAAAAGCCCCGCATTTTTATTGTTTGAAAAACGGCTAAAGTTTTGAGTTCTTTATAAAGACTTCGATCGAATTCGATAGTCGTATATCAATATTGATATATCGAAATATAGGTATTTTAAATATCGGCAAAATTTATTGATTATTTTTTTAAAAATATCGGTATTTTTTGCCCATTCCTATGCGCAATACCATGCTTGTGAAGGAAATTTGTCCTAACTTCATTTAGTTTTTTATACGGGAATTACTTAGGGCACCAATGGTCAGCTGAATAATATGTCGTTAGCTGAGACTTCAAGCTTTAATTCGATATAAGTCTCGGGCTAGAGGTCGTTGGAGATCAATATATACAAGCCAATGAAGGTGGAAAAAATTAATATTTTTGGACAATTTATAGAAGTAAAAGAAATTTCTTTTAAATTTTCAAATTTATTTTTATTTGCATATACATATATAATTTATAACATCCAATTGTTAAAGTGTCATTACAAGAGTATTTTAAAAGCATGAAGATGAAGGTTTATTACAAACTGTGGAAAAAAAAGGTAGATCAGCAGACATGAACAAATTATTTAATGCGGCTCTTAAACCAGTGTGCGTTCGGTCCATAACTTACAGAGCTGTTAATTAATTATTTTCACAGCAACAAAGAATTGAATGAAATTTGGATCAATTCAGACGAATAAGGCAGAAATGAATTTCATTTCGTTTTCCAATTTAAATCTGTAAAATGAATTGCATTTCGTTTCCAATTCAAATGAATTTGTTAAAGTCAATATCAATTCATTTGAATTGAATTGATTTTGAATTCATTCAAATTAATTAGAACAATTAATTGCGATTCAATGAATAAAATAAAAAATTAGTATAGGGAGAATTACTAAAATTTACTATTTTTATTGCAGTTGGAAGTTTTTAATACAAAAAGTAAACAAATTTTCTAATTGTAGTAAAAGTACTAAGAATTTCGAGTAAACGAACACAGTTTTGACAGAAAAAATGTTGTTGAGATTCAAAGTTGATAAATCTTTAAAATTCGATTATAAAATTTAAAAAACATAAAAATATTTGGTAAGGAGAAAAATATAGTACTGGCAATGATAACGGATCCTAATCCTTTAATACGATTTCACGGTGGCGAAATAATAAGAACTGTTCGGAAAGACCCAGCCGCAAAATATAGAGTTTGTGATCCAAAAAGTGAAATAAATTTTGACTGCCATGCATACACAGAAATTATAAAGTCAGACAATTTACTAATAACTGAGCCACGATGTCTGCATTTCTACACTGATGACTAATTTTAGTATTGCACCAGCAAAATTATTAATAAAAAAAAAATTTTTTTAATCAAAATTTCTTTAGCGCTGAATGTCACTTAATTTCGCAGAATTCTTGCAGAAGCAAAAATTAAGTTACGTTCAAGCCATAAACAACAATATGCGATACGGACTTTTAAAGGTTTTTATAAAAAACGAAAAGTTCTGCATTTTGGGGGGGTGACAAAAACTCTTCTTTATAATTATAGATACTTTATTAATATAAAATTTCATTCTGACTGATGCAATTTTCTTGTTTTTGTATGTTGATCTACCTGGTTTAATATAATATTTATGTGCAAAAGAAAAAATGGGACCTAGACATACAAAGTATTAGAAGGGCTTTCTTGCCACGTGTAAAAAATTGCACATCAGGGGTAAAGGATCCGAGTTGTTATAAGTGGCGCACAGAATTCGATGTCGGATTAAAAAGTCACAAAACACAAAAATGAAGCCATTAATAATGACATGCGATACAATAAAAAATTTTTCTGAAATTCTTTTCGACTAATCTTGAATCCTAGAGGGTGGTGGCTCAACTTTTTTTTCGAACCACCTTAATGTACATAAGCTAAGAAAACTACGTAATTCATGTAGATTTTTCGGACAAGGCCAATCCATTACAGCTTTTATTTTATCATCATCAATTGAAATGCCGTTGGAGGTTACACAATATCCCAGGCAACGTTGCCACGACCAAAAAATTTTTTAACCAAAATGTAAAAATAAATTAACCAAAAGCGAAAAAGTAACCAAAATTATTTTGTATAAAAAGAACTATTTTATTCGCACTTCAGTTTAAAAATTCTGTGGCTAAAGAAAAAAAAGAGTGTTCGTTGTAAACCGCTGAACCGTTTTTTTTTTGAAGTTTTGACAGTATTTTACAGTTGGTTTGGAAAGAAGAATAGGCTATATAATTTTTAATGAAAGTGGCACTTCCTATACAAAGTTAACACTTACATATTTTCGTCAATTTTAAAAACTTTTTGAGCTAGAGCGTTCAACCTTTTTTATAAAGAGCTATTACAAGTAAAACTTTTAAAGTCTTGCTATGCGTTATGGTATCAATGTGCAAAATTGAGCTCAATCATGAGTTAGGTATTTTATATATGGATGCTTTTTGCCTGGTGGAAATATAATCATTTTAAACAGGATAAACAGGATGGGATCAAAAGGGCCTTTGACCTTATCGTTTATCTAGAAAAGTGTTCAGTTAGACCTATGAAGCATTAAGAATAGCCGATAATGGCCATGTAGACTTCAAGTATATACCTTATATGGTTAACAGACTATCAATGTTAAAGTTTAACAGCCGTATTCATAAAATTTATTTATGATTAATTAACAGGGCTGTGGAGTCGTCCGAAAAAAGTACTAACTCCGACTCCGACTCCAAGCGCTGAAATTTTTTAAGTGCGACTCCGACTCCTACTAATATCTTGATGCTTAATGTATATGAGACTCAGTGATGTTAACTTTTATTTTTTCATTACCGTACGGCCTTCTAAAAATGACCATTTTTAAGAAGAAGTTACCGTCCACAAACATTTATGTGCTGTTTCCAAATGACAGGCGATTGATTATGTAGTAAAATTTATATGAAAAGCACTCAGTCCATCGCCTGTCATTTGGAAACAGCACATAAGAGCAGTATTCAAGCATTTATTTTAATTTTAAATGTGTTTTAAGAAAAAATTTGAAAACATTTTTGTTTAAAATACATTTTTAAGCAAAATTATTGTATTTTTATGAATATGGCAGTAAAATAATTTTAAATAAAATACGTATATACATACATATACATATGTATATTCATTCAACTCAAAATATTTTTATATAATACACTTAGCGTGCATATGTATGTGATAAACATTAAAAAAAAATAATGTTTTGTTTAATTTATTTAATTATATACTTAAAAAAGTTGTGTACAATTTTTTTATTATGCATCTAATACCCCTGGTTTCTTGAGGAATTCTGAGTCGATTAAGGCATGTCTGTCTACGCTCACTTTCGAAAAACTTTAAACAAAAGTTCAATCTTGGTGTCAAATTGTTTCTAGTTATTCTAAGCAGTTTGGGAAATTCAGCAAAACCTGATCAGTAGGATCATAGTTATCAATCAAAATATAGAACCACCACCCTTAAAAATTAGCAATTTTGTTACAAAAACTGACGCAAAAGGTGCCATAATGTCCTTCTAAGACCGTAATAAATATTGCTATCATATTTAAATGTGCTTTCGTAAAAATTGGTCCATAATTTACCATAGGCCCCATATAAAGCTTACTCCCGAAAAACAGTTTAGTACGCATAAAAACGAAATAAATATCGCTATCATAATAAAATTTGGTACGTTACTGTTTTATAAGACACTGCAAAATTTCGTGAAGATCGGTCCATAATTTACCCTAGGCCCTATATAAAGCCTACCCTCGGAAAACAGTTTAGTTCGTTAAAAACGTAATAACTAATGCTATTGTAATGCAATTTGGCACTATCACGCTATAAAATTTCTAGAAGATCGGTCCATAATTTTCTATATAATGCGCCATATAATGCTCCTTCTAGAAAATTATTTAAATACACCTAAAACCGAAGCAGCTATAGATATTGTGAAATTTGGTCCATTTTTTGTTCGGCTAGAAATAATACCATGCAATTTTCTAATTATCGGTCCATATTTACCTTAGATCCCATATTAAGCAGCATTCTAAAAAAACTTTAAGCGTTAAAACAAATTTCACTACTGTACTGAAATTTGTTCCATTTAGATATTAATTAACGGAAATCACTATACAGGATTTCGTGATGATCAGTCCATAATTTATTTTTGTTTTAAAAACGTCTTATTTCTGAAAAAAAACTTTTTTTTACAAAAGTGCCAACATTTTTAAAAGAAAAACAAAAACGTATTGTAAATCTTTTTATATTACTGTTAAATAATTAAATGAAAAAAGTATAAAGAATTCATTTTATTTAAAAATATATAACAATTAAATCTAAAAATGTTTTTATTTTGAATACCCCTTTGCTCTTTCTATTAATTATGTTCCTAAAAATTAAAGCTCAAGCTATTCATAATTAACTTCCTCAATATCACTCAAAGAGGCTTAATTTGCCATTATAGCACATAATTGAGAAATACTCAATTGGTAACCTCTTATAACATAAAAAGGTGTAAGATCTTTAACGTGTTTAAGAAAGTCGTTATCAAAATCGAACTTTTTTAACAGACCATTAAAAAGTGCAACATAAAACTTTAAATAATTAACTCCAAGATCTATAACATTAACTTCAGACAACTTATATGAATCTAGTGCTAAAGATATTTCAGAATCAAAAAGTAATTTAAATTTTTGGGAATACAAAATTTTAATTTCAAAAGATTTTGTTATTCGTGCTTAATTCCCAGTTTTTATTATTGATAAAAACACTTGAAATTTATTGTTGATGGGATAAGCTATTCCTATGCGCATTTCACTGGTTGCTTAGGCCAGATCATCAGGAAACTTCATCCATAACGTTTTAGAAAAACTAAAGATATTAAACCAAATAAAACTGTTAAGCGTATAAGACTTATAGCAACAGTTCTACTTGCAATAATATCAAAGCTTAAACAAAACACATCAACAATAAACAGTGGGTTTATCTCATCTTACATTCCCCACTACAATTAGTTGAAATTCTCTCAACATTAATTGTAGTTGTAAGTAGGTTAAGAAAAACAAAATAAAAACAACAACAACAACTTTACAAAAGATGTTGACAATTAAGTGTTTTTTTTTAGGCCGTGCACTGCCTGTTTATTATCAAAAAGTAATTTAAATTTTTGGGAATACAAAATTTTAATTTCAAAAGATTTTGTTATTCGTGCTTAATTCCCAGTTTTTATTATTGATAAAAACACTTGAAATTTATTGTTGATGGGATAAGCTATTCCTATGCGCATTTCACTGGTTGCTTAGGCCAGATCATCAGGAAACTTCATCCATAACGTTTTAGAAAAACTAAAGATATTAAACCAAATAAAACTGTTAAGCGTATAAGACTTATAGCAACAGTTCTACTTGTAATAATATCAAAGCTTAAACAAAACACATCAACAATAAACAGTGGGTTTATCTCATCTTACATTCCCCACTACAATTAGTTGAAATTCTCTCAACATTAATTGTAGTTGTAAGTAGGTTAAGAAAAACAAAATAAAAACAACAACAACAACTTTACAAAAGATGTTGACAATTAAGTGTTTTTTTAGGCCGTGCACTGCCTGTTTATTATCAAAAAGTAATTTAAATTTTTGGGAATACAAATACAATTTCAACTAATTGTAGTGGGGAATGTAAGATGAGATAAACCCACTGTTTATTGTTGATGTGTTTTGTTTAAGCTTTGATATTATTACAAGTAGAACTGTTGCTATAAGTCTTATACGCTTAACAGTTTTATTTGGTTTAATATCTTTAGTTTTTCTAAAACGTTATGGATGAAGTTTCCTGATGATCTGGCCTAAGCAACCAGTGAAATGCGCATAGGAATAGCTTATCCCATCAACAATAAATTTCAAGTGTTTTTATCAATAATAAAAACTGGGAATTAAGCACGAATAACAAAATCTTTTGAAATTAATATTTCAGAATCTAAAAAAAAATTTGTGATCTTTACGAAGAAGTTAACACAATTAAAATAATAAAGAACAGACAAGACCATTTAATAACATGAAAACATGACTTAATATTTGTATCCAGTATACTGCAAATCTTATACGAATCTGTACGAAGCTTTAGTTCAAGTTGCTAGAAAAAAAAGCACAACACTTTCTGATTGTTGGACAATTGGTTTGAAATACTGACGT
Source organism: Pollenia griseotomentosa (assembly GCA_963931875.1). Taxonomy (NCBI): domain Eukaryota; kingdom Metazoa; phylum Arthropoda; class Insecta; order Diptera; family Polleniidae; genus Pollenia; species Pollenia griseotomentosa. The sequence goes on along the minus strand of OZ007561.1, from coordinate 126,295,992 downwards.
CCGTTTTATAACGATTATTTAATAATTTATAGCTCTCATATATTCTAACTGTCGGTGGTGTCAAAGATTTGGAACATTCGAATGTAGCACTCTAACTTTTTAATGCATTAGCTTTTAAATGGTTAAATATAGCATAAAAATGATTCTTAAAAATTTCAAATCGATATTTGAAATATTGCATCGTCAATTTCGAATTATTTTTATTTTGGAAAAATTTGCTTAAATTTTTTATGCCGAAAAACTTTGGAGTCGGAGTCGCGAGTTTTTGTGGGTACAACGACTCCGACTCCGGCACAAAAACCTCAACTCCGACTCCTCAACTCTGACTCCGACTCCACAGCCCTGTTAATTAGCCATATTTAAGGAAAAATTTCTAAAGTTGTATTCATAAACGAAAAATAGTCTATTAACCATTAATAAACCATTCATAGAGTAAGAAAATTTTTTGTTGGATTTACCCTTCTTTAAACCAAAAAATAAAATGACATTTTGATAAATGTTTTCACTTTATGGTATTAATTTTGTGAAATATGTTAACAAATAATGAAAAAACGTTTATTTATTAATATGGGCATGTTTAATACATTTTGCTAATTTTTTTTAAAGTTTTATTGTTAAATATTTTAAAAATATTTTATATGATTTCAATGAATGCGTTTAGAGGCAAATGTAGAAATTCTCTTTAATTTTTTTTTTAAATTATTCCAATTAGTTTTTATATGTTTTAAAGAACGAATTGTGGTTCAAAAATATTAAAAAAAGGAATATAAACAATCATGGTAATAGTGATGTTAACAAAAAGTAAACAAACTTTTTATTCGAATTCTTTCTTATCGTATATTTTAACAAAGGTTCAAACAAACATTTTTATAATACCTTTCGGCAAAATTTTGTTCAGAAACTAAAATAATATGTATTTAAATATTATAAGATCGCTACAAATAGTTAATAGTTAAAAAGCTGGTTATGTACGTTTATGAATACACATTTTATAAGAAGTTTATAAGACATAAAGCGTCTTAGGGTTATTACATACTTTAAACTTAAAATAAGAACTTTTTATAAATATGGCTGTAAGCTTCTAACAAAATAATTTTTAAGTAGATGATACAAGTATTGATTTAGATCCACAAATACCCCACATAATTTTAAAGGTAAAAAAAGCGGAGCGGGTAGTTCTTGTTCCAAAACAAAAAATTGGTTATTTTTGTGTTGAAAAAAGTAACCAAAACGGCAACGTTTCAACACTTCTTCCAGGTTTTTTAGCTGGTCATCAAATGTGTTCCACATAACAATAATGTCGTTAAGGTACACCAAACTGGTCTTTCAGTGAAGACCTTTAACACCTGCTCAATTAAACGCTCGAATGTAGCCGGAGCATTGCATTAATGTCATCACATTAAAATGCGATAAACCATCACTTGCTCTAAACGCAGTTTTCTCCTTATAATTTTTTGAAATTTCCACTTGCCAATAACCGCTATGCAAATCTAATGTAGAAAACCATTCCGTTCCGGCTAAAGTGTCCAATTCTATGCCAAGGACGTCATTCAGTTTTCTGTAGTCTACGCAGAATCAGGTACTTCGATATTTCTTTTTCACTAAAAACCACTGGTGAGCTCCTAGGACTTGATGATGGTTTAATTACTCAGTTTTTTCCTCGCTAACCAGCTATTACTTCATTTCGTTTTGCTAGAAGACTGCTTCTTGGCGCCTGATTTATTGGTTTAGCTTCACCGGTATTGATTTCGTGTTTTACGATTGACGTTCTCGCACATGTTCCTCTAGGGCTTCGTGGTCCTTGCTACTCTTCCTATTGGATAAATTTAATACAATATCGTCCACAATATCCACCACAATAAATACGTGATGGACGATTGCATTAGCCATACTTAATTGAACATTTACTTTTCCATAGACTGTGGCAAACTCCCCCGGAGGTACTCGCTGATTTACTTTGCTAAGTGGTTCGATAGATTTTTGTATTAAATCGGGTCTTATTATAGGGTGTGATGTCTCAGTGTCCACAGTTAGGTAATATAACCACAAGCGGTTAGATTCCTGTCACTCCGTTAAAAAACTGATATAGAGATTGTGGGACCCTCAGATGTGGATGCTAGCCCATCCCCCGCAGTGCTTTCTTTTTTTAGTTTAAGGTGACTCTTGTGATCGGTGGTGATAAGCACGCTGGTTGTTTCCTGGTGCCGAAGAAGATTTTGATCGTATTCCAGGTGCTTTGTAGTTACGCTGAATATGGCGAATCTTACCGTACTTATAGCATTTTGATTTGTTTTTACCTTGCGCCACGCCATGACTTGTGTTTTGCATCACACAGCTGCTGGTGGAATTTTATCACCATAACGTCTACTCTTTCATTTACAACAGTAGAAATATCTTGAAACTTTTCAAGTTTTTCATTAGTAGTCTGAAGCTTTTCGTTTGTCATTTTGGAATTTTCTTGAATTTCGACTAAGATGGTGCTTGAATTTTCTTTAACCCTTTTCTCCATATTCTCCTCTATTTTACTTGAATTATCTTATCTTTTCTGCAACTCAGCTTTATTTCCTGCAGTCGGCAGATTCAACTTGCCCAAATTTTTCCTAAGCTGTTCAACTTTTAGCTCATCAAATTTCATTGTTGTTTTTTTTTATCTTTTTATTTTATTTTATTTCTTGCAATATTACTTTTGACACCAATTGTAACGTTTTTCTTTAAATAAACGCGTGTCGGTTTATTCTCTTTATAATAAGCCTTTGACTTCTTTTAATTGCAAAGAAAAATACACACACTTATTCAACTTAACAAACTTTATTAAAATTAATTTTAATGCTCACAAAATTTATTCACTGTTGTAAGTAAAGAACTGAACCGTTTTATGTCTCCAATTAAACTAAACATTTATGAGTTAGCCTGTATTTATAGTTCACAACCAAAAGGAGAAGTAGATTCAAGAACCTTCTAGTCGATTCCAGAACATTCTGTTAGAAATCTTAATTCTACAACTAAGACGCTATTACCGATACAAACACATAAATATCATAAATTTGTGTGTGTAAAAAAAACGAAAATAATGACTTAGCAAATAGCTGTTACTTAACACCCAGTCTCCACCTAATGCTAAGTTCACACTTAGGTTTTTAAACGCGTTTAAGCAAAATGTTGATTTAGCTAATCAAAGCCGTTCACATTACATTTGAGATGATTAAGATGACAGATGATTAAGAAAAAAACACAACAAACAAATTTTTTTTTCTTTAAAGTATTAGAAATGGATAAAACCACTTTTATAAAGTTATTAGAAGATTATTTTAATCATTTTAATGATGAAATTGTGAGAATTTATGAATTATTTAAGGAAAAAAATAAAACATTAAGCAGAAATCGTGGCCGGTTGTACACGTTCATGTTGGCCGATTCTACATTTGAGGTATGTTCAGTGGATTCTACGTGATTTATGAAGTGATTAAGTTGTAATCATGTCAATTTGAAGTGATTAACAAATCACTTCAATGTATGGGTAATCATCTCGACTTTGAAGTGATTAGAGCTTAATCACGTTCGAACTGCTTAAACGCGTTTAAGAAGCCAGATGTGAACATACTATAACATGAAATGCAGTTAAACAAGAAGTTAAGGCTTGCTGTTAAAATGGTTATATGTTTATGGTGGCGTACACGTAGTGAAGTTCGAGTTAAAACTTTTCATTATTTTGAGTTCGTTGACGCGTAAAGTATGTAGCTACAGTGTGTTTGTGGAAAATAATTAAAGTTATTTTATACTTAAATGTTTGTTTGTATTATATTTTTCACTAAAAGCTAAGTTTATTATGTGTAGTTTACAACCATTTTAACAAATTAATTAAAGATGTCGAAAAACAACTACAAAATAGCTTACTGTCAAACTTAAACGTCAATTTATGTTATAAAAGAACTTTCAAAAGAAATGTTATAACCAGGGCTGTGGAGTCGGAGTCGGAGTCGGAGTTGAGGAGTCGGAGTGGAGGTTTTTGTGCCGGAGTCGGAGTCGAAGTACCCACAAAAACTAGCGACTCCGACTCCGACTTTTTTGCATTAAAATTTTTCTAATATTTTTTAAAATAAAAAATGTTAATGACCAATTTCTCCAATTCTTTTTAAATATCAATTCATATTTTAATATAATTTTTCTAATAATTTTATTTTTATTTGACATAAAAAAACAAATTTTAAACATAAATTGATATTTAAATACATTAGTGGAATTGGCCATAAGAGGGTCTTCTTTTTGAAATTGTGAAGTCAGAAAATAAATACTGGTCCTTATTTTCTGACTTCACAATTTCATATCAAAAATTTATAAGAATAGTTATATAGATTGTATCGAAGCATGTCCTTTTCTATGTTTTAATGTGACCTCAAATTTCTGTAACAAACACCAGCGGGTTCACTATTTGAATTTCGCCAAGATATCGTTAATGAAATAGAGCCGAATTAAGGAATTTAAAAATTAAATTTGTAAAGATGTTGTTTTTTATTTATCGTACATTAACAAATATTTTTATAGCCATGTTCATGAATATGACTTGAAATCAGCTGTAGCTCCTGTGGTGAAATCATTAAGTGAACTACATTTTAAGTTCCAACCTTCAAGGTGAATTATAATAGAATAAAAGGAAAAGGAACTCGGAAAAATACATGACATTGTTCGAAATATAATTCCCATCAATGTGGGGGTTAACCCGAAAAATGATTTGAGAATACTTTTATCTACTCACTTTAGGGAAAATTGGAGAGATAATAAAGACTTGCAATTTCAAATTTCGGTCTTGGACAATAATAATATTGAATTAGGAACGGAAAAATGCAATGGCGAGTACACCGAAGAAAAAGATTTAAATTTAGTTGTCTAAAAATTCACATTTTTTTTAACTCTGCAGGTGGGAGATAAACTACATCAAGCCACATTTTGAAAGCTTTACAGCAGACCGCGAAAACATGTTGATAATCGCAAATGATGTTTATGTTATAAAAATGTGCATTTGTACGAATATTTTATATGATCCGAACATTTTTTTTTATGTCGTTGATATACTTAAAAAATTACGTCATAAAAGGTTCGTTACCTTCTATGGTACTGTTCCATGCCTTGAGACAAACAGCACCAAGTCCAACAACAAAAGGGGTGCTATTTCCCAAAAATAATAAAAGGCTAACAACATTTTTTTACATTACGTTTCTCTTCAAAATGTGTTATATAAATTGTAGAACTAACAACTGAAGGCGCATCTGCATGTTTTAATAAACTATGTTAAATTTTCCTGAGAATGCTTTGACTTAATAAATAAAACAAGACCAAAATGGCAGTATCTGAATTTATGTATGTATATTAAAAACAATAGACCTCACTTCACAATTTACAAAAAATTAATATTGTGGTAAACAACAGAAAGTACACTTGATGCCTTAACGTCTAAGCCAATTGGACTTGGTGCTGTTTTCAACTTTTCTATCTCGAAAGCTACATTAGATAGGACTAATGGAAATTCACACATCTATAAATTCCAACAGTATAAAAAACGTTATTTGAAAAAGATGTGAATTGGTGTAGTTTATCTCTCCCCTACAGAACTATTTTTACATTTTGTAGCACTGTTTGCATAATTTTAATAAATTAATATAACCTTTAAAATATACTAAAGTTCAATGATCCCATACGGATTAGAGCAAAACTCGTTTCTTTCAAAAGTTCGTAACAAAACTCGTTCGCTCCAAAATTAAATCCATTATTTTTCTATATTTCAGTTGGTTTAAAGTTCTCAACTGTTGAGTTATAAGTCAAGAATGTCATAACACTTTAGAATTAAAAAAGGTTCAACTCATTTAGTCTATTTAATCGGGCGCTATATGTTTTTTGCATTTTTTCCAAAATCCAAATAAAATGTTTTGCAGCTTTCCTACTCATATGTTAGTAACTAGTATGTTAAAGCTCAATACGCGGCACGTTAGAATTAAAATATCGATTTGAAATTTTTACAGAATCATTTTGTTGCTATATTTAACCATTTAACAGGTACTAAATTAAAAAAGAGTATAAAGTCAAATAAAAACAAGTCTCTTAAATAATGCTAGGTTAGAGTAGGAGTCGGAGTCGGAGTTGGAGTCGGAGTCGGAGTCGGAGTCGTACTTTAAAAATTTCACCAAAAGGAGTCGGAGTCGGAGTTATAACTTTTTCTTAACGACTCCACAGCCCTGGTTATAACAATCAAGTTAAAACTTTAACTAGAGCAGTCTTCACTTAACACTAACTTGCAGTTAGTGTTAAAGTTAGTCATTTTATGTTAGGTGGAGACCCCGGGTAACAAATTTGGTCACAACTGTGATTCGTGATTTTCAGAAACAGTGATAACGTGTTTATTATTAGTAACAAGTTCAAAGAAAATGAACCAAACCAGTGTTGCCAGTGGATTTTTCGAAGAAATACCTACACATGCTAAAAAGATCCGATTATTCCGTACACGTTGAAAAAATTTCACCTACAAAAATCCTTACGCATTATTGTCATTAAAACAAAAGAAATCACATTAGGTATAAAAAATAAATTTTGTTTAAATATGTATATTAAAGCTTTGACTAAAAATAAGAACAAACCTTAAAAAAAAATAATACAATCGCATTTGTTCAACAATACTCTATTAACTCAAAATTTTCAGTAGAAGCAAAACAATTTTGAATTTAATATGAAAGACATATCAAAAAGTATTTTTAAACCAACTATATCTTTACCAAAAGGTACACAAAATAACTCGATATTTTTACAACGGGTAGAAAGGAATAATACCTGTCGATTGTTTCCAAAAAGTGAATACAAAATATTTTGAGTTAGTACAGTATTATTGAATAGGTACGATATGTATGTACTTTTAAAAACTCAATTAAATGATATCTTAGAAAAAACATAAACATAGATACATACATACATATTAATGTCGCCAATTTTTTAAACCACATATAACTCTGGATATATATTTTAAAGCGATTTTACTAAAAAGAAAAAAATTTCTACCGCTTTGGACAAGAAAATATCACTTGCAAAACGGGCTTCTGAACTTATTTTATAAATATTGACGATATGACGAAAAATTCCTACATTTTAGTGATTATTAAAAATCTGTCCGATTTTCCCTACGCCTCTATTTTAGTATCAAAAATACCTACATGTAGGGATTTTCCCCTACTTCTGGCAACACTAGCTACAATTTAATAGAATCTTAATTTGATTTCAAGAGTAAAACTCCGGCGTATGACGAATTAAAAAAGAACGGTTGTTATGGCAAAATTGCAGCGAGAAGGTATATTTTTCCTGTTCGTGACGGTTTTGAATACTCTTTCACAGGATAATTAGTATTTATTTATTTATCTTGAATTAACGAGAAATCCTTTGATGCTCTAAAGAGAGAATCTATCTGGATGGCGCTTCAACAAGAGGTATCCCAGAAAAACTAATTTATATTCTCAAAAATAGTTGCGAAGGGTCTATGTGCAGGGTTTTGCATGATGGAGCGTTAAGTGATAGCTTTACAACGAAGAGTGGCGTAAGGAAAGTGTGTGCTCTGTCACCGCTGCTATTTATAACATGATGTATTTGTTGAAGTTGAAACAGTGCCAGTAGGTCTCAATTGGGGAATGTACAATAAATTAGCACATCCAAAGTATGCCGACAATGCACACTGTTACGAGTTTGGCCAAAAATAGTTAAAACATATGTAAAAAAAATCAACACTTTTTATAATATTTAAAAAAAATTAAATTGTATACAACATAAAAGATTTAAAGAACATAACTGACATTTTGTGTGTCTTTTTAGTAGTCAAATTCAAATATTGTTGTAACGGTCCCAAAAAAAATTTAAAGTAATGCAACCCTGGTATCTGCCTATAATTATACCACTAATATTACTTACAATTGTTGATCATATTGTTACGTTACTGCCTTTCAATAACGGTTTGGTTTATTTCCTTTATAATAAACCGTTTCGAGTTCGTTGATTGCAATTCAAACAAAACTAAATAAACAGAACACTTTAATGTATAACACTTATGTATTAAGAACTTAGTCACTTTAACAACCGTAATTTACAGCTTATATTTACAACTCACTATTGTGTAACGCAGTTTAATTTCCCAGCTGAGGTATGACTCAGTCTGTCCAGGGTCAATTCGAAGGTCTGCTTCCTTTGAAATGAAACACGGGATGTTTTCGTGTATGTTCGTTTACAATAATTTCAACAAAGCTTTATTTACGAAACCTTAATCTACGCTAAATACTTAGAACTACGATGATCCTCTGGGGATTATGTGCAGCTACCGGCGGGAATGAATACGGGAACGGCCGGTCGGGTGACGTTTACGGAGCTGGACGGCGGATGCGGCTGATGTGCGGGGTTCAGGTTGTAGCCCAGGACCTTATCTGGTAAAAACTTCGGTAAGAAAAGGGGGTTTAATTAGTATGTGGGGGTCAAGCTACGGGTGCTGCTAAATCGGTTACATACGGTTCGGGTTAATCAGGATCGGTTAAATACGGTTTGTAATAAATACTTTGCTAAATACTTCTAACACCACGAGAATTCGGAGGCCGTGGCGTTCGGCTAACTACTTCGTTAATACTTCGGACACCAAGAGAATTTGGAAGCCTTGGCGTTCGGCTAACTACTTCGGACACCACGAGAATTCGGAGGCCGTGGCGTTCGGCTAACTACTTCGTAAATACTTCGGACCCCAAGAGAATTCGGAAGCCTTGGCGTTCGGCTAACTACTTCGTACACCACGAGAATTCGGAGGCCGTGGCGTTCGGCTAACTACTTCGTAAATACTTCGGACCCCAAGAGAATTCGGAAGCCTTGGCGTTCGGCTAACTACTTCGTACACCACGAGAATTCGGAGGCCGTGGCGTTCGGCTAACTACTTCGTAAATACTTCGGACCCCAAGAGAATTCGGAAGCCTTGGCGTTCGGCTAACTACTTCGTACACCACGAGAATTCGGAGGCCGTGGCGTTCGGCTAACTACTTCGTAAATACTTCGGACCCCAAGAGAATTCGGAAGCCTTGGCGTTCGGCTAACTACTTCGTACACCACGAGAATTCGGAGGCCGTGGCGTTCGACTAACTACTTCGGACCCCAAGAGAATTCGGAATCCTTGGCGTTCGGCTAACTACTTCGTACACCACGAGAATTCGGAGGCCGTGGCCTTCGACTAACTACTTCGTAAATACTTCGGACCCCAAGAGAATTCGGAAGTCTTGGCGTTCGGCTAACTACTTCGTACACCACGAGAATTCGGAGGCCGTGGCGTTCGATTAACTACGGTTTATAATTAAATACTTCGGACGCTAGAAGAATTCGGAAGCTCTAGTGTTCGGCTAGATACGTAAAACTACTTGTTAATACTAACTACCAAGAGTAAATACTGGGGTTAATGGCAATATCTACTCTCTTTGTTCTGAGCAAAACCTTGTCTATTCATTCAAAAATAAAATAAACTGAATGAGACTTATATCATGGAAAAGTAATTTAGGTAAACAGTAAGGGTATTCATAATAGTAAGTAAAATAGTAAGGGTATTCAAGATGTTGGGTTAATTATACTTTATAATGTTAGTGTTAAATGTATATATAGAGTTAGTTTGTAACGTCACGTTACAGTCTCCCCCTACTTTAAATAATAAATAAAAAAGGATATTGTGCACTAGGCGAGTTTTGAACGGAGGTCTGCACTACCCGAAGGTAACATTTACCAGAGCGGTATACGCTCTGGCTCGGCCTTAAGTGCGGGTTGTTTGTTTTTTTTTTTTTTTTTTTGAAGTTTATTAATATAACACTAGGTAAAAAAAATGCATTTAACAATAATAAGGATTATATATATAAAAAAAATGTAATTCAAATATAATTAATGTAACTCAAATAATTCAATCATAGGTAACTGCGTGGGGTTGTATAATATCGCCACCAGTTTTTCGTCCCATCTCTAGTCCGTTAGCTCGACAAATTTTTCCTGGCCATTACATCGTAGCCTAGCTAGTCCGTCAATCATCCTCACCTCCACCTTCGGCCTTCCCTTTGGGTACACGATTCATCGATTTTTCTTTCTCAACGGATTGCGTCTGATCGTTATTTCCCGAAAGGGGTCGTCGGTATCTTCCGGGCTGCTGAGGTCACTGGGCGTTAGGTCAAGGATATCGTTGGCAAAATCTTTAGCGGCCTGAAGTGCAGCCGCCTGGGTGTCTGCTGCTGGCCTGGTGTCAACAAGTCCGGTGGGTGGTTTGGTCATAAGGACCTCCGGGTCCCTGGATAAAGGAGCTAAGGGCGGTGGTGTTGACCGAATCGCATACAGGGGTTCGGTGCTTCTGCGGTCCCACATTTCCTTGGCCAGTGCATCCAATGCCGGGTCCCCGGATTGGGCTGCTCTCCACGTTATAAATTTTCGGCCGGGCCTCGAAGGGCGGTAGAAATGGTGGCACGTGTCGTGGCATCGTGGTTTGACGTAGGTAGCTGGTGATTTTGTTGCTTTCCTTTCCATTTTGTCACTAATAAAGAATGTGGGATCGTACCCCCTTTTATACTTTTATTTTGGTTGGTATAACCTATTACGAATATTTTTCTTATTCGTACTGGGTAATTCTCCTTTTAGATGGTTTCGTTGTGGTAGATCGGGGTGGAGTTAAACTGTGCGGTTGTTGGGAGGCTTGTGGTGTGTGGTAGAAATAGCTGAAGGTTATGGTTGCGGCTTTAGGTGGGTGACTACTGTGTGGTTATGAGCGAGGGTTATGTTATATTTCTGAGGTGTTTCGTTTGTGGTAGTACCTTAGATCTTGAACGTGTACCTGATGGATTTTCCCCGAGTCGCCCCGAATGGTATAAATGTTTGGGGAGATTTTGCCGGTGACTTCGTGAGGTCCCGAATACTTGGGCCCGAGTTTAGCCGCAAAATAATTGATGCCCGACGAGAGATGATGTTCGCGTTTTAGTACCTGGTCGCCGATCTTGGGCTGCCATTCTCGTCTCCGGAGGTTATAGTGTCCCCACTGCTTCTCGGTAGCTCGTGTCATGATTTTAACGATTTCGCGCCATTCGGGGGTCCGGGTATTTTGTGGGTGCTGATGTCTGATGTTTTACCCTCTTCGAAGACCTGGTTAGGGGGTCGAAGATTTCGTCCAAACAGTATCTCGGCCGGGCTGGCAGTTGTTCCCTCGTGTACGGCCGAATTTAGGGCGAAAGCGACTTCGGCTACGAACTTGTCCCAGTGGCGGTGGTTCCCCTCCGTGTTTTCGGCTATGAGTGTCTTAATAACTCGGTTAGCCCTTTCGGTAGGATTTTCCTGCGGAGTATATGGAGCGGTTAAGCGATGTTGGATTCCACATTCCCGAAGGAACGTTTCTACTGTTTTACTAACGAATTGTGACCCATTATCCGAGGTGAGGGTCTCGGGACAGCCGAATCGAAATATGATGCGTTCTCTTAGGGCTTTAATAACTGCGGAGGCGGTAGCCGTGCGTACGGGAATTAATTCCACCCACTTGCTGAATTTGTCCAAAAAAACCAGAAGAAAACTGTGTCCTGAGGAGGACCGCGGTAACGGGCCGATGAAGTCGGTGCAGACGATTTCCCAGGGCCGATTAACTGGCATGCTGTGCATAAACCCGGCCTTACGCCTCTGTTCGACCTTGAACCGGCCGCAGGTGTCGCATGATCTTACATACCGGCGGACATCCCGTGCCATGCCAGGCCAATAGTAGTTTTCTTGTGTTCGGCGTAGAGTTTTATAGACTCCTAGGTGGCCCGCAGTTTTCGAGTCATGGGTTTCGTGTAGCACTCGGGTGGTGTCGTGAGGCGGTACACACAGCTTCCACTCGGGGAGGTTAGATATCGTGGACTTCTTTGAAACGTGGCGAAACAATCTGCCGTCTATAAACTGGTAGTCGGGTAGTTTTGAGGCATTGTCGTGTAACTTGCGAAGGACCTTGGCATGCCAATTCGGTTTGTTGGAGCTAATTATCGCCAACGGTTCAGCTTTCACATTTGGCAGTGGGCTTCGTGACAGCGCGTCGGCCACGACGTTGAGCCTACCACGCCTGTACTCGATACCGAAGTCATATTGCTGGACTTCCAATGCCCATCGGGCCAGCCGACCGGACGGATTCTGGATCGAGTTTAGCCATTTGAGGGATTGGTGATCTGTGATGACTGTGAACCTGTACCCTTCCAGGTAAGATCTCATCTTTCGAATGCCCCAGAGGACCGCCAAGCACTCCTGCTCGGTAGCCGAATACTTTCGTTCTAGGTCGGTTAGGGTTCGGCTCGCGTAGGCGATCACTGTCTCTTGATCGTCTTGGCGTTGGAATAGTACAGCTCCCAATCCTTCCTTGCTGGCGTCGGTTTGTAGGAAGAAAGGCGGTTCGAAGTCGGGGCAGCTTAAGATCGGAGCGTGGGTCAATTTTTCTTTCAAAGCGACAAATGCCTGTTCTTGTCCAGCTCCCCACTCCCATGGGGTCTTCTTCTTTAGAAGGCGAGTCATAGGTTCGGTCAGTTTAGAAAAGTTCGGTATGAAACGTCGATACCAAGACGCTATGCCTAGTACTCGCCGCAGGTCACGAATAGTTTTGGGTGCCTCCAGCTTTTGAATTGCATCAATTTTATCGGGATCGGTATGTATCCCTCTCGTACAAACGACGTGGCCTAGGTATTTTAAGCTGGTTCGGACGAATTCGCATTTCTCGAAGTTTACCTGCAGGTTCGCGGCCAGTAGGCGGTTAAAGACTACCTTCAACAAGCCCAAATGTTCATCAAACGTGCGGCCCAAAACGATGATATCATCCAGATATACGAAGGCCTTTGGGTGCAACTCGGGTCCGATGACACGATCGAGAATTCGCTGAAATGTAGCCGGAGCCGAGTGTAATCCGAAAGGCATTACCTTCCACTGGAACAGACCGCGGCCCGGTACAGTGAAGGCGGTATATTGGCGGGAGCCCTCGGCGACCGGTATTTGCCAGTAGCCATTTTTAAGGTCGATTGTTGATATGTATGCTGCTTCCTTTAGCTGGTCTAAGATTGCGTGTATCTGTGGTAGGGGATAGGCGTCGGGTTCGGCTGCGGCGTTTATCTGACGGAAGTCGATGCACATGCGCCAAGCACCTTGTTTCTTCCGCACCAGAACGATGGGTGAACTGTAAGGTTCTATCCGATCGTAGGCTAGTAACTCGTCGACCTCGCTATTTATGACATTTTGCACAGCCGGGTTGCGAGGGTAATACCGCTGTTTAATCGGCCGATCATGTTTCATATAGATAACATGCTCACCTACGGTGCAAGGTCCGTTGATGGCTTCGAACGCCGCCTTGGCCGTGACCAGAAACGTGTGTAATTGTAAAGATTGTTCGGCCGGTAGTTCATCACGGGTGACGATCGAGTGTAGTGCATGCAAACGGTTCTCTCCCGACGGTGAGGTGGTTCGTAGTTCTACTCCATCGATCAGTAGCCGAGCCTGACGGCGGCGCAAGAAATCCATGCCGAGAATGATTGGCTCAGCCAAGCTATCGAGGGCGGAGGCCAGTAGACGCGTGGTACCTCCGCTGGTTTCTACGACCAGGGGGTAAACGTTGAGACTGGTTCTGCAGGATCCGTCGGCCAACTGGATGCTGCGTTGGTGGTTGCGGGGTCGGATATTATGGGCTTCAAGTAGTTGGCGTACCCTAAATCCGATATACGTAAGGGTCGAGCCCGTGTCGACGAGAGCTTGTATGGTGGAGCCGCAAATGCTGACGGTTAGATAGTATCGTCTGTCGGTGGCTGGTTCGCTGTGGCAGGCGCAGACTCGGGTCAGAGTGCCCTCCTGGCCACACCATGAGCAGAATCGAAATCCGGGGTTCGGGCAATTCCTCCTTACATGGCCAGGCTGCTTGCAGCGCCAGCAGTGAGTGCTGCGGTGGTAGGGCGAGACGTCGATGCAGTGGGTTGGCTGTGGTCTCCCTTGCCTGGCTTCTTCTTTTCTAAGCAGCTCGTACTCGTCCGTTAATTCCATTAATTCATCCAGCGAGCGGAAGTCTGTGTGGCGAACGTACAATTTGTATTCGCAGCGTAAGCCGTCATAGATGCGATCCGTGTGGTCGAGTTTTCGTAGTTCGGGATGCTTTCGTATAAGTGCTTGGAGGCACATGACGTAATCCTTGGCTCTCTCTCGGTTGCCCTGCTTACGGTGGTAGATCGTTTCCTCTAAGTGAGCGAGATGACGTCTCGGTAGGAAGAATCGAATGGCCTCTGCCTTGAAGTCGTCCCAGCTGCGAATCTGCTCTCTTTTGATACGATACCACTGTAAAGCCTTACTTTTAAGTATTTCCAGTAGTGAGAATAGCAACCGACGACGCTCGAAGCCGTAGCATTCAGCTAATTCCTCTAGACGCTCGATGAATTCCATCAGCTGTTCGCCCCCGTCGTATGTCAGATCCACCGCCGGATGGTGGCCATGACTTCTGAATCACTGGGGACGTTCGGGGGGCATTTTCGGTCTTCGGCACGAGGTACCTCCATGCTAACTGGAGCGTATAGTGGTCTTCTTTCTTCCTCCAGGACTTCCTCTTCTAGCGCACGCAGCAGATTTTCCGACGAAGTCCGCTGCCGCTTTAATTTTACTAGTTCGCTTAGCTGACGACGAAGCTGGTCCACCGTAACTCTGTCGGTGATAGAGATGCCGTGCTGCCGACAAATTTCTAGAAGTTTGTCTTTTCTGAGTAGGTAGATCCAACCCAGGGAATCCGTTTGTAAGGTGTTCGGCGTAGACATGATTTCTGTGCTTTGTTCTTGTTCTTGACCCGATCCAGTGCCGTTGGTGGTTTGGGTTGGAGTTTTACCACATGTTGCGGTTTTGGAATCGGGTCCCTGCTCGGGCGCCATTGTAACGCAGTTTAATTTCCCAGCTGAGGTATGACTCAGTCTGTCCAGGGTCAATTCGAAGGTCTGCTTCCTTTGAAATGAAACACGGGATGTTTTCGTGTATGTTCGTTTACAATAATTTCAACAAAGCTTTATTTACGAAACCTTAATCTACGCTAAATACTTAGAACTACGATGATCCTCTGGGGATTATGTGCAGCTACCGGCGGGAATGAATACGGGAACGACCGTTCGGGTGACGTTTACGGAGCTGGACGGCGGATGCGGCTGATGTGCGGGGTTCAGGTTGTAGCCCAGGACCTTATCTGGTAAAAACTTCGGTAAGAAAAGGGGGTTTAATTAGTATGTGTGGGTCAAGCTACGGGTGCTGCTAAATCGGTTACATACGGTTCGGGTTAATCAGGATCGGTTAAATACGGCTTGTAATAAATACTTTGCTAAATACTTCTAACACCACGAGAATTCGGAGGCCGTGGCGTTCGGCTAACTACTTCGGACACGAAGAGAATTTGGAAGCCTTGGCGTTCGGCTAACTACTTCGGACACCACGAGAATTCGGAGGCCGTGGCGTTCGGCTAACTACTTCGTAAATACTTCGGACCCCAAGAGAATTCGGAAGCCTTGGCGTTCGGCTAACTACTTCGTACACCACGAGAATTCGGAGGCCGTGGCGTTCGGCTAACTACTTCGTAAATACTTCGGACCCCAAGAGAATTCGGAAGCCTTGGCGTTCGGCTAACTACTTCGTACACCACGAGAATTCGGAGGCCGTGGCGTTCGGCTAACTACTTCGTAAATACTTCGGACCCCAAGAGAATTCGGAAGCCTTGGCGTTCGGCTAACTACTTCGTACACCACGAGAATTCGGAGGCCGTGGCGTTCGGCTAACTACTTCGTAAATACTTCGGACCCCAAGAGAATTCGGAAACCTTGGCGTTCGGCTAACTACTTCGTACACCACGAGAATTCGGAGGCCGTGGCGTTCGACTAACTACTTCGTAAATACTTCGGACCCCAAGAGAATTCGGAAGCCTTGGCGTTCGGCTAACTACTTCGTACACCACGAGAATTCGGAGGCCGTGGCGTTCGGCTAACTACTTCGTAAATACTTCGGACCCCAAGAGAATTCGGAAGCCTTGGCGTTCGGCTAACTACTTCGTACACCACGAGAATTCGGAGGCCGTGGCGTTCGGCTAACTACTTCGTTAATACTTCGGACCCCTAGAGAATTCGGAAGCCTTGGCGTTCGGCTAACTACTTCGTACACCACGAGAATTCGGAGGCCGTGGCGTTCGACTAACTACTACGTAAATACTTCGGACCCCAAGAGAATTCGGAAGCCTTGGCGTTCGGCTAACTACTTCGTACACCACGAGAATTCGGAGGCCGTGGCGTTCGACTAACTACTTCGTAAATACTTCGGACCCCAAGAAAATTCGGAAGCCTTGGCGTTGGGCTAACTACTTCGTACACCACGAGAATTCGGAGGCCGTGGCGTTCGATTAACTACGGTTTATAATTAAATACTTCGGACACTAGAAGAATTCGGAAGCTCTAGTGTTCGGCTAGATACGTAAAACTACTTGTTAATACTAACTACCAAGAGTAAATACTGGGGTTAATGGCAATATCTACTCTCTTTGTTCTGAGCAAAACCTTGTCTATTTATTTAAAAATAAAATAAACTAAATGAGACTTATATCATGGAAAAGTAATTTAGGTAAACAGTAAGGGTATTCATAATAGTAAGTAAAATAGTAAGGGTATTCAAGATGTTGGGTTAATTATACTTTATAATGTTAGTGTTAAATGTATATATAGAGTTAGTTTGTAACGTCACGTTACAATTGTGATCAACCCACTACAATGTTTATAATTTTCTCCGCGTGATGCGTATCAACTTGACAAAGTCTGAACTAATACTCTCTCTTGATGCTAGCCGCTGCAAGTATTTATACTGTAATTCGGCCGTCTAGAACATTCGAAATGTTTTTCGAAGGTTCGAGGCTTTACTATTAACGATTAATACATCAGCTATTTTATGAATTTTAAATTTAACGTCTATGTTATTACTAACGCCATCTATCGTTACATAGTCGCATCACTTAAACTAAAGCTTTCTTAAAGGACTTTTTAACATCAACTTTTCTTCTAGAGCATTCTGCACATTGGGGTTAAATTACAATTATGCACAACAATTTTAACATTACATCTGTACATTGATTTTTACACAAGAAGTGTGCATAACTTATACAATAACAATTTAAACTAATAAAATAACAAACAAATACTAAATAACTATCAATACAAGATAACTAATAAATTAATCTCATTCTTAACTAAAGTTACTTTCGTAACAATATGTTAAGTTTCGTTTGCAAAAAGGCAGGTGTAACATAAAACCAGGACTTTTCAACAAAAATAAATTTTAGTAGGGAATTAAAAAAACATCAAAAATACTCTTTCAATATTTTTGTATATTATTCCTGCAAGTCTGTATTATAACCGGGGCTGTGGAGTCGTCCGAAAAAATAACTAACTCCGACTCCAAACGCTGAAATTTTTTAAGTGCGACTCCGACTCCTACTATAATCTTCATGCTTAATGTATATGAGACTGGTCCTAATTTGACTATAAACTCTTTTTATACACTCCACCACTATTGGTGATGAGTAGGGCAACAAAAAAAAGCAAATGCTTATTTTTTGGTTTACAAGATGGAAAGATTTTGATTGAACACAAATTCTGATCATAAAAAAACAAAGAAAATATTTGTTAGGGCTTTTTTTTTTTTTTTTTTTTTGCTTATTTTGGCAAAATCGGCTTTTTTTTAGTTATTTTGCCATTTTAAGATAATTTTTCATTTTTTTCATACGAAAAAAAACTTATTTAATAAAATTTTGCAAAAATCGTTATTATTATATTTATAAATACTATAAATGCTTTTTTATGAACACTAAAAAATCAACCATTTCTGTGCTGTAACAACACTGGTTAAAAAAATCGTTCAACGTTATGGTAATATTTTGTGCTTCCCTTAAACAATATCATCCCAAAAACCTATATTATCTCTGTATGTTATTATAGCTACACTAAAGAGTGGAGAGGGTATTATGCATTTGTGCTGATGTGAGAAACACCTTATAATATTGGTCATAAAATATACCGATCAACTCAGAATCACTTTCTGAGTCAATCTAACGATGCCCGTCCGGCTGGCTGGCTGTCCATGTAACATCGTGCGCAAAGTACAGGTCGCAATATTAAAGATAATTTAATGAAATTTGGTACGTGGGTTCTAATTGGTACAAGGGCGAATCGGTCCATAATTTAATATAGCCCCCATACAAGCTGCTATCCGGAAGAGGGTCTTTGTGCCCACTAGCAAACCAATTTTAATCCAATTTAAGACATGTGTTGATAGATCCGTATTTATATGGACACATAAGGTATTAATTTTTTTTTTTTAAGGACCACGAGGGGAGATAGGGTCAATTTCTGCCCATCAGTAACTATTTAACCGATTTTAATGAAATTTAAAACATAGATAGATCCCTATTCATATAGCCATATACTCTCGAAACTTGTTTTAAAATACTGTGGTGTTGGGTATCATACGGTCGGGCTTGATCTACTATACTTTCTTACTTGATTTTTATGCAACTCTGTCTTAGCGGTACTGTTACGTACTTTTTATAGTGTTGGGTATAATTTTTATGTGTTTATGTTTTTAGTATTAAGCCTTTTTATCAATTTATTTAATTATTTGCTTGTTTAAGTTCTTTTCTCTCGAAAATTCCTTAGCTGTATTCTTACGATCAAATTCCTCAGTCTGTAACGTCTTTTACCATCATATTTTGTAACGTCTTATTTCTTTTTAAATATAGTTTTTGTATAAAGTAACGTCTTATTTTTTTGCTTTTTTAATATACTTTAGCTATTATATTAAATTTTGTTAATTTATGCAAATTTTGGGGTTTTACACGAAGTTGTAACAAAATTGGAAACAAAAAATCTTTCATTGGTTTTCTAAGTGAACATAGTTATGGACCGTAAGAAAAATGTCCCTTGTTCCAGGGGATATAGGAGACAAAGTTAATACAAAATTTAAATCAGTTTCATTCAAAAATTAAGGATTTCCGGTATTAAAAGATATAGGGGATATTTTGGGAGGAAAGTGGAATTTTGAGTCCAATCGTATAAAATATACTTCAGAGCAAATACTCAATTTTAAATATGCTCCCTTAACATCTGTAGACGTAGGAAAAACTTATTCTTTGTATAAGAACTTGCTGACACTAAACAGACATACACTCAATTTACATGATGAATTTTATGACGTCCAATTTTGGACGTCATTTTTTGTTTGGTAGCAAGCGGTGTAGAGAAGAAAGAGGAAGAGAAAACAGGAATCATGTCTATTTTTCTACCCCTCTTTCTTCTCTACACCGCTTGCTACCAAACAAAAAAATGACGTCCAAAATTGCTTTTTTTTAATTTTAACAGCTTATTTTCATGTTTTTAAACGCTTTTTTTAAGAGCTTAAAAGTGTTTATAGTGCTTTTTTGGTTGCCCTAATAATAATAAATAAAAGTACGTAGTGTGAACTATATCAACCCTGTGAGTAGTCAAATATATTTTTAAATAACTTTAAACTGGGTTTTTTATAACCACATCTATGTAGTTGATTAAGTGACTTTTTCTTGTCGACGACTCATTATTTTAACATAGGCATGTCATAGGCTGTAGTCAATTGGTTATCTCTGCATGACTTTCTAATTGCCTACTAACTACTTATTTTTCACCCGATTAAAGTCGGCTTATAATAAATTATTTAAATTTAAAAAAATTTTTGTCAAAAAAATGTATGTACAAGTGACATACACGAATCTCATATTAACATTCCTTAAGACGGCACAAAGAATACAAACCACAATAAATACAATAAAGGTTTCATATTCTGTCTTTTATTGTTTAATTAAAAAATCATATTTCATAAATTTATGTTTATAATCATATTTCATAAAATTATATTTGTAATAGAATTAAGTAGAATAAGTAACTGGAAAATAAAGTAAAATTAGTTTAATATCAACTCCAAAATAAAACACAGCGTTTTAATTTGTCACTGGCGCAGTCGGTAGGATCTGCGAAAAAGATCCTTGAACGAACTTACCCGTCGTTTACTAGTAAAAAATAATAAAGTAAATTATAAAAATAAATCACATAGTGTAATAGTTAATTAATTAAAGGACAAAAAAAAATAATAGTTTTAAATACTTAATAAAAAGTTAAGTCCGTGTGGAAATTAAAAGAAAATTATATTAATAATAAATGAAAATATATTAAAAGAAAGGAAAAACAGTATTAAATAAAAACAAAAAAAACTGGTTGTGTTAAAAGAAAACCTACATAAGTGATACAATTTTTATTTGAAAATTTTACAAATTTGTTAATGGATGAGATTATCAACAATCTCGAGAATTTAAATATAAATAACGAAAACAATATGAATAACAACAACAACATAAATAACAACGTCAACATAGAACAACAGAGGAACTTTATCATGCAGAACCTAAGAATGGTGCATCCTTTTACTGGGGAAAAAGATAAACTGGGAGTATTTATAAGAAGTATCGAAAGTATAATACCTAATATCACAGCAATGCCCCGGGATGATCGGGTTCTTTTCTTTAACACTATTTTGAGGACTCTGAATGACGAAGCTCTGGACGTAGTAAGGAGAGAGCAGCCGACTGATTGGGCAACATTGAAGTTAATTTTAATTGACGAATTTGGAGAACATCAACCAATACCGCAATTAATTCTAAGTATTAACAACATTAAATTTAAAGGTAATTGTAAAATATTTTGTGATGAAATCAATAAGTTAGTTTGTAGAATAAAGGATACAATCGAATTATGTAGTGAAACGGAGGAAAGAAAATTATTTTTTAGAAATGAAGTGAACTTTAATGCTTTGAATGTTTTAAAAAAAGAATTACCCATTCATCTAGTGGCTTTACTTAACGCCAACTTAGTGACCGATTTTAGATCAGGGATTAAGATCCTCAGGGAAAATAATGAAATTGAAAATAACACCCACAATTACTTTAAATCCAATAACCAAAGGAATCTGTCACGGAATAATGTACGCCCACAGATAAATGAATTTCGTAATTTTCAACCATCTTTCCAAAATCCACAAAATAATTTTCAACCACCTAGGAACAATTTCCAAAACCCTTCCCAAAATTTTTAAAATAGATTCCTAAATCCACAAAATAATTTTCAACCACATCCCAGGAACGATTTCCAAACCCCTTCCCAAAATTTTCAAAATAGATTCCAAAGTCGTAATTATCAAAATAATTTTCAGAACCCTGATGGCAATTATCGAAATCCAAAACGAATGAGGGAGCAAGATTCTAACCAGTCTAGGTTGCGAAGATTCGGAGTGCCAGTTCCGATGGAAGTGGAAAATTTTCACTCCATTGCCTCCAATCACTTCCCTCCATCGCAATGAGAATTAATAATAAAAATTATAGATTTCTGATTGATACGGGATCGTCAATCAGCTTAATAAAACCTAAAAGATTTCCAAACCCCCTGACAAAAGTAAATCCCATTTGCGTTAAAACTGCTACCGGAAATATAATTCTTGATCAAACACAGGAAATTTTTAGCCCTATAAAAAGTGCTACACTATTATTTTTTGTTTTCGATTTTGGCAATAATTATGACGGCCTTTTCGGATTTGACAGCTTAAAAAAATTAAATGCTTTAATAAATATCCCCATGGGGTTCGTAAGATTAAATAATATTAAATACTTCTTTTTGAATGAAAATCAAAAGGAAAAGGAAGATATTGAAAGTTATTCGGTTAATAAAAATGTTAGTTCTGATGTAAGGTTTGATCAAATAAAGAAACCTCAAATTGAAAATGAAAGAACTAATATTCCGCAAATTAATAATCATAAATTGGTGAATTGCATTAATAGCAAGTACAATGAATCAATATTTAAATTGGAACACCTCAGTAGAGAGGAATTCACAAACTTAGAAAGATTATTAAAAAAGTACAACAATATTTTTTATAAAGAAGGAGATAAGTTAACCTTCACTAATGTTGTCAAGCATAAAATCAATACTGTCCACGAAGATCCAATATATTGTAGAACTTATCGTTACCCTCAAGTCCACAGAGAAGAGGTTAATAAACAAATTCAGGAAATGTTAGACCAAAATATTATATGCCATAGTCAATCGCCATATTCAGCACCGATCTGGGTTGTACCCAAGAAACTAGATGCTTCTAATAGACAAAAATGGCGTATTGTAATTGATTATCGTAAGTTAAACGATGTAACCATTAACGATAAATATCCGATACCAATTATGGACGATATTTTAGATAAACTGGGTAGATGCTTATATTTTACTACCCTAGATCTTACTAAAGGGTTCCATCAAATCGAAATGGAACATTCTGATAGGAAAAAAACAGCATTTTCCACCCAAAACGGGCATTACGAATTTCTAAGAATGCCATTCGGCCTTAAAAACGCCCCCTCAACCTTCCAACGATTGATGAATACAATTTTGGGAGATCTTGTAGGAAAAGATTGTTTAGTCTACTTGGACGATATAATTATTTTCAGCACTTCTCTGCAAGAGCACATTAGCTCAATAGAAAAAGTGTTTGAAATGCTCTCAGATGCCAACTTGAAAATACAGCTTGACAAAAGCGAATTTTTAAAGAGGGAAACAACCTTTTTGGGACATATTATCACACCTGATGGTATAAAGCCAAACCCCAATAAGGTAAAAGCTATCCTGGAATATCCAATTCCTAAGAATGAAAGGGAAATTAAACAATTCTTGGGATTGGCTGGGTTTTATCGAAAATTTATCCAAAATTTTTCCAAAATAACAAAACCCTTAACTCAATGCCTTAAGAAGGGCAATAAAATAAATTCGTCAGACAAGGGCTTTATTAGTGCAGTAGACACAATTAAACTTTTAATTACTAATGAGCCAATCTTAGCTTTCCCAGACTATGAGAAGCAATTTACTTTAACAACAGACGCTTCTAATATCGCCCTGGGCGCTGTCCTGAGTCAGAACAGACACCCAATCTGTTTTGCGAGCCGTACTCTTAATGAGCATGAATTAAATTATTCAGCTACGGAAAAAGAGTTGCTTGCCATTGTGTGGGCGACTAAATATTTTCGCCCTTATTTGTATGGCAGAAGATTCTTGATCAATAGCGATCACAAACCATTACAATGGTTACAAAATCTTAAAGAGCCAAATCAAAAACTACAAAGGTGGAAAATAAAACTAAATGAATTCGATTTTGAGATAAAACATATTCCTGGAAGGGAAAATCATGTTGCAGATGCACTTTCTCGTATAAGGAGAGAAAACTGTAATTTCAATGAAGAGATTGAAGAAAATAACGAGGTTACTGATGAAGTAGATGAAACAGAGGAAATTTCTTCTGTAGCCGCAACAACTCACTCGGCTGACGAAGATAATTTCGCATATATATCAATAACTGAAAAGCCCTTAAATATATTTAAAAATCAAATCAAACTTATCAGAGGAAATCAAAACAAAATCTTTACAAAAAAGATTTTTTCCAATAATGTTACCTCAATTATATACAAGGATCTAGATACCGAATCAATGAAGGAAATAATTAAAACTTATTTACTAAATAAAAATATAACTCTTTATATGCCAAATGATAATAATTTTATCGAATTCCAAAGAATTTATGTCCAAATTATTTTAAACAGAAGAAATAGAGTCTTAAGATCGACCAGACTTTTAGAAAATTTATGTAACTACCCGGATTTTAAAACAAAAATTTTAGAAATCCATTTAAACGGATTGCATCAAGGTATAGAGAAAATAGTAAAAATATTTAAGATGAAATATTATTTCCCAAACTATATAAAAGAAATATCCCGTATAATAAACGAGTGTGAACTTTGTAATCGTTGTAAAGTAACCATATAGATTTTAAATTGCCATTTAAAATCACACCTCCTGTATACGAAACAAGAGAAAAATATGTAACAGACTTTTGGCAATAGGATAAAGAATACTATTTAACTTGTATAGATTTGTATTCAAAATTCGCGACAATTGAACCAGTAAAATCATTGAATTGGATTGAAACTAAAAAGGCTCTTTTGAAAGTATTTAACACTATGGGCCCTCCAAAGGTTTTAAAGAAAGATCAAGACCAGGGAATGAATAACATAAATATAAAAAAATGGTGTGAGGAGTTAAAAATTAAATTAGAAATCACTACAGGTAAAACCGGAATAGGAGATATAGAGAGATTACACAAAACATTGAATGAGAAATTGAGAATCATAAACACGGCAAACGAAAAGGAATTAGATTACTTGAAAATAGAACAAACATTATTTACTTATAATCATAATATAGTTCATTCCACCACTGGAGATTTAGAACGGAAAAACCAGTAGATACAAATTTTGTTAGTGCAGAAATTAAGAGGAAAAGATTAAACAAAATTGATAACCCTTTTAAAAAAGCAGAACGGCTGAGAACAGAAGACGACGGTGAACACTTTATAGTTAAGTTAAGAAATAGAAATGTTAGGAAATATAAAAATCAGTTCAAAAGAAAGAAGAAGTAACCAACTAGTAAAAATTCTTTGTCCTCTCAATACCTACAGCATTCGATTCTGTCAAAAAAATTAAAATTATACCAATGCCAGATAAAAATAAGGAAGAATTAGTGTTAAATGATAGTGATTAAATAAATAATATAAATAAATAATTTTAAATAATAACAAGACCGAGTGTCAATTCAAAAAGAACATTGAATCCTTTATAGGATTGTGGAACCAAATATTATTGTAACAAAAAATTTAGAATTAACACAAATACAACAAAATTGTAACGAATTAAATGTAACAATTAAAAACAATAATATAATAAATTTATATAATTGTAAAATTAAAATAAGAGATTTTGAAGTAGAAGTGCTACAAGTTAACGAAAAATCCGTCATATTACCTAGTGTTAAGAATATTGAAAACATTGTAAAGCTAAATTTATCTCTGCCAATCTTAAAAAAGCACATTGAATATGTAAATAAAAAAAATGTAAACTATTTAATTGGTCTTCTAATTTCAATTTTTCTAATATTATTCTTAATTATTTTTCTATTTGCTTAAAATTGTAAAGGCAAAAGATTTGTAAAAAATAAAGAAAAAACAATGAGGACATTGTGCCTTCTAAAGAGGGGAGGAGTGACATACACGAATCTCACGAATCTCATATTAACATTCCTTAAGACGGCACAAAGAATACAAACCACAATAAATACAACAAAGGTTTCATATTCTGTCTTTTATTGTTTAATTAAAAATTCATATTTCATAAATTTATGTTTATAATCATATTTCATAAAATTATATTTGTAATAGAATTAAGTAGAATAAGTAACTGGAAAATAAAGTAAAATTAGTTTAATATCAACTCCAAAATAGAACACAGCGTTTTAATTTGTCACTTACATATAAACATACATATGTATATATATTTTTATATAAAAATAATTATTTAAGAAGATTTTGGATCAAATTACTTTAAATTATTATGTATAATAGTGCTGAAATAAATACGCTACATAATTTCTTGTACGTAAACAGATTTGTATTGCTTTAATTTTTAATTATGTTCAATTATTATTTTGTGTTTGTATATATTTTTTTTTCATTTGACTTCATGGCAAGCTTGTTTTACTTATTTTGCTTTTATTTGTGTTTTACGTGTGCCTCTATGCAATATGTTTGGTTGATATCTGCATGAGATTTTAACCAATTTGTAGTCAATTGCAAAATAGTTAATTTATAGTTATTGTTGTTTGCAACTGACTATTTACTACAGAGAATACTCTTATATGAGACTTAGACGAACACTTTTAAGCTTTATTTTTTAAATTCGGCAAGACGTTGTATAAGGATGTTAAGCGGGTTTGGCATCCAAAACTTGTTAAGCAGTTAAACTTAAATTATTTTGCACCTGTTCCGCTATCAACTCTTAGAAAACAAGCTAAAAACTGTTCGTCTAAATTCCCTATTAGTTACTTAATTTTTCTTTTGTTACTTTTGCTAGAATATAAATGTACAGTACAAGTGAGTTTTAATACATTTGTCGTTATTCTAATAATAAAACTATAAAAAAATATCTAATGAGTTTTTGATACAATTAGGATCAAAATAGTAATTTTTTTAGTGAATTAATTACAATTTTAAAAATGTCATTTATCGTCCCTGTGCTAGAAGCCCAACAAGAGCTCCCTTTTTTGTGATAGATAAAAATAAGAAGAAAATACAAATTTCAAAAAATTCTCGGAAACGCATATTTTTAAGTTATGTACATAATATAAATAAATAATAATAAATATAAGTTATAAATAAAAAAAGAGGTCCTTTGTATTGTTTCCGAGACTTTTTCCATTTAATATTTTCTTCTTTTTTTAATTTTCTATAAAAAATGTATTTTATTAAAAATCTCAAAAAACAGCAATAAACAAGATTTATCTGTTTGTTCATCTGGCAACATTAAGCACATCTGAAACGAACGAACATTAATGAGCCGAACCGAGCACAATGAAGTTTGTGGATTTTGAAAAAAAAACCGAACGGAATTAAATGTTCTTATCTTTTGTTGAGTTGGATGAAAACAGTGTTATTTTTGTGTTCGAAAGATGACAAACAGGGAAACGTTTTTTTTTTAATGATTTTCTACACAAACAATATTAGCGTTTGTGTATTCCCCAAATCTACCGAACCGAACACTAATGAACGAACACTGATTAAAGCATTAAAAAAATTAAATCGTCGATAAATTAGATATCGTTATTGTTCATCTCAAAGGAATCACTTCTGCCTATTAGTTTTATTATATTTTCAAGGTAAATCATAATCATGGCAGTATTGACCTTTTAAGTCAAAATCTACAATAAAAAAAAAAAAAAAAAAATAAAAAGCATATTATTATTATAGTAAAAATATTTACCTAATTGATAAAATCTAATTAACGGTTGCTATGTGTAACCTTTTTCTCAAACTACTTTTAACGATGTTTACTTCGCTAAATACCCTATTTACTTCAGCATTACACCATGGAAGTCAGAGCCCATCAACGTCTTCGGAATTATCTACATCTTTGATGTCAACGACGCTCTCATCTCCTCGCTTCTCGCAGCAACAACAACAGCAGACACAACACCAGCAGCCGCAACAACAACAGCAGATGCTTACGCCACGAATTGCTGTGAATATTCCTGAAGTGACAGTGTTTATGTAGTTACATTGTAACGGCCTCCTAAATAAGATCGCGGAGGTAACAAGATTTATGCAGCTACACAAAGTCATGATCGCAGCGATCCAAGAGACGAAAATAACACCCAACTGCCGACTACAGAGCGATCTGAGGGTGGATCGCACACGAAGCGGCGGTAGAGGCATTGCGTTTATCGTCCACAATTCTGTACAATACAGTTCTATTTCGCCTGGCCAGAGAATACCGGATCCATATATGCAACTACAAGGCATATCGGTCAGGACAGTAGCTGCCGAAATAGAACTGTACAATGTGCACATTCCGCCGGTCAACAACCTACCTGCAGGGTATCACCCGGACATTGGATTCCTTCTTGAGGGTGATAACCGCATCGCGATGGGAGATTTTAATGCTCATCACGAACTCTGGCACTCGAATCTCGGGGATGATCAGAGGGGTACGGCATTAGCGGAACAGATTAATGATTCCACACTTTGCACATTAAGCGATGATGTTTCCACCAGAATTATGGATTATTGCACCAGCTCGGCTGATACCACCATTTGTGGTGCAGGTCTGATAAACTATGCGACTTGGCAACCAATAGTTTCTCTGGCATCAGACCACTTACCCATAACTATTTAGCTTGACAGACCGACAAACTTTGTGACCTCTGAACGCCGCACCTATATAAATCATAAAAAGACAGATTGGACGGGCTTCAGAGTTAACCAACAGCAAATTTAATGATTTACCAATTCCTTCTGACGTGCGCTCCGCAGAAAGAAAGTTTAGGAAAGTCGTCCTCGCAGCAGCCGCTTACTTCATTCCCGCCGAAAGTATCCCGGGCTTAAGACCAAATTTCCCGGCGTCAGCGGCGGTACTCGCGGAAGAGCGGGACGAAATTCATAGAGCCAACCCGAGTGGTCCCCGAATCGGTCAACTCAACAGGAACATCAGCAAGTTGGTAAACGAATATAAACGGGACAAATGGTTAAATCATTTAAATACATGCAACCTAACCTCCGGAGCCAGCAAGCTATGGGCGACTGTCAGATCTCTGACGAATCCGCAGAAGCGTGCAATAGGGTCTCGATTAGATTCGATGGAAACTCCATATCGGACCCCAAAAGGTGCTCGAACCACTTTGCACGGCAATTTATAGAGCACCCCGTTAGAGATAAGGCGAAAAGAAGTATTGTGAGAAAGGTACACGGTCTTCGAGTTATTGACACACCATATGCGTTTTCACCGAGTGAGGTTGCACATGTCATCAGGGCCGTTAAATCATCCAAAGTCCTTGGCCCAGACGGAATATCCATGCTTATGCTAAAAAATCTGGACGAGCCCGGAGTAGAGTATCTTACAAACGTACTCAATTTATCACTAACCACCCTAATAATACCCGAAGCCCCCCTGCTAATGCCAGAGAAAGATGCGACTCAGGGAGACCATACAGGCCGATCTCCCTGCTGCCACCCGTCGCCAAGATACCAAGGCACTACTCCTTCCGGAGCTAGTGGAACATCTCCAATTGGCGAATCATCAGCATGGATTCCGCAAGCAGTAGAGTACAACAACTGCTCTCACCGCCATCTCCACACAAATCAGCCATGGCCTTGATCAAGCCCGACCGTGTGAAAGAACGGTCTTAGTGGCTCTTGACCTATCGAAGACTTTCGATACGGTCAAACATGCCATCCTCTTCAGAGACATAGCAACATCCAACATCTCGGACAACACGAAGAGGTGGCTTGTGAATTATTTGTGTGGAAGACAGTCGTTTGTGGAGTTAAGAAAACAGGGAGTTCCCCAGAGTGAAGTTCTATCCCCGATCCTCTTTAACTTCTACATGTCTAAACTCCCGACACCTCCCCAAGGTGTCCAAATGATATCGTACGCAGACGACTGTACTATCATGGCGACGGGCCACAACATTGATGACCTATGTAGTTTGGTAAATGGTTACCTCCATGATCTGGCGAACTTCTTCCACGCGAGGAATATGAACATCTCTCCCGCAAAATCCTCGGTGACTCTATTCACGACATGGAAAAAGGAAGTGGGGTTGCAATTGAATGTGACTGTCGATGGCGCCATAATTCCGACCAAAAACCACTCAAAGATATTGGGAGTCACATTTGACAGCCTATTCATGTCATCGGCGCATGCAACTGCAATCTGCGAAAGAATGCGGAGTAGAAAGAAGGTCCTCAAGTCTCTAGCCAGCAGCACTTGGAGCATGGAAAAGGAAACCTTGTTGGCTATCATTTTTTAACAATATTTTATTGTCAAATGTTTCTATACATTTTTTCATTCAAATTATTTTCCTTTTAAAAAAAACTTAACTTTTTTTTAATAAAATTTAATTTTTTTAAATAAATACAAAAAAGTTGTTTTTTATTTTTGTGTTCGTATTTTTATTAAACAAATAAATAAGCAAACGAATAGAAACTGGGAATTATCTCCTTTCGTAGGTTACTTTATATTATATTCAACATTTTTTTATTTTTCGAATTTATTCTATGAGTCACATTTCAGTTATGTACTTTATAAAGCTTTTTTGTAATAGTTCTATTCCTTAAATTTTTAGGAATGACTTTTTATACACTACCAGACTATTATATTGTATTTTCTTGTTACATTTTACCTTATGGTGTTTTCTTTTCTACAAAAAATGTGACATTTTATTTAAAAAAAATGCAATTTGGTGTCTGTTTCCTAAAAATTTTGCTCCCGAAAAGGATGAGTTTTTGAGAATAAAACAAGCCACCCTTTTCGGGAGCAAAATTTTTAAGAAACAGACACCAAATTGCATTTTTTTTAAATAAAATGTCACATTTTTTTGTAGAAAAGAAAACAACATTAGCCATCCTTTGGATAGCAATGAAGTATATTGTATGTACAGAAAAATTTACAATAAAAAAATTTTGTATATCAAACGAAGAAACTATAAATTGGTGACCCCTTTAAAGATTAATCGATATGGCTTTATTTCATTCACCATCTCATGGAATAGAAGATTTGGATAATCAAGACCAAACAAACCCAAATTTACGCCAACAAGAATCACAACATTGGGCAGAACTTATGCCCGATTCAAGCCGCAATTTTAATCCTTTGCAAGTTGATGCTGCTTCAACAATCAAGTTTCCTCCTTTTTGGCAGAAAAATCCTAAAATATGGTATGAGATGTTCAAATCAAGAATATTTCTATGTTATCTGAATCTGATGAGCGGAATCTAAAACGATTGTTGAGTGGTCAGGTCCTGGGTGATCAAAAGCCTTCACAATTTTTGCGCACAATTCAAAATTTAAGACAAGGACAGGTTGAAGCAAAAGTAATGCGTTCCAGTTTCCTTGATCAATTGCCTGAAAATGTCCGAGCTATTCTGGCGATAAGTGAACAGGAAGATGTTAACAAATTGGCAGTTCAAGCAGACAAAATAATGGACATGACGCAGCCAGCAACAATTTAAATTTTAGACACAAATAATGTATCATCAATTTCCTCGAGAATGGATGCCTTAGAAAGAAGTATTAAAAAACACCACAAAGACATAGATCAAAATCGTAGTCAAGAGGAATCAATCCTGATTATTGTTGGTACCATAACAGGTTTGGCAACAAAGCAACAAAATGTATAAATCCGTGTTCTTATCCAAAAAACTAACTTCAACATCGGAGAATGCGGCAACCGATGTTCATAACACAAGCTAAAGCCGCCTATTTATCCAAGATCCACTATCAGGAGTCGGTGGAGAGTGCGATGAACAGCCACCGAGATAACATTGTGTTAGGAGGTCGTCCCCCACCGGTTGCAAACGAGGAGCGGGACTTACCACGACGGACGAGGGTGACATTGGCGCAACAGAGGCCAGAATGGTGCGCACGTTTAAACTCATACTGGTCCAGAAAAAATAGCACCATCCCTGACCTTTGCCCTGCATGTGGAATTGGCCCACACGACGTATGACACCTATTCAACTGCAGTGCAAACCCAACCAAGCTAGAAGCAGTGTCCTTATGGACCCGCTCACGTGAGGTAGCACAGCTACTGGTCCTTGATTAAGTGAGTTGGATGGACAGAGCGAGGAAGAAGAAGAATAGAAAGTAAATTTTATACATGCTTGTCTTTCAGGTCGAACTGTTACAACAACAACTAGTCCAAAAGTAACCCAAACGTATGGAAAAAACATGGTGTATTTAACATAACGATGTCCTAGGGCAGGACCATATAACCCAGCTTTGGACTACAAAGGAATAGTCTGACAACAACTCCATGGTATACTCAAGAGGATTAGGTTTAAAGTCGTTTAAAAACGAAATCATGTCGTTAAAAAACGAAGACATGTCGTCTCACTACTACAAACACTTTTTAACAATGACATGGTCCATGCTTGCATTACATTGGACCAGTCCATGGAGTAGTCCATTAAATCAAAATGGATCTGGTAGTCCAATATTATTTGCAGGGTAGTTGTTGTGTCCAATTTGTTTTTGTGTTAAGTTTTTTAAAAGCGTAACAAGCAACATTAACAACAATACATTGTACATGCAGAACTACTGTACTTTTTAAGAAATGATAAAAAATAATAACAGTCTTCTGTTTCTATGGAAATTGCTTGTACCTATGTGCGTTTAGTTTCATTTAAATTTTTTTTTTTCGAATCCAGCATATCAAAAATCTTTAATACGTACAGCATACATAGCAACTGCTGAATAGGCATCAGAGCAATGATTTTTGTGTATTTTATTTTTTGTATATGTTTTTTACCATCGCAATAATGGACGAACGAAGCTAAGCATGGTATGAATGGCAAAGCCAATACGCTGTGCATGACTTGAATGAAATTTAAAACAACACCTATGTGTGTGGCTGAGAAAGTTTGATTGCATGAACACAAGTGAGTGTATTTGATGTTGTTCATTGAATGCAAACATTTTGCAATCACACAAAGCCGTTCTCTGATACATACTTATACGAAACATGTCACATAAAGTACTTTTAACGGAGAGCGAAGCGAAAAGTTAGGCAACTCTCATCTTCTTGCACGCTTTGACAATCTGATAGTATAATTTTTTTTTATTTATTTTTTTTTTACACACAATACGTGAGTGTTGTCAAAGTTTTTATTGTGTCATACACCTTTTGCTTTACGCTTTTCTGTCCAAGTAAGAAACGTCACGCAAAGCGAAGAAGTTGTATCTGACACGGCGTTTACTCTACTTTGGGATTCCTCGGGGTGCCAATTTGCACGAAAAGCGTTCCCGTACTTTTTTAAATGTGTGTTAATGAGAGCGGGTTGGGGAGAATAAAATTCTTCTTCTTTTTGCACGAAACAGCTTTGACTTTTCTTCGTGTAAATTGTCAAACAGCTGTGAAACATAAACAAAACAAAAAAGGCAATGCAAAAAATTTTTGAACCAAATTCTGGAAAAAGTGTTGTGGAATAAAATAATGTACTTAAATTGAAAGTTTTGTATTAAAATATAAGGGAAAAATAATGTTAGTTATTGTAAAAGTGTTTGTTTTGTTTGTGTTGTAAAGACTGTCATAACACTGAATTTTTATTTTGTGCTTAAAATTGTGTTTTTTCTTAATTAAATTAATTAAATTAAATTAATTAATTAATTAAAATACAAAAGCAATAAATTAAAACTTAAAAAAAAACAAACCAAATCAACCCCCGCTTAATTAAATAAATCAAAATTATCCTAACATGGCACCATTGTCAGAAAAATGACAACATTGTAAGCTTCGTACAGACGATGGTCAGATCTTACAATATTGGTAAGCAGCGTTGCTTAAATTGCATTCAAATTGGCTAAAATGTCTAACAACTGTGTGAACATTGTAAGCTCATTTGTATTTGCAGAAGTGCAAAGTTAATGCATCTGACAATCGCACCATTGTTGGCAACGCCTGCTTACAATATTGTAAAATCTAACCATCGCCTGTACGAAGCTTAAGTTTCGTTCAACATTATCCCAAAGTCACTATTAAATAAAACAAATGAAAAGTGGATAAATACACTTTTATTTATACTTATTTATTAATGTTTTACTTTATTTCATAATAATAAATGAGATCCCCATTGCCAGTTATTTTCATTTTTGAATAAGTAGGGAAACAATAGGAATAAATAAAACTGATAAATATAGGAAATGTAGCATAAATATAGGAAATGTACTTATTTTTTTTTAATTCTGAGAATATATTTGTTGTAATATGTTCAAAATTGCATATTATAATATTTTTTGCTAATCACTTTAATATAAGAACACCTATTCATGTATAATTATACATAAGTATTGTTTTTAATAGAAATTTTACTAAAATTGTATTGATTTTGATATCTAATAAGAGAAGATGTTTTAAGTCTTTTTTTGGATGAAATGTAGCTAGGTTTAAATGAGCAAACTTTCAATTTTATTTAGGGACATTACTTAGACATAATTTGTGAACTTGGGCAAAAAGTAATGCCACGGATGACAGCAACCTGTCATATGGGGAGGGCAGCCTACTAGGACATTTCTACCTATTCCTGTGCATTCGAGTCCTGCCATGTCGTAATTGTGTACTAGTATCTGTCATTAAATGTCCGTCTGTGCATTTTTTTGGCTTCCAAGTTTAGCGTTTTGTGTTCTGTCCAACGTTTTATGTTATAAGATTGCTTTACTGTTTCGTCATTTTAACTTCATTTCCACAAATATTAAATTAAGACGAAATAAACTATCATTTTCTTCTTAAAAAATGGACTGATTTTTTAAATCATTAAAAATGTGGCAAAACTGTATATATTTGGCGATTTGTGACAATATTCTAATAAAATGTTTGATACGGCAAGATTACAATTTTTTAATATCTTTGAGTGATCGCTTGCCGTGATTTCAACTTTGATATTAAGGTAAATTTGTAAAACTCTTGTTTTCAAGAATTTAATTTTTCAGAGCAATAAATAGTTAGATAACTTGTTAACCAAAATGAAAAATTTTAACGAAAATTTCATTTTCCCCCTCTAGTCAAAATTAGCTATCTTTGATTTATCACCGCTACTGGCCAATACAGACAGCGAAATGTTTTTTATGTTCACCTCTGTTAAATATTCAACGATCTACACGTAACCACTAGTTTTATTAAAAATTTTTTTGCTCTTGCAAAAAGTTTGGCTAGATCAAACATCATTTAACAGTTTCTAAATAACGTTATAAAATTCTCTTCTTACAAATTAATACCATGTTCAGATATACATTTTTTATTGAGTCAAAATTCAGTTTATTGATATAATTATCTTTCTGTTCACATACATATACACAATTTAGCTAACTCAATTACCCAGCGGGAAAACTCAGAGGACCTTCTTACTTCAGGCCTTTTTAAAGGCCTGCTTAAAAGATTTTTTGATTCAATTACTATTCTAATCTTACTGCTAAAGAAGGCCTCATAGAAGGCCTCGGCTCTTTCGTATAAAATATAAGATACACCTTCCACACTCGCTTCTATGAGAAGGGAGTAGAAGAGTAACATTTTTTGTATTGTTTTTTTTTTTTGCACAAGCAAAATCAATTTTTTTTTGGTCCCGTTACCATTCTTATGTACCTGCTGAAGAAGGGAGAGCGGAAGGCCTTCTCCGCAATGACAACGTGTGTAAAAAAGATATGAGTGTGGAATGGAGCAAGAAGGCCTTGTACATCGAAAAGAAGGGGTACAGAGGCCTTCTAGAAGGCCTCCATACTCCATACTCCTTACAATGTTGTCATTTTTCTGACAATGGTGCCATGTTAGGATAATTTTGATTTATTTAATTAAGCGGGGGTTGATTTCGTTTGTTTTTTTTTAGTTTTAATTTATTGCTTTTGTATTTTAATTAAGGCCTTTTATTATTTATTTATATACATTATTTAGTTATACGTATGTTAACCAATTTGTTTAGTTAAATAAGTTATTAGATAATTCAGAATTGGATATTTACTGGTAGTTTCAAATTTAATGGATTTTCCCTTATTACAAGTAAGTTCATCAATTTTGAAGTTTTACCTTATATTAGCTGTTTCTTTACTTTTTAGGCAAAGTTCGTGAAAATGAGAGCAATCCTAAATTTCTCTCATAAAGAGACAAAATTACACAAAAGTACGGGAACAGAAAAAACACAATTTTAAGCACAAAATAAAAATTCAGTGTTATGACAGTCTTTACAACACAAACAAAACAAACACTTTTACAATAACTAACATTATTTTTCCCTTATATTTTAATACAAAACTTTCAATTTAAGTAAATTATTTTATTCCACAACACTTTTTCCAGAATTTGGTTCATAAATTTTTTGCATTGCCTTTTTTGTTTTGTTTATGTTTCACAGCTGTTTGACAATTTACACAATTTGCACGAAGAAAAGTCTAAGCTGTTTCGTGCAAAAAGAAGAAGAATTTTATTCTCCCCAACCCGCTCTCATTAACACACATTTAAAAAAGTACGGGAACGCTTTTCGTGCAAATTGGCACCCCGAGGAATCCCAAAGTAGAGTAAACGCCGTGTCAGATACAACTTCTTCGCTTTGCGTGACGTTTCTTACTTGGACAGAAAAGCGTAAAGCAAAAGGTGTATGACACAATAAAAACTTTGACAACACTCACGTATTGTGTGTAAAAAAAAATAAATAAAAAAAAATTATACTATCAGATTGTCAAAGCGTGCAAGAAGATGAGAGTTGCCTAACTTTTCGCTTCGCTCTCCGTTAAAAGTACTTTATGTGACATGTTTCGTATAAGTATGTATCAGAGAACGGCTTTGTGTGATTGCAAAATGTTTGCATTCAATGAACAACATCAAATACACTCACTTGTGTTCATGCAATCAAACTTTCTCAGCCACACACATAGGTGTTGTTTTAAATTTCATTCAAGTCATGCACAGCGTATTGGCTTTGCCATTCATACCATGCTTAGCTTCGTTCGTCCATTATTGCGATGGTAAAAAACATATACAAAAAATAAAATACACAAAAATCATTGCTCTGATGCCTATTCAGCAGTTGCTATGTATGCAGTACGTATTAAAGATTTTTGATATGCTGGATTCGAAAAAAAAAAAATTTAAATGAAACTAAACGCACATATGTAGGTACAAGCAATTTCCATAGAAACAGAAGACTGTTATTATTTTTTATCATTTCTTAAAAAGTACAGTAGTTCTGCATGTACAATGTATTGTTGTTAATGTTGCTTGTTACGCTTTTAAAAAACTTAACACAAAAACAAATTGGACACAACAACTACCCTGTAAATAATATTGGACTACCAGATCCATTTTGATTTAATGGACTACTCCATGGACTGGTCCAATGTAATGCAAGCATGGACCATGTCATTGTTAAAAAGTGTTTGTAGTAGTGAGACGACATGTCTTCGTTTTTTAACGACATGATTTCGTTTTTAAACGACTTTAAACCTAATCCTCTTGAGTATACCATGGAGTTGTTGTCAGACTATTCCTTTGTAGTCCAAAGCTGGGTTATATGGTCCTGCCCTAGGACATCGTTATGTTAAATACACCATGTTTTTTCCATACGTTTGGGTTACTTTTGGACTAGTTGTTGTTGTAACAGTTCGACCTGAAAGACAAGTATGTATAAAATTTACTTTCTATTCTTCTTCTTCCTCGCTCTGTCCATCCAACTCAGCTAAATCAAGGACCAGTAGCTGTGCAACCTCACGTGAGCGGGTCCATAAGGACACTGCTTCTAGCTTGGCTGGGTTTGCACTGCAGTTGAATAGGTGTCATACGTCGTGTGGGCCAATTCCACATGCAGGGCAAAGGTCAGGGATGGTGCTATTTTTTCTGGACCAGTATGAGTTTAAACGTGCGCACCATTCTGGCCTCTGTTGCGCCAATGTCACCCTCGTCCGTCGTGGTAAGTCCCGCTCCTCGTTTGCAACCGGTGGGGGACGACCTCCTAACACAATGTTATCTCGGTGGCTGTTCATCGCACTCTCCACCGACTCCTGATAGTGGATCTTGGATAAATAGGCGGCTTTAGCTTGTGTTATGAACATCGGTTGCCGCATTCTCCGATGTTGAAGTTAGTTTTTTGGATAAGAACACGGATTTATACATTTTGTTGCTTTGTTGCCAAACCTGTTATGGTACCAACAATAATCAGGATTGATTCCTCTTGACTACGATTTTGATCTATGTCTTTGTGTTAACATCTTCCTGTTCACTTATCGCCAGAATAGCTCGGACATTTTCAGGCAATTGATCAAGGAAACTGGAACGCATTACTTTTGCTTCAACCTGTCCTTGTCTTAAATTTTGAATTGTGCGCAAAAATTGTGAAGGCTTTTGATCACCCAGGACCTGACCACTCAACAATCGTTTTAGTTTCCGCTCATCAGATTCAGATAACATAGAAATATTCTTGATTTGAACATCTCATACCGGTTTCCCGATTGGGCATTGTCCAGCAAATCACTGACAAGATCAAGTGTACCTGGATCAATGTTAGCCACTAAATAACGAAATTTTGTTTCATCTGATGTAATTCGCTGTAAGCTGAATATAGTTTCAACTTGATAAAACCATATTTTAGGATTTTTCTGCCAAAAAGGAGGAAACTTGATTGTTGAAGCAGCATCAACTTGCAAAGGATTAAAATTGCGGCTTGAATCGGGCATAAGTTCTGCCCAATGTTGTGATTCTTGTTGGCGTAAATTTGGGTTTGTTTGGTCTTGATTAACCAAATCTTCTATTCCATGAGATGGTGAATGAAATAAAGCCATATCGATTAATCTTTAAAGGGGTCACCAATTTATAGTTTCTTCGTTTGATATACAAAATTTTTTTATTGTAAATTTTTCTGTACATACAATATACTTCATTGCTATCCACAGGATGGCTAATGGTGTTTTCTTTTCTACAAAAAAATGTGACATTTTATTTTAAAAAAATGCAATTTGGTGTCTGTTTCTTAAAAATTTTGCTCCCGAAAAGGGTGGCTTGTTTAATTCTCAAAAACTCATCCTTTTCGGGAGCAAAATTTTTAGGAAACAGACACCAAATTGCATTTTTTTTAAATAAAATGTCACATTTTTTGTAGAAAAGAAAACACCATAAGGTAAAATGTAACAAGAAAATACAATATAATAGTCTGGTAGTGTATAAAAAGTCATTCCTAAAAATTTAAGGAATAGAACTATTACAAAAAAGCTTTATAAAGTACATAACTGAAATGTGACTCATAGAATAAATTCGAAAAATAAAAAAATGTTGAATATAATATAAAGTAACCTACGAAAGGAGATAATTCCCAGTTTCTATTCGTTTGCTTATTTATTTGTTTAATAAAAATACGAACACAAAAATAAAAAACAACTTTTTTGTATTTATTTAAAAAAATTAAATTTTATTAAAAAAAAGTTAAGTTTTTTTTAAAAGGAAAATAATTTGAATGAAAAAATGTATAGAAAAATTTGACAATAAAATATTGTTAAAAAATGATATATTGATTAATATATTTTTTTAAATTAACAAGTACGAATCACTACACCACTGTAGCCAACAAGGTTTCCTTTTCCATGCTGCAAGTGCTGCTGGCTAGAGACTTGAGGACCTTCTTTCTACTCGGCAAGATACGACAAGATTACAATTTTTTAATATCTTTGAGTGATCGCTTGCCGTGATTTCAACTTTGATATTAAGGTAAATTTGTAAAACTCTTGTTTTCAAGAATTTAATTTTTCAGAGCAATAAATAGTTAGATAACTTGTTAACCAAAATGAAAAATTTTAACGAAAATTAGCTATCTTTGATTTATCACCGCTACTGTCCAATACAGATAGCGAAATGTTTTTTATGTTCACCTCTGTTAAATATTCAACGATCTACACGTAACCACTAGTTTTATTAAAAATTTTTTTGCTCTTGCAAAAAGTTTGGCTAGATCAAACATCATTTAACAGTTTCTAAATAACGTTATAAAATTCTCTTCTTACAAATTAATACCATGTTCAGATATACATTTTTTATTGAGTCAAAATTCAGTTTATTGATATAATTATCTTTCTGTTCACATACATATACACAATTTAGCTAACTCAATTACCCAGCGGGAAAACTCAGAGGACCTTCTTACTTCAGGCCTTTTTAAAGGCCTGCTTAAAAGATTTTTTGATTCAATTACTATTCTAATCTTACTGCTAAAGAAGGCCTCATAGAAGGCCTCGGCTCTTTCGTATAAAATATAAGATACACCTTCCACACTCGCTTCTATGAGAAGGGAGTAGAAGAGTAACATTTTTTGTATTGTTTTTTTTTTGCACAAGCAAAATCAATTTTTTTTGGTCCCGTTACCATTCTTATGTACCTGCTAAAGAAGGGAGAGCGGAAGGCCTTCTCCGCAATGACAACGTGTGTAAAAAAGATATGAGTGTGGAATGGAGCAAGAAGGCCTTGTACATCCAAAAGAAGGGGTACAGAGGCCTTCTAGAAGGCCTCCATACTCCTTCTTTTTCCCACTGGGTAGCGTTTGGCAGTTTAAAAAAAAACATTGCTTATATTACTACTACATACAACATTCAACGTTAAGAAAAATTTACATGTATAAACAAAATGAAAACAACTTTTGACATCTTTAAGGAATAAACATCTGGCTTTTGCGTAGATGTAATGCATGGGTTTTGTTTTGTTGTAATTTCAGTGGCCAAATATCAAAACACTTTGTTTAGTAAGTTATGTTTTGTAATGCACACTTGCGACAGGGTCGCATTTTAGTTTTACTCAATATTTATAACAATTTCGTCTTAATTGAGCAATAACTAAACTGCAATTTTATATGAATAAATAAGCTCAATAATGTCATTTATTGCGTAAAACTCAATTAAGGTTCATATCTGAACACGGTATAAGTTTAGTAAATCAACAGAAATTTTTTTCAAATAAGCTAAAGTTTGGTCAGTTTACTGATTACGCTTTTTTGGATTTTTTCGTTTAATATTTGTTAGGTCTGAACATACCTTTGGTCATAAAATCGTATCCTCAATTTGCATTGTCCGCTCTTTTTCACAAGACGAATGTTCCTATCAGTGCACCGAAAATCATCAAAAAAATGGTATCCTTACACCTGTACGATTGTTAGGAAATCTCCAGTCAAAACTAATATGGACCAAAAACTAATTTTTCAAGTATCCAAACAAGATCCAAGAGTACAAAATAAATAAATATATATTTTTAGTTGTTTCGCTTTCTTAAAACAATTAACTAAATGTGAGTTTAGGTGAATATCAGTTGTTTTTAGGATTTTTTATTTTATGTTTATATAGTTTTTAGTTTATAAAAAGAACTGATTTAATAGTATGTAAGAGAGAAAGAGAGAAATTTTGGTGTGTATAGACGTGTTTGTCACAAGCTCTTAAAATAATTTGATTTTTGCTAAGAAATAAGCGTTAAAAGGGCTTTTGAGCGGAATTAATTTGAACTTTGTGTTAAGGACTGTGCTGTGCGTGTGAAGGTGTTTTTAAATAATTGTTTTTTATTTAAACAAAAAACAAAAACTAAATTAAATTCTAAAGAATAGAAGCATAAACGAGGGTAAGACAAAAGGGGCAAAGGAGTGAAAACTGCAGTAATTGTCTCTTTTGTATTATTGTTTATTGTTGCTAACAAATAAACGTCATCTCCTGCAACATTTATATTTTTGGGTCAACGTTAATGCAACTCTGTGCATAACCACTAGGTGGAGTTATTGTGTAATCTGTTAAAGTTAGTTCTGATACTGACAACTAGGTGGCGTTATTGTGTTATTTCTCGTCTGATAACGTACAATAATTTTTTATTAATCTTGTTTAATATGTGGAAGAGGAAATGTTTAGAAGATTCGTCGGATATGGTGGCCGCGGGAGAAAAAGTGGGAGATATGGCTGTAAATGATCTTTTGGAGTTGATGCAAGGTTCAATAGCTAAGACTCTTGATGAAAAATTAAAAACATTACCTACTAAAGAAGATTTTGATAAAATAAATACAAAAATTGAAGACGTATCAGATAAATTTAATAACCTTTCAGCTGAAAACGAAATATTGAAAGAAAAAGTAAAAACTTTAGAAGAGTTCAAAGAACTAACAGAGCGAAGATTAATACATCTGGAGGATTCTGTGAAGCGGAAGAATATTATAATAAGAGGAATTGAAGCACAACAATCCGTATACAAAGCAGTGCAAAAATTATTTAAAGATACAATGAAAATAAAGCCAGCAGTTGAAATCGTCACTGTAAAGAAAATCTTTGAAAAAGAGGATAAAATGGTAGTAAAAGTAGAGTTGAGAACTGAAAAGATGGTATCAGATGTTTTAAAATGTACTAAGAATCTTAGAGGCACTTCGATATTTATTGAAATTGACTTGAACTGTGATCGTCTACAGAGAAAAAAAATTATGCTTCAATTAAAAAATGATATATTGGAGGTAAACAAAACGAAGAAAATTCTGGTCCGCAACGATAAGATTAGAGTCGGGGATGAATGGTTACACTGGGACAACAAGCAGGTTCTGGTAGGCGACAAAGAAAGTGCTGAAACTATTTTAACGGCAACATATGGTGAGGAGGCATCCAAAATAGATATAAGTTATAATAGTTTACTAACAAAAATCAATTCAAAAAACGTAAATGTTCTTATTTAAAAAATGTTAACGTAAACAAAAGCATTGAAAATGTAAAAGAAATAATAGAATATAAACAGCTTAAAATTTTATCGTACAATATACATGGGTTAGAAAACAAACAATTTCAGGCAGATTTTTTCAATTACATTAACTCTTTTGATATAGTTATCTTATTAGAAACCCACTTAACTGAGGAAAAGATTGAACAATTCAAAAAATATTTTAAACATTTAAATACTTATTGGAAACCAGCAACTAGGAACAGTAGATTTGGTAGAGCAATTGGAGGTTGTATGTATGGCACAAATAAAAACATAAATTCTTCGTTCATAAAATGTACATTCAGTAATCAGAATAATATGGATATAATAAGAATCAAAATTAAAGACACAGAGGTTTTAATTGCTCCTCAATATATCAGAGGAGCTGAATGGTATTCTGATTTTACTGTGGTGGAAAAATATTTTACTGAAAATAGTCCTATGAATGCGGTAGTTATTGGTGACTTAAATGTTCGTATTGGTGACCTACAAGCAGAAGCAGATGACAACGTCTTAAATAAGTTTCATGCAAACTCTGGTATTCGAAAATCAAAAGATTCCGAAGTAAATGCTAAAGGGAGAACACTCATAGAGTTCTGTGAAGATTTTGGGTTA
Organism: Pollenia griseotomentosa; assembly: GCA_963931875.1. NCBI lineage: Eukaryota > Metazoa > Arthropoda > Insecta > Diptera > Polleniidae > Pollenia > Pollenia griseotomentosa. The sequence continues at coordinate 126,253,414 of OZ007561.1, read as the reverse complement.
ATAGTTTTAAATGGTGCGACAAAGGGAGATGAGTGTGGGAACTTAACATTTATGAATGGTGCCGGAGAGTCAGTCAATGATATTTGTGCGGTGTCACATGACCTGCTGGGTTTAATTGAACGTTTTACGGTAGAAGAACAAATATGGTCGGACCATCTGCCGTTAGTTTTGAATTTTAAAGTAAGACTTCAAAATACCCCTAATAAAATACAACAACTGCTTCCAAAGTTACATTGGAATGATAATTTAAAAGGACAATATAACCATAAAGTTCTAGATAACCTGAGAATTTTAAAGAATCAAAAAGATTTAATAAATTTGGAGGATATAGTGAACATTATAAAAAAATCCACAACTCAAAATAATTTAAATAAAAGGTTAGTTGCTAAAAATAGATGGTTTGACTGGCAATGTAAAAAAGCTAGATATACTTCTTTTGAGTTATTGAAAGAATATAAACAACATATGGATGCCGAATCCAAAAGAAAGTATTTAAAGGCAAATGCAAATTTTAAAATTGTTTGTAATGAAAGAAAAAATAAGTACTATACGGAGCTAGAAGTCAAGCTTAATAAAGTAAATGATAGTAAATCATGGTGGAAGATTGCAAATGAGATCCGAAATAAAAACGATCAAGAACTGCCAAATATTTCTTCGTCCGATTTTAAATCCTATTTTATGACACTACTAAACCCATTGCAGAATTCAAAAGATATTCAGTATGCGTATTTGTACCATGAAGATAGTTTTTTGGATAACAATATTACAACAGCGGAAATATATCAAGTTTTAGCGAAGGCAAAATCAGGAAAAGCACCAGGTGAGGATAGAATTCCCTACGAATTTTTCAAAAATGCACCGCATGAGTTAATAATTGAAATGGCAAACGCTTATAATGCTCTATATAATAATCTTCAAGCAGATAAAACCTTTACCACAAGTGTAATATTCCCTATTTTTAAAAAAGGTGACATTAATCAAACAAGTAACTATAGAGGAATCTCTTTTATGAACACCATAGCTAAAGTGTTAATGGCTGTTATCACGGAAAGATTGTATAATTGGGTCTATCAGCACAACATTCTCTCCGAGTACCAGGCTGGTTTTAGAAGAGAATTTTCCACTGTTGACAATATTTATAATTTAACGACCATTGTGCACCTGAAGTTTAAGGAGGGGAAAAAAGTTTACGCGTTCTTTGTTGACTTCAAAGCGGCTTTTGACAAAGTCGTTAGAAAATCCCTAATATATAAGTTGCATGCTATGGGAGTATCAACGAAAATGGTACGTTTTATTGAAAGCGTATACAATGAAACATATTCAACAGTGTGGAATGGGCAAGAACTTTCAGAAAAATTTGAGACTGCTTCAGGAGTTAAACAAGGATGCATATTATCCCCTTTGCTTTTTATTCATTATATATAAATGATCTCCATGATTTTCTTGAAGGTGGTTTACAAATTGGTAATTTAAATATCAGACTGTTGTTATACGCCGATGATATTGTGTTGATATCAGATGATGTAAATGTTCTACAAAAAATGATAAAAAAAACTTGAAACTTATTGCAACAACTGGAACTTGGAAGTAAATTTGGCAAAGTCTAAAATAATGGTATTTCGAAATGGCGGACGGTTGGCACATCATGAAAAATGGGTATTCAATGAGGAGGAAATTGAAATAGTCAACGAATACTGTTATCTTGGCATGATCCTAACTCCGAAATGTGTATTTACGAAACACGTATCAAAGAGATTTAGTTCTGCAAAAAACTGCTTAAACTCAACATGGAGTAATTTTTTGGGTAAAAAGGATATATCGTTTCAAGCTAAAACCCACCTGTATAATGCGGTTTGTCGTTCCATACAATCGTATGGAGCTCAAATATGGGGTCATTCACATTTTGACGAGGTTGATTGCTTACAAAGATACTTTGTCAAACGTGTTATTAATTTACCGAAATTCACACCGAATTATACACTTTTTTTAGAATCAGGTATGGAAGATGGCCACTTATTTACCCTTGAGTTGCATATGCGTTACATTGCTCGAACCCTCTTTCAGTATACCAACGAACGGCTCCCAAATTTTTTAAGTTTAGTAGCTCTAACACATAACATATCGTGGGCGAACAGTTTAAATACACTGGGCCTAGAGTACAATGTCCGATTATCACCAAATATAACACAACAGGAGTGGAACCAAAACCAAACACTTATTTTAAATTCGTTAAGATTAAAAAACCATTTAAATCATCTACGTGGGTGGGAGCTAACGGAATCTTTTTATAATAAAACAAATCCAACGGTAGGACACTTTTATTTCAATGGTAATCATACCCAAACTAACATAATGTGGATCTTCAAAGCTCGCTGCGATTTGATAGAACTGAATGGGTCTCGGCATTCGAGAAGAACTAACAAAATTTGCTCTTTGTGCAATTCAAAAGAAGTTGAAAACATCCAACATTTCATTGGAAGATGCCCAATCTTAAATTACTTTAGATTAAAATGGTTTAATAAGATAACTCTATCTGATGAGGAAATAATTAGATATTTAAATGGGGAAAACAATTGGCAGAATTTAGTGCAATACATTATCAGTGCTTTAGCTTATCGTAAAACACTAATATTTGAATTTAATGATTAAAAATCAATATGTGCATTGTAAAATTAAATTATATTTTTTATGTGAAACTCTTTTTTTCCGGCTAACGACATAGTCACAGCCGTATATTCTTTAAGATATTTTTATAACGTTTTTAAAAAACAAAAACAAAGAAAATACCAAATAAAGAATTACTACTACTACTAGTATGTATGCGTATGCAACTTTAAATAAAATTTATTATATTTATTATACCAATGGTTTTATTTGCATTAATATATTAAATATCATTTCAAAGTTGTAGGGAGAATTTTTTGAACGCGTAGTGAAAAATGGGGTTTTTTCGGGCTGCGTAGGGAATTTTAAAATAAGTATATAACATCACTAATTGGAATACTGTTCCTTTATTTTGTAAGATGTTTCATCATAATCGTTTATAGCGATTTTCAACAATAAAATGTTTATTTAGCTTTATCTAGAAGGATATTATGTATGACCCTTCTCAATTAGTTTTTTTTATTAACATTTTCTTTAGATATACTTGCCCTTCATCTCCACTTCTTACGGGTGCTCACATATAAATATTGCATTTTATGTAATTCTCAAATTAATCAACATTTTTCGTCTTTTGTGAATAAAATCAAAAGTTGTTTACAGACTTAATCATTTATGGCTTGTTTTATTTGCAACTTCGTTATTAATATATCCGGAAAAAAATAAGAAAAATTAGCATTTTTCAATTTTGTATGAATCTTTAACAAACAAAAATTTCGAAATGTTGCTAAAAAAAAAACAACTGCGCATATTAGAAAAAGTTAAACTTTGCTAAAAGGTTATTGTTTGCGGAATTTCGGTTCTTTTTAGTAATTTTAATAAACTAAACCGTTTTTCTTCCGGCCCGTGAATGTTGGAAACTTCACTCAAGCCAGCTGCAGACTACCAACCGGGTCACAGGTTGCGGATAGTGATACGTACCTTAGTACAAGGGCTAGCTACGAATAAGTATGTTGATAAAAATAAGCAGTCCCGGACAAGCAGCGGGTGGTGAATGTTCTATTGAAGAAGAAACCATAAGGTCAAAACACACGACCGACAAGGCGAAAAAATGTCGCCTTCAAATTAAGCATTAAAGCCCAACCAATTCCTGTAGAGCGTCTATTTTCCATGTAAGGAACGGCTTAAACAACGTCTGACCCGTAGCGGGTGGTTGACAGTAGAAATGCTGTTCCTTGACAGCTAGATCTAAGGTGGCAGTCCCACCACAAGGATAGGGATTCTAAGCTTACAACTTATTGTCCTAAAGTTGAATTGTTACTGAAACTGTAAATGATAGAACGTTGACGAGTGTTGATATGAAACTAAGGATACGAATAGGAACTTGGAATGTCAGGACACTGTACCAAACAGGGAAATTTGCGTAGTTGGGTATAGAGGCCTCACGGATGAGTATCGAAATATTGGGTATATCAGAAGCGAGATTAACTGAGCTTGGGGAACATAAGTTAACATCGGGCCAACTGCTGCGGGGGTTGGATTTCTTACTTAGCATGACAGCGCAGGCTGCTCTCATTAATTGGCAACCAGTAGATGAGAGAATTATTGTAGCTAGATTCAGATCTAAGGTTAGAAATGCATCGATAATACAGTGCTTTGCTCCTACAGATCTAGCTAAACTACAGGAAAAGGAGAACTTGTGCAGTAAACTAGATCATACCGCTAAAAGTCTGCCAAGAGGTTACATCAAGATAATTTTAGGTGATTTAAACGCAAAAATTGGTTCCGACAACACAGATTTAGAGCATATAATGGGCCGACATGGAATTGGCTCCATGAACTCCAACGGAGAACTTTTCACCGAATTTTGTAGAAATAACAATTATGTTATTGGAGGGTCTATGTTTCCACACAAGCTAGAGCACAAGGTTACGTGGGTATCACCTAATGGTCTGACAGAAAACCAAATTGACCATATTTGCATAAGTCGTATGTTTCGTCGCAGTTTGCTGGATGTGAGAGACAAATTGTGTACAACTAAAAGCTTTTTGAGTTGGTTTGACATTGACTGTTTACATTTAATGAATCAGAACTAAAATCAACAGTTTTTTTTTTGCCAATTACAAATAAAGAAGTGGAATAAATTACAGTTTTTCTACTTTGATCGCAGGTTTTTGAACGCTGGTGCAGATATTGCGTCTGACCACCACCTAGTCGTTTCAATGTGGACAAACTCAAAAACCCAAAACATAAACCCTCAATTTCTGGAAGAAATCAAAAGACGCACAGAAGATACAGTAGAAGGGCTGTGGGCTAAGATAAAAGATGCATATATCAAAGCCAGTGAAAAGATACTCGGTAAGGTTCAGAATGTAAAAAAATAGGGGATTTCACAAGAAACATGGCAAAAAACGAAGACAGAAGAAAAGCTAAATCAGACATCTTGGATGCGAACTAGAAAGCAAAGCCCAGCGATCTAATAATGCATTACACTTATCGGTGAAAAGACTATGTAGACGCGATAAAAGAAACTGGTTGAATTATGTAGCAGATAAAGCAGAAAAGGCTGCAAACACAGGAGATATACGCTTATTAACGACTTACTGGTAGAAATACGCGTCCTAAAATGCCAATTAGAGATAATACGGGAAAATTGATAACGGATCCCAGTGAACAGCTACTACGATGGTTTGAGCGCTTTAAAGGTGTATTTGGAGTGTCAAAGTCTACAACAAACTCACAAATACATCTCTTGGGATCGCAAAGGAACATCTTGAATAGTACGGTTAGAAATTGAAAAAGCAATACGCGATATGAAATCCGGAAAGTCACCGGGAATTGACAACGTAACGGCCGAGATGCTCAAGTCTGACCCACATTACTCGGCAGAACTCCAACACAAGTTGTTTGTTGTGATATGGGAAACCGAAACGATACTACAGGACTGGACACAAGGTATACTTGTCAAAGTTCCAAAGAACGGTGCACTTACCGATTGTAATAACTGTGCCCCTCCAATGCTTTTGAGTGTGGTTTTAAAAGTACGGTGTAAAATTATTCTTGGTCGAATTGACAGTAAAATTGACGATACTTTAAGAAAAGAACAAGCTGGCAAAAAATCAACTGTCGACCACATTGCAACTACTTGCATTATTGCTGAGCAGGTTAAGGAAATGCAGGAATCTCTAGAACTGGTATTTGTGGATTTTGAAAAGGCGTTTGACCGAATTAGGCAGGAAAGCATATGGCAGGCATTGTTGCGCAAAGGTGTTCCGCAAAAGATTTGTAACTTAATAAAAATGCTTTCCAGTACTACATAATGGTTCCCTATCCCAGCCAATCGATACACATGCCGGGGAACGGCAGGGATGTATACTCTCTCTACTATTGTTTCTAGTAGTAATAGACGAAGTGTAAAGTTAAGGGGAATAAGGTGGAACATCTAAACGGTCTGGATTATGCAGATGATATTGTGCTCTTGTCATGAAGAGAACGTCATATGCTGTCTAAGCTGAATGATCTGTCTCAACAGGCAGAAATTGTAGGACTCGAAATTAATTCGACAAGAGATGTTAACCTTACTCTAGGCAACCGTATGTTTGAGGATTTCCCTGAATATACCTACCTGTGTAGTTGAATTGCTGAAGATGGAGGCTGCAGGTTAGATATAGAAAGTCGTATCAAAAAAGCTAAGGGATCATCTGGAAGTTTAAAGAATATTTGGTATTCACGACAACTCACTGAGAGGACAAAGATTCGAATATTTAATTCCAATGTAAAATCAATGTTGCTGTTCGGTTGCAAAACCTGGCTGGAATCAGAAGAAAGAAGCAGAAAACACCAATCTTTTAATTACCGATGCTTAAGTAACATTCTAAGACTATGATGGCCAGGCAATTGGATCACTAATGAAGAACTTTATCTGAGGTGCAAGCAAATACCGGTGAACCTAGAGTTAAGAGAAAGGAAATGGAGTTGGATTGGGCATACCCTACAAAAGCCCCTCACCGATATATGTACAATAGAGCGACTTAAAAAAACGTGTTTTTGTTACCCCTCTGAAAATAAAGCTTGATATGTTTTATGATGATTCCCAAAATATTTTGGTTCTAGTTGGACATCCGTGAGCTGGACCATTTTTAAAAAAGGTATTTTTTTCAGTTTTTTAAATTTGCTTGTACTTTGCTCCAAGAAGGCATAAATAAAATTTGGTATCATCGAAAAGAGTTTTTATTTTCAGAGGGGTAACAAAACACTTTTTTCGGTCGGTCTAATGAACAATGGCTTTAGATTGGAATTCACAAGAGCAGCGAAATAGAGGTCGACCAAGCAGATTTTGGATGCGCAGTTTAATGAATGATATTGAAAGAGTGAATAATCATCTAACATGAACTCCAGTTTATGATACAGCAAATAATCGGCAAAAATGTTAATCATTTACTACGGCACTATGCGCCAATCATCGGCGCCAAAGCAACTAATAATAATAAACCGTTTTTGAGTTACGCGAATATATATTGTGCAACCTCCTCCATTTGGGAGGGTAAACGTAATCTAACATAGCCACTTAAGGGTATAGTATATAAAATATATTTTGCTCTTGTATTTGTTAATAACAGTCATTCTAGTTCATGTAGTATTCATAAATGTTATATAGTTAAAAAGGGAGTCAACAACAACTACACTCACAATATTATTACAGTAACGGACTGTAGTTTATTTAAGAAATATTCCGTTCAGTCTTTTTTAAATAAATAAACATTTAAAATTCCAAGCAAATTTATTCTAAACTGATTCTAACAGTTATTCAAAAAACTAAGTGCATATTAATACGGATTTTCAGTTGCAGTTAATATTGTCCGTTGATTGAGTTAAATTCTTCTTTATGTTAAAGTAAATAAAAATGTAATTTAAAGCAACGAAAAGTTCATTTAATTTTTACTGTCAAAAATTCAACCGCGAATTCCGTAAAAACAAATCAATATTCAGTTTTCTTACTACATATTCCGTAAAAACAAATAAATATGCAGCTATTTTATAAAATTTTACTGTCAAAAATTCAACACCATATTCAGTAAAAACAATTAAATATTCAGTTATTTTATATAATTTTACTACCAGAAATTAATTTTTACTTATCTATAAAAAATTAATTGCTTGTTTTGTGTAAGCAATTCCCATTTTCTATTTGTGAAAATAATTTAGTTAAATACATCAAATTTTAAAAGTAAAATGATTGCGAAGCCATATCGGTCATGCTGCTGGTGTCTTATAATTGAGAGTTCTTCTGTAAACAACGTGGTCAGTACAACAAAAGTAAAACAAACTGGGTAAGTAAATAAAAATATTCTCCCTCTCTCGCTTATAAGAAAAACAAGCGGACAGGTGTCTGTCTGGTATTATTTTGAAATTCGGCTCTTTTGTGGAGTAAACGAAAATTTAATAAAATAACTGAATATTTAATCGTTTTTACTGAATATGGTGTTGAATTTTTGACAGTAAAATTTTACAAAATAACTGAATATTTATTTGATTTTACGGAATATGGTGTTGAATTTTTGACAGTAAAAATTAAATGAACTTTTTGTTAAAAATAAATGAAAAATAGGTAGACCGGTTTTTAATTGAACTTTCATTTATTTTATATTACAATTTCAGTTAATTTTACGTACAGAATATTGTGAGTGTACGTCTACATACCGACAGGATCTTGTTTTCCGACTGCTAGCTAGCTCAACAATGGGTTCCGTAGTACCTACTCGTGGCAATTTAATATAGTAAAGTGTAATTTCCTTATAAACAGTCGAACAGTTTCATTTACACATCAACTTTTTCTGATGACACAGCTTTTCAAAGCGTCCATGAAAACCGCTATCTTACAGGACCGCATATTGCAATTGGAAAATGGTTAAAACAACGGGAAATATAGGCCAATGGACAAAAATGCGTACATATAACATTTGCGTTGAGAGTCATGTTCCCCTATGAAAATCAATAACCATATAATACCTCAACATCTGCATATAAAATGTCTGTGGTTTAACATGGAAATGCCATATAGAGGCATAGTTAACTCCTACTTTACAATTCTATATTAAAGCCAATAAAGTGGACTGCCTCAGCCTCCAACGAAGAGAAAATCCACAGGCACCAAGACAAAATTCTTCGAAACAACAAATCATGGTTAGGAGGATTTTCGACCGGCGTTGGAAGGACGCAAACTTAACAATTTGATAAATTGTTGTAAGTTCATATTCTGGTATGTGAAGATTTCATAAATAAATATGATAGACAAAAATATTTTAAATCCAGGTTTATTTTCACAATCACTATTTTTTATGAGTGATAAAAAATTGTTCAACTTACCTGTACACGATAACCTATTAAAGAAATTAGCCCAAGTTCTTTTAATGTAACTGCTATATCAGAAGGCGTGCCATCAGTTCGTCTGTTTATAAAAGCGACAGCATACGAATAATATTGACTGAATATTGGGGTTACGGGTTTCGACCATATCTCTATACCCTTATGTTTGTATATTCGTCGGCCTTGTAAACCTAGTGGATCCTGATCAACGTCAATGATTTTTTTATTTTGCAAAATATCCTTAAACTCCGGCCGAATGGTGCGTAAGTCAACAGACATTAACAAAGGCGCAGCTAATATAGACCAAATGGCAAATTGAGTTTTTGCTTGGTCATAACTGAGACCAAAATTACCAACAATTAACTGAAAATAGATACATATATAGCTTTGTTTATAGAATATAGAACTTTTGTATATGTATGTAAGTAAATAATACCAGCCTTTTTGTTTGTTTTGTTGGTAACTGAAACCTGAAATCCGACCGACCGAAAAATTTTTAATATATTTTTATGTTTCTAGGCTTTAACTTTTTTAAATGCTAGAATTAATTTCGCTACTTTTTAACAGTCTCGATTTCTGTCATGGACATATTCATATACCAAAGTTTATGTGTCTAGGTTTTAACAAAAAAGTTCCAACATTTTTAACTTAAAGGTTCATATTCACTTAGGACCCTGCACTTATAATTTTATGTTTTTAAGTTCAATACTACGGAAAATTCAAAAAGTACCACATGTAGAACACAAAAGTAAAAGAAAGAAATTAAATTTCCCGTACATCCCTTTTTTGATACTTTTTTTCTCCCTATTGAAGTATCAAAAATTTCAATATTGTAGTAAGAGCCGATAATTTAATTATGTGAATGCAGAAACATGTTTTTCAAAAATGTACCAAAAATAGTTACGATTCGCACCTTTTAAACGTTAAAGTTTCGAAAAAATAACCATATTCATTATTGTATGCTTATTGGTTTACTCCCCAAAAGGGTAAGTTTAAAATATTGTTTGTATCTATTTTAGTTTTGGAGATATTAGGTTAGCGAATTTACACTTTTTTCTAATTTGTTTATCCCCTAAATTTCAAAATATCGGTTTACTCCCTGAACAAATTCCAACTTATTATTTTGGAAATTGTGGTGATTCAACAACAGCGTTGAATGAGGCACAAATAGGGTTTCTAATTTTCCGGAATTTTTCTATTCCTGGGAAACGAATTAAAAAAACTCATTCCAGGGAATCCCGGAATTTTTAGAATTAAACAATGATTTTATTAAATGAGTTCAAGACACATGTTTTTACTTTTTTAAAAGAATATACATATGTGTATACAACAGTCTAAACAAATAACCTTAATTGAAACCACATAAAACCAAAACAAAACCAAATAAATTGTAACATTCATATTTACATACGTATTATATATGTATGCAGCAACTTGGTAAAATTAATTTTTTTTTAAGAAAAAACATTTTTAGTATTATTAAAGCATTTAATAGCTCATCACAGATTCTATTTCTAATCCTTGTTGATATGTTTATTGCCTGCTACCGATAACGTGCCCTCGCTTTCTACATACGTTGGTATTATACATAGTAGGAAGAGCATCATTCAAAGATTATAAATTTGTTGGCATGTTACCCGTGACTTCATAGATGTCAAATTCTTTTTAAAATATTTTCAGGCTTTTGTATTTTCTTTACATTTATTTTTTTTAGAATTTGATATAGCCTTTTCAAGGTGCTCTTTAAAGATAGTAGATGGTTCATCTGGTGTTAGTGATGGTGTATCGTGTACATTTTCATTTTCTACTTCAAGAAGCTTTTAAGACATTTCATCAGCAATTAAAGAGACGGTTGATTTATTGACGTAGGAAAAATAGTCCGATTTGTAGGTGGTATTTAGTAATTTTAGTAAAGAATATATTTTTATTGCTCGTTTTTTGATTTTAACGATTCTAACAAATAAAAATTTCAAAAAATTAAATTTGAAATTCCCGAAAAAAATTTCCCGGGATTAATTTAAAAAAAGTGAGTAAAAAAGGACTCCCTGGAATTCTTTCCCGTTTCTACTCTAGGCACAAATAAAACAAGAGAAATTTTATTCGTTACTTAAGCCTACAGTACACGGAATGTACAAAGCCACATGCGCATGTGGTTCTGACGTAATTTTGACGTCACTACAAAGCCACAATAGCAAGTTCGTGATGTGTGATGATGACAAAATTACGTCAGAACCACATACGAATGTGGCCTTTTACATTCCGTGTACTATAGGCTTTACTTATAAGGTTTTTTCCCTATGAAAACACTGGGGGCTTGTTGGGTTTAAAACTTAAGTCGGTTTTTATTTAGTTTTGTTATTTCACAATTTTTTTTTGTTGCCGCGATACGCGATTCGCGTTGTTGACACATGTGAACGTTTTCGCGATTCGCCAGAGGATCGCATTTAACTTCCACGCGATGCATCGCAGCGATGTTAGACAACTTGCCGGCGATGGAAATTGTTTGCAGGGTTCTTTACTATGAAACTTATCTTCTATATCAGCGAAGGGCAGATAGAGAACATTGAATAAAAGAGAGTAAATTAGTTGATTTACACTTAGAGAAAAGATTTTCAAACTGTATGTAAATATGCATTACAAAAAAAGGAGTTCAGTAAAAAATATTATTATATAAATCATCAAGTTTTAACTAACGTTAAAATATATGTATACATATGGTCACATGAAAACGAAAAGGCCGTGAGCAAAAACTTTAAAATGTGTACTATAGGTATGTAAATATGCAAAAAAAAGGAATTCAGTAAAAAACTTGATTATTATATAATTCATCATCCCACATGATTGCTGAAATGTTTTTAAAACAAGCTGAAAAATAAACATACATGAGCACAGCTTGATCACAACACAATAAATATATTGTCAGTGTGCCACTACGAAATTGCAAAATTTGCCAAAATAACAACATGCGCAACACTCCTGCTTCGTTGAAATTTATAGAGCAACTGAATAAAATTTAATTTTTTTTCTTTCTGTTGTATTTGTTTTTCGGGTTGCCTTTGTTACTTTTTATGCTTGAAACAATGAATTCAAGATTTTCAGTTTGTGGGCAATAGTAAATGAGCAAAAACAACATCACACAAACACGTGTATGTGTTATACGGTAAATTTTTTCAAATTCTGATTTCAATGCAGATATTGTTATTTCTTTTTGTTTTGACTGCTAGAAAATAGTTTTTTATTCATTTTCTCTATTTTAAACGTACTTTTATTTATTATTTGATATAAATATCATCATATATATACTAAGAATATAATAAAACAAGTGTATGGTATGTTTTGGGGATTTTAGGGAATATCTTAGTAGGGAAATTTTTGTATTTGTAGCAGCTCTGGTACAAAAAAACACGAAGAGTAAATGTAAAAACCCGAAAAACTTCGTAATCCAGGCAAACCAGCGCCCACCGCTGTTCTATATACATATATAAAAATGAAAAATGTTTGTTTGTTTTTTGGCTTATAGACTCCTAAACTACTGAACCGATTTTCCTGAAATTTTTACAGTAAGATCAAGTGAGCCCTAAAAATAAAATAGGCTACTTATTTTTTCGATAGGGGCAGGGGAATTGGTACCCCCCATAGGATACCAATATTAAATATCGCATATCTTAAGAGTCGCTGCACGATTTTTGTTGAATTTTTGGTAGTAGGATCTTCTGAGCCCCAAAATTGCAATAAAATAGCAGTGGTACCCCCATAGGACGCCAATGTTTAATATCGCATATCTTAAGAACTGTTATAATGAGAATGTTCAACCTTTGTAGAAGTGACTCTTATGGTATACTGAAGCGGACAGGCGCAGCGGTGGAAACACCTCCCATAGGATGCTTATATTAAATATCGCTCAACTGAAGAACTATTGAAGGGAGAGTCTTCAAACGTGGTTCAAGCTACTATTATGGTAAACTATACATTTCAATATAAAAATGGGCGGGGAAGACAGAGGACAGAAATATTAATAAGAGCCGCTGCACGCATTTTGTTGAACTGTTGGTAGTAGTATCTTCCGATCCCCAAAATTGAAATAAAATAGCAGCGGGGGAAGTGGTACCCACAATAGGACTCCAATGTTTAATATCATGTATTTAAATAACTGTTATAGTGAGACTGTTCATAAGAAGTCACTCTTATGGTATACTACACTTTGAAAATAAAAATAAAACGGGTAAAACCAGGGGGGGGGGGGAAATACCTCCCATAGGATGCATAAACTGATGCATAACTGAAAAACTATTTAAGGGAGAGTCTTCAAACGTGGTTAAAGCAGTGTAGTGAAGCGCACCGGGTTAAGCTAGTTAGCTATAAAATAAAATATGCTTATTTTACTATAATAATTGAACTTATTAAATAAATATTAACTGCCTTATTTATAAAAATTAAAACATGTTAATAAAGGGTTTATTAAACGGATTTTGTATGAAAATCCGTTTCATAAAGCCTTTATTAACCGGTTTTATTTTTTATAAATTAGACCGTAAATTGTTAACTCTGTTCCTTTTACTTCCCACTTGCTGATTTATTAACTTTAAGGTTTAGGTTTATTGACATTTGATTTACTTTATTATTTTTTCTTCCTATTTGCTGATTATTAATTTTAAGTTTATTAACATTCTTTTATTTATTATGTTTTATTTTAGGTTTATTGACATTTGCTTTTGCTGAATTAATAATTTTAACTTGTGGTTTAAGGGTTTTGCTTATGCATCTAGTTAATGTGTTGCTGTAATTGTTATTGTGTATGTTTTTATTCTGCCTTGATGGTTTTGGTGGTGGTTGTGTTTTTAGGTTCATACCTGTGTATATAACTCCTTCCCCCTTAGAGTAGAGCGATGGCCACAATGCAGGAATTGGGGCTGAAGCGATGTCAGTTTCTGGGACGTAGTTATGTTTGATTATAACTGAAGTGCTTAATGTAATGATTAAGATTATTATAAGTATTATGTTAATATGTTATTTATTGTTATTTGACCTTTATTTCTATAGTTATTTTTAATTATTTAAGCTTGAGATCTTTTTATTTATAAAATAATCTATTTATTTAATTCAATATTTCGCTAACCTTTGGTTAGCATCGTCAGGAAATTAAATTTACAAATTTTTAAACGAACAACAAAAAACGATAACAAAATTATGAAAAATTTTTGTCAAAAATTAAATTCAAAAACATATTTGTCATAAAAATTTTTCCAAAAACCATAATAACAAAAAATAAAATATGTATAACTAAAGTATAACAATTCATATAAACTGAAAAAATTTCCCATCTATAAACCTAATACTAAAACCATATTTACAATAATAAAAAAATATTTTGGCTAATGAAAATTCCTATAACATAAAAAATTTTAAATCTAATCTTACTTTTTTTCTTACAAACATACATAATTAAACTTATTTTTATTCGTACAAACTACATAATATGTATATCGTGACCTAAGGACAAGAAGGTCCTAATTTTCATGTAATTTAGGTATAAATTGAACCCTCTTGTTCCAAGACTTTTATACTATTATATCTAATCCTCTATCTCTTAATAATTAAATTCCTATAATTATTCGCTATATGTTCTGTGTCTGCTTTAAAATTTATTCTCTTCGCCGTTGGTGTATTAATTATGTGTAACATTTCCAATATATATCTGCGTTTGTAGTTAGTTTCAGTGTTTAAAACCGATGCTTCTTCAAAATTTGGATAGTAATTAGATTGATGACAATGATGACTTAATGCTGTCTTTTTAGAATTAATGTCCCTATATTTTATCGGATTTATGTCCCGCAATTCTAGTCCTTAATTTGTTCTTCGTTGTACCTATGTAAACCTGGTTGCATCTTTCATTATCATTTCCCTTACAAGGAATTTAGTAAGTAATGTTTGACATATCCCATTTACTAGTTCCATCTTTTGTCTTGCTAAATAAACTGTTTGTAATTATTAAAATGCGTTTTTATTTGTATTTTATTTTTAGACGGTGCAACTAGTGCACTCGTCAGCTTTTTTATTATGATTGTTTTTATTTACAATTTATTCTAACTTATATACTAACTACGAAAATAATTCTTAGCCTATTCTAACGTGTAAATTAAAATAACTTAAACTAAAGCATGGGAAAATTAGTGTAATATGATTTAAATTTTAACGGTCTAATTTATAAAAATTTCTTGTTTCAGCTTTAATGCTTACAATAGTTATCAAACACTTTTTGTTTTATAAGCCATTAATAAAAAGTCAGATTTATAAACGCTTAATAGGAGTGGATTAACAATTAAACGTTTATATTACTTTTGTATTTTTATGTTGGCAACAACATGTTATTTTAATTGTAATTTTTGTAATAGTGATGCATACAACTGGGGATTAAACAATACGAGATCATACAACGAACGAATTTTAAGTGAATTTCTGTTTTGTTTTCAATTTAAAAGGAATTTCTGTTTTTTAAAACGTAATATTTAAAATAATTTTATGTTTTTTTTTTTTTGTTAATAAAATACATACTACATATTGAAATAGAAGCGAAATATGTAAATCATTTATTAGCAATATCAAATTTTTACTGCTCAAACTCTGTTGGTTCCACAAAAGTTTATACAGCTTTATGTTTAATGAATAATTTAACCAATTTTTATTATACATTTTTTATACGCAGATGATTTGAAAATAAAACCTCCTAAGTTTTAACAAAACATTTTTAGCCACATATAACTGCCAAAATATTTTAGGTTAAAATGTTTTTACCTGGAACAATATCATTTTCCTCAATAGCAATGTTGTGAAGTACTGCTAGGGCGATAATCAATGTTTTCCCTTTTGCCAGATAAACTGTCAACCCATCTAACAAGCAGCGAAATCGTTGCTTCCAAGCCCCAAAGCAACGTTTAACAGAGTTTCTAGTGCTTATCTGTGTAGCATTATATTTGTTCTCCTTTTCATTCTGTGGTTTGGATAGTGGGGAGAATAAATAAGTCTGCAGCTTATATCCTGAGTCTCCCAACAAAATACCTTTGAACTCTCCGCTTTCAAGTTTAATAGTTGACTCATTTAAAATACGGCAGTAAATCTACAAATTGTTTTTTTAACTTCAATTTAATTTGTTATAAGCGCTTTTTTGGTAATTGCTGAAATAAATTTATAAAGTTATAAATTTAATTTCGTCGGGAGGTTTCTGGTGGACACATTTTTACAAAAAATTAGTTTTAAATCAATTCTATATAACAATAATAGCGCCCTCTTTTTTTAACATTTAATCCCTTTTTTGATAGCTCAAATATATTTAGAGATTTTGAGTTCTAGCATTGCCTGATATCTTTAATTTTACAGTTCTCTAAACATTGTTTTGCTTCTTTCGTCACTTTTTGTGCTATGAAGCAAATTTTTGATGCAAAATTTAAAATATTATTGTTTGTAATTGCTGTGCTGCATGTTCCATTCAAAGCATGTAGAACAAAACATTTTTGTTCCGTGCGGCAAACAAGTAACTAACAGACGAAACACTATGTGGTTTCTACTTTGTGTTTGCTTTAACAAATACTTTACCTATTTGAAAGACATTTTAAAATATAAGTGTAATGAATGGTTAAAAAAGGTTTGCAATATTTGAAATAAATCTTAATAGCTTTTTATATTTTATGCAAAAAGTTATAACGACTTTAAGTTTCAACAGAAAACATATCTAGCGACCCACATTATTTTAGCAAAAAAATCTATCAAGCAGTTTATATTTAAAATTAATTCAAACACTAGTTATCGTTTTTCTAGAGAAAAAAATTTTATGCGTATTAAACTTTTTTATTAAAATAAATAAAAAGACAAAAATGTTTAATTTTTCGTGCAATTATTAAAATTTTATTTTAACAAACATTGAAATGTCAACTTATTAAACGCTTAAAGTAGGGTAAAGGCTACAATAAATATTTCAAATTTATGATATGTTTATTAAACGTTTAATAGGCTATTAAACATTTATAAATACTCTTTTATCGACTTTTGCTTATTAATGACTTATAAAGCTGCAATGATGCGTTTATAAATTAGACCGTAAGTTTATAAATATTTCCCATGCGTGTGGGTGTAGTACCTTTTAAGCGGCTATTTAGGGTTTAATATTTTGGTGTAATAAGATACCCGTTTATGTCTGCTCTTTAAAGGTTTGAATTCATGCAAGTTAATAATATTTAAAGGAATGTATTCATACGATCAAATAATACTACATGTTCAATGTGTTATAAGCTTTATATGCTACCTTATATTTGTTAGTGTCAAAGATTCCCGATTCTTTTATTCTTTCCGAAACATTGGCTATGTATGATAATGATTTATATATTATTGGTTCTATTGTACTGGTAATTCTTGTATTCCCATTACTCCTATCTTTATATTGATTAATTAATCCATAATTTAAACTATTTGGAAAATTGTTTTCCCTTAATATATTTCTAATTTTAATTATGTTTTTCCTGTGATAAACCTTGTTACTAATTGTATTTATAATAGTCCTTTTACTATGTCCTGAGTAATAATTTATAATTCTGCCTGATGCTGTTGGTTTTTGATACCAATCTATTAACAAATTATTTTAAAGGTAATTTTGAGTTACTTTCCATTTCCAAAGTGAATTTTGTATTACTATTAAACTCATTAAATGTGTCTAACAAGTTATCTACCCCACATTCATCAATAATGCAGAATACGTCATCAACATATTTAATCCTTATTTTAGGTTTAATATTTAATTTTTCAATGAACGTTTCAAGTAACCTTTCCATTACAATATCTGCTACAATTGGAGAAGCAGGAGATCCCATTGGAAGTCCCTTCAGTTGTTTATATACTTTACCATTACAACTCTGTTGTCCTCTATACAAAATTTTAAAATTCTTAAAAACTTATTTTTATATTATCTTATGCTAAGTTCACACTTAGGTTTTTAAACGCGTTTAAGCAAAATGTTGATTTAGCTAATCAAAGCCGTTCACATTACATTTGAGATGATTAAGATGACAGATGATTAAGAAAAAAAACACACAACAAACACACAAAAAAACAACAAACAAATTTATATTTCTTTAAAGTATTAAAAATGGATAAAAACACTTTTATAAAGTTATCAGAAGATTATTTAAATCATTTTAATGATGAAATTGTGAAAATTTATGAATTATTTAAGAACAAATAAAAACATTAAGCAGAAATCTTGGCCGGTTGTACACGACCATGTTGGCGATTCTACATTTGAGGTATGTTCAGTGGATTCTATGTGATTTATGAAGTGATTTAGTTGTAATCATGTCAATTTCAAGTGATTTTCAAATCACTTCAATGTATGGGTAATCATCTCGATTTTGAAGTGATTAGAGCTTAATCACGTTCGAACTGCTTAAACGCGTTTAAGAAGCCAAATGATTAAACCTTTTTTTTTTATATTCTAACAAACTAATATGGAAATGTTACACATAATTAATACACCAACGGCGCAGAGAATAAATTTTAAAGCAGACACAGAACATATAGCGAATAATTATAGGAATTTAATTATTAAGAGATAGAGGATTAGATATAATAGTATAAAAGTCTTGGAACAAGAGGGTTCAATTTATACCTAAATTACATGAAAATTAGGACCTTCTTGTCCTTAGGTCACGATATACATATTATGTAGTTTGTACGAATAAAAATAAGTTTAATTATGTATGTTTGTACGAATAAAAATAAGTTTAATTATGTATGTTTGTAAGAAAAAAAGTAAGTTTAGTTTTAAAATTTTTTTTGTTATAGGAATTTTCATTAGGCAAATTTTTTTTTATTGTAAATATGGTTTTTGTATTAGGTTTATAGATAGGAAATTTTTTCAGTTTATATGAATTGTTATACTTTAGTTATACATATTTTATTTTTTGTTATTATGGTTTTTGAAAAAATTTTTATGATAAATAGGTTTTTGAATTTAATTTTTGACAAAAATTTTTCATAATTTTGTTATCGTTTTTTGTTATTCGTATAAAAATTTGTAAATTTAATTTCCTGACGATGCTAACCAAAAGTTAGCGAAATATTTAATTTAATAAATAGATTATTTTATAAATAAAAAGACCTCAAGCTTAAATAATTAAAAATAATTATTATGTTAATAGTTTAAGTTGTAACAAGGGTTGTATTGTGTGAAAATTTCGTTTTTGTTGAAGAGAAATTAATTTCATTTTATTGTCAAGGTGGTATTCCTTAAACATTTGGAGTGTAAGATCTTCTGTTATTGATTAAGGATGTATTGGACTATAGGTAGGTGAAATGAGAAGTATTTCGTCCCAAAAATATTTGTTTTACCTTTGTAAACCATTCCGTTAAGAATGATTGCACAATCATTGAATTTAATTAGGATTGTGCCTTTCATGGTAAATGAATGTTTTTTGCAAGAAGTGTTTATTTAAGTGTTTGACACATTAATAACAAGTTAAACATTTTGTTTTGGTTGTGATATAGAGGAGATGTGACCCTTCTCTTTCGTGGTTCAATTATTTAATATATTGACTATACAGGTCGATTTTTTGATGTCTTCCTGTTCAATGATATTTTCACAAAAGAATGTTTTTTCAATTTGTGGGCAAATTTTGTTTGTGTTTAATATTTTATATTCATTAACTAGTGCATACGGCATTACATTGATAAATGTTGTATGGTTTATTGGCAAGGGTATAATTTTAATTAGTTCATAAGTCTTATTTTCCACAATAGTTATTTTTATATTAAAAATTATATTTGTATCGTTATAATATGCTTTTAGGCTCAAAAGTTCATACAATTGATCATATTGTTACGAAAGTAACTTTAGTTAAGAATTAGTTGTAATTATTGGTTAAGAATTGGTTATTATTGTTGGTTATCTTGTATTTATTAGTTATCTTGTATTTATTAGTTATCTTGTATTCATAAGTAATTTTATTAGTTTACATCGTTTTTGTTATAATTTAGTACACTTCAATCCCAATGTGCAGAAAGCCCTAGAAATGACCGTTAAAAAAGCTTCAGTATAAGAGGTAAATTTATGTAAACATAAGTGCTACCATAAATCAAATTAAAGTGTGGTGAATAGAAAAGCCTCGAACCTTCGAAAAACATTTCGAATGTTCCAGACAACCAAATTGCAGTATAAATACTAGCGGCGAGTAGCAGAACAAGATCATTCTAAGTTCAGACTTTGTCAATAACGTATAACGCTGAGAAAATTATAGTTGGTTGTGAATAGAAGCTTTAAATTACGGTTGTTAAAAAGACTTTGTACTAAATAAAGTTGTGTTAATTGTAAACAGTGTTAAAAGAGTTTGTGTTTTATTTATTTTATTAAAGTTGCAATAAAGAACTCGAAACGGTTTATTATAAAGGAAATAAACCAAAACGTTATTGAAAGGCAGTAACGTAACAATTGGTGTCAGAAGTGAAATTGCATAAATAAAATAAATAGATTAATAAAAGTGAAAAAAAAATTATAAAATAAAAAAAAAAAATAACAAGAAGACAGCAATGAAATTTGAAGAGCTTAAAGTAGAACAGCTCAAGAAAGAATTGGGCAAGTTGAATCTGCCAACTGCAGGTAATAAAGCAGAGCTGCAGAAGAGGTTAATAGATGAATTCGAGCGACGCAATATCGACATTGTTAGCCACGAATTTGAGGAAAAGGAAGAAATTGAGGTATGTATGCGTGCAGTTGCTAGAAGCATTGACTTAAACACAATGTTTGCTGCTATGATGGCAAAAATGGACGAAAATTCTAAAAGCATGGTATTGATGATAAAAGAAAACTCGAGCGAAACTTCTAGAAGAATGGACGAAAATTCCAAAAGCATGGTACAGATGATAAAAGAAAATTCGAGTTATATTCTAGCTGAAACTTCTAGAAAAATTGATGAAACTTCTAGAATAATAAATGAAAATGTGGAAAAATGGTAAGGGAGAATTCAGTTACCATATTAGCCGAAATTCAAGAGAATTCTAGAACAACAAACGAGAAACTTCAGGAGATTTCCAGTGAGATGAACGAAAGAGTAAACGAAATGGAAATAGAATTTAATCAGAAGCTGTCTGATGTAAAAACTCAAGTCACGGATGTTAAAACACAAGTTACGGTTTTTGATGAAAAACTACACCATCTGGAGGCAAAAGTTAATAACATTCAATGCCAAGAAGCACCAGTGCGAGTTATTCCAGAAGTTTCTAGTAGAATAAAGGCCCCTTGCTTTGACGGTAGTGTTCCATTAAATGTGTTCAAGTTCCAGTTCGATACAGTTGCCAACAGAAATGCATGGAACAGTGAGGAAAAAGCCATCGAGCTAATTCTTGCTTTAAAGGGGACTGCGGCTGAAGTGCTTGAAAGTGTACCAGTAAGTAGCAGAAACAACTATGATGAAATTATGGTAGCACTGCAACGTAAGTAATGAGGAGAACACAAAAAGGAAATCTACAAAATGAAGTTGCGCGGCAGAGTGCAAAAGGCAAACGAAACCTTACAAGATTTTGCTCTCGAGATAGAGCGCTTGATGCAGCTTACATACCCTGGTGAGAATCATCCATTTTTGGATCATTTTAAAACTGAGGCGTTTGTAAACGGTATTCGTGATGCAGTTATAAAACTTGCGGTATGTGCATCACAAAAACCAACATTTGCAGAGACGGTTTCATTCGCCCTGGCCCAGGAAACCGCAAGAATTATTTCAAGACCTCAAGTGGGCAAGGTGCGAAAGCTCGATGTGACCAGCGATGCAGAAAGAGATATTGTGCAGCATTTAAAAGAGGCATTTATAGAAGCTTTAAGTGAGAAGCAACCTAAATCTAAAGTAAAATGCTATAACTGCGGAAAGATTGGTCACATACAACGTAACTGCAAAGCACCAAGAAAACGTTCAAGATCTGCTTCACCGCCCAGAGACAACTAGCGGGGTAATCACCAGTCTTCACAAGAATCCCTGTTAAACTAAAAAGAGCTAGCACTGCGGGGCATGAGCTTGCTCTCATATCTAAGGGCCCCACAATCTCCATCTCAGTAATGCAACAGAGTAACAGAAACCTTACTGCTTGTGGTTATATTAACGGTCAAAAACGGGTTTTGACTGTGGACACTGGGGCATCACATTCGATAATTAGGCCTGATTTAATACAACAGCCCATTGAACCACTAAGGGGTGTGAGTCTGCGAACAGCAACGGGTGAGCCTGCCACCGTCTATGGGAAAGTAAAAGTAAAATGAAGTATAGGCAATACAAGCGCTCACCATGTATTTATTGTGGCTGATATTGTAGACGAAGTAATTATTGGCTCAGATATTATGATTGGCCAAGGTGTTCATCTGGATATGGGACAACAAATTATGACTTGGCGTAATGTTGAAATTCCCCTTGATATTGGATACGAAAACAAGGCTCATGTAAGACAGTTACACGCCTTAACACGTGAAAAATTGCCACGAAAGTCAGAAACAATAGTGTGGGCGCGAATGGATGGAGATTGTGAGGACAACAATAGCTTATGGGTGGTAGAGCCAGCAGCAGTAACAGGTGATATAGTAACCGCGAATGCCCTCGTTAAAACCAGCAACAGCCTAGTTCCTGTAAGAGTTTTGAATTTATCCAACAGCGAAAAGGTCCTTACGCAGAACTTTAAGATTGGACAATGTGCTTCAACAGAGGCAATAATAAGTTGCGAGGAACATCCAGACGCAGCTAAAAAGGGTACCAGGGACCAGGAATTACTAGAGGAACATGTGCGGAAATAGACCGAAAAACTGAGGCCGCCCGAGAGAAATAAGGCTAAGCAATTATTAAAGAAATATGCCTTTATTTTTGCCTCGAAAGGCAAAAACCAGGGCAGGACGTCAATAGTGAAACACGAAATTAACACCGGCGACGCTAAGCCAATAAATCAGGCCCCAAGAAGCATTCCTCTAGCAAAACGAAATGAAGTTAGAGACCTGGTTAATGAAATGGAACAGGACAGCATAATTAAACCATCATCAAGTCCCTGGAGTTCACCGGTGGTTTTAGTAAAGAAAAAAGATGGAAGTACTAGGTTCTGCGTAGATTACAGGAAACTTAATGACGTCACCAAAAAGGACAGTTATCCATTGCCTAGGATTGATGACACCTTGGACACGTTAGCTGGAACAGAATGGTTTACCACATTAGATCTGCAGAGCGGCTATTGGCAAGTAGAAATTGCAGACAAGGATAAAGAGAAAACTGCTTTTAGTGCAAGTGATGGCTTATGGCAGTTTAATGTAATGCCATTTGGGCTCTGTAATGCTCCAGCTACATTCGAGCGTTTGATGGAACAGGTGTTGAAAGGTCTCCACCGAAAGACATGTTTGGTGTACCTTGATGACATAATTGTCATGGGAAAAACATTTAATGAACACCTGAAAAACCTCGAAGAGGTGTTAAAACGTATATCTACAGCCGGACTCAAGTTAAGTGTCAAGAAATGTTCACTGTTCCAGAAAGAAGTAAAATACCTAGGGCATCGTGTAACATCTGATGGCATTTCAACAGATGAAGAAAAAATACGAGCAATTATGGATTGGCCTCGCCCTCAAAATCTACGCAGTTTTCTAGGTTTATGTACATACTACAGGCGTTTTGTACCGAATTTTGCAAACATTGCTGCAAGTCTGCATGAGTTGACCAAAAAGGCGCAGGCATATGACTGGGGTGGAGCACAGGAACGGGTATTCCAGAAGCTAAAAGAATTGTTGTGCTCAGCACCAATTTTAGCTTATCCAATCGCGGGCGAAAAATTTGTGCTAGATACTGATGCGAGCGGATTTGGAATTGGAGGTGTGCTATCCCAAGTGGTCAACGGTGTAGAGAAAGTCGTAGGCTATTACAGTCGAATACTTTCGAAGCCTGAGAGAAATTACGCTTCTGGCTGTACTAGAGTGCATAAAACATTTTCACAAATATTTGTATGGTCAACATTTTCATTGCTGCAATTTAAAAATCCAGAAGGCCAGATAGTTCGTTGGATAGAGCGCCTTCAGAGCTACGATTTTAGCATTGAACACAGAAAAGGTGGAAAACATGGTAATGCGGATGCTCTGTCAAGACGACCCTGTAAGCTGGAATGCAAGCACTGCGTAAGGGCTGAAGGAAAAGAAAACATCTGTTACGTTCGTCTATTGCAGATAGAGTCCAACGAAGATTGGTCAATTGCGCAGAGAAATGACCCCATTTTAGCAAAAATTTTACAAGCCAAGGAAGAGGGCAAAAGACCCACCCGAAACGAAATCTCGCCTGAAAGTCCCCTGATGAAAGCATACTGGGCTCTGTGGAACAGCCTTCAAGTAGTAAATGGCTGCTTATACCGTACGTGGGAAAGTACTGACGGAAAATCTGTTAAAAACCTTATGGTGGTGCCGTCGGCGAAAGTAAAAGAAGTTCTGAGTGAATTTTATAACGGTCCTAGCGGTGGTCATCTGGGTCTGACAAAAACCCTAGAAAAATTAAAACAACGCTTCTACTGGGTTGGCTGCCAACAAGCTGTAGCTGATTGGATAGCAAATTGCGCACAATGCATTGCCGCTAAAGGTCCAGTAAGGAGAAGTCGTGGGCCGCTACAGCAGTATAATTCTGATGCCCCATTTGAGCGAATTGCAATGGATATAGCTGGGCCATTTCCTGTAAGTAATGCCGGTAACAAATATGTGCTTGTAGTCATCGATTACTTTAGTAAATGGCCGGAGGTATATGCCATCCCAAACCAAGAAGCAAGGACAGTGGTCGACGTCTTCGTGAACAATTGGGTGTGCCGCTACGGTGTTCCATTAGAAGTACATTCTGACCAAGGCAGAAATTTTGAATCTGCTATATTCAAGGATATGTGTGAATTGTACGGAATAAGGAAAACAAGAACAACTCCATTGCATCCGCAATCATACATTAGAGGAACATTTGCGAAAAGTAGTCAGCACACAACAAAAAGACTGGGATGAGCACATTTCAAAATTTCTGTTGGCGTACAGGTCAGCTGTTCACGACTCCACCTCTCGTACACCCGCTAAAATTGTGTTTGGAACAGAACTCAGACTACCAGGAGATCTAGAGTTTGGTGTTAAGCCCATACTAACGGGAGAAAACAATGAAGACTCCACCTCACAAGAACAAGAAACTCTTCATGAACTTCATGAATTTGTACGAAACCGTATTAAGTTGTCTAGTGACAAGATGAAAGCCAGACACGATCAAGCGGCAAATTCTGAAGGATTTAAGGAGGGCCAGTTAGTTTTGCTTTTTAATCCCCAACGAAAGAAAGGGTTATCTCCCAAATTACAGACCCATTGGGATGGGCCATATAAGGTGATAAAGAAATTATATGATGTTGTATACCGAATACAGAAATACAAAAGTCCAAGAACCAAAATGAAAGTTGTTCATTTAGAACGATTAGCCCCTTATGGAAGAGGTGATTCTGAGCCTATTCGGGACGAACAGGCTTAAGTGGGGGGCAGTGTTACGAAAGTAACTTTAGTTAAGAATTAGTTGTAATTATTGGTTAAGAATTGGTTATTATTGTTGGTTATCTTGTATTTATTAGTTATCTTGTATTTATTAGTTATCTTGTATTCATAAGTAATTTTATTAGTTTACATCGTTTTTGTTATAATTTAGTACACTTCAATCCCAATGTGCAGAAAGCCCTAGAAATGACCGTTAAAAAAGCTTCAGTATAAGAGGTAAAATTATGTAAACATAAGTGCTACCATAAATCAAATTAAAGTGTGGTGAATAGAAAAGCCTCGAACCTTCGAAAAACATTTCGAATGTTCTAGACAACCAAATTGCAGTATAAATACTAGCGGCGAGTAGCAGAACAAGATCATTCTAAGTTCAGACTTTGTCAATAACGTATAACGCTGAGAAAATTATAGTTGGTTGTGAATAGAAGCTATAAATTACGGTTGTTAAAAAGACTTTGTACTAAATAAAGTTGTGTTAATTGTAAACAGTGTTAAAAGTGTTTGTGTTTTATTTATTTTATTAAAGTTGCAATAAAGAACTCGAAACGGTTTATTATAAAGGAAATAAACCAAAACGTTATTGAAAGGCAGTAACGTAACAATATGAAGAAATATTAATAAATTGGTTTTTTATGTAGCTGTTTATGATTTCAATATCTTGATTATTTAATATTGTTTTAAAAATAATGTGATTTCGTAATATGTCTAAGTTATAGTTAATTTGGTTAATATATTGTATTTCTTGAATGGAATCTTCTTCTTTCTGTATTTTATTACTTAACATACGAGAGTTAATATTGATGTACCTCTGAATATTATCTTGCTGCATATTGATGTGTTTCGTGAGATTGTTCAGTTATCTACCATCTATGTCTACCATCTATGTATTTAGTAAGCTAGTGTTCTGTAAGTTATCAGTTTTTGGTCGTTTTGTTTCTTTAGTTGTTCTATTTGTTGATTGATTTCCTGTGCGTCTGATGCGTCGAGATTTCCTGTTATAAATTTGATTGCTGTCCAAAGTCCGTTTATTAGTCCTCTCTTAGTTCTATGTGGAAGTAAATTATGTGTTTTGTTCAGTAATTCAGTGGCTTTTAATTTTGTTGTAGATATGGCGTTAGTGTAAGGCGATTTCTTAAAGTTATTAAGTGTATTGATTATATTTTCAATGGAGCCCAAATATTGGTTGGTATCAATATTGTAGCCTTTGAAGATTCTGGCGTTACTAAGTTTTTGTTGAAGTAGTCCGTTGTTATTCTCGAGGTCATTTATTTCTATGAGTTGGCAGGTTGCTGGGGTGAGTCCGAAATCATTCGTTTATATTTCTTTCTTAGTTTAATTCAAGCTTTATGGATTTTTCTATTGTCTGCTGTTAGAAGAGGAATTTTATTATCTCTTTGTGTTTTGTGCCTTGAAAACCTACTTGTTAACTTGTTCCTACGACATTCTTTTCTAAAAAAGGTTTCACCTATGTTTTTGGTTTGTAGTTCTATTCTATTCTTGTTAAGTTTTGTGGTTCGAATTTTCTTAAGTTGGTCGACTTTTTGTTTAATAAGAGGGTCTAAAGCAGCGAAGGGCAGATAGAGAACATTAAATAAAAGAGAGTAAATTAGTTGATTTACACTTAGAGAAATTTTTAGAATTGTTGTTCAAACTGTATGTAAGTATGCAACAAAAAAAAAAAGGGAGTTCAGTAAAAAATAGTATTATTATAAAATTCATCAAGTTTTAATTAACAGTAAAATCTATATATACATACGGTCACCTGAAATCGAAAATGCCGTGAGCAAAAACTTCAAAATATGTACTATAGGTAGGGTTGCCATCCGTTTTTTTTCCCCGGACACCGTCCTCTTTTTTTGGGTATACGGGGCAGTCCTACTTCTTTTTCATCAAGTGTCCGGGGTTGTCCGGCTTTTGACACCTTCATTTTAAATTTGTTCCTGGACTTAAATCACAGTTCACAAAATTCATAAAAAAAAAAGATTTAGGTGCTCGGGTTTTTTTTTAAGATAGGTATGATTTAATTTTTGGGGACGTAACGTGACAAAAAGAGTACTTTTCTTTGAATGTGCCCAAAATGGAGCTCCCAAAAAAATGCAACAAATAAGCAAAAGCAACCTTATCAATGTCGCTACTTTTGTTCAAATAAATACTTATTGCTCAAATGATTATATTAAAATTTTATTTTAAGATTCTTTTTGGAAAGAAAAAAAAATTATATCTTAAAAAAAGCACATCCCTCAAAGTTTTAGGATTTTTAAAAAACAGTTTGAACTATTACAGTAGACGCTCGCAAATTAGAACCGCTTTGTTTTTGAGGCAATTCTAATTTCTGAATTATTCTAATTTCTGGACGTTTTTATTTCGAATAAAAAATAAAAATTACTTAAATTTTTTTTAATTCAATTTTATTTGATTGACATTAAATGTATTTTTTAAAATTAAAAATACCGTGTCGTTTCTTATATTTGGAAAACTATCCATTGCTTCCACGGAATGCATTTTCATCTTTATAGGGATATTCCTCTCTAAATATTTTTTTAGCTTTCTCTTTAAACCACTCATACAGACGACTTACCATATTTGGGTATTCAGCGCTGTGCAAAGATTTATTGCTTGCTTCCTGATATGTGTTGAAAACAGCATTTAATATTGCTGTTCTATGTGATTTGATATAGCTGATTGAAGATGTCGTAACATTAATATTCCCTTCAAACCCTTTGTCAAGCTTTTCTAATATTTTGACATTCGTTTCCAATGATAAAGTGTTTTTTTTACGTTTATTTGACATTTCGAATGATACACTTTCACTTTTTAATAGAGACTTCCAAAATATGTACACATGTTTCGAATTTCACAAATGAACTAGCCACAAATATATATAAATGCGACAAAAAAACAACAAATAAAGAAACACATCTAAAATTTGGTAATTCCCCTTTTTAGTTTTACATGTTCAAAC
The DNA here is from genome assembly GCA_963931875.1 of Pollenia griseotomentosa. NCBI lineage: Eukaryota > Metazoa > Arthropoda > Insecta > Diptera > Polleniidae > Pollenia > Pollenia griseotomentosa. The sequence continues at coordinate 126,224,936 of OZ007561.1, read as the reverse complement.
AGAATAAAAATAAATTGCGGATTTCTTGTGTTCAAATAACAAAAAAAAAAAAAAACGCTCTGAAATTAGAACTATAAATTCGAATTTTAGAGCGTTTAATGTATTGCAAACACTGATTCTAATTTCTGGACGTTCGAATTACTGAAAGCTCTAATTTGTGAGCGTCTACTGTATATATAAAAAAAAATCAGCAAAAAAATAGGGTTTTGACTTAGTCCATTTTTAAAATTTGATATTTTGCATATACATTTTTTTCAATATATTAATTGTAGCCTCAAGTATTCTCTTTAAACTGACAAAAATCATCTTCGTATGTAAAGTAGTTTTCGAGATATTAAAAGAATAAACTCAACACATTCGGCTTATTCGGCGATATTATGACAATTTGAATATGACATAACTTTTGAAAAAAAAAATTAAAAAATTGTTTTTCGTTGATATGTGTTCTTTATGGGATTAAATAAACCCTCTCGCCAAATGGCATTCAAATCAAAAGGGGTCGAGTCCCACTCTTGGTCGACTTGACATGGAATTACCCAAATTAAGTTTTTGTGTGCCGTCGTAAATTTTATTAATATTAAGTTGTTTAGAAAGTGTCCTCTTTTTTCGAACAAATGTCCTACATTTTTTATGCTGGCGTCCTCTTTTTCTCATAATAGAAATGGCAAGCCTAACTATAGGTATGTAAATATGCAAAAAAAAAAAAAAGGAATTCCTCAAAAAACTTGATTATTATATAATTCATCATCCCACATGACTGCTTAAAAGTTTTTAAAACAAGAAAAAAACATACATGAGCACAGCTTGATCACAACACAATAAAAATATTGTCAGTGTACCACTATGAAATTGCAAAATTTGCCATAATAACAACATGCGCAACACTCCTGCTTCGTTGAAATTTATTAAGCAACTGAATACAATTTTATTTTTTTCTTTCTGTTGTATTTGTTTTTCGGGTTGCCTTTGTTACTTTTTATGCTTGAAACCAAGGCCTATGCAATAGGTCTGCTTACCTCTACAACAATAACACAACACAAAAAACAACAGGCATTTTGTTTGTGTAAAATTCCTCACCGTTGTCAAAATCTTACTACTACATAGAGGAAACAAAAGGAAAAATGTGTTTTGTGTGCATGTATGTGTGGCAAAAAAACAAAAATATACATGTATAAGGAAAAAGTAAACAACTTTTGACATCGTTGAGGAATAAACAAATCAAACATCTGGCTTCTTAAGCAGACCTATTGGATAGGCCTTGCTTGAAACAATGAATTCAAGATTTTCAGTTTGCGGGCAATAGTAACCCAGTTGGCCATGTCATCAATGATTCGTGCACGACAATGTTAATTCCTGCACGACACGTAAGGGACAACTAATGCAAATCGTCGATGACATTTTCAAACAAGTGTCGCGTAAATCGTGCACGACACAAAGAGAGACAATGTCGCTCAGCCTGTCGTTGATGACTACATGCACGACATTGTCGTCCATATAGTCGTTGATGACCACATGAACGACATTGTCGTTCATATTGTCTTTGATGACTATATAGACGACAAAGGATTCCACTTTATCGTCAACGACTGCGTATAAGACAATGTCGAAGAAGTTATAGTAGTTACAGCTTACACGACAATGTCGCCTATAAACCTAAACGAAAAAATAAAAATATACAATAGCACATACATATTTTTAGAATAAGACCTAAGTCTTTGAGTTCTCAGACTTGACTGACTGATTTTCTTCACTTTGCTTTGGTTGTTTTTTATTATTATCGTTATTTTACAGTTAATTTTTTTTTATGAGGAACAAATTATATTTGTTTGTTTAAAAGACAGCTTACAAGACACTGTCGCTCATACAGTCGAGTATAGTTGTTGATAGAGGATACCTTACAAGAAAATGTCTGTCGTGTTGTCGTGGATAAGCTTTGACAAAAGACAACTTGAAAGACAATGTCGGTCATTTATTAACTTTTTAAAAAAAAGTGCACTAGACAATGTTGAGTATTTTGTCATCCACGACATTTTCCTCAAAATTGTCTTCCAGAAATCCTAAGTGATAGAGGACATGTCGTGCATAAATCGTTGACGACAATGTCGTCGACGGCAGTTTGGCCAACAGGGAAATAAGCGAAAACCTACTTTTATGAAGTTAAAAAGTAGTATAATAAAACAAGTATATGGTATGTTTTGGGGATTTTAAGGAATATCTTAGTAGGGAAATTTTTGTATTTGTAGCAGCTCTGGTACAAAAAAGCACGAAGAGTAAATGTAAAAACCCGAAAAACTTCGTAATCCAGGTAAACAAGCGGCCACCGCTGGTGTAAAGTGTCTTGGAATTCTCTAAGTTTGTCCAAGTAATCATGTTCATTGTTGAATTGAACTGTTTGTTCAAATTTGTACGTTTTACCAAAGAATAATTCGTATGGAGTGAGTTTAGTGCTTGAGTGTATCGAATTATTATAAGTTATCAGCGTTTCTTTAAGACTTTTGTTATGATCTATTCCTACACGACTTTCTTTCTTTGTTGTTACTATAATTCGGTAGATTCCCGTCAATGTAGAATCAAGTCTTTCTACTGGGGAATTGCTGGTAGTTTGCTGATATAAAGTTATATGCTGTTCTATCTGTTGCTGTCTGCAAAAATCTTTGAATATGCTTGCTGTGAATTCTACTCCTTGATCACATACACATTTAGATATTGATACATGGTGAAGGGTATATAAGATTCGGCATAGCCGAATATAGCACTCTTACTTGTTTTTAATTAAGTTTGTTAAAATATATGTATGTATTTATTAACTTATGCATCACAATATAATAACATTTAAATAAGGTGTTGAAATATTAAAGAATTTTCGGCAATTAAAACAGTTCCGGACACTTTTTTTTAAATTCCCTAAGCTAATCCCGCGAAGGCTTACGCTTATCTGCAGAAAACCAGAGTCTTTGGCGGGAATCAAACCCGCAACCCCGGCGCTGGTAGAGTAGCTCACTATTAGCTGGCCTACCGGGGCACTCAAATTATTTAGCACGTCAGGATATCAATTAATTTGGAAAAAAAATTGCTTTTATACATACCATTTTAAAAATTTATTGTGGGTGAACAGACATAAATTGACTAACACGATAGATTTCTGAGTAATTAAAAGTAAAAAAGATTAAACATTAGTTAATAGCCGCAGCATTAACTACATAGTTTAAATACCTGAAAATTGCATCTTAATTTAAAAAAATGAAAGTAGCAGGTAAATTATAAAAAAAGTAGTACGCAGTTATATTTTACGTGTAAAATTAGCTATATGTTACCTATTAATGTATTGCCGGTATGTTATCTTTTAAAAGTGTGAAAATAGGGCGTTTTTTTAAGTTTTAAGGTAATTTAATTTTCATTAAATTTAATGAACTTAAGCCTAATTAAAAATATAAAAAAAAAAATTTGGATTAAAAACCATAAATAGTTCAACAAAATAACCACAATACTAATTATTGTTTTAAGGTAATGCTAATAAAAGATTAACCCCCATATTCATACAAAATATTTTTGATTTATAAAAGGTATATGAAACGAATTTTCTATGAAAAGTTTTTTGAAATATTTTTTATAAATATGGAGGTAAATTTTTGTTTAAAAAGGGTTTTTTATGTTTCAAAGAAGTGGCAGTAAAAGATTAAACTTTTATTTAAAAAGAGTTTTTATGTTACAATGAAGTGGTAATAAAAGATTATTTAAAAAAAACTTCTATCGAGAATATAAAAGAGCATACATTCATAATTTTTCTCCATTATTGTTCAAAGAATGGCCTAGTTCAGTTATAAAGTTTTCGCTAACATATATTTTCAACAGAAAGATAAAAAAAAAGATATTGAGTTACAAATTATGAATAAATCCATTCTTGAAATTATGCAACGAACAAGAAATCAAAATGTATAAAATTAAAATCAAAAACTTTTGAATTACGTTAAGAAAACGGTACGTTAAACGTTCTAAAAACAAGAAAAGGTTTTACTTGCGCAACCAAAAATGTCTAAAAATCAACTTGCAAATATCAATGAAGAAATTTCTCATAGTATCATAAGGGATCCATTTCTGCATCAAATTCAACCAACGCAAAACAAGAAAACAAAAATTTAAAAAATAGTTTAAGCGAGCCCCAGACGCACCAAAAGGATTTTACAAATATGCCTACACCAACTAAAGAAATTAAACTTACTCCAGAAGAAGCCTTTGCACTCTTTTTGGATTTAAAACTGACCAAAAATCAATATGCAGAATTGCGAAAGCGAACCAATAAAAAAAATTGTGTAATTTTTCCAGCATATCGAGACTTAATTGCTGTCAAAAAAGAGTGCTTACCTTTATTAGTGTAACTTCAAGTTCAGCAGAAGTAAAATTGCAGGATCTTCTCGACACACTGCAAAATGATTATTACTCGACAAAAATAGAAATAAACGTCAATCGGCTTAGACGAAGAAGCTAAACAACTTCTGAAAAATGAAGCTCAAAGCTATAAAGAAGAAATTTGTACTAATATTGTTTGATTTAAAATAGTTTAAGGATTATAATTTGTTTTTGAGTTGAAAAAATTGACGGGGACCAAATCTTGGCATTTTCTGACAAGATTTAAGTTTGAGAATAAAAAATATGTGTCAGCTGTAAAAAAAAACAGAGAAAATGAGAAATTTAAAAAAAAATATTTGAAATATTAAATTTTTACACTGAAAATCAACAAAAAAATCAAAATGCATTTTTAACAACCCATAACTTTTGTTCCTATCGAGTTTTGCGTTTTATAGCGCTAATTAAAGGCTAACATCCCACCTATCGAGTAAAAAAAATCGCATAAAAATATACCGATTCAGTCAAAATATATGGAATTTTAACCGCCTTCTAGTGAAATTTCTCACTGCGCGACGTCAGCCACACAAATTAATTGATTAAAATATAAAAAATATCTCAGTACCCATTGCACAAAAAAATTCCGTTTAGTACACCGGAGAATTTAGATCTCTCTATTGTTAATTTCGACAGTTATCTAAAACTGTTTAACATTCCAGTATAGCCCCCAAAAAATATTAAAATATATTCTACAGATGTCGAGCGTCTCTTGTCTGAAAAAGGAGAGCTCAAAGAGAGTGGCAATTGCACAGATCCCCTCAACTTAAGAATTTATTAAAAAAGTGTACAAAAAGGTTAAGAAAGTTACTGCTGACTCAGAAAACGCATTCTCTGGACCTGATGCAACTCCACAATCAGACTACTCATTATAGAAATCTCAAAACGCCAGTTGTCTCTAAACCACCATTAAGAAATTTGAATGGAAGTTGGGCAAGAAATGATATTGAAATGGGAAGAACGTTGAAGAACGTATTAACCCTTAATGTATATATAAGAGAAATCGAAAAGGGTATTTCTGATTTAAACCCCAAGAAAGCTCAGTAAAGATCAGTAATAAAATGCTTTTGGAGCTACCCAGCATAGCAAAGAAAATTATTCTTTTAATTTTTATTGCTATTTTACGTCTTGCATACTATTTTCAAAAGTGGAATGAAAGGATCACACAAAAGTTGAGTCATATAAGCCTATAAGCTTACTTTCTAATATATCAAAGCTGTAAGTGTCAACATTAACCCCAATTTTATATGAAAAAAGATGTATTCCTAACCATCAATTCGCCTTTAGAAGAGAACACAGCACAATTGAACCGAATTCATCGAATAGTAAACGCCATAAGAAAAGCCTTTGAAGAAAGAAAATAATGTTCCGCTCTCTTCATTGATGTTTTCAAGCTTTTGATAATGTCTGGCATGAAGGCTTATCAAATAAATTGAAGCAAAACTTACCAGAAAACACACACACGCTGTTAGAAAGCTACTTAGTCGGTCGTCAATTTATTATTAAATAAGGCAATTTCTTAAGCTCCCCTCGTCAATTTATTATTAAAGAAGGCAATTTCTTAAGCTCCCCTCAGCCAATTGACGCTAGAGTCCAACAAGGCAGCATCCTGGGCCAGCTTTTATACTTAATATATACCTCAGATATGCCAACAAACAACTACACCACAACTTCAACATTTGCGGACGATACTGTTTTTTAAGCGTGCACGAAAACAGTCAAGAAGCATCTCGTTACATACAGGATCATCTATTTCAACTAGAAATATGGTTAAAACAATGGAGGAAAAAGGTCAATGAGCAAAAATGCGTACATACAAAATTCACCTTGCGTCGGGAATCATGCCCCCCTTTTAAAATCAATTATCCAATAATACCTTAAAAGCCATTCCAATCTATTTACAAGTTTTCCAAACTAGTTATGCTAGTTCTGATCCTCTAAGAAAATTGTGTAAACATTATAATGATTAGAAACTGGGAGTTATCTGCTTTCGTAGGTTACTTTATATTATATTCAACATTTTTTATTTTTTCGAATTTATTCTATGAGCTAAATTTCAGTTATGTATTTTATAAAGCTTTTTTGTAATAGTTCCATTCCCTAAATTTTTAGGAATGACTTTTTATACACTACCAGACTATTATATTGTATTTTCTTGTTACATTTGAACTTAGCTATCCTTTGGATAGCAATGAAGTATATTGTAAGTACAGAAAAATTTACAATTATTAGACATCAGCAGAATGTAATGCATTTTCTGGCCCGCTACGGCCTTCGTCAGCATTCTTTGTGTCACACTGGATAGTGATACTTTATAAATTTAATGTATTTAACTCAACTATTTTTAACAAATAGAAACTGGGAATTATCTCCTTTCGTAGGTACTTACAATATACTTCATTGCTATCCAAAGGATAGCTAAGGTAAAATGTAACAAAAAAATACAATATAATAGTCTGGTAGTGTATAAAAAGTCATTCCTAAAAATTTAGGGAATAGAACTATTACAAAAAAGCTTTATAAAAAAAATAACTGAAATTTAGCTCATAGAATAAATTCGAAAAAATAAAAAATGTTAAATACATTATAATGATTTTTATTTTCTTATTGATTTTTCTGTTAATGCTAATGTCGTTAAACGTAACATTATTTTGTACGTTAGTCAATGTATTTAAATGAATGTCTAAATTTTTTTTTTTTTTTGTATATTATGTAAGGATTTATTCCGTAGACCTTAAATAAATAAATAGAGGCACAATTAGCTCAAATGAAACTAAAAGCCATCCAAATTCATTGGTTTATTGGAAAAAACTCTGTCCTAAGTCTCGATTGAAAACTTCCACTTTAAAACTCCCTACAAGAAGAGAATGAACGAGTTGTCACTTTTTTCACGTTGGTGTTATGAAAATGATAGAAAGAAATGACCGAAATAAAGTTTTCTGTCATTTCTTTCTATCATTTTCTTTACACCAACGTGAAAAAAGTGACAACTCGCTCATTCTCTTCTTGTAGGGCTCCTTCTTAAAGCGAATCTGGTTCAACGGTATTCAACTATGGGGCACTGCCTCGAACTCTAATATCGAAAATAATCAAAGGCGCCAAAATAAACTTCTTTGAATAATCGCATGAGATGAGCGATAAATATCTATATACATATGTGAACAGAACCCGTGATGAAGAAAATTTTTGTCTGGCAATGGCAGGACATAAAATACAGTATTAGGATGCGATTTAATTTATAATTGTTAGTTCATGTTTACTATATGAAGATTCAATAAATAAATAATGAAATAAAAAAATATAATAATTGCAGTTAGATTTTTTGTGTTTTAAACAACGAATTGTTGGACAAAATTATAAAAAAAAGCACAAGCAAATCATAATAATAGTGATGTTAAAAAAAAACTAAACAAACTTTTTATTCAAATACCTTTTTAAAGTATATTTAAATAAAAGGGTTAAAATAAAAATTTTTTAATAACTTTCGGCAATATTTTGCTCAGAAACTTAAATGATATGTATTCTTATTTAATAAGAATATTTTTTGAGATCTTAAATTTAAAAAAAAAAAATATTCAGCCGTGTCACAGATTCCGTTCGGAATGCTGTCAATTCCGTTCGATTCGAAATCCATTTTGGTGCTTTAGTGCCGGATCACACACGTCAAAATGTAACTCGTCAAGTCTTGAGCTTTTAGATGAGAAGGACATTGCAATCGTTTTTATCAAACCGACAAATTTGGTTTAAGCGATTTTTATGTAACCGAATTGGCAGCATCAGTATTTATCACTCTGTAATATGGCAACAACTTCACTTAGCAAAACAAAAGAAGTTCTTAACATAGTTTTTGTACAAAAAGATTTACATTTGAGTTTTTATTTATGTATAAAAAAGTGATAAACTTGAAAATTTGTGAAATTTAATAAGTAAATATGCCAGGCGTAAACATATGTAATTTTTTAAATTTTGCATTGATCTTTTCAGTTTTCTCTTGTGTGTTGCAGAGAACGGCTTTGTGCGATTGCAAAAAATTCGCATTCAATGAACAACATCAAATACACTCATTTGTGTTCATGCAATCAAACTTTCTCAGCCACACACATTGGTGTTGTTTTAAAATTCATTCAAGTCATGCACAGCATGTTGTCTTTGCCATTCATACCATGTTTAGTTTCGTTCGTCAATTATTGTTTTGGTAAAAAACACACACAAAGAAAAATACACAAAAATCATTGGTAGCCAAATGAATGCTGTGTGTGTATTTGACATGCTTATCAAATGTGTAAAAAAAATTCATACATATTACAATAAAAAAACCTGAGCGAAGTTAAAAATCACACTAATCACAGTAAATGTCAAAAAAATAAGTAAAATTGTTCAACTTAAAATTGACGTTTCAAGCTTAAAATATTAAAAGTGTTGCTGAATCAGCGGTTTATGGGCAAATTAAGCGACTTACCGCTTTTTTGTTTGTTTTATTTTTGTGTTTCGCATAAACAAAACGTTGACAACATTTGATAAAATAAACAAAACAATTACAAAAAAAAAAAAAACTAAAAAACTTTGTTTACATTTTTTATAGTTTACTCTTTCTAACATTTACCGTTTCATTCCATCAATTCTATTTTAATTCAATAAATCATCTTTTTATTAATATTTTGTTTTTAATACGATAAAAAAAATGTTAAAACACAAAACACATGTTGTGTTGATAAAACACAATATGTACATCGTCACACAAGTGTATTTACTCGAATTAAAGAGCAAATTTGTTATTTATACCTGCATCAAATATTTCTCTCACAACACTCACATAAATAATTGAACGCTTTGCACACATAGGCTATTACTTAAGGCGCATATAGACGACATGTTTTTGTCATCTGACATGTCAAATTTTCAAGTCACATGTAATTGTGCATGTCTGTCAAAATCGCTGTTTTACATAAGCTTTATAATATTCGGTCACAAGCGTACATGTAATTTGCTTCTGACATTGTCTCTGTTTTTTTCGCATTTTTATTGCAGAAACCAAAGTAGTGCTCGGTTTTAAAATAGCTTGCTGCCGCCATGAAAAGTTTTATTTGCGCCGTAAAATAGTTTAGCCATCTTAACATTTTTTTCTATTAATTCAAAGATACCAATTTAGGATTTTATAATAAAACGGTTTTTATATATATATTCACATAAATTCAATGGTAAGATGATCAAACATATCTCGGTATTGTAAAAAATTAACTTCAGCCGGCTAATGATTCCGTCAATAGTGGACGCCGCTGCCGGTTTCTTCCCGGCATAGCTTTCTGATGTCAGATGACTTTGCGTCTGACTTTTACAGAAGCAAAGTTAAAAAGGTAACTCACGACATGTATGTATTTTGCAGTGGGAAATTTGACATGTCAGATGACAAAAACATGTCGTGTACGGGCGCCTTTACACACAATTAATTGTGTATGATTCTAAAATCACACACAACACACTACTTGCTAGTTTGATATGTGAATTCGTGTGTCGTTTAATCGCACACATGCAGACCTCTAGTATGTAGTACGTATTAAAGTTTTTTCATATGCTGGATTCGAAAGAAAAAAAATTTAAATGAAACTAAACGCACATAGGAAAAAACAATTTCCATAGAAACAAGAAGACTGTTTTTATTTTTTATCATTTCTTAAAAAGTATTGTTGCTTGTTTCGCTTTTAAAAACTACCCTGCAAATATTATGATTAGTCCAAACACGCATGTAAAATTTAGCCCACAAGGGACTAGGACTAATCCAAAAGTAACCCAAACGTATAGAAAAACATGGTATATTTAACATTACGATGTACTAGGGCAGGACCATATAACCCAGCTTTGGATTACAAAGGAGTAGTATTAAAACTACTCCATGATATACTCAAAAGGATTAGTTTTAAAGTCGTTAAAAAACGAAGACATGTCTCACTACAAACACTTTTTAACAATGACATGGTCCATGCTTGCATTACATCGGACTAGTCCAATGAGTAGTCCATTTGATCAAAATACGGTGATCCAATATTATTTGCAGGGTAAACACAAAAACAAATTGGACACAATAACCACAGAATACTAACAGAACTGAAAAAAGTGACGTGTGAAAAAGGCCCAAATCAGTTGCGAGGGCAGCTTTCGAAGAAAGAGACAAAAAGCTTTTTTTGGTGGTGAAGTGGCAATGTGTAAAAACAGGCAGCAACAATCAACACAAATGGCATGATCAAAACAAAAATAACAAAACACTGACCACGTTAAAAAATGCATTAGTTCAACAAACGTTGTGTTTTGTGCAAAAAAAAATGTATTTAATAATATTTTTTGTTTTATAATGTTATTTATTTACTTAAATATTATTTACTTGTGTTGTGGTAAACTTAAAAGTTAATTTTTACAAAAGCTTTGCAAATAAATCTCAACTAAATAAATTTGTGTTCATTGTATTGCGGCATAAAAGATGATGCAAAGAGAAATGAAAAAGGGCAGCTTTCTTAGAAAGAGACAAAAAAAACGCAAAATCTTCCGTCTCGTGACAGTTCTGTTAGTATTCTGTGACAATAACTAGTTTATTTGAACTTATGCCTACAACAATCATACCAACAAAGCGACTCGTACTCATACCAATTTACATTTGTCTCATCGAGTGGGCAATAGACTACATGAATGCAAAAGCATAAAAATGTATGTCATTTGACTTTGTGCAATTTGTGTTTCAATAAAAAACTCACACATGCACAAATTAAATGATGAATTAAAACGATGACGAAATTACCAACGTTGAACTTTGTTTTGCAGGCATAGAGTTAATGTAAATTATAGCGTATGAATAAATCAAGAAAAATAGTGATTTTTGCAGTTCTCTGGTGTGTTGCCGGTATGTATATTTTGGCAAAACATGACAAAAAAGAGATACGGCAATGCTAAATAAATAAATTGCGAAAATTTTGTTTTCTTTTAAAAGTATTTGTAAAGTTTATAAAATAGTTGTAAAATAAAGCGCTAAAAATTATTTAAAATAAAGATTTTTTGAAAAATAAATAAAGAAAATTGTACCCTGTGCCATGGCTGAATAATTATAATATATCATGTGAACCGAATAGAAGTTTCATGCATCACTAGCAATAAAATGGCAACAAAACATAAAGAAAATTGCCATACTTTAACACAAAATCGCTACAAACAGTTAATAGTTAAAATCTATTAAAGAATACAATTTTCTATAAAAGGTTTATGATACAAAAAGCGTTTGATAGTTATTACAAAATAAGAACTTTTTATGAATATGGCTGTTAGTCTTTTACGTTACATTAGTTTTGGTTAATAACTTTGCTAAAAGAATTTAGCAACAAGAGCTATATTCTGCTATGACGAATCTTATATACTTATATTCATTCGGTTAACCATTAATCGGTTTCTTTTTTCGATTAACAATTAAACCGGTTAAATTCAGTCGATTAACCGATTTTGAATTTTTTGCAGTATTAAACCATATTTTTTGTGGTTTTAATTATGGGTGAGTTCCAAAACATCAGTTGCAAAGCAACTCGCTTTTTTTAATGTATTCCACAATGAAACCATGTAGAACTTTACAATGTTATCTGTACCAAAGTTCTCCAAAAAAGTTACCAAAGTACACCAAAAAAGTTGTATTTAGAAATATTTTTCATACATTATATTTTCTTCTAGAAATACATATTTAAAATGCAGTACAAAAACAGAAATTAAGGAATTCGGAAAAAAACTTTTTTGCTGAATGTTCGGTGCTGAGCTTTGTCAGGATGAGTTAGATGATGACTTGACAACAGAAGAAACTCTCGATAGTAGTATGTTTATGTACCTTCCAAATATGATTCTCCATACAAATTTGGGAGCATGCCTGGATGGGAGTATGTATACATTTCTAATAAGAAGTGGTATAAATATCTTATAATTGGCTCCCTACAAAATAAGATCCACCCTGGATTTGAGTAAGTAATAATAATTGTATAAGAAAAATAGTTTTTATTTATCCGTCCGTCCTTCTGGATAGCTTGTTTGAAAATAAAATAATTTGTGTTTACATCGTTCAAATTTTTTTTTTTTTTTTGTGTTCCTTCTAAATATTTTTTCCATACAAATTTGGGAGCATGCAAACAGTATTGCCAACTGTTTATTATATTGGTAATTTTAGTGCTTATTGTTTAAGTGCTTTTATTATGGAAGAACAAAAAGCGCTTAAAATATTTATGATTATACTTATAGAGCAAATACGAATATTGAAATTTCTATCTGTCCGTATGTTTGTTCGTGTTCGTCTTGAATATTTATTTAGGATCTTTAAAATTTTGTGAGGGATGACAATTTTTTTTTTTTGCTTAGGAGTATTCGTATTCACGATTTACTTAGAACTTTTTGTAGTCATATGTATGTATCTACAATCAACAAATGGGAGAAGATATGTAGAACTGATCGTGGAATAATTATTTTTCAGGTTTTGTATGTTTAGGACAATAGCCCTATCTATTATGACTTTGCTGCATCGGTTTTCTAGTGACTTTTTGCATACATGCCTCGGTAGGTTTGTGGGCATTGAGCAAGTCTATCACTATAAGGGTTATAGATTTGTTTATCAACGGAGACTCTGGTCTGTTTCACTACAGCGGACTAAAGATCTAAGTAACTATTGATCGGTTGTGTGTTTCTGTGTGTGGATATGCGCGTGATTGATACCGACCATTCATATACAGAGTGATATTCCAACCACTTTTTTTATCAAGAGAAACCAGCTGCACATTCGCTTTGTTTACATTTTTTGTTAATCTTAAATCGAATCATAATTTTTTTTGCTTTGAATGCCTCGCTAGGTTTGTGGGTATTGAGCTAGTCTATCAGTATGAAGACTGCGGATTTGATTATCGCAAGAGACTCTGGTCTGTTTCACTACAGCGGACTAAAGGTCTAATTTACTATAAATCGGTTAATTAAGTTAGCATATAATTTTATTGATTACACTTAATAAGCATTTTCTAAAAAAATTTACAGATAGTTTAACTATTACTCACTGTTTATCACCTTTAATGTTTTTTTTTATAGTTAAGTACTCTACACTGTCAGTTTAACGAATAATTTTGCTATAGGTTGATACAATACAATAACAGTTTGATATTCTACAATTTTAGTTTAATTGTTTTTTAAAGCTTTTTAGAAAACTAAGCGTAAATATTTCTATTAAAATTTAGTCACAATAAATGGTGTTGGCTGTAAATAAATTAAAAACATATTAAATATTCATTCTTAATTTTCTATTTTTTAAACTGACTTAAAACTTCGATCTTAAAAATTTTTTTAAAACAAAATGTATTAAAAATTTTCTCATTTGACCTATCAATTAAAAAAAAAATTTAATTCAGTGTGGACTGCTAGAATGTTTGAAAATGTAAAGCAAGAATTGTATCAAAGAAAATACCCCCGAGCTTCCCTCGTGGTCCTATTTTTTTAAAAAAATGTATATCTTATGTGTAGTTTTACATAGGTAGGTACTGCTAATGTTACGGACAAATTTATTTTATGTATCATTAAAAATATTTACATAGTCCCATCCATACCTGCCTAGTGATCAAAGCACATTTTGGCTAAAAAAAATTTTTTCTTCTTTACACAGAAGTGCCAAAAATACTGAAGGTATTTTTTTAAACATGGATATTTCATATGTTGTAGTGTGTTTGTCAAAACACATCACAACTACCTAAAAATAATGTGTAGAGTGTATATTATAACACAACTACCCAACAACAACAATACAAAGAACAATACAAAATTCTTTATTTAATTTTTCTGCAACATGAAACCACTTGGCACACTTTTAGTGAGACCACACATAAGACAATGTTTACGTGTACTAGTAAAAGGCATTGCACTTGAAATTATGTCAATGCAAGCGATTTGACTAAAAATATTTCATTCGAAATATTTTGAGGGATAATATTTCGAAAACACAATGTGTAAATGCAAGCAAACAGAAAATAAGCCAATGCACTTGAAATAAGTAAAAAGATTGAATGAATGATAGAAAATAATTTAAAATAAGAAATTGAGTGGAAATTGGGTTAAAACACTGACCAATCAAAATCTAGTGTTTTGACTCAATAAACCTCATCGTAGGTTAGAGAAGATAGGATAGAACATAGAATTAAGAATTGTAAATAGTATAAATAAGAAACATTTTTCAATAAAGAATCAGAATACTTTTGAAACTAAAACTTGTTCTCATCCTTCTAGCCGGGCACCTTAAATAGTGCTCAGAAGAAGTAAAACGTGCTGTGGCTAAGCATAGCATTCAAAACTAACTTAGCAAAACTCACAAATTTTACACAATAAAAATCAAAACAAATTCAATCCTTTATAATGTATGTCAGATAACCAAAACACATTCATGGGTATTGAATAATATCTGCATAATATTTATGTATTTTTGTTTACTGAATATGGGTGCGTGAAGATATTGCCGTGCATAAGGATAAGTAATAATCATACTTTTTGCAACGCACAACCATAGCTGTTGTTATTATTTGTGTTATAAATATGTGTATACACAATAACGAAAAGCGTGGGTATATTTTCTCTCTGTATATTTTTCTTATGGGTACCTGTTGTCATTCTCTGGTCTACTGTATTAAAAAATAATACATTAACTTATATGAAAATTTAGGTTTATATTGTTACGTTTTTCCTTTAATAAACGCGTTTGAGTACTTTTAATTGCAAATCCGAATAAAAACACAAACTTTATTGAAATTAATTATTTTGTTCACAAACTAAACTAATTATACATTATTCTAGATTTTTCCTGAACCTTCCCGTAATAACTATTTATTATGTTCTTAAACCATTTCTAGAAATTACTGGGAAATTCATATAGGAATTATTTTAAAATAACAGTTGTGTTGAAAATTATACATGTGAATTTTAAGTATCTATATACTATACTTATAACTATTACTATAAATAATTCTTAGATAATTTAACTTTCGTAACAGTGCCCTCCACTTAAGCCTGTTCGTCCCGAATAGGCTCAGATTCTCCTTTTCCATAATGGGCTAATCGTTCTAGATGTACCACTTTCTTTTTGATCTTGGGCTCTTATATTTCTGGATCCGATACACCAGCTCATTCAATTTCTTTATAACTTTATATGGGTCATCCCAATGAGTCTGCAGCTTTGGAGATAGTCCTTTCTTCCGTTGCGGATTAAAAAGTAAAACCAACTGGCCTTTTTTTGAAGCCTTCTGAATTTGCCGCTCGATCTTACCTGGCATTCATCTTGTCACTGGACAGCTTAATCCGGCTTCGCACGAACTCATGAAGTTTATTGAGGTCATCTGGTTCCTGTGAGGTAAAGCCTTCATTGTTTCCATCTGTTGTTCCAGGCTTCACGCCAAATTCTAGATCTCCAGGTAGTCTGAGCTCCGTTCCAAAGACAATTTTGGCAGGTGTACGAGAGGTAAACTTGTGAATAGCTGATCTATATGCCAACAGAAAATTCGGAATGTGATCATCCTAGTCTTTCTGTTGTGTGATTACTACTTTACGCAAGTGTTCTTCTAGTGTGCGGTTAAATCTTTCTACCATGCCATCGGATTGTGGATGCAAAGGAGTTGTGCTAGTTTTTCTTATTCCGTACAATGCACACATTTCCTTGAACACACCAGATTCAAAATTTCTGCCTTGGTCGGAGTGTAATTCTCTGTAGCGGCACACCCAGTTATTCAAAAATAAGTCCACAACGGTTTTGGCTTCTTGATTTTGGATGGCATACACCTCTGGCCATTTACTAAAGTAATCGATAAATACTAACAGATAACGGTTGCCGGCATCACTCACAGGAAAAGATCCAGCTATATCCATTGCGATTCACTCAAGTGGGGCACCCGAATTGTACTGTTGTAGCGGTCCCCACCTTCTCCTTGTTGGTCCTTTTGCGGCAATGCATTGGGTGCAATTCGATATCCAATCAGCCACAGCTTGTTGACACCAAGCCCAGTAGAAACGTTGTTTTAATTTTTCTAGTGTTTTTGTTACGCCAAGATGGCCACCACTAGGGCCGTTATGGAATTCATTTAAAACTTTATGTGCTTTTGACGACGGCACTACAATTAGGTTCCGAACTGACTTTCCATCGGTACTTTCCCATGCACGGTACAGACAGCCATTTATCAACTGTAGGCTGTTCCATAGGGCCCAGAATGCTTTTGTCAGAGGACTATCAGATGATATTTCGTTTCGATTCGGCCTTCTGCCTTCTTTTTTGGCCTTAATAATTTTTTTTTAATATAGGGTCAGCTTTCTGTGCCATTGACCAGTCTTTATTGGACTCTATCTGCAGTAGGCGAACTTCACAGTTGTATTCCTTTCCTTCAGCCTTTACACAATGCTTGCATTCCAGTTTGCAGGGTTGTCTTGACAGAGCATCCGCATTGCCATGTTTCCCACCTTTTCTGTGCTCAATGGTAACATCATAACTTTGTAGGCGCTCAATCCAGGGAGCTATCTGACCTTCTGGATTCTTGAATTGCAGCAACCACCTGAGTGCAGAATGGTCTGTTCTTAACTCAAAATGTTGACCATACAAATACTTGGAAAATGTTTTACGCAATCTAGTGTTACCAGGAGCTCCCTTCGCGTCACGCACTAATTTCTCTCTGGCTTCGAAAGTATTCGGCTGTAATAGCCCACAACCCGCTCTACGCCATTGACCACTTGGGAAAGCACACCTCCAATTCCGTATCCGCTCGCATCGGTATCAAGCACAAATTTCTCTCCAGTAATGAGGTAAGCAAAAATTGGTGCTGACCACAATAGTTCCTTCAGTTTATGAAATGCTGCTTCCTGCGCTTCACCCCAGATGTATTCTTGCGCCTTTTTAGTCAATTCGTGTAAACTTGCAGCAATATTTGCAAAGTTTGGTACAAAGCGCCTGTAGTATGTACATAAGCCTAGAAAACTGCGTAATTCATGTAGATTTTTCGGACGAGGCCAATCCATTACAGCTTTTATTTTATCATCATCCGTTGAGATGCCTTTGGAGTTACACAATGTCCCAGGTATTTAACTTCCTTCTGGAACAGTGAACATTTCTTAACATTTAGTTTGAGTCCTGCATTGGATATACGTTTCATCACCTCTTCTAGGTTTTTCAGGTGCTCATCAAATGTTTTCCCCATTACAATAATGTCGTCAAGGTACACCAAACATTTCTTTTGGTGAAGACATTTCAACACCTGCTCCATTAAACGCACGAATGTAGCCGGAGCATTGCAGAGTCCAAATGGCCATCACATTAAACCGCCATAAGCCATCACTTGCGCTAAACGCAGTTTTCTCCTTATCATTTTTTGAAATTTTCACTTGCCAATAACTGCTCTGCAAATATAATGTGGAGAACCATTCCGTTCCGGCTAACGTGTCCAAGGTATCATCAATTCTAGGCAATGGATAACTATCTTTTTTCGTGACGTCATTCAGAATCTGGTACTTCCATCTTTCTTTTTCACCAAAACCACTGGTGAGCTCCAAGGACTTGATGTCGGTTTAATAACTCCGTTCTTTTCCATCTCGCTAACCAGCTCTTTTACTTCATTTCGCTTTGCTAAAGGAATGCTTCTTGGCGCCTGTTTTATTGGCTTAGCTTCGCCTGTGTTGATTTCGTGTTTCACGATTCACGTTCTGCCTTGGTTTTGACCTTTCAAAGCGAATGCAGAGGCATATTTTCTTAGTAGGTGTTTGGCCTTATTTTTGCAAGGCGGTGTTAGCTTTTCGATCCTTTTTTGCACATGTTCCTCTATTTACTCGTGGTGCTTGCTACTTCTCCTGGCTGCGCCTTGATGCTGCTCGCAATTAATTATTGCCTCTGTTGAACTACATTGTCCTATCTTGAAGTTCTGCGTAAGGACTTATTCACTGCTGGATAAATTTTATACTCTCACAGGAACTAGACTCTTGCTGGGTTTTACCATTCACAAACTGTTGTCCTCACAATCTCCCTCCATTCGCGCCCATACTAAGGTTTCTGATTTGGATGGCAGTCTTTCACGTTGAATGGCGATAAGCTGTCTTACATGGGCCTTCGTTTCGTAGCCAACTTCAAGGGGTATTTCCACATCAGGCCAATACATAATTTGCTGACCCATATCCAATTGAATACCATGTTCAATCATGAAATCTGCGCCAATGATTACCTCGTCTACAATATCAGCCACAATAAATACGTGATGGGCGATTGCATTGGCCATACTTAATTGTGCTTTTACTTTTCCATAGACAGTGGCAGACTCACCCGTAGCTGTTCGCAGACTTACCCGGCTTAGTGGTTCGATTGATTTTTGTATTAAATCGGGCCTTATAAAAGAATGTGATGCCCCAGTGTCCACAGTAAGAATGCGTTTTTGACCATTAATGTAACCACAAGCAGGAAGATTCCTGTTACTCCTTTGCACTACTGATATAAAGATTAAGGGGCCCTCAGATGTGAAAGCTAGCCCATGCCCCGCGGTGCTAGCCATTTTTAGTTTAAAGGTGACTCTTGTGATGACTGGTGATTGGAACGTTGGTTGTTTCCTGGTGGCCCAGAATGCTTTTGTCAGAGGACTATCAGATGATATTTCGTTTCGATTCGGCCTTCTGCCTTCTTTTTTGGCCTTAATAATTTTTTTTTAATATAGGGTCAGCTTTCTGTGCCATTGACCAGTCTTTATTGGACTCTATCTGCAGTAGGCGAACTTCACAGTTGTATTCCTTTCCTTCAGCCTTTACACAATGCTTGCATTCCAGTTTGCAGGGTTGTCTTGACAGAGCATCCGCATTGCCATGTTTCCCACCTTTTCTGTGCTCAATGGTAACATCATAACTTTGTAGGCGCTCAATCCAGGGAGCTATCTGACCTTCTGGATTCTTGAATTGCAGCAACCACCTGAGTGCAGAATGGTCTGTTCTTAACTCAAAATGTTGACCATACAAATACTTGGAAAATGTTTTACGCAATCTAGTGTTACCAGGAGCTCCCTTCGCGTCACGCACTAATTTCTCTCTGGCTTCGAAAGTATTCGGCTGTAATAGCCCACAACCCGCTCTACGCCATTGACCACTTGGGAAAGCACACCTCCAATTCCGTATCCGCTCGCATCGGTATCAAGCACAAATTTCTCTCCAGTAATGAGGTAAGCAAAAATTGGTGCTGACCACAATAGTTCCTTCAGTTTATGAAATGCTGCTTCCTGCGCTTCACCCCAGATGTATTCTTGCGCCTTTTTAGTCAATTCGTGTAAACTTGCAGCAATATTTGCAAAGTTTGGTACAAAGCGCCTGTAGTATGTACATAAGCCTAGAAAACTGCGTAATTCATGTAGATTTTTTGGACGAGGCCAATCCATTACAGCTTTTATTTTATCATCATCCGTTGAGATGCCTTTGGAGTTACACAATGTCCCAGGTATTTAACTTCCTTCTGGAACAGTGAACATTTCTTAACATTTAGTTTGAGTCCTGCATTGGATATACGTTTCATCACCTCTTCTAGGTTTTTCAGGTGCTCATCAAATGTTTTCCCCATTACAATAATGTCGTCAAGGTACACCAAACATTTCTTTTGGTGAAGACATTTCAACACCTGCTCCATTAAACGCACGAATGTAGCCGGAGCATTGCAGAGTCCAAATGGCCATCACATTAAACCGCCATAAGCCATCACTTGCGCTAAACGCAGTTTTCTCCTTATCATTTTTTGAAATTTTCACTTGCCAATAACCGCTCTGCAAATATAATGTGGAGAACCATTCCGTTCCGGCTAACGTGTCCAAGGTATCATCAATTCTAGGCAATGGATAACTATCTTTTTTCGTGACGTCATTCAGAATCTGGTACTTCCATCTTTCTTTTTCACCAAAACCACTGGTGAGCTCCAAGGACTTGATGTCGGTTTAATAACTCCGTTCTTTTCCATCTCGCTAACCAGCTCTTTTACTTCATTTCGCTTTGCTAAAGGAATGCTTCTTGGCGCCTGTTTTATTGGCTTAGCTTCGCCTGTGTTGATTTCGTGTTTCACGATTCACGTTCTGCCTTGGTTTTGACCTTTCAAAGCGAATGCAGAGGCATATTTTCTTAGTAGGTGTTTGGCCTTATTTTTGCAAGGCGGTGTTAGCTTTTCGATCCTTTTTTGCACATGTTCCTCTATTTACTCGTGGTGCTTGCTACTTCTCCTGGCTGCGCCTTGATGCTGCTCGCAATTAATTATTGCCTCTGTTGAACTACATTGTCCTATCTTGAAGTTCTGCGTAAGGACTTATTCACTGCTGGATAAATTTTATACTCTCACAGGAACTAGACTCTTGCTGGGTTTTACCACTCACAAACTGTTGTCCTCACAATCTCCCTCCTTCGCGCCCATACTAAGGTTTCTGATTTGGATGGCAGTCTTTCACGTTGAAGGGCGATAAGCTGTCTTACATGGGCCTTCGTTTCGTAGCCAACTTCAAGGGGTATTTCCACATCAGGCCAATACATAATTTGCTGACCCATATCCAATTGAATACCATGTTCAATCATGAAATCTGCGCCAATGATTACCTCGTCTACAATATCAGCCACAATAAATACGTGATGGGCGATTGCATTGGCCATACTTAATTGTGCTTTTACTTTTCCATAGACAGTGGCAGACTCACCCGTAGCTGTTCGCAGACTTACCCGGCTTAGTGGTTCGATTGATTTTTGTATTAAATCGGGCCTTATAAAAGAATGTGATGCCCCAGTGTCCACAGTAAGAATGCGTTTTTGACCATTAATGTAACCACAAGCAGGAAGATTCCTGTTACTCCTTTGCACTACTGATATAAAGATTAAGGGGCCCTCAGATGTGAAAGCTAGCCCATGCCCCGCGGTGCTAGCCATTTTTAGTTTAAAGGTGACTCTTGTGATGACTGGTGATTGGAACGTTGGTTGTTTCCTGGTGGCCCAGAATGCTTTTGTCAGAGGACTATCAGATGATATTTCGTTTCGATTCGGCCTTCTGCCTTCTTTTTTGGCCTTAATAATTTTTTTTTAATATAGGGTCAGCTTTCTGTGCCATTGACCAGTCTTTATTGGACTCTATCTGCAGTAGGCGAACTTCACAGTTGTATTCCTTTCCTTCAGCCTTTACACAATGCTTGCATTCCAGTTTACAGGGTTGTCTTGACAGAGCATCCGCATTGCCATGTTTCCCACCTTTTCTGTGCTCAATGGTAACATCATAACTTTGTAGGCGCTCAATCCAGGGAGCTATCTGACCTTCTGGATTCTTGAATTGCAGCAACCACCTGAGTGCAGAATGGTCTGTTCTTAACTCAAAATGTTGACCATACAAATACTTGGAAAATGTTTTACGCAATCTAGTGTTACCAGGAGCTCCCTTCGCGTCACGCACTAATTTCTCTCTGGCTTCGAAAGTATTCGGCTGTAATAGCCCACAACCCGCTCTACGCCATTGACCACTTGGGAAAGCACACCTCCAATTCCGTATCCGCTCGCATCGGTATCAAGCACAAATTTCTCTCCAGTAATGAGGTAAGCAAAAATTGGTGCTGACCACAATAGTTCCTTCAGTTTATGAAATGCTGCTTCCTGCGCTTCACCCCAGATGTATTCTTGCGCCTTTTTAGTCAATTCGTGTAAACTTGCAGCAATATTTGCAAAGTTTGGTACAAAGCGCCTGTAGTATGTACATAAGCCTAGAAAACTGCGTAATTCATGTAGATTTTTCGGACGAGGCCAATCCATTACAGCTTTTATTTTATCATCATCCGTTGAGATGCCTTTGGAGTTACACAATGTCCCAGGTATTTAACTTCCTTCTGGAACAGTGAACATTTCTTAACATTTAGTTTGAGTCCTGCATTGGATATACGTTTCATCACCTCTTCTAGGTTTTTCAGGTGCTCATCAAATGTTTTCCCCATTACAATAATGTCGTCAAGGTACACCAAACATTTCTTTTGGTGAAGACATTTCAACACCTGCTCCATTAAACGCACGAATGTAGCCGGAGCATTGCAGAGTCCAAATGGCCATCACATTAAACCGCCATAAGCCATCACTTGCGCTAAACGCAGTTTTCTCCTTATCATTTTTTGAAATTTTCACTTGCCAATAACCGCTCTGCAAATATAATGTGGAGAACCATTCCGTTCCGGCTAACGTGTCCAAGGTATCATCAATTCTAGGCAATGGATAACTATCTTTTTTCGTGACGTCATTCAGAATCTGGTACTTCCATCTTTCTTTTTCACCAAAACCACTGGTGAGCTCCAAGGACTTGATGTCGGTTTAATAACTCCGTTCTTTTCCATCTCGCTAACCAGCTCTTTTACTTCATTTCGCTTTGCTAAAGGAATGCTTCTTGGCGCCTGTTTTATTGGCTTAGCTTCGCCTGTGTTGATTTCGTGTTTCACGATTCACGTTCTGCCTTGGTTTTGACCTTTCAAAGCGAATGCAGAGGCATATTTTCTTAGTAGGTGTTTGGCCTTATTTTTGCAAGGCGGTGTTAGCTTTTCGATCCTTTTTTGCACATGTTCCTCTATTTACTCGTGGTGCTTGCTACTTCTCCTGGCTGCGCCTTGATGCTGCTCGCAATTAATTATTGCCTCTGTTGAACTACATTGTCCTATCTTGAAGTTCTGCGTAAGGACTTATTCACTGCTGGATAAATTTTATACTCTCACAGGAACTAGACTCTTGCTGGGTTTTACCACTCACAAACTGTTGTCCTCACAATCTCCCTCCATTCGCGCCCATACTAAGGTTTCTGATTTGGATGGCAGTCTTTCACGTTGAAGGGCGATAAGCTGTCTTACATGGGCCTTCGTTTCGTAGCCAACTTCAAGGGGTATTTCCACATCAGGCCAATACATAATTTGCTGACCCATATCCAATTGAATACCATGTTCAATCATGAAATCTGCGCCAATGATTACCTCGTCTACAATATCAGCCACAATAAATACGTGATGGGCGATTGCATTGGCCATACTTAATTGTGCTTTTACTTTTCCATAGACAGTGGCAGACTCACCCGTAGCTGTTCGCAGACTTACCCGGCTTAGTGGTTCGATTGATTTTTGTATTAAATCGGGCCTTATAAAAGAATGTGATGCCCCAGTGTCCACAGTAAGAATGCGTTTTTGACCATTAATGTAACCACAAGCAGGAAGATTCCTGTTACTCCTTTGCACTACTGATATAAAGATTAAGGGGCCCTCAGATGTGAAAGCTAGCCCATGCCCCGCGGTGCTAGCCATTTTAAGTTTAAAGGTGACTCTTGTGATGACTGGTGATTGGAACGTTGGTTGTTTCCTGGTGGCGAAGAAGAT
Organism: Pollenia griseotomentosa; assembly: GCA_963931875.1. Taxonomy (NCBI): domain Eukaryota; kingdom Metazoa; phylum Arthropoda; class Insecta; order Diptera; family Polleniidae; genus Pollenia; species Pollenia griseotomentosa. The sequence continues at coordinate 126,201,144 of OZ007561.1, read as the reverse complement.
CTTGATCGTCGTCTTGGTGCTTTGCAGTTTCGCTGAATATGGCCAGTTTTGCCGCAGTTATAGCATTTTACTTTGTTTTTACCTTGCTTCTCGCTCAAAGCTTGCATCACCGCCTCCTTTGGGTCCTTTACAATATCTCTTTCTTCTTTAGCAGCAAAATCAAGTTTTCGCACATTATACACTTGCGGCCTTGAAATTATCCTTGCGGTTTCTTGTGCTAGGGCAAATGATACCGTTTCTGCAAATGATGTCTTCTGTGTTGCACATACCGCTAGTTTCACATCAGCATCCCGTATACCGTTTACAAATGCCTCGGTCTTAAAATGATCTAGCAATGGATGACTTTCACCTGGATAAGTAAGCTGCACCAAGCGCTCAATCTCTAGTGCGAAATCTTGTAGCGTCTCGTTTGCCTTTTGTACTCTACCCCGTAATTCCATTCTGTATATTTCTTTTCTGTGTTCACCACCATACTTGCGTTGCAGTGCTACCATAATGTTCTTATAATTGTTTCTGCAACTTACTGGTACACTTTCTAGAATTTCAGCCGCAGTTCCTTTTAAAGCAAGAATCAACTCTATGGCTTTTTCTTCATTGTTCCATGCATTTTTGTTGGCAACTGTGACAAACTGAAACTTAAAAACATTTAATGGTGAACTGCCGTCAAACTCGGGGCTTTAGTTCTACTAGAGACTTCTGGTAAAACTCGAACCGCTCCCTCCTGGCACTGAAGACTATTAACTTTTACTTCCAGATGATGCAGTTTTTCATCGAACACCGTGACTTGTGTTTTCACATCAGACAATTCTATTTCCATATCGTCTACTCTTTCGTTTATAACAGTAGAAATCTCTTGAAGCTTCTCAAGTTTTTCGTTAGTAGCCTGAAGTTTCTCGTTTGTCACCCTAGAATTTTTTTGAATTTCGGCTGAGATGGTGCTTGAATTTTCCTTTACCATTTTCTCCATGCTTCTTGAATTTTCTTCCATTTTTCTGGATGTTTCAGCCGAATTTTCTTTTACCACTTTCTCCATATTTTCCTCCATTTTTCTAGAATTTTCTTCCATTTATCTAGAAGTTTCTACCAACATTTTTTCCATTTTCTGCATCATAGCAGCAAACATTGTGCCAAGATCCATGTTGCTTGTAACTGCACGGGTAGCAACTTATATTTCTTCCTTTTCATCAAATTCATAAGCTGCGATGTCAATATTGCGTCGCTTAAATTCATCGATTAATCTTTTCTGCAGCTCAGCTTTATTTCCCGCAGTAGGCAGATCCAACTTGCCCAACTCTTTCTTGAGCTGTTCAACTTTTAGCTCATCGAATTTCATTGTTGTTTGTATAGTTTTTTTTTTGTCTTTTTTTTATTTGTTTATTTATTTTATTTTAATTTTTTTTATTGCAATTTGACTTCTGACACCAATTGTTACGTTTTTCCTTTAATAAACGCGTTTGAGTTCTTTTAATTGCAAATCCGAATAAAAATACAAATTTTATGGAAATTAATTATTTTGTTGACAATTGTAAGTTACGAACAGAACCGTTTCTCAAAACAAAGTAAACTAATTATACATGAGTCACCCCTTTTTATATTTTATAATTATTTCTAGATTTTTCCTGAACCTTCTCGTAATAACTATTTATTATGTTCTAAAACCATTTCTAGAAATTACTGGGAAATTCATATAGGAATTATTTTAAAATAACATGACAATTTTAAGTAACTAATATGACATAAAACTATAACTTACAAGATAACTTATAACTATGACTAAAATTTCTTGATAATTTAACTTTCGTAACAATATTAATTAAATTTTTGCTACCTTTAATTTATATATTGGGTAGAAAGTTACATCTGAATGTAGTGTTTTGGTAAGAATGTCTTTATTTAACATTAAATCAGGTTTCTTATAATACAGAGGTTTTGAATGAAATATCAACAATCCTAATGTTGATTTCAATCTAATATCATATATACATTAGACCTGGGGCCAGATTCTGGCAGTCGTGATCGAATAATTTCTCGATTCGAAAGCAATTTAATATCTTATTATTTCAGTCAATACTGAACGAATTGAAATTCATTTTAAGTTATTGTAAAGCATTCATTTGAGTTTCACAATACTGAAATAATAATTTCGATTCGTTCAATATTGACTGAAATAAAATTGCTTTCGAATCGAGAAAGTACTCGATCACGAATGCCAGAATTAGGCCCCTGCCCTTATTTCTATGAAAATTTTTCAAAATGGCGGCGCATAGCAGAGTAGTGTCCAAAAAGTTTCCATTTTATGCCACAATGCTCCATGTAAAATTTGGGCTCGATCCGACGACTCTAAGTGGATCCAAAATTGAGTTGAATAATAAGACAAGGTTTTATTATAAGAAATTAGAAACTTTAATCTGCATTTTTGGAAAATACTCAATTTTGGTAACAGTTTTGTTAATATTTCGTAATTTTCTTATTTTTATGTTATTCTTCACTAAATTACCTTTTCACTAAGCTATTACTCAGAAAAATCTGATAAAAAAATAATAAAGTTACAATATCTTAAACAAAAACCTGACGCAGAACGATTTCGTAAATATGATGGCGACAGGCCAAGTGCATCAGTTCTCGACGCCATTGAGAGCTCCAGTGTTACTGGAGGTCGTATCGAATGACATTGCTTCAACTCGATCGGCAATGTTCCAACGAACCAACCGCTTGAAGATTTTATTTGAGGTGCTCCAAGGAACTTCGAAGTCCCATCATAGCTGACCATAACCGCAACTCTCTCAACTTTTGCGCTGCCTACAAGGTCAACCAACATTTTGCCGTCCCAATGTACGACAAGCGGCTTATTAATACTTAGCTGTTTAGGGGAAGAGACGAATGACTTATAAGTACTTATATCGCTAAATATAAATAATACTTAATTACGTTTTCTACGAATTCGGTCTGGATAACTTCTGCTTCCTTCCGGCGGTTTTCTAGACGATATCGATTAATCATTGTTCGGTTAATAGCCAGCTCGTCTACGGAATAATTCAATGCATCGGCGCAGGCTATCAACACATGAGCTGCCTTTGGATCGGTTAGCTTGGCGTGGTCAAGCGCAGAAGCAAGTCGTGGCGTTAGAAAATTTATACGCCCTCTCTTCTGTACACTTTTCTGCGGTTCAACGATGTCACCAGTTTCGGCATCGGCAGTGCTCTCCTCAATCGCTTCACCCATGTCCTGAGCTTATTCATCAATTCCTTCCATAACCTCAACATCACCTTCATCACTCGATTCTGTATATTGGCCGGCTTCAAAAAGTTTAAAATCTTTTATGTATTACATAAATCAATAAGATAGAAAATGACATGAAGCCAAATACGAACCACTATCTTTCGGCTTGGACATATCTTCAAATTTCCGCAGAAATAAAACCATATCGCAGCCAATCATGCATCCCGGGCGTCCTGGTTGTCGTTGTCGAATGAGAAACTTCTTATCTTCTTCAATTCGAATGGTTTTTAGGGCATCTGCAGTCGCAATATCAAACAAATTGTCCAGATCGTTGGTAAATGCAAGCTCCTTTTGTTACCAAGCCACAGATCTCTTGCTAGCGGGCACTTTTTGTATATCTTTCCACGTATTGTACAATTTCAACAATTTCTCCGCGCATCTTGTTCCGCATCGTGTTGGAACTCGTGGTCGTTGCCAGAAAATATACACTGCATCGAGCGTTAATTCTGCAATTTCCTTTGTGTCGAGTTTCACAAAACGCATGTTATGAAAGAAGACCTGTAGGACTTGCCTTGTGGACGGCAGTTTGACACCGGTTATCTGATGCGCTGTTCTGCCTACTAAGTCTATGTTGCAGAGCGATTGAACGGTTTGACGCGTTTTACCGAGGAAATGGCTGATGCAGAAGCCGATGCAGGTTTTTTATGTTGATGGTTCTGACATTATAATTGTAACAACCTATAAACTCACCAAAAATAATAACAATTATAATTTGGTTTACAACAATTAACTTTGGTACTTTATAATTTTGGTTTACTTCTTTCGCACAATTAAGTAACACACTGGTTGGCTGTTCCCATACGACTGACTCAAAACATCTACTCATTCGTTTGACAGTTGTTCTCTCGTTCTTGGCCTGGTTGTGTGTGTGTGTGTGTGTGTCTCGACACGGGTTGCCACAATAATTAAATCAGATCACGGTATTTTGCAGGAAAATGTAATAATTAATTCAGAAGTAAGCAGCAACGCAGTTATGCTAAATAACAATGCCAATAGAGATGTGCGCGTGACGTGATTTTTCCGAATTACGCGTGTTTCACGTGTCATTTATTGGAGAATAACATAAAAATAAGAAAATTACGAAATATTAACAAAACTGTTACCAAAATTGAGTTTTTTCCAAAAATGCCGAATAAAGTTCCTAATCGGATCGAGCCCAAATTTTAAATGGAGCATTGTGGAATGGAAACTTTTTGGACCCTACTCTCCTATGTGCCGCCATTTTGAAAAATAAGGGCGGGTCTAATATACATACATACTTACAATACAAAAACTTTATAATAAATTAAATTTAATTTTTTAAAACATAAAAAATTTTTTTTTTTTTTTGAAAAACCAAGATTCGAACCAGGGGACGCACAGTTTCCAACCTTAACAAGCCCCCTAGACATCTGAACCATTAAGGAACGTTGTTTGAATATCATTAAAATGATATATGGCCCGTTTTCGGTTCACAACTCAACACAGTTGAGTTGCAATTATTTTTGATGTTTTTGTAAATAAAATAGAAAAGTTGTAAACTATAATACAAAAATTACGAATCAACTTATTTGAGTTGTGAACCTTAATAGGTGGCCTATATTCACCAAAATAGTTTGTACCATGTATGTGTGTTTGTTTGTTTCTTTTTGTATAGGCACTGTTGTCATACCATAGATTTATCTTTTTTGGCGAGTTTTTAAGTAGCAAAAAGAAACAAGAATTCCTAGTTTCTTTTTGTTAAAATTATTTCGTTTAATAGATGAAATAATAAAGAAGGGCAATAACGAAAATCATATTGGGCATTATGCTAGAATATGTAAACAATTGTTAACAGGGGGGGGGGGGGGGGAAGAGAGACATCACATCGTTAAATCAACTTCTCTCCTCATAAGGACCCAAAATATATATACCTTATAGGGTCTAAGATCAATATTGTAGAAATTACAAACGGTTTGTCATTCCGTTTGTCATTCCGTTATACATACCCTTTTACCATCGGTGAAGGTTATACAAATATTTAATACTGGCTGCAAGAAAGTAATATTTTTTTGTACTATTGCAGCAAATTACCATTTTTAATCTTATTGTTAAAACGATGTTTTGGTTTATCAAAAATAATTAATGATACTTACCATATCAGGATCATTCCAGTGACCAGGTCCCGCATGTTGTGCAATAATTTCCTGATTATTTCCAAAATAGTCGATAATATTTTCTACAGATGTCCAAGAATCCTGAATATCATCATAATATCGCCACAAATTACAACTTTCTCTAACTAATGTCAGATTAGGCTTCATGCCTGCGTATATTTGATAAACAGGCCAACTGCACGAAAAAATCATAGCTCTTCCTGTGCTGTTTAAAATCTGTTGGAATTCTGAGTATCCCTTATCCATATCTTTAGGTATTGCGTAGCAACCATCGAGTTTAACGTAATCAACCTGCCACTCTCTAAATTGTGCAGCATCTGAACGCTGGTGACCTAAAATACCAGGATAGCCAGCACAGGTATAATTTCCATAATCTTCATAAATTCCAAATTTTAGTCCCCTAGAATGGATCTTAAAATAATAGTTGGCTATTCAGTGTATGATTATAAGCAATAAATCCTACAGTTTGTGGACTCATTACACAAGAAGGTAATTCCACTTTTCTCTCAAAATATTTTTTGTATACCCTCCACCACAAGTGGTTAATGAGGGTATTCCGTGTGAACCTTTTTTATTAATATTCATCTAAGACTTCATAAAGTATATAGGTTCTGGGACTTTGGGTGGTTCTAAGTTGATTAAGCCATACCCGTAGGCTTAAAACGCGCTCATTTTCAAAAACTCAATAGAAAATAGCAATATGATCTAGTATCAAAATGTTTTTAGTTACTCTAAGCAATTCGGGATTGAAATCCAAAAAAATCGGTTCAGTAGGTTAAGGGCTATGAATCAAAAAGTGGAAGCAAAAATTAACATAAATAGTGGCGGAATGCACATATTGATACAAGATTTCGCACAACTTCGTTCTATATGAAGATCGGTCTATAATTTACCATATAAACTTCGCTCTCGAAGAACACTGTAGTACGCCCTAAAATGTTACGTTAAATTTATTGAAATAAATTTTGGTCAATCACAGTTTTATATGATTGGAAATCGCACTATCAAATTTCGTGAATATCGGTCCATAGTGTAACATAGACCCAATATAAAGCTCACATGCAGAAAACATCTTAAAACCATAAAGAATAATGATATTGTCTATTGTAATAAATTTTCGGCAGTCACAGTTTTATAAGACTGGACATCACATTGTAAAATTTCGTTAAGATCGGTCTATAATTTATAATAGATCCCATATAAAGCCAACTCCTGAAATATTCTAACTGCCGGTGGAAGTTATTTAAGATTCAGTAGAGCAGAATACATATAGCACTCTTACTTGATTGTATTTTATTTTTACGTGTCAAGAAGGAATTTGTAATGAATGCATACAGTACTCAACATCGCTTTAAGTTTATCGAATTTTTCTATTCTTGTTTTTTTTTTTTCAATTTATCGGAACTATTGGAAGTTTGTTATTTTGTAAACATAGCAAACATTAAAGGAAGTGTCTTTGGGCCTCTATTAGGTGGGGTGTCACAAAGCCATAGGACATAAAGCCATATGGCGTTAAGTCCCATTCCATTGAGACATAAGGGCATATGCCATTAAGTTTCATTATAATGGGACTTAACGCCATAATTTTTTTTCCGAAAATGAGACATAAAGCCATATTTTTAATAATGATTGCATGTCACCCTAGTTCATGTTACAATAATAAAAAAAGAATTATTTAATCTTAAAGCTTATGTATATTGCTCTTTATATTTTATTTTATAGAAGTAAACATGGGGGGGGGGGGGTGCTTTAATACCATGGTAGATAAGGCCATGATGGCTTTATCTCTCATTCAATAGGGAGATAAAGCCTTTTTTGTTTTTTTTTTTCATTTGAATGGGTGATAAAGCCATCATGGCCTTAGCTCACATTAGCACTAGTGCTAAAGGTACCGTTTATTATTTCGAACTTTATAGGTAAGTCGTGAAAACGGGCCTTAATCGCGTATTTACGATTACGGTACCTATGTAATGCATTTTCAGTCGGTAACAACTCTTATTTCGTTGTTAAATTTGTTTGACAACAGGAAAAAAGGAAACATACAACAAGTGGCCTGCAGAGACCTACGCCGAAGCGGCTAAAAGATTATATTTAAGTTTAAATAGAGTAAAATAAATAAGGTAAAAGTATATAAAAAAAAAAAAGTTTACATTTAAAACAATAAAAAATTTACGAAAAATATTCCCTCCGTAATTTTCTTAATCTTATAGCATTGCTAGTGATTTGCAAATCATTTGGAAGTTGATTCCAAAGACGTATTGTTGCGAATTTTTTTGCTCATGCAGATACAAAACTCTTGTTTAAGTTAAAAAAAGAAAATTAATGAACAATTGTGATTTAGTTGAACTGTTAATTTTCAATTTCAATATTTTTAATTAGGCTTGAGTTCAGCAAATTTAATTTCCATTAATTTATTTGAAAAGAAAAAAAAATTATTTCAAAGTGCTCTACAGTTAATAAAACTTTAATATTTTATTATCTTGCATTGTCTCTGGTCACCTTAATTATCACGATATCACTTATTAACATATGTTTTACTTACAAAATTTATTTGGTAGCACTGCTACTTACAAGATTCTGAATAACTTCAAGATCGTAAGAGAGAGATCAAGCAATTTAATTTGACTTATGGTGTTTTCTTTTCTACAAAAAATGTCACATTTTATTTAAAAAAATGCAATTTGGTGTTCGTTTCTTAAAAATGCTTTGCTATCTAAGAGGGCAGCGTGTTTTATTCTAAAAAAAACACCCTTAAATGTCATAAGGCATTGCACTTTACGCCCCTTGTAAATCGAGAGTGTTGATAATGCCCTGTTAAAAGATGGCTTCTGTTTATATATAGGGTTACCAGACGAAGTTGGGAAAAAATCGCTTCTAATCAGGACAGTAAAATTTTTAAGTTTTAATAGTAATTTTGTCTATTATTTTATAGTAAAAACAAAAGAAAGCATTACATTATTAATGTTAGGTTGTCAGTGACATTCGTTGTCACGGTGTTATAAAATTGTTAGAAAAAAAACGTCAAATCAAGAAATCGTAAAAACTTTTTTTAGTCGACTTTTTTAAAAAAAAAACGTCAAATCAAGAAATCGTAAAAACTATTTTTAATCGCAATCTGGCAAAGGTATTTTCTTGTTATACCCTCCACCACAATTAGTTGTGAAGAGGGTATACTAAGCTTGTCATTCCGTGTGAAACTTTTTTATTATTCATCTCAGACCCCATAAAGTATATATATTCTGGCTGCTTGAGTAATTCTAAGTCGATTTAGCCATGTCCGTCTGTCTGTCCGTCTGTTGAAAACACGCTCACTTTCGAAAAACTCAAAAGAAATAAACAAACTAGGTGTCAAATTGCTTGTAGTTATCCTAAGCAGTTTGGGATTGAATTTCAGCAAAATCGGTTCAGTAGGACCAGAGCTATGAATCAAAATGTGGTACCACCACCTTCAAAAACTTGATAATTTTGTTACAAAAACTAATATAAATGATGCAAAAATGCACGGAATGACATAAGATTTTGCACAAGTCCGTTTTATTCGACTAGAAATGACACTGTAAAATTTCGCGAAGGTCGGTCCATAATTTACCCTAAGCCCCATATAAACACTACTCCCGGAAAACAGTTTAGTACGCCTAAAACCGTAAAAAATAATGCAATCATAACAAATTTTGGCTCGTCACAATTTTATAGGACTATAAATTATACTGTGAAATTTCGTGAAGATCGGTACATAATTTACCCTAGGCCCCATATATGCCCTACTCCCGGAAAACAGTTTAGTCTCCTAAAACCATAATTAATAACAAATCGTCACAGTTTAAGATAATAATAATAAAAAGACATCATACAGATATTACTCCTTAAACATTCGAACTGTCGGTGGAGGGTATCAAAGATTCGGCACAGCCGAATATAGCACTCTAACTTGTTTACATATTTGATGAAAAACAAACTAAAGAAATTGGAATTTGGTCATTAATTTTGTTCATTTATTTGTTTATTTAATATATATTATCAAATTTGGGTTTATGTGTATTTTTTTTTTATATATTGAAGAACAAACTTTTTGTCAGCTATTTAAAATAGGGCCATCCAATTTTGTGTTTTGTTCTCGTTAAATAAAAAATTGCATTATTACATGTTAGGCAAGACATTTTATAAATGCACCTTTTAAAATGTGGTATTTTTTTTTGTAGAAAAGAAAACACCATTATAGAATTTCCTGTCCACTTTAAAACTTGCATTCAAAGTGTGAAGAATAAAAATACGCCATAGTTTTCACGTGCACTCAAATAAATCTTAAAATATTTAGAGAATCTTGCAATATATGTCTTTTTTTAACAGTGTTACATAAAGACAAAACTCTTAAAATTCAGTGCATTGCAATATTTAATTGTTTAAAATTTTTCCATAAAACCAAATCTATATACATAGATATTTTTGGATAATTGTACATACACTGAAGGAGGTAAAAATATTAATTATATGATAATTTGCTTGTGAAATTTTTTTTTTTTTTTTTCATTATTTATTTATTGAATTTTCATATATTAAATATGAACTAACAATAATTAACCAAATTTTATCCTAATAATTTATTTTATGTCCTGCCAGTGCCAGACAAAAATTTTCTTCATCACGGGTTCTGTTCACATATGTAGGTGTTTATCGCTCATCTTAATGGGTAAGTGCTGCAGTGTCTCTTCTTCTTAAGCGAGTGTGGCCACTATCATTTAAAATATTTCGAGCTAGTGGATTTGGGTGCAACTCTAGCCTTTTTAAATAGTTTACTGCATACTTCGTAATAATAGTCCTTACCAGTGGCACATTGAGATCCTTGTGGATATTTGAGCTTTTTAAAATACCAAGGGGCAGCTGTGATTATTCGAAGAAATTTATTTTGGCGCCTTTGAATTTTTTCGATTTTTGAAGCCGAGGCAGTGCACCATAGTTGAATACCGTAGCACCATATTGGCTTTAAAATAGAGTTGTAAAGTAGTAGTTTGCAATCGAGACTAAGAACAGAATTTCTTCCAATAAGCCAGTTAATTTGAATTGCTGTTAGTTTCATTTGGGTTAATTTTGCTTCTATATGGCATTTCCATGTTAAACGACGATCTAGATGAATACCGAGATATTTGACATGCGATTGTTGAGGCGCTAGTTCATTATTGATTTTAATAGGGGGGCAAGTTTCCCGACGCAAGGTGAATGTTATATGTACGCATTTTTGCTCATTGACCTTTATTCTCCATTGTTTTAACCACAGTTCTAGTTGAAATATATGATCCTGCAGGTATCGAGATGCTTCTCGACTGTTCTCGTGTACGCTTAGAAAAGCTGTATCATCAGCAAAAGTTGAGGTTAGGGTGTAATTATTTGTTGGCATGTCCGAGGTATATATAAGGTAAAAAAGTGGGCCCAGGATGCTTCCCTGAGGCACTCCAGCTTCAATTGGCTGAGGAGAACTTAAAAAATCACCTTCTTTAATAATAAACTTTTGACCGACCAAGTAGCTTTCTAGCAGCTTGTGTGTGTTAACCGGTAGGTTTAGCTTTAATTTATGTAACAAGCCTACATGCCAGACTTTATCAAAAGCTTGAGAAACATCGATGAAGAGAGCGGAGCAATATTTTCTTTCTTCAAAGGCTTTTCTTATGGCGTTTACTATTCGATGGGTTTGTTCAATTGTGCTTTGTTCTCTTCTGAAGCCGAATTGATGGTTAGGTATACACCCATTATCATTTAGAATTGGGGTTAATTTTGACGCTAAGAGCTTCTCAAATAGCTTTGATATATTAGACAATAAGCTAATAGGCCTATATGACTCAACTTTTGTGTGATCTTTTCCTGGCTTTGGTATCATCTTTACTAAGGAGACCTTCCATTCTTGAGGGTAGTATTCAAGGCGTAAAATAGCATTAAAAATTAAAAGAATAATTTTCTTTGCTATGCGAGGTAGCTCCAAAAGCATTTTGTTGCTTATCTTATCAAAACCAGGGGCTTTCTTGGGGTTTAAGTTACAAATAGCCTTTTCGATTTCTCTCATCTCAAATCTTAGGGGAACAGCTGCTCTAGCAGCAACAGGTGGTAACTCGTCCGCTATGTCGTCAGATATATTTGGGGTAAATACGTTTTTCAAATGAATTACAAACAGGTTTCCTTTCTTATTACCATTTCTTGCCCAACTTCCATTCAGGTTTCTTAATGGTGGTTTCATGATAACTGGCCTTTTTAGATTTCTGGCTGCACGCCATAATGAGTAGTCTGATTGTGGTGTTGCATCCAGGTCCTTAAGATATTTTTCCACGGAAGCCGTTTTCCGGGACTGCAGTAATTTTCTTAGCTTTTTTGTGCACTCTTTTAATAAGTTCTTAAGATGGGGGGATCTGTGCAATTGCCACTCTCTTCTCACTCTCCTTTTTTCATTCAAGAGGCGCTCGACATCTGTAGAATATATTTTATTATTATAATTTTTTTTGAGGGTTTTGCAGGAATGTTGAACCGCTAGTTTAAGATAACTGTCAAAATTGGCAATAGAAAGATCCACATTCTCCGGTGGGCTAAGCGGAATATTTTCTGTGCAATGAGTACTGAGATATTTTTTATATTTTAGCCAATTTATTTGTGTAGCTGACGTCGCTATGTAACTAGAGGGAGATACAATTCTATTGGTGTTTGTTATAGTAACAATTGTAGGTGTGTGATCAGAGGATAATTCTAATGAGGCTTCAACGTGAATCGTTTCTGTGGGGATGTTTTTAACCACGCCGAAATCGATGACATCTGGAATTTTTTGTGGATCAGCAGGCCAATATGTTGGTTGTCCGCTCGCGACAACATTTAAATTCATTTTAGAGATTGTATTAAACAAAACAAGACCCTTTGGTGTTATAAGTCGTGACCCCCAGAAGGTATGTTTAGCGTTATAATCGCCAGGAAACAGGGTCCTAGGGATTTATAATATTCACAATATTGGTTTTCTGATATTGAAAATCTAGGTGGAGAGTATAAAGATGAAAATACTATGTTTCGATTAAGCTCTTCAACACGAATATTTGTTGCTTGCAGATAATCCTCACGATGATCACACATTAAGTAGTGTTTGACTCGGGTTTTTATCAAAATGGCAGAACCTCCACAAGCTCTATCTCGAGAGTCCTTGGTATCATATAGTATGTAACCATTGATTTTAAACGTATTTCTTGAGGTCAGATGAGTTTCAGAAACCATCATAACATCAGTTTGATTATGAGAAAGTATTCTAGTTCATTTTTATGTTGGCGGATGCCGTTTGCGTTCCAAAAACAAATTTTTAAACAGTTCATGGCTTGTTAAGTACAGCTTGCAATAACATCGATGCATTCTTAGAATTTTCTGTAACATATTACCCATTGTGTTTGTAAAATTGTTTACTGTTTGCACTAATGTTTCCATGGTTTTTTCTAGACGACTTATATTAAAATCTGGAGTTTCGTCATTACTTGGCGAAGCACCTTGCATTGGCACATGGTTTGATTTTAGGACGTTAGCATAAGAGGTTCTGTTATTACTAGGCTGCGGGCCCTGAATGTTATTAGTGTTTACCTGATTTGTTACCTGCATTTGAGGGGGATTAGTTTTCGGTCCAACCGACTGCTTGACGATAGTGTATACGGGGCATCCTCTATAATTGGCAGTGTGATTACCGCCACAGTTGCTACATTTTTTTACGTTGGGGTCGGTTTTAGACTTATCGTGAAATTAAAACAAAAATATTTTAAATAATTATCAATACTCGCTGAGATCAGGGGTGCCAGAAGATTTTCAGAAGAAATCTGCACATTTAAAAAAAAAAAAATCGGCATTATCGGCACCTTAATTTAATAAAATCGGCAAATCTAAAATACTTATTTTAAATACAATAAAACATACTTTTAATAACAAAACAGAACGATTCAGCATTAATATGTTTTGTATTTAGGGTAAATTACACTGGTCTTCAAATTTGGAAAAAAAATGACTGCGTTTTTTAACTAATCTGGGTGCGCTGAATTCGAATCTGGCATAAAAATTGGACTATCATATCTTGTTCATTTTTTTATCGCATACTGTAAACAGCCAATACTACACTACAATTTCACAATTATTAATTTGACAGAAGCCCACATTCATTCTAAATATTCATAATAGAAGCGTTTAAGCATGTCAGGGAGATCGTGTGTTACTGATTCAAGCTATTTTTACTTTGTGTGTGGTGAATATTTGGTTGAAAAAAAAGAATATGCAATATCAGAATCATTAAAATATGAATATTTACATTATTTTGATTTGCAGTCAGAAACTGCATTTTTTTTCTTCGCATTTAGATTTTTTCCACAAAACCTAGGTGCAGTGAGCAACGAACAAGGAGAGCGTGCGCACCAAGATTTAATGAAAATTGAAAGAAATTATCAAGGATTTTGGGACAAAATCATACTGGGAGACTATTGCTGGACTCTAATACGTGAAACCGAACCAACAAACTGGGAAAGATGTTTGGTTGTTCCAGTCCAAAACCGTGTTGGCTAGGTTATTTTTAAATTTAAAACAAAGTATTTTTTAACTTCATTTATTATAGACAAATATTTGAGTTTAACGTTTTTGTATTTAATCCTTTATGATTTCAGTTTCAAAACAGTCCGAATTATTAAACTTTAAATAATCTTTAGAAAAAAAATTCATTGCAAATTTAAATTTTTCAAAGGAAAATCATTTTTTTGAAATGCACCACTAAAATTCACACGTTTTAAATCTAAATTTTCTTTTTGTCTAAAAGTTTGCAAATTTACTTTACTTCCTTACATTAGATTGGCTATCGGATGTACCTGCATCAGCCTCAATTGCGTATAAGTATTATAAGAATAATTTTTTGATTAAAATTATTTTTTTGATAGTGAATATAAATTTAGCTTACCCGTGCTCTTTTGTAAGTGTCTATTTATTTTCAGACTTAAATAAAAAGTATTTTTTATTTTCCTTATGAAAATAAGCAATTTTAATTAAATTGTTTAAGGTTTATGAATGAAAAACTTAGTTGAATATTTTTCAAATAAAATTTCAAAAATGTAACAGGTATTCATTCCAGTGTTACAGAAAATTAATAAGATATACTAAAACAGGTAATAGTTCCTTCTAGGTAGAGCTGGTCAGGTAGGGGCAGATTATTTAGTGGATTTGCTATTTTCACTGATGGCGCGAAGATGAGGGGCACGGGTGCGGGGGTCTACATTGAGGATCTGAACATCAGAAGGTCATATAGGCTTCCTGACGACTGCAGTGTTTTTCAGGCGGAGGTTCTGGGGGTCGTGAGGGCCGTGGAACTGATAAGGGACAACATTGATAGGGGCTCGGAGGTCACTATATATGTGGACAGCCAGGCGGCTCTTATGGCCGTAAGGGGCTGTTATGTGAACTCCAAGCTGGCAGGAGTAGGGTCTGCGTTAGGACCATGATAGGAATGATCACGGGCCACTGTATGATAGGCAGGATGGCGGTGAGGATGGGATCCGGATTGTCGGATATGTGCAGGTTGTGTGAGGATCCTGAGGAGTTGGAGACGGTGGAGCACATTCTGTGCCACTGTCCCAGGTTGCAGGGCAGCAGGCGGAGGTGGCTGGGCAGTAGATTCCTGGGCGAATTAGGGGATGTCTCGGGTTGCGGACTCGAGAATCTGATAGGATTCGTAATGGGGATGGCCTGGCTGCGCGAGAGTAGGCTGGGTGCTGGATGCACGTAGGGCGTATTTGGTTGAGTAGGATTTCTCTCGGGTTTGGTCCGGAACCTTCTTTCTTATTTATCTTATGCTTTCTCTGTTTATTTCACTAACTTTCTATCTCCCTAGGGCTATCTCTGAATAAGGCATCACAATGGACCATATTGGTCTCTGGGTGAAGGTGTGAAGGAGACTTCACACCGGCCTTTCTACCTACCTACCTACCTACCTACTAAAACAGACCAGAAGTTACCTTGTTTAAGGTGTTTATCGAAAACTCGTCATTTTTTGAGCAAAAATCGGCAAATCGGCACTTTGATAATTTAGAGTAAAAAAATCGGCAAAATGCCGATAAATCGGCAAATATGGCAGGCCTGATTAAGATTCATCTTTAATAGCGTCCGTAAGTGCTCCACGAGGTATTATAAAAGTAAATTTATATTTAATACTGTCGAACTTCAAATGTTCATATTTCTTCTTTTTATTTCTTTATTTTAATTTGAAAGGAATTCCCCACAGGGTAGCTACACGTTACTCACTGGTTTTACGCTAAATAAAATATATATATAAAAAAACAAGAACTACACGTTATAGTTACAATCTAATTGATAATTACTTTTTCATTCATATTTTGTGCGATCATTCACTAAAATTTACTGGAGCAATAATAATAAGAGAGAAGAAAAAATTTAACTATTGATATACTTATGAAAGAGTGTGGATCATATTGTGGGGAATGGTAAAGGAGAAAGAGGAAAAAAGAAGAAAACAACAATAACAACACCTTATTAATTATTGCAGACATAGTATGCAGATTCTTTTGTTTATTTAAAAAAAAAAAAAAATAGGAAAAAAAACTGAAATTAACAAAACCCTTTTGTCCCACCTTTGTGACACGTAAGATATACATAAGGTAAAGCAAATGATAAAAATTGATGTAATTTCTATAAAAAATGTATGTATTTATCAAAAACTAAAATTTTGGTCATATTGATATATGTAAATTTAATTGTTATTGGAGTAAATAATATTTTCAGAGAATTATTTTTTTAGAACACTTTTCGTCATGACTCGCTGAATGGCCATTGCAACGATCATCATGTAAAGCAATACATCATCCCCATATAAATCTTTTTTTTTTCTTTTACCATCAAATAACCACAAAATGTATCTTCAGAACCGAATGTGAGTAAATTTTAACAATTTGTTTTTATTTATATTTTGCTTTACCCAATGAATTTAAAATTTAAGCCAAATCAAAACGTTTAAGACAAAATTATATTTTTAAAGTATCGCATATAATTATGAGCATTGTTTCTTAAAATTATGACACAGAATCGAACTTTTATTCTTACATTGTAAACTTAATAAAACTATTAATATATATTAATATAATATATAATTATAATTAATATATATATTAATATATTAGATTTTTTTATACTAAATGAACAATTAAAGTTATGAATTGCTAAAAATAATAAAAAATGGGAAAGCATCTTGAATTATTAAAAATGATTTAAACACTGTTACGTTATTTTACAGGGGCAATTTTAGGTAAATTATGGGGTGTTAATTGCCATAGGCGTATTACAATTTGTAATGTGAAACATCACCACTCTCTCAACTGTTTTGTAAAGTGAATTTGCTCTTTTATGGCTTCGGTATTTAAGGCATGTATTTGCTATGATTGCACGTATCCACTGGAGTACAGAACAACGCCTTTGATGGTCTGCGCTGGTCGTTCTACCTTTTTTTTTTACATGCCAAACGTACTAGTCTTTGGATAGGTTCAGTAGAACTAAGCGTGCAATAGTATGCTGAAAATAAAGTATTGGCATTCAGAAGCATGGCCACGATGACGAAATTGTGTTAAATTTTTCCCTCTAGACGAAAACTGCAAACATTAAGAAAGATTTTTTGTCTCCTTTGTCATTATTATTTTGTGAAGTAATATTAAGTTTTTGAATTAAAGATAGTTTGAAAATTTTGAATAAGCGACAAGAGTGCAGCGATATATGATCAAATCTTTTTAAAGAGGAAATGTAACGGATGATATTGTTGCATGTAACGGTCAGCTTTCTCATATCATTTGTGTTACAACCAGTAAAAATTTCAGATGATTATGAGAATGTCGGCAGAAGATATGTTTTTGCAAGTAATATTTTTACTTGCAGAGGTGTAAAGTTCTGAGTAGCCCATAAACTTTGCAACATGCCATATACTTTACCACAAACTTGTGTTATATGATTCGACCAGGTTAAAGTTTTGTTAAATATTATTCCTAATGTATTAAACACATTCACCACAGCAGGCTACACGAACACACGACTACAAAAACTGCTAGGTGCAATTATAGTCGTGTAGTCAGCTACTTAATTATGTTGAAGACAGCAGCTACAATTGAAAAAGTATAAACAGCTGTTTCAGTTTACTAAGTCTTTATTTTTCAGTGGTGCCACTATCATTTTTTTTTTAACTTTTATAAAATGGAAAAACATGCATAATTTCAAACTCTTATACAAACTTAATTTAAGATTACAAATAAATTCTTATTTATAATACATTTTATAACGTAAAAACAAATGAATTTATCAAACAACATTTAAAATATTTTAATTTTGTTGTTTTTGGAACTAATAAACGAAACAATATAATTTTAACAGCAGATTAAATAAAAAATACATATTAACTGCATTTAAAATAAAAAAAATGTTCCGTCAACGCACGTGGTAGAGGTCGAATACATATATAGTTTCAGAACACTTTGGGTACGTACGTAAATGCATAAAAATTATGCATCACTGCTGCAGTAATGTAAAATGTTGTTGCTGATGCATCATTACTAGTTGCAGTTGTGATGCTGATACTTTGCACAACAGCTGTGCAAAATTTGAATTTTTGAACACGAGCTAAATTTCAAAAGTTTAATAATCAAACAATAAAAAGTAATAAAAATGTTTTTTACAATAACGATGACAAATTTTATTGAACAAATTGAACCAAAAAGGAACAGTTTTCTTATAAATAACAAGAAAAAACATCACAAAAGAAAAATGAAACGAATTCTTTTTGTCAAAAGTAATTGCTTTCGAAAATTAACTGAAGCAATAATTACCAAAATTTGCTGCAGAGCTGCGGCATCACTGCATAAAAACTTTTGACATATGTGAGTGATCCCAAGTTTCTTACAAGTGATGCTTTTACGAACATTAAACTTTACTTCTGCGCAAGTGATACCCAACAACTGCATTTGCGAACGTACCCTTTATCAATAACTTCTTAGGTAGAAACTGGATCTGAGAAGTATTGGTATTATAAGAAACTACTTCGAAATATCTTTCACATTATGTATTAAAAATTCCGATTTTTTAGCCCGTTAAGAGCCAATTTCAAAAATAAATATCTCTTGAAAGATTTTTCTACAAAACCTAAAATTTTGTTAATATATTTCTTAAAACATAATTTCTTTAGGGAAGAACACTTGCAGCTTTTACATACCATATTTTTAGAAACTTCATCATTTAAAATTTTAAATTTATTAAGCTTTAAAAATTTCTATATTGGAAAATTACTCAATTTATTTATAAGTTTGAGTTACATAAGTTACTTGTTACATATTTAAATATTGTAATATGTACATTAGGGTGTCCCAAGAAATTTTTTCTTTCTGATTTTCATAGGTGCTCAATCAAAATTTAAAAGCTTATAGGGTAAAGTATTTTTAATTTTTTTTTAAGAATTTTCGGAATAGGTTTAGAGGTCGCGCAAATGGAGTTTTCATAAAAAACCGAAGTTTTCGGCCTTTTTTTTAACTTTACTCATAACTTGGTTAATACCACGGGTTTCTTCACTCCTGAGGAAACAGTTTTAAAGAAAAGAATCCAAGCTTTATTCCTGTGTGAAAAAGTCATTAGTTTTGGTGATGAGTTTACTCATTTAGTTACCCTTAATTACAATTTGTCGTAATTTTTTCAAAAATTTTCTTATAACGCTTTACAACTTTTTAAGTTTAAATGAAAACGAAAAAAACTAATGATGCAGTTTGAAAGACAAATTAATTCTAATTAATTTTAAAATTTGTTCTTACCGTTCCTGAGTTATACCCGTTTTTATCTTTATACCCAGTATATGTTATAATAAGTTGTTTGCCAGTTCATCAATCTTACCCAATCAATAAAAAAAATTTTTTTCTTTTGCTCGGTGCAAAATCATTTATTGAGGTTCTTGTGATGTAGTTATATACCTTGCAAAAAATTCTGGAAAACAGTTTCAGAACTTGTGGCATAAATATATGTATTAGCCAAAGCCACACCTCGTTCTGCCGCATCATTTACCACTTGTTATTGTTGAACTTTTTTCTTTGCCTCTTGAAATGACTTGTTGGCTTTCCAATTCTCTGGATCTATTTTTAAAAAATCGATTGAAATATTGCAAGCTTCAAAAAAAGTTAGACTGGCTTTTGAAATGAATTGTTGAATTTCTTTATTTCAAAAGTTTTCTTCTGTTAAAGTTACATTTGCTACTTCATAATCGCTGCATGGATTATCTGCAAGTTTTTTTCTCATTAAGCGCAAAGTTTTGGTGTCGATACGTTCGTCAAAAAACGCTAAGGCAGCCAATTTCGGAGTCAAGTACCATTGATGACCTAGAAAAGTTTTAAGCAACTGCTTTATTAATAATTTTATAACTATCCAATTCCTTTAATACGCTCAGATTAGTGAGAGGAGCGTATCGAGGGCACTAGCAGAGGTACCAATATTTGATATATATTCTTAAAATAAATTAACTAAATTCAAGCAAGGCATCAACTCTTGATTTGTCTATATAAGATTGCAACTGGTTTCGGAAAATGCATATTTTCAAAGAATAGATAATTTTCAT
This sequence comes from Pollenia griseotomentosa, assembly GCA_963931875.1. NCBI lineage: Eukaryota > Metazoa > Arthropoda > Insecta > Diptera > Polleniidae > Pollenia > Pollenia griseotomentosa. The sequence continues at coordinate 126,181,110 of OZ007561.1, read as the reverse complement.
CATCCAGCGCTCCCGATTAATAGCTCCTGTTTTGGTAGGGCATAGATTTATCACCCAAAAAGATTAGACTCAGATGGAGTAGTTCTTTATAGGCCTCTCTTGGTTGCGTGTCTTCAAGTTGGCCTTTAATAAAATTGCTTAAGTCTTCGCGTATTGGTTTTGGAATAATCTTTTCAACAATTTTGTGATTTATGCAGTCGGAAAAACTAGACTTGTTAATAGACTCCCTCCCACCTCTGCTGGAGTGTGGTGAAAACTTTTATTTGCGGTGATGTGGTTTGCTGTTCAATATTAGGCGCCTTGAAGGTTGAGCCAGCCACAAGCTCCAACATATGATGTCGGCATGCCAAAAATATGAGGTCTTTTTTTACTTTTTGGAAAAGTAAAGCACATGCACCGTTTCGGCGTCCAGTGTTGGAACTTGTTGTATCTGCAGACATAAATTGGATATTTTTAATTAAATTCCAGGTTTTAAGCATTTCAAACACTGCATCAGCTTGATATTCTCCCCTTCCCGATTGAAGTGGTACTACTCCTAGGTGTTTGTGGTCCGAATTTCCGGTTACACTAATAGAGAGCCGAATAGTTTTTGTATTTTTATTCTTTACTCTCTTTAATTCTCTAGATTTTTTGGAAGTTTGAATTACTTTTCCTAACATGCTCTTCATGTCGCGCAAAAATTACCTCGTTTTTTCTTCTCGCTTTCGTTTTTTCTAGACTTACTTTAATTTAAAACTATCCAGTTCGAGTGTAATTTTACGATTTCACGAGAAATGTTACGTACCTCTTGACTTGTTTCCCACATATCTTTAAAATTGTTTGCTATTATTCTGGCACTCTTTGTGACAGTATATTTTTGGGTTAAATGTAATTTAAAAAATCTTTGTAGAATTTGCATTTTTGTCGGCGGTTTAGAGGGATCAAGGGCATCAATCATTTCTCGTTTTCACAAAATTCATATCTGATTTGAATAAAATTGCACATTTTTGCACTAACAAAAAAACAAAAAAAAAAAAAAAATAAAAAAATTCTTACCGGTACGTTGACGAAAACTTTTATATATACAAAAAACTTTTCTATTTGATTCGTCGGTCAGCTAACTCAAAAATTATTGTTATGTAAAATCGTATAACGACAATATTATAGCGGAGAATACACATAAAATAGAAAGTGAAAATGACAGCGTGTAACGATTTAGATCAATAAATGTCAGAAGTTAATGACAGTTAAAACCCAACTATAAAAATTTATGGAAATATACAATAATGATAACGAAAAAGGTATCACCATTTTTAAGGTACAAACTTTAAAAATAGTGTAACTCGGAAACTGTAGGACAAAATTCCATTTTTGTTTTTCTTAATTGTTTAGAACTTATCGGTATACAAAATCGCGTCACTAGTTTTTATACCTTTCATATAAATTTGAAAAGTAATAAACCGTTTTTACAGAATTTGTTAAAAAATTACAAAAATACTTAATATGTGGAATCGTAATGGACAAAAATATTGCCTGAACTTAAAGTTTTTGCATATGGAAATAAAGTTTGGGAAATTTTCTTTAGAAATATTCGATCAAAAAATTAAATGAACGTAGTATTGACAAAGTTTTGAGTCAAGTTTGAAAAAAATGCCGAAAAACCAGATTTTTAACAAAGACTTGATTTGCGCGACCTCTAAACCTCTTCCTAAAAATCGAAAAAAAAAATTCAAAAATACTGGACCCTATAAGCTTTCAAATTATCCTTGAGCCTCTGACAAAAAAATTTTTGGGACACCCTAATGTACATAAATAATAAGTGTTCCGCAACGCCGAAAACCCGCAATACAGAAAAACTTTATTTAGCAAATATCTAAGAGTTAAATAATTATTGTTATATCGACATAACTTAAAGATAAAGCCAATTTTGTAAAAAACTTGAACCACGGAGTATGAATATATGAAATTACCTCTTAATTGGTCAATCGGTATGCTTTAAACGCCATGTGAAACACATTTTAAAGCCTTTTTCAATGATATCATATATTATAGATTCATTTTATACCAAAAGAGATAAGAGGATAAAGTATTTTGCAACTTTTACGACCTAAAACTCCTTAACTATGAGAGTTGGCGCTTGCTGTCTCGAAAGTGTTTATAGCATAAGTTTCTTGCTGAATCTACAATATCGATTCTCGGATCACCAAAAAATATATTAACCTCAAAATCTGTATGAAAGGCTCTTTTACATATTAATATGCATTTTGATTTGTTAGGATTAATTCGCAAACCGTTAGCCGCTGCCCATGTAAGTATTTTCCCAAGATAATGTTTTAATTCACGTATTTTCATATTAGCTGACTCTTTAGGACTACTGAGATACAGCTGAACGTCATCAGCATACAATTGTATACTAGAATACGATAGTTGGATAGGAAGATCGTTCGCATATAAAGAGTATAGCATGGGTCCAAGGACAGTTCCCTGTGGGACTCCTCTAGTTACTTGTAAAGACTGATTGGCATCTACTGAAAGGTATGATGACAACAGATTCACCGCAAACGTGGAAAATTTAAATAATTTGGACAATTTCATGCAAAAGATTGAATGGTGCACTGTATCAAAAGCCTTTGAGTGGTTCAATAATACCAAAAACTTTTTTTTTTATTCTCATCTAGGTTACTACGAATTTCCTCCATCACATCGGTAAGAGCTAAAGTACAGCCACGTTGAGGTCTGTTATTAAAATGGTTATAAATTTGTTTATGTACCAACTTTTCAAAAACTTTGGAAAAATAGGGGAGAATCGCAATCGGACGATATTCATTTCCTGCTTTGGTACTGGAACAATTTTAGCGTGTTTCCACTACATTGTAAAAAACCCTAAAGAATGCACTCAAAGAAGTGCCGAAATATTGGTTAAAATAAAAGTTTAAAGCTTTTTATATCAAAACAAGCTGTCCCGGCAAACGTTGTTTTGCCATATAACTAATTTCTAGTGAAAGAAAGAGGAATAAGGTGCTTTATACCATGATCGGCGATGAAAAGCAATTGCGTGTACGATATTTTTTGTCAGTCCGTCTTTAGCCAACACAAATAAACTTGATGGCTTGCCGACGCGAGAACATGTCACGTATTATTGTCCGTGTGAAAAACATGGCGTGCCCAAATCTAAGACGCAAGCAGACATCGTTTGGCCTTGCGACTTATTGATTGTAATTGCAAATGCCAAAATAATAGGAAATTAAACTCGTTTGAATTCATTTGGGTCGTCTGTGGCAATCATCGGAGTTCGTGGCAGAAAAACATTTTCGTCTCGGAATTTACCATTAAAAATGGTAGCCTCGATAACGTTTTTCATAAATTTTTTATTGCGAAGTAGAATAACCGGAGAAAAATTTAAAAAAAAAAATACACCAACTTTTCAAAAGTATCGGTTTATTTATTAAAAGGTATAGGAGGGGGTGCTTTTACCCCTTTTGCTTTATTTTGCGCCGTAAATGTTAAAATTTATAGCTTATGCTTCCTTCAAGACTTGAAACTTTCATCAGATTATTAATTAAGAAAACATGGGAAGAGGGATCTTTTACCTCCTATTTTACGCCCTTTTTGTTGGAATTTCCACAAAATGTATATCTTGAAGTTCCTTTATATGTTACAGTGGCTGCATGCCAAATTTTAAGAAAGCCAATTAATTAGTTAAGAAGATATAGAAGAGGGGAAGTTTACCCCTCTTGCCATATTTCACGACCTAAATAATAAAAATTATAGGCTAAAGTTAATCCAGATGTTACACTATTTGCCTGCCAAATTTCAAAATACAAAATCGGTTGATTAGTTTAGAAGATGTTGGGACGGGGAGCTTTTACCCGTTTGCCCTATTTTACGCCCTCTAGCGATCTAAAAATACATAAGGATCTATTCCGAATGTCATTCTACACAAAAAACATTACGATCATAATATGGAAAATGGGTTTTTGTTGATATTTGTATGGGAATATATAGGAAAATATAAATGCCATATCTCTGGAACCACTTGGACGATTTAGTGGAAACTTCACATAAACCATCTACAGACTATTCACAAAGTACCTTAAATTTTGGTTTAAATCGGTCGACCGGTTTTTGCAATTAGTGGTGACATCAAAGTGTACACTTCTTTTTATATATATAGATAAAAAAAAAGACCTCAAGCTTGAAAATTTAGTTATATTATTATATTAAAGGTCGAATAAAATACATATAATATAACTATTAAAAAGATGTGTATCATATCGAATTATCCAGGGTAGAATAATTAAAAAAAATTTTGGGTTAGTATTATCTAATCCAATTGCATTAGATTTCATTGCATTAAAAGCGTTAACTACATCACATGCGGCTAGGCATTGAAAATTAAATTCACTACATGAAATCAGAGGTAAACATTCTTCATAAAAATTAGACTAAACAGTTGGATAATCAATTTTAGTAAAATTTTCATTAAGCAAGTTAACATCAACTTCCAATGAACGGTTAACTTAGTCATTAGTCATTACTTTGTAAAGAATTTTTATACTCTTTTTTAAACACCTTACGACAATATTTTTTGTTTGCTTATCATTAAAACGTGCAACTCAAATAATGTCTGCCTCTCAATACTGTCAGTTCTTGTTCTTGCACCAAAATTTCATCAAAATTTTTAAAACAACGACATATACGAAAATGAGTTAAGAGTAGTGAATTAGAGTTTGAAAAATGGTTTAAATTGTTGATTATGAATAAAACACAAATTATTTAGGAAATTGTTATGGTTCAATTGAAACACAGCTGTGAATAACGTTCTAAGTTACAAAATAATTATTTTTTTTGTGCTTATCAAAATTAATGATAATAAAAACTTGTATGCAAAAAATCAAGAAAGTTGAATTTAAAATAATATGCAAATTTACAGTTTATAACTTTTTTTTAATGGAAAAGCGTTTCATATCCACCATCGCGATGTCATTTAAAACGTTTTTCCACTACGCATGCGGCTTTTAAAACGTTATTCCAATTTGCAAAACCACACGCAGAGAAAAAACATGATTACTAAGTGTTCACTACGAACATTTTTATTCATATTTGCCTAATATGTTTACCGTAATAAGTTTATTATAATCCTTTTATAACTTGAAAAAATATTTTTTGTCCTTAACATTTTCAAATTCACTAGTTACTCTGATCTAGCTAAAGACATTAAATTATGTGAAATGTTTGCTACTTTTATATATACATACATACATATATTTTCAACCATTTAATTAAAATCAAAATATAAGTTGCACACAAAAGGTACGTTTAGTTACTAAATTTTAGTACCATAATTTTTGTTCACTTTAAAACACATTCTCTAATAAAGCAAACATTTATTGTCAAAACAAACAATGTTTATTTATAAAAAAAATTAAATTTTCTTCACGTCATTTACGTCTGCGAGCTTCAGTTAATCGGACAACTTGGATTATTACAAAATAATTTAAACTTTTTTCAGGAAGAAGAAAGCCATGCTGCCTTAAAACACTTATAAGTTTATTAAAACAGGTAAGTAATTTAAATATAATTATAAAAATATATACACACATGTATAAACGTTGTCTTTCTTGCAGTCAAAAACACCGACAACATTGAAAAAAGTTGGGAGTCAGCTGATTCAATTTATCTGTACGGCAAATAAAAGGAAAATAAACAACTGGCAGATGAGTGCTGTAGCTCGTTTCTGTATTTCTCGCATCGTAAAATTTCTTACATGAAGTGTGAAACAAAAAATTCCATCGTTTCTCGATTTATGAGATAAAAGTGTTTCTGTATTTGAATGCGAAAACAGACACAACAAATTCTGTTTATACTGGAATATTTCCAGTAATTAAGTGTCAAATAAAAGCGAAACGTCAACAAAAGAAATAAATGTAATAAAAACAGGGCTGCCAGATTTGACGAGTTATCGTCATCTTGACGATTTTTTGTTCCGATATTAACAAAGTGACGTTTTGATGATTTTTTCTAAAAAAGCGACGAAAGCAAAAGCAAAAACAAAATCAAAAATATTTTATAATTTTGTTGTTACTTTCTATAGAAATTCATCTTGAATTTTTAAATTTCAAACACTTCTACTTTGTGGTGTTGAAAATTGAAAAAAAATAATATGAATGTCTGTAGAAAGCAACAACAAAATGGATAGCTTCTTTCACTCGTTATTAAGTAGCTTTCTTCCATAAGAACTTCGATAACTACTTTTTTCTGGATGTATTAAGATAAAAAAAATGACTTACTTTTGAATTTGTTCTTTTTGGCACAACCCTTGTGAAATTCATTAGTTTTTCAGTAGAATTGTATGTAGTGCTTTTATGTGTTTCTCTGATTACTTAACATATTATTTTGTAGGCGAAGATTTTACTGGGTCTTTAACCCGTTTATTTATGAACCGATTTTTTTAATTTTAACTACAAGGTATTCTACTAAGTCTATTTCAGGTAAAAAAGAAAAAGATTATAGGAATAGGTAAATTAAAGATTTATATCTCAATTATTAAATACCCATGAACTTTAACTATGTTTTTGTTTGATTATTTTTTAATAAAAGTCGAAACAAATTTGTTTAAAATTGATTTTAAATTTTTTTTATTTTTTTCTCAGGAAATTGACGATTTTGACACAAATTTATCTGGCAGCACTGATTAAAACCAAAACAAGAAAAGGCTAACAAAAATTTAAACTAACAAAATATAACAATTGTTTTTTGTTTATTTTCATCATATATATTATGCATTTATCATTTATATTCCTTCTATTTTTTTATTTATTTAAAAAAAATAGTATATAAACATATTTTAAATTCAAAATATCTACATTTTGTTTTTCTCGCCACCAATTTCAAATGTGACTTATTTTGACAGTTCTTGAAAAAAACTTTTCGCAAAATATTGTTATAGAAACACTTTTTCTCGCATCCTTCCAATAATTGCTGGAAAATTATTTAAATGACAGATAATTCTCGCAAAAAAAAGATACAGAAACACTTGTGTGAGAAAAACCATTTTTTGTTTCATTTTTCACTGTTTCTGTCCCGATTCACTGGTTTCAGTCGGAAAATTTTACGATGCGAGAAATACAGAAACGGGCTACTGGTTAGCTTTGCGACAGAATAGACGCAAATGAGAAATTGAGTAAACCAAATTTCTTTAATGTGCAGTTTTTCGTTGGAAAAAAAAGTAATCGCGTAATGAGAAAACGGCCATTAAATGTATGTATGGCTGACTTCCTAAACTCATGTTGCTTTGTAGTAATACATTGCAGCGTGTTCGTAAATGCAACCCTGAAAATTTTTACAATGTATTTTGTTCCCTTTTGCAACACTGTTGTAGTTAATACGCAAGGAAAAGCAACAAAGGCATCCAAATAAAAGTAGATGCAAAGCGAATGCAAGACAAAATACGATGGCGACGCAGGAAGATAAGTAAGCATTTTTTTGTTATAATTTATTATATTTCTCTATTCAGTTTTATTTTTTCTTTTTATTACAGTAAAAAATGGACGCATAATTTTAAAAATGTAAAAAACATCGTCTGACATTTCAACAATGGCTTCCACAAAGCCTTTTGTTTTTGGTATTCTTTTTGATACCCGTGATTCTTTCAGCAAAACAGCAAATCGTTTATGTTTCCTTTTTATAATGTTTACAGCAATTTTGAGGCTGGAATTTCCCTGTTCGCACAAATCTAAGACATTTTCCAATAAAATATGTTCTTCCCCCATTGTTCGCTTTATTATGAATGATACAATGCATATAAATGTTCCTAAACGATTTCAGTGTTGCAAAGTATTAATATGCAACGTATTAAAAAAGTTACTACACAATGTATCAACTCGGTTTTAATACTGTATTGATACATTGTTAATATACGTTTAGGAAGTCAGCCTATTATATAATTTTATTTGTAATTATATGCTTTATGTACATACATTTGTAATTTTAATAAAAAATAAATTGTTGAGAATAAATTTGTTATTGTTTTTATTGTAAGAACCATAAAACATGTTGAAAAAGACATTTGGCATGGTTTTGGGAAATATAGAAACATGGTTGGAAAGGTCCTTTGCGTTTTTCTTTTAAACATAATAATATGTTTGAGACAATAATAAGTTAATAACATTATGTCTGAACATATATTCTTACTTAAGACGTGTTTGATAAAATCATAACCATAAACATTAATGATAGTTTGCGATTGTGATTGCATCAACCATGTTTTTTCTTTGTGTGCATTAGTTAATATAATTTTTTTAGTAACTTACAACCAGTGCTGCCACAACCAATACAATTTTTACAACCAAAATTTTTGAAAAAGTAACCAAATGTGAAAAAATATAACCAAATTTAAAATGCCTTTTATTAATTGAGAAAATCATTAAAATTTATTTTAAATTGCATTGTAATACAAAGATATTTGCACTTTAAAGTAATATAATAATTATCAGCTTGTTCAACGATTTCGAACGTTAGCGTTTGCACAGAAAATTACATTTAAACCAAAAACAAACTTTAGAATTTTGTTTTAAATGTAATTTTCTATTCGAACGTCAACAAGCTGTATAAGTCAAGAAAACAAAACGAGAAACAAAATTATTTTACATATTACAAAAATAACAAAAGATCAGTTAAAATGAACTATAACTTTAACTTCCAGTTAACAATGTGTTTTGACAGCTATAAGTGATAGTTTATTATAATCGAACTTGGTGAAATTGAGGGTAAAAGTTTTATTTATTTGAGACTTTTTTCGTAAAAAATATTTTTATTTTATAAGAGTTAAATCCGTCAAATTTCCATACAAAATTCAGTATGTATATTGATAGTTTATAAATTGAATATTTTTTAATATGTCGTTTTAAATAAACGAAAATTGTACTTCACAGTTCAAAATAACAAAAAAGGAAAATTGTTTTCCGCTTTTTAGCTGTCATTGACAGGACTGTCAAATGTGGCGATTTTTGAATCCTTTTGTCGATGGAAATTTACGTTTGGCGAAATTGAAAACGATTGGCGATATGCGAAATGCATTTTATGTACACTCCAGTTCATTTAAATAACAACAGCAAAAAAGTTATATGTTACTGGGAATTTTTGATCAACCAAGCAAAACAAACAGATGGAATTATTGTTTTTAGATATTTTATTTTAGTGTTATTTATTATCGAGAATTTTTTTTTTTTTAAATGTTCTTGTAATTTATTTTTTAAATTTTGAAAAAAAAACTGCCGGAAAATTAAAAAAAAAAATAGTTCATTTGAATAACAACGGCAAAGAAAAGTTTGGAAAACATAAAAACTATTCACTAAATTAAATTTTATTGTTAAGAACTATTTGGTTGCACGTGTTCTCTAACGTTTAGTAATGAGTGTTGCCTCCATGGTGCTTTATAACCTCAAATATGCGACTTGGAATGGAATCGTAGAGAGCTTTTAGGTAATCTAAGGAAATCTCGTCCCAAGCGGTCTCGATTGCATTGATCAACGATGGAACATCTTCATATTGTTAACCTCCTTCATACACTTTCCGTGAAAGCCATCCCCAGACGTTTTCCACTATGTTTAAGTCTGGGGAGTAAGGTGGCCAGTCCATCAGCGTCACATTTTGGTCACTTATTCAGGCTTTTTCCACTGTGGCATTGTGTATCGGAGCGTTATCCTGTTGGAAAATCCAACGCAAAGGTCCAAAAATGTTACTGCATTCCGGAAAAGCTTGTTCCAAAATGTTTTTGTATTGTTCTGCGTTCAGTTTTATTGTTTTAAATTGTAGTTTAATCCTGCCATAGTATGATATGGCACCCCATACCATAATTCCACCAATGCGACTGTGTCGACGGCTTAATATTACTTCCTCTTTTCTCATGTCATGGTAATAAAAGTTATACCCGTCAGGACCATCCAGGTTAAATTTTTTTTGTCAGAAAAACTACCCTTTGCCATTCGGTATTCCACGTCATGTGAACTTTAGCAAAAACCAACCGTTTTTCTTTGTGAAAAGGTTTTAATACAGGTTTTTTTTTAAATTTCATTCTCTGGATATGTGGAGCATCCACAATCAAGCGCCGAACAGTCGAAATACTAGCCGAAACTCCGGCTTTCGCCTTAATTTTTGGTATAGAATCACAGGAATTAGATGCAATTCTTAAAATTGCACGCTTGTCTGTTGGCGATAAGATACTTGCTGGTCTTCCTTTCATGTTTTTCCCATATGAATTCTTATTTTTGATTTAATTGAAGAACACGAGCACTTCTTCCGATTTTCTCTCCAATTTTTCTAAAGGATAACTTTTGTTCAAAATAGGCTTAAATTTTTCCTCTTTCTTCTGATGTTAATGGCTTTCCTCGTCCCATTTTAAAAGAGTTTTTATATTACGAGGTGCAATTTATCAAACTCATTAACAGCCGTACCTAAACAAGAGCGGAAGGCGGAACGTTTTCTTCCGCTTAGCTTTTACGCTGATATGCCATACCTAAACAAAAGCGTCAACGTTGTGTCACGGACAGTAGTGTTAACTTTCTTGTTTAATAGAACCCACATAATAGAAAAAAAAAGAAGAGAAAAAACCGCTAAATTGACAAAAAATAGCTAAATTGCCATTATTTATTAACATAAAAACAGGGCTAGCAAAAAACAATTATAACAACCCTGACTTTGTAAACAAAAAGAGTAAAATATTGTTGTTTGTGATTTGTGGTGCTTTTATTTAATTAAAAAAAAAACAAAAGATTACAAAATGAGTTATATGGACGAATTAGAGGACCTTGAAAACTTATTGGTTTTAAGGATGATGGCAAATAGACGCCAAGGAAATCGGGAGCTGTTTAAAAGTCGTCCATCATACGGATTTTATTCTACGGGAGTAAACATTTTAATTGAAAAGAACCCAGACCTTTTTTTTAAATCAACGAGGATAAATCATGAACAATTTAAAGTTCTCTTAAATTTAGTTGAACCTTGGCTTAGGAAGTGCTCGCATAGGAAGCCCATTGAACCAGAGCAAAGGCTGTACATAACCTTGCAGTAAGTATAATCAAAATAATACCAAAATAAAGTTTGGTATATGAGTTTTTTGGCGACCAGTGTTATTGTTGAATTTGAACCTAATGTTTTATGTAAAACAGTTTTTTAGCACACGGAAGCGCTCTCCATGTTTTATCAATGAAGTTCCAAATAGGTCTGGAGACAGCAAGAAGTGTTATTATACAAACGTGCGAGGTTTTGTGGAGTGTATTGGGAAGTACGTACGTAAGTCCACCTAATACCGAAGAGTGGGTCAAAATTGCTGATGATTTTTATCGAACTACAAACTTACCACATTGCCTAGGTGCATTAGATGGAAAACATGTAAGAATAACATATCCACCGAATTCTGGCTCACAATTCTTTAATTATAAAAAATTTAACAGCATCGTAAGTAATTATTTTTGATCAATAAATTGAAAAATTAGTTCAAATATTCGTTTTTGAAGGTTTTGCTTGCAGCGTGTGACAGTAATTACACATTTACATTGGTAGACGTAGGTGCATATGGTAGCCAGAGCGATGGTGGGGTTTTTAGAAATTCGCATTTTGGGAAAATGATTTTAAATAAAACCTTAAATGTACCTGCAGCAACAAACTTGCCTGGGTCTAATGTTCATTTCCCATACTATTTTGTAGCTGATGCAGCATTTCCTTTAAAGGAAAATATTATGAAGCCCTACTCAAAAGTTACTGATATAACTAAAGATGTTTTCAACAAAAGAATCTGTAGTTCTAGAATCCGCATTGAGATTGCTTTTGGTAAGAAAAACTTATACTCAGCGTTACCGTTGGTGCCACTAAAGTGGCAATTTGCCACTTTTTCGACTGCTTGGATACTATTTGGCCACTTGTACAAAATGCACCCAAATGTGGTACTTTTTGCGATTCTTGCCACTTTTTTGATACTTTTTACGCTAGGAAAATATACTTCTTTTCTTTCTGTTTTATTATAACCCCCAGCTTTAATATATGTCAAACTGTTTTAAGCAAGTTTATATGAAATTTTTTTCTTGTGGTTAGATGAAAATCGGTTTAACAAACTTTCTATTAACCTGTTTTATTTATTATGAATAAGGGGATAAAGATATCTCACATATCGATGGTTTTCTTCTACTTTTCAGAAGAGACAAATTTTTTACCACATATTTAAAACTTTTTGCTATTTATTCTTTTATAAATCAAGAATTTGAAAAAAATCTTATAAATATTTAAAAGAATATATTGCAAAAAGTTTAAAATATTTGGTAAAAAAAAGTATTTTGTCTCTTCTTAGAACTTCTTAGAAGTCATGAAGCAGAAACCAAACTGTTGTGTACCGAAAACTTGTCTAAAATTTGTGTAATTGACATTAAAAGTAAAATCTAAGTTATTACCAAAAATTGTGTAATGAATTGATATAAAAAACAAAAAGCTCAATATATTGATGTATTTAGACCTAATATTTATAATGTCTAATGAAGATATAAACTATTTCGAATTAGTTTCAGAGTTTAAAAATATAATAACTGACCCAGATACATTTATACATGAATTTAAATTTCTAGAGAGTAAAGTAAATGACACGAATTATGAACACATATCTATATAAAATTTCGAATGCTGAAGATTTTTGGCGTGAAATAGGAACATTGAAAAATAGATTTGATGAATATACCTATATATATATATTCAAACTTGTACAAATTGATCTCTCATATTTTTACATTGTCACATAGTAGTGCTTCTGCTGGGCGTGTTTTTACTTAGTTAGCTTTAATCAAAAATAAAGTAACAAATAGGCTAAAGACATTTTACGAAAGTATGGAAGTTGTTTAAAGAACAATTAATTGTAAAATTTGTATGAAACCGACCATTAATAAATATGTAGCACAGGACGACATTGAAAAAGTTTGTTTTCAACTGATTCTTATGTTTTTGGAATGCTAAAGACAAATATGAACACAGTTTTTCCCATCACGTCACATTTATCAGATACACCAATTATTGTAATTTTGGAAGATGCTTTGTACCACAATTAATAACTAAATCCAGTTTTATAGTTTTGTTCTAGCAATAATAGACGAAATTGGATAAAAACTAAATATGCTATAGTAAAGAAATTAAAACAAAAGCACTTAAATTTAGTAGCATGCATGCATGCCGTGCATTTATTTGTATTAATGTGAGGAACTGATTATATATAAAGTATTTGAAAAAGTGATATTTTCGTTTTTTTGTTATAGGATTTCTTGTTTTCATCCGATTAAAGCTTAGCTGCCCGGCCCACGGTGTCGACAAGAACATTTCTTTCGCATATTTATATTGAAAACAATAAAAAAAACTAAAATTTGTTTTTGTTTTCAAAACAAATATACTTTTTTTTTTTTTTTTTTCTCATTATTTATTTATTGAATCTTCATATATTAAATATGAACTAACAATAATTAATCAAATCTTATCCTAATTCTTTATTTTATGTCCTGCCAGTGCAAGACAAAAATTTTCTTCATCACGGGTTCTGTGTCACATTTACATATGTGTTTATCGCTCATCTTAATGGGTAAGTGCTGCAGTGTCTCTTCTCCTTAAGCGAGTGTGGCCGCTGTCTTTTAAAATATTTCGAGCTAGTGGATTTGGGTGCAACTCTAGCCTTTTTAAATATTTTACCGCATACTTCGTAATAATAGTCCTTACCAGTGGCACATTGAGATCTTTGTGGATATTTGAGATTTTAACATACCAAGGGGCAGCTGTGATTATTCGAAGAAGTTTATTTTGGCGCCTTTGAATTTTTTCGATATTTGAGGCCGAGGCAGTGCCCCATAGTTGAATACCGTAGCACCAGATTGGCTTTAAAATAGAGTTATAAAGTAATAGTTTGCAATCGAGACTAAGAACAGAATTTCTTCCAATAAGCCAGTTAATTTGAATTGCTTTTAGTTTCATTTGGGTTAATTTTGCTTCTATATGGCATTTCCATGTTAAACGACGATCTAGATGAATACCGAGATATTTGACATGCGATTGTTGAGGCGCTAGTTGATTATTGATTTTAATAGGGGGGCATGTTTCCCGACGCAAGGTAAATGTAATATGTACGCATTTTTGCTCATTGACCTTTATTCTCCATTGTTTTAACCACAGTTCTAGTTGAAATATATGATCCTGCAGGTATCGAGATGCTTCACGACTGTTCTCGTGTACGCTTAGGAAAGCTGTATCATCAGCAAAAGTTGAGGTTAGGGTGTAATTGTTTGTCGGCATGTCCGAGGTATATATAAGATAAAAAAGTGGGCCCAGGATACTTCCCTGAGGGACTCCAGCTTCAATTGTCTGAGGAGAACTTAAAAAATCACCTTCTTTAATAATAAATTTTCGACCGACCAAGTAGCTTTCTAACAGCTTGTGTGTGTTAACCGGTAGGTTCAGCTTCAATTTATGTAGCAAACCTACATGCCAGACTTTATCAAAAGCTTGAGAAACATCGATGAAGAGAGCGGAGCAATATTTTCTTTCTTCAAAGGCTTTTCTTATGGCGTTTACTATCCGATGGGTTTGTTCAATTGTGCTATGTTCTCGTCTGAAACCGAATTGATGGTTAGGTATACACCCATTGTCATTTAAAATTGGGGTTAATTTGGACGCTAAGAGCTTCTCAAACAGCTTTGATATATTAGATAATAAGCTGATAGGCCTATATGACTCAACTTTGGTGTGATCTTTTCCTGGCTTTGGTATCATCGTAACTAAGGAGACCTTCCATTCTTGAGTGTAGTGTTCAAGTCGTAAAATAGCATTAAAAATTAAAAGAATAATTTTCTTTGCTATGCTGGGTAGCTCCAGAAGCATTTTGTTGCTGATCTTATCAAAACCAGGAGCCTTCTTGGGGTTTAAATCACAAATAGCTTTTTCGATTTCTCTTACCTCAAATCTTAGGGGAACAGCTGCTCTAGCAACAACAGGTGGTAACTCGGCCGCAATATCGTGAGATATGTTTGGGGTAAATACGTTTTTTAAATGATTAACAAACAGATTTCCTTTTTCAACATCATTTCTTGCCCAACTATCATTCAAGTCTCTTAATGGTGGTTTGAAGACAACTGGCCTTTTGAGATTTCTAGCTGCACGCCATAATGAGTAGTCTGATTGTGGGGTTGCATCAAGTTCCTTAAGATATTTTTCCAGAGAAGCCGTTTTCTGAGTCTGCAGTAACTTTCTAAGCTTTTTTGTACACTCTTTTAGTAAGTTCTTAAGTAACGGGGATCTGTGCAATTGCCACTCTCTTCGAGCCCTCCTTTTTTCAGACAAGAGACGCTCGACATCTGTGGAATATATTTTAATATTTTTTGTTTTTTTGGGGGCAATACTGGAATGTTGAACAGCTAGTTTCAGAAAACTGTCAAAATTGGCAATAGAGCGATCTACATACTCCGGTGTACTAAGCGGAATATTTTCTGTGCAATGGGTGCTGAGGTATTTTCTATATTTTAACCAGTTTATTTGTGTAGCTGTCGTCGCTAAGTGACCAGTCGGAGATACAATTCTATTGGGGTTCATTATAGTAACAATTGTAGGTGTATGGTAGGGTATTCATTCGGTTAACCGTCAATCGGTTAACCGATTAATTACTACCCGATTAACTGATCGGTTAATTTCAAATTGGCTTTTTTCGATTAACGATTAAACCGGTTAATTTCAGTCGATTAACCGATTAACCGATGTAATAAGATTTTTAATTTTTTGTATATTTGTATATTATTGTATTGTATATTATTGTATTGTATATTATTTTTTGTATTTTTAATTATTTGTTTCGTCTCATATACAAAAGGTATGTGTTTGGAAAATAATTTTTCTTACAAACAAAGGTGTTCAGTGATCTTTATTTCAACCCATTTTCCGCCGACCGATTTCAATGTTCAATCAACGGGAATGTGGCGAAAAATGGGTTAAATGTTTAATTTCCAACACTTTTTCTTGTTTCACGTACTTTTTATATGTTTGTGTTTAGTTATTTGTTTCTTCTCATACCTTCTCATATCAGTATTTTAACAAAATGAACCGAAACAATTAGAAGTGTTAAACATTTTTAAAAATTAAAACAGGACTCTAAGGGCATAATAGAATATTTTATATGTTTAGAGAAATCCTTAAAAAGGACTGAGAAATTAGATATTCATCTACGATAAGTGAAAGAATTTCATCTAAGTCAAGTTTTGTCAAAACAAAAGAAAATAATCGCTTAACTCCTGAACATTTAAACCAAATTACTTTTTTAAAAGGTTTTTTTATAAGATCTCCTTAACTATTGAAATAAAGAATAAAATTGTCTCAGTCTATTTTTTTATAAATACATATTTGGGGGATTCACAAGGAAGTCATAAAGTTGTAAAGCCTTATGTCTTAAAATAATTACTGAAATATATATCGTAGGATTAATATGCAAACCGGCTAAATCCACTTTTTATGTAAATTGAGATTTTCATGCCGTGTGGTAGAGAAAGATACGCCTCGACGACCAGCATTTAGTTTTTTTTTTTATTTAAGTCTTGAAGTGTGTAAAACTAATTGTATTTTTAATTTTCTATCAAGCTGCAAATAGAAAAAATAAAAAGTTTTTTGTCTCTCCTGTAAAATGTGTCTGAAGGAAGTTAGCAGGTTTGCATTTTAAGCCGACGATATGACTGCTGTGGGCTACCGCTTATAATTTATATTTTTCTGTGCAGTTATGACGAATCAATGAGCGCAGCATAAAAATGTTTATTTTGTTTGAAACACAACAATATTTATTTTAAGCAATTGTAAAATATTATTTAGGACATTATGACGATATGACTTGATAGCACACCTTGTGAATCCCCCAATTATGTATTAATTGAAAAATGCATATTACATATTTATGAATGGTTTTTTTTGTTTGTTCGTTTTAGTTCAAGAATTTTAATGTTTGTTATTGCTTTTTTACTAATAAACTCCAAATAATAAATAATTAATGCATTTCTATATATTGAAATTACTTAATTTATGAACAAAACTGTATTAATCGGTTAACTGATCAAAAACAAAATTAACCGATTATTGACCGATTAAACCAAAACCTCGGTTAATTAATCGAGCGATTAACCGATTAAAGCAAAAGGTCGATTAAATGAATACTCTAGTGTATGGTCAGAAGATAATTCTAAGAAAGCTTCAACATGAATCGTTTCTATGGGGATGTTTTTAACCACGCCGAAATCGATAACATCTGGAATTTTTTGATGATCAGTAGGCCAATATGTTGGTTGTCCGCTCGCTACCACATTTAAATCCATTTTAGAAATTGTGTTAAATAAGACACGACCCTTTGGTGTTATAAGTCGTGACCCCCAGAAGGTATGTTTAGCGTTATAATCGCCAGCAGCTAGGAAACAGGGTCATAATGATTTAAAATATTTACAGTATTGGCTTTCTGATATTGAAAATCTAGGCGGTGAGTATAACGATGAAATTACTAAGTTTCTATTTAATTCCTCAACGCAAATGTTCGTTGCTTGGAGATAATCGTCACGGTCATCAAACATTAGGTAGTGTTTGACTCGGGTTTTATTTAAAATGGCTGAACCTCCACAAGCTCTATCTCGAGGGTCCTTGGTATCATATAGTATATAACCATTGATTTTAAACGTATTTCTTGAGGTCAAATGAGTTTCAGAAACCATCATGACATCAATTTGTTTGTTTTTAAGAAAGTATTCTAATTCATTTTTATGTTGGCGGATGCCGTTTGCGTTCCAAAAACAAATTTTTAAACAGTTCATGGCTTGTTAAGAACAGCTTGCAATAACATCGATTGCATTCTTAGAATTTCCTGTAACATATTACCCATTGTGTTCGTAAAATTATTTACTGTTTGAACTAATGTTTCCATGGTTTTTTCTAGACGACTTAAATTAGAAACTGGAGTTTCTTCATTACTTGGCGAAGCGCCTTGCATTGGCACATGGTTTGATTTAAGGACGTTAGCATACGAGGTTCTGTTATTACTAGGCTGCGGAGCCTGAATGCCATTAGTGTTTACTTGATTTGGTACCTGCATTTGTGGGGGATTAGTTTTCGGTCCAGCCGACTGCTTGACGATAGTATATACAGGGCATCCTCTATAATTGGCAGTGTGATTTCCGCCACAGTTGCTACATTTTTTTACATTGGGGTCATTTTTAGACTTATCGCACTGGACTGTACAATGTAATTCTCCACATACGACGCAAACAGGGGGTAAATAGCAGTATGCCTTAGTATGGCCAAATTCTTGGCAATTAAGACATTGAACGGGACCATTTCTTTTGTGCGGCTCCTCTATAGTTATTCTTCTGTAGAGAATATATTTTAAATTATAAATAGGATGCGATTCATTTTTTTAAGCTTAATGTCGCCAGGTTCTAATTCTACCCGAAATAATGGTTGGGGATTTTTTTCCCTGTTTTTAATATTTGTAACGTTTTTTATTTTAAAACCCTTCTCTTCCAAAAAAGTTTTAATTTCATCTGGGTCCACGCATGAGTCTATGCCCTTGATCACTACCTGAAGACCTTTGCTGCTCTTTAGTTGGTATGTGTAAAAGCTTTTTTTAAGGGCTTCGAATTTGTTAGTTAATTTACGAAAATCATTCTCATGATTTACCTGTATTTTTGTCTCATTTATATTTCCACGCTTGATTGCAGCTACGTAAAACGAATTTTCACCTATTACCGAGATCACGCTCTTTATTAACTCACTTGAGTTTTGCTCCCTTAGATATATCGGGGGTGGCTTAGAAGATTTTATAACGTTTGGTGCTTCCGAGGATTCATCCTCGAGAATTGCAAAACGATTTTGAGAGTTTATTTTATCAAAAGATGGTACTTTTGAAGCCGAAGCAACTGCTGCAGAGGTAGGGCTGCGACCCCGTTTAAGCACTGTTATGTACCTGTCCATACCAACTTGTACTTGAGGCTTTTGACCACTTTTTACTTGAGATGTTTGCATTGCATCTGTGTTAGAGTTCATGGTACCATTTGTTAATAAGATTGTGTTTGCCGTTGTGGCAACACTTGCAAGTGAGAGGTTTATATTTTTTAACGTATCACCATCAACCGTCTTTGTAAAAAGAGAGGGCGAAAGGGATCGTGTTCTAAAAATTGGTTTAGCCGTTAGGTAGTTACTATTGTTTTCTTTTGTTTTATTTATTACAGCATTGTCTTCGTTAGCATGCACTGTCACATAAACATTTCTATCATTTAGTTTTATTGTTGTTTCATTGTTTTTATTCATGCAATAAATTGTTTTTGTTTTTCACCGTTTAGCTGTGCTTTTAATATTTTTGTTATTTATTGTATTTTACAACAACAAAAAAATAAGAACTTTAAACTAAAATGTTTTTGCTCAGAATATGTATGTATACATACACATGTATGAACATTAGTACGTATATATTTTTACTATTTTTCTTTATTTAATATTTTTTTCGTATTAATTGTTCACTTTTATGTTAAATAATTAAAATAACAAAATATATCATTTATTTTCAAGCGTCCATTCGCTGTTTATATAACAAAATCAAATGTGATTAATTAAAAATTCAAATTGTATGCGGAGTTAAGAATACACGTCTGTATCACAACAAAGCACGAACCGAACAAATATACGAAAGAAATTCTATTGTCGACATCGTGGGCCTGGGCAAACAACGTTTGTAATTAGGTTGACTGTATAATAAAATTGTAAAACTATGGATTTTGTTATTAATTGTGGTACAAAACATCATTCGAAATTACTATAATTGGTGTATCTGATAAATGTGACTAGATGGGAGAAAACTGTGCTCATATTCGGCCATAGCATTCCAAAAAACATAAGAATCTGGTGGAATCGGCAAATAAATTTATAAAAAATGTTTAAGTGTCTACCTGTGCAATATAGTGTCTTAAATAAATCAAAGAAAATGTATTCAGAAGGAATAGTACAAGAAATAGATTACTAAATGTATATATAAATATTTTATAAATATCTTCTATTTGCTGCAACAATGTCATAATCCAAAAAACATGTTTGGCAGAAAACAAGTTTAACGTTTTTGAATTACCAAAACATTAAAGTAAATATTTTATAAAAATTACTTCTCGAGAGAAATATTTACAAAATACCTATATATTTTAGTTTTTACACCATTTAAAATTATAATAAATAGAAAAACAAACGTAAAAAATACATAATGTGGTGTACTTATTTTAATTTTAAAAGATGTGCCCCTTTTTTTAAAAAGAATCCACTTTTTGGTGCCACTTTTTTTGAGGATATCCCCTTTTTTGGTACTTTTTCAAAATATCCGACGGTAACACTGCTTATACTACACAAGTGCATACTAAAATAACTCTTTTTTTTAAGGAATACTCACTTCTCGGTGGAGAGTCTTAATGACGAGCATATCGTTTTCACCGGAAAACGCAAAAAAGGTACTGACGTTCATAATTATGTTATCGAAATATGATATAAAACAAAATACTTTATTTTTTTAGATCGTATTAGCAACAGTAGTGCTTCACAATTTCCTAAGATTTGGCATAATAAGTTTAAATCGTACTGAAGAAAGCGATAGCCCAAATTTAAGTAGTGTAAACAGAAATGATTTGCATACTGCAAACACGTCATCCCAGACAGCCCTTAACTTAAGAAATGAACTTTGTCAGTATTTAAATTCTTTGTAAAATCTAGAAATTTTAATCAATTTATATGACAATTTAAAATTTTTTTTTAATTTAAAATTAAAACAAAAACGATTCAATAAAAATTTTATTTGAATATTTTAAATTTATAATTTTTTTTTTAATTATGTAGTTAGTTTGATGACGACCGTTTAACGCACATTGAAAACAAAATTTTCAAAATTTTATATATGAATAAAATGTAAACAAAATTAAATTGTAAAATATTGAAAATTGAATTTTTTCTAAAATAAATATGTACTAAAATTTATGTATATGGAAAGAACTAAATATATACTGGCGTATTCACAAAAAATAATACAGGTTTATAAAAGGTTATGAAACAGATTTTGTATGAAAGCTTTTATTTACCTGTTTTATTTTTTGTGAATACGCCAGTATATATTTAGTTCTTTTCACGTACATAAATATTAGGACATATTTATTTTAGAAAAAATTCAATTTTCAATATTTTACAATTTAATTTTGTTCACATTTTATCTATAGTTACTGACTGACTGACTGACTCACTGATTCATCATCGCACAGCCGAAACGCCTGAAGCTAAACACTTGAAATTTGGACCAGAGATTGGTCACACCCCAAATCGATCCACTAAGACGGGATTTTTGGAAATTCGAATGTTTAGGGGGTAAAAACGGGAAAATTTGGTAACCTTATATCTCCAAAACTAAAAGTGACAAAAAAAAAATGTAATACTTATCGTTGTTCTTTAGAAAAATAAGCGGACAGGTGTCTGGTACTTTTATGAAATTCGGCTCTTTTAGGGAGTAAACGGGTAAAACCTGAATTTTAGTACTTTTTTGACACCCTATCTATCTTTTGAACCAGTAAACATACAAAAAAAGTTTATACCACATTCGAAACTTCTCAAAAAAATACGAATACGAATTTGGTACTTTTTCGAAATTCGAACATCTAAGGGGTAAAAATCGTAACTATTTTTGGTACTTTTTTTACAAAACATTTTTCTACATTCATTGAGATATTCGTATTAAATTATGGGCTCCCACTTCAATACTGAAATTTTTGAAACTTTAATGGGGGTAACAAATAGTACCCAAAAAAGGAAACACGGGAAATTTGATATTTTTCTTTAGCTTTTTGTTTCTGCAACTGGTATTTTTTTTTGTCGTTAATATTGGACCTTAAAACATAAGATTTAACCTGCAATGCCCTGAGTGGATAAGAATTTATAAGAGGGCTTTTAGGTACTTTTCTGTTCATCAATCGGTACTTTTTGAATTTCCGTTAGTATTGGACCTAGAAACATAAAATTCAACATGCAGGGTCATGTGGTCCTTTTTTACAAAATATTTGTCTCCATTCATTGGCATATTCGTACTTAATTATGGGCTCCCACCACAACACTGAAATGTTTCATACATAACTGGGTTAAAACAAGTATCAAAACGGATTATACGGGAAATTAACTTACTTTCATTTGCTTTTGTGTTATACGAGTGGTACTTTTTGAATTTTCTATAATATTGAACTTAGAAACACAAAATAATAGTTGCAAAGTCCTGTGTAAATATCAACCTATGAGATGAAAATTTTGGAACTTTTTTGCTAAAACATAGATACATATTCTTTGGCATATAAATATGTTCATGAAAGAAAAAGCCCGATTAAAAACTTGCGGATTAAATGCTTGAATTTAAACAAGTTTAAGCCTAGAAAAGTAAACTTTGGCATAAAAATATGTCTACGAATAAAAGGAGACGCTAACGAAGTAGAGGGTTAAATGCTAGTTCATACATAAAATTTTGAAAATTTTGTTTTCAATGTGCGTTAAACGGTCGTCATCAAACTAACTACATATTTAAAAATACACATATATAAATATAAATACACATATTTAAAATAAAACAAATTGAAATAAAAACAAAACATTTTTATTGTATTCATGTTGTTCATAACTAAAATATACATATGAGAAAATAATTTAATAATAATTTAATTAACAAAAAAATAAAAAAAAACAATGAATTCAGGTACAGAAAAATATTTAAGTTATAAAAAAAATAAAATAGGTTTATTTAAGGTTTATAAAACGGATTTTCTATGAAAATTTATTTTATAATCCCTTTATGAACCTGTATCATACAAACTTTTAACTTACAAATCTTCAAATTTATTGACCTTGAGTTAAATTATATATTTGTTTTTTTTGTAGGCAACAAACACAATTTTAGAAGGTTGTAATTTTAAAACAAAGTGAATCAATTTGTAGGCTTGTAAGTTATAGTTTCTACTTTTTATAAACAATTTTTTCGTTTACTAATTTTAAAATTTCCACTTCAACATTATCCACTTCACTTTCTTCCAATTTGTCCAGCTTTTCTCTAAGAATTTCAAAAAAGTTTTTGTACTTATCTTTAGTGGATTGTGTTACTGGCTGCTCATATTTCTTTTTCATGCCCATTAGCACTTCCGTAAAGAGATCATCATTTCTTCTCTTTTTGTTAGGTTGGGTATTAAAACTCGTTGTTTGGCTGCTGCTATCATCGAGTAACCACTCCACACTTGTGTCAAATTCATCCGAAATATTACTGAAATTAACAACGACATTTCATTACTATTTTCGCTTTTAAAATTATTATGTAACTGTTTTTACCTTGCAGGCTCCATAGATTCTCCCAGAAAACTTAAACTCTGCATGTGCTTCCACGGAGCTCCACGTTTTTGTGAAGAGCCAGAAGGAAGATCTTCGGCAATTTTTTGCTTCCTATATCTGTCGCGTAGGCTTTTCCACTTCACTTTGCAATCTTTCACTAAAAAATTTTAGATAGAACAATATGTAAATTATTTTCAAGGCAACAAATGTTGACTTTTACTACCTGTCAAATTTGTCTCCTTTCCAATATCCTCCCAAATCTTTTCTTTATGTTTGACATCTTTGTACTTTCCATCTCTTTTATTGTAAAGGCATGGATTCTGATGCACTATTTCAATAATTTGTTCGTTTAAATTCTTAAATTAAAATTACGATAATACAAAAACCATACATTTGTATGTAAGTATACAGAATTTAACACAGATCACAATATTTAACAGTACAAATCTAGTGTACCAACGCAGCTCCAAACAAAAAATACATTTGATAATAGAAAATTTGAAAATTAGATAAAAATATCACAAAGGAAAAGTGTAGGAAACGGCTATGCGGCCGGCACATTTGTAATACCATCGAGCAGGAAATCTTACGTCCCGCCAGAGGCCGGCTATCCAGGGAATATTAATTAATAAAATAGTTGTTTGTTTTAAACAAATTTTACAATAAACTATAAATAAATAAACTACAGACATATTTACCGAGATTGCTTTCGCAACATTTTCATGTAAAATTTTGTTAAAATTGTATTGGAAACAATTTTTAAATAAATTTTGTATATCCAGAAACATCTATTTTCTATTACAATATGTTACTCTCTTTTTTTGTTTGGATTTACGCCTATTTAATTTAAAAGATGTACTTACCTCCATTTTCTTAAAACAAATTTATTTTATTTTTATTAATTTCTTTTTCTTTATTTGTTTACTTTTGTTACCTCTTGCAACTAACTTCACTATTAAACGCGTTGTCAAAATCGGATTTACCAATTGCAAAGCGCTACCGTTGCGTTGCCGCCGCGTTGTTTCGGTATGCTACATACAAATTGTATGGGCATGAGGATTTTTGACACCTAGAAAACGCTTTCCGCGCTTGTTTAGGTATGGCTGTAAGACTGAACAATCTGCGTAACACATTCGCTCTAGAATATCAAAAACAAGCCACTGTTGTTATTCATATGAACTATTTTAAAATCACATTTTTTGCCATTTAACTAGGCTTTGAACGCTACAGATGTAACGGGACTTTTTTTATTCTTCTTTTGCACATTTTCTTGAACCAGTGTGGCCACCTTATATAATATGTAAGCACATACAAATTGTTTTTTTTTTTCTTTTTTCGAAATGTCAAGTTTTAGCAATGACTACCACTGTTGTTATTTAAATGAACTAGAGTGTAAATATTTTCTAATTTACATACATATATGTATCTAAAATATTATAAAAACTTTTTTCTCGTGTTTGTAAAATTTATTTCAAATTTATAATTCTTATTCAGGGTTGTCATAGAAACAAATATTGTCAGAATTGGTTTTAAAACCGACAAGAAAAAATGCGTTGGTGTCATAGAAACCAATGTTATTGGTTTTATGTTCGAACTAAAATTAGTGTCGGTTTAAGGTGTCACAGAAACCAATGTTATCGGTTTTTTATTGGAAATAAATCAAGCAGCTTACAGCTCTTGTTTTTTTTATTGGAAATAAATATAGCTGCTAAAAACTTAATTTTTATTTAACAGTAAGATTCTTTCTACAGATAGAAGTAAATAAAATTGATAAATTGGTAAAATAGTATTTTTTGCATGTTTCCGGTAGTCTCCGGCAGCGGGCTGCTGCAAATTTGCAAAAGTCTTCTTCTCACTTTTTCTGCTAACAACAAATATGCAACAACAGCAGTGGTCACTTTACTTATTTATAACGTTAAACAACAAATTTGTTTATATTTTTATTTACATTCGAAAATAACAAAACCAACTTGGTTTCGTGACACCAAATGAAACCAATATTGGTTTTATTTACATTCGAAAATAACAAAACCAACTTGGTTTCGTGACACCAAATGAAACCAATATCGAAACAGCTGTTGTTTACATTTTTATTATTTTTACTTTTACATTTTTGCAGAAAATTTACAAAATATTATATTTTTTTCATTAAAATATCAGTAAAAGTGTTTTTTGTGAAAATAATTTATATCAAATAACTAAAAGGTGATAAGTGCTTATAAAGAAAATAAAATGACATCAGAAGTTGTAGCATTTTTGTTATTGGAAGATGATCTTTCATTGCATTTGCTGTTTTAATTTGTGTAATTTTATTGTTTTGTAAAAATATGTAATTATAAAGCAAATTTATTAAAAATATAAACAAATTTGTTGTTTAACGTTATAAATAAGTAAAGTGACCACTGCTGTTGTTGCATATTTGTTGTTAGCAGAAAAAGTGAGAAGAAGACTTTTGCAAATTTGCAGCAGCCCGCTGCCGGAGACTACCGGAAACATGCAAAAAATACTATTTTACCAATTTATCAATTTTATTTACTTCTATCTGTAGAAAGAATCTTACTGTTAAATAAAAATTAAGTTTTTAGCAGCTATATTTATTTCCAATAAAAAAAACAAGAGCTGTAAGCTGCTTGGTTTATTTCCAATAAAAAACCGATAACATTGGTTTCTGTGACACCTTAAACCGACACTAATTTTAGTTCGAACATAAAACCAATAACATTGGTTTCTATGACACCAACGCATTTTTTCTTGTCGGTTTTAAAACCAATTCTGACAATATTTGTTTCTATGACAACCCTGAATAAGAATTATAAATTTGAAATAAATTTTACAAACACGAGAAAAAAGTTTTTATAATATTTTAGATACATATATGTATGTAAATTAGAAAATATTTACACTCTAGTTCATTTAAATAACAACAGTGGTAGTCATTGCTAAAACTTGACATTTCGAAAAAAGAAACAAAAAACAATTTGTATGTGCTTACATATTATATAAGGTGGCCACACTGGTTCAAGAAAATGTGCAAAAGAAGAATAAAAAAAGTCCCGTTACATCTGTAGCGTTCAAAGCCTAGTTAAATGGCAAAAAATGTGATTTTAAAATAGTTCATATGAATAACAACAGTGCCTTGTTTTTGATATTCTAGAGCGAATGTGTTATGCAGATTGTTCATTCTTAATGAGTTTGATAAATTGCACCTCGTAATATAAAAACTCTTTTAAAATGGGACGAGGAAAGCCATTAACATCAGAAGAAAGAGGAAAAATTGAAGCCTATTTTGAACAAAAGTTATCCTTTAGAAAAATTGGAGAGAAAATCGGAAGAAGTGCTCGTGTTCTTCAATTACATCAAAAATAAGAATTCATATGGGAAAAACATGAAAGGAAGACCAGCAAGTATCTTATCGCCAACAGACAAGCGTGCAATTTTAAGAATTGCATCTAATTCCTGTGATTCTATACCAAAAATTAAGGCGAAAGCCGGAGTTTCGGCTAGTATTTCGACTGTTCGGCGCTTGATTGTGGATGCTCCACATATCCAGAGAATGAAATTTAAAAAAAAACCTGTATTAAAACCTTTTCACAAAGAAAAACGGTTGGTTTTTGCTAAAGTTCACATGACGTGGAATACCGAATGGCAAAGGGTAGTTTTTCTGACAAAAAAAATTTAACCTGGATGGTCCTGACGGGTATAACTTTTATTACCATGACATGAGAAAAGAGGAAGTAATATTAAGCCGTCGACACAGTCGCATTGGTGGAATTATGGTATGGGGTGCCATATCATACTATGGCAGGATTAAACTACAATTTAAAACAATAAAACTGAACGCAGAACAATACAAAAACATTTTGGAACAAGCTTTTCCGGAATGCAGTAACATTTTTGGACCTTTGCGTTGGATTTTCCAACAGGATAACGCTCCGATACACAATGCCACAGTGGAAAAAGCCTGAATAAGTGACCAAAATGTGACGCTGATGGACTGGCCACCTTACTCCCCAGACTTAAACATAGTGGAAAACGTCTGGGGATGGCTTTCACGGAAAGTGTATGAAGAAGGTTAACAATATGAAGATGTTCCATCGTTGATCAATGCAATCGAGACCGCTTGGGACGAGATTTCCTTAGATTACCTAAAAGCTCTCTACGATTCCATTCCAAGTCGCATATTTGAGGTTATAAAGCACCATGGAGGCAACACTCATTACTAAACGTTAGAGAACACGTGCAACCAAATAGTTCTTAACAATAAAATTTAATTTAGTGAATAGTTTTTATGTTTTCCAAACTTTTCTTTGCCGTTGTTATTCAAATGAACTATTTTTTTTTTTAATTTTCCGGCAGTTTTTTTTTCAAAATTTAAAAAATAAATTACAAGAACATTTAAAAAAAAAAAAATTCTCGATAATAAATAACACTAAAATAAAATATCTAAAAACAATAATTCCATCTGTTTGTTTTGCTTGGTTGATCAAAAATTCCCAGTAACATATAACTTTTTTGCTGTTGTTATTTAAATGAACTGGAGTGTACATAAAATGCATTTCGCATATCGCCAATCGTTTTCAATTTCGCCAAACGTAAATTTCCATCGACAAAAGGATTCAAAAATCGCCACATTTGACAGTCCTGTCAATGACAGCTAAAAAGCGGAAAACAATTTTCCTTTTTTGTTATTTTGAACTGTGAAGTACAATTTTCGTTTATTTAAAACGACATATTAAAAAATATTCAATTTATAAACTATCAATATAAAGGGTGGTTAAAATTTCAAGGCACGATGTTGATTTTGAATAAAACACAAACTATTTAGGAAATTATTGTAATTTTATTTTATTATGATATATTGATACTACTCAATTATGTATGGAACAAAATATCGGCCAAATGGGCGCCGCGACCACGGCGGCACACCTCCATCCGATGGTCCAAATTTTCGATGACCCTGAGGCATAATGGAGGTTCTATGCCGTTAATGTGCCGAATTATCTCATCCTTTAGCTCTTGAATTGTTGCTGGCTTATCGACGTACACCTTTTCTTTCAAATAACCCCAAAGAAAAAAGTCCAACGGTGTCAAATCACATGATCTTGGCGGCCAATTGACATCGCCATTACGTAAGATAACACGGCCATTGAATTTGTTGCGCAAAAGAGCCATTGTTTCGTTAGCTGTGTGGCAAGTGGCAACGTCCTGTTGAAACCACATATCGTCCACATCCATATCTTCCAATTCGGGCCATAAAAAGTTCGTTATCATCTCACGATAGCGAACACCATTCACAGTAACTGCCTGACCGGCCTCATTTGGGAAAAAATTCGGCCCGATGATGCCGCCAGCCAATAAACCGCACAAAACGGTCACTTTTTGTGGGTGTATTGGTTTTTCGACAATCACTCTTGGATTATCATTCGCCCATATGCGGCAATTCTGCTTATTGACGAATCCACTGAAGATGATTTTCTTCGAAAATTGCACGATATGCATTTTGATTTGATTTCCTATTTTCATAATAAGCCTGAATAACTTTAACGCGTAGCTCGATTGTGTATCTTTCCATGATTCAAATTGAGTTAGTCTGAAATTGAAAAATGTCGAATAAAATTCGGAAAAAAACTTGGCGTTTAGGTGTGGTTCACATTCAACATCGTCCCTTACAATTTAACCACCCTTACATACTGAATTTTGTATGGAAATTTGACGGATTTAACTCTTATAAAATAAAAATATTTTTTACGAAAAAAGTCTCAAATAAATAAAACTTTTACCCTCAATTTCACCAAGTTCGGTTATAATAAACTATCACTTATAGCTGTCAAAACACATTGTTAACTGGAAGTTAAAGTTATAGTTAATTTTAACTGATCTTTTGTTATTTTTGTAATATGTAAAATAATTTTGTTTCTCGTTTTGTTTTCTTGACTTATACAGCTTGTTGACGTTCGAATAGAAAATTACATTTAAAACAAAATTCTAAAGTTTGTTTTTGGTTTAAATGTAATTTTCTATGCAAACGCTAACGTTCGAAATCGTTGAACAAGCTGATAATTATTATATTACTTTAAAGTGCAAATATCTTTGTATTACAATGCAGTTTAAAATAAATTTTAATGATTTTCTCAATTAATAAAAGGCATTTTAAATTTGGTTTTATTTTTTTACATTTGGTTACTTTTTCAAAAATTTTGGTTGTAAAAATTGTATTGGTTGTGGCAGCACTGGTTGTAAGTTACTAAAAAAATGATATAAACTAATGCACACAAAGAAAAACATGGTTGATGCAATCACAATCGCAAACTATCATTAATGTTTATGGTTATGATTTTATCAAACACGTCTTAAGTAAGAATATATGTTCAGACATAATGTTATTAACTTATTATTGTCTCAAACATATTATTATGTTTACATATTATTATGTTTCTATATTTCCCAAAACCATGCCAAATGTCTTTTTCAACATGTTTTATGGTTCTTACAATAAAAACAATAACAAATTTATTCTCAACAATTTATTTTTTATTAAAATTACAAATGTATGTACATAAAGCATATAATTACAAATAAAATTATATAGTACATACATTTAATGGCCGTTTTCTCATTACGCGATTACTTTTTTTTCCAACGAAAAACTGCACATTAAAGAAATTTGGTTTACTCAATTTCTCATTTGCGTCTATTCTGTCGCAAAGCTAACCAGCACTCATCTGCCAATTGTTTATTTTCCTTTTATTTGCCGTACAGATAAATTGAATCAGCTGACTCCCAACTTTTTTCAATGTTGTCGGTGTTTTTGACTGCAAGAAAGACAACGTTTATACATGTGTGTATATATTTTTATAATTATATTTAAATTACTTACCTGTTTTAATAAACTTATAAGTGTTTTAAGGCAGCATGGCTTTCTTCTTCCTGAAAAAAGTTTAAATTATTTTGTAATAATCCAAGTTGTCCGATTAACTGAAGCTCGCAGACGTAAATGACTGAAGCTCGCAGACGTAAATGACGTGAAGAAAATTTAATTTTTTTTATAAATAAACATTGTTTGTTTTGACAATAAATGCTTGCTTTATTAGAGAATGTGTTTTAAAGTGAACAAAAATTATGGTACTAAAATTTAGTAACTAAACGTACCTTTTGTGTGCAACTTATATTTTGATTTTAATTAAATGGTTGGAAATATATGTATGTATGTATATATAAAAGTAGCAAACATTTCACATAATTTAATGTCTTTAGCTAGATCAGAGTAACTTTTTAGGTGTAAATCACCATATTATATTATTATAGTGAATTTGAAAATGTTAAGTACAAAAAATATTTTTTCAAGTTATAAAAGGATTATAATAAACTTATTACGGTAAACATATTAGGCAAATATGAATAAAAATGTTCGTAGTGAACACTTAGTAATCATGTTTTTTCTCTGCGTGTGGTTTTGCAAATTGGAATAACGTTTTAAAAGCCGCATGCGTAGTGGAAAAACGTTTTAAATGACATCGCGATGGTGGATATGAAACGCTTTTCCATTAAAAAAAAGTTATAAACTGTAAATTTGCATATTATTTTAAATTCAACTTTCTTGATTTTTTGCATACAAGTTTTTATTATCATTAATTTTGATAAGCACAAAAAAAATAATTATTTTGTAACTTAGAACGTTATTCACAGCTGTGTTTCAATTGAACCATAACAATATTATCATTATAAAAAGAAATGACAACAATTTCCTAAATAATTTGTGTTTTATTCATAATCAACAATTTAAACCATTTTTCAAACTCTAATTCACTACTCTTAACTCATTTTCGTATATGTCGTTGTTTTAAAAATTTTGATGAAATTTTGGTGCTTTATAAACAAGAACTGACAGTATTGAGAGGCAGACATTATTTGAGTTGCACGTTTTAATGATAAGCAAACAAAAAATATTGTCGTAAGGTGTTTAAAAAAGAGTATAAAAATTCTTTACAAAGTAATGACTAATGACTAAGTTAACCGTTCATTGGAAGTTGATGTTAACTTGCTTAATGAAAATTTTACTAAAATTGATTATCCAACTGTTTAGTCTAATTTTTATGAAGAATGTTTACCTCTGATTTCATGTAGTGAATTTAATTTTCAATGCCTAGCCGCATGTGATGTAGTTAACGCTTTTAATGCAATGAAATCTAATGCAATTGGATTAGATAATACTAACCCAAAATTTTTTTTAATTATTCTACCCTGGATAATTCGATATGATACACATCTTTTTAATAGTTATATTATATGTATTTTATTCGACCTTTAATATAATAATATAACTAAATTTTCAAGCTTGAGGTCTTTTTTTTTATCTATATATATAAAAAGAAGTGTACACTTTGATGTCACCACTAATTGCAAAAACCGGTCGACCGATTTAAACCAAAATTTAAGGTACTTTGTGAATAGTCTGTAGATGGTTTATGTGAAGTTTCCACTAAATCGTCCAAGTGGTTCCAGAGATATGGCATTTATATTTTCCTATATATTCCCATACAAATATCAACAAAAACCCATTTTCCATATTATGATCGTAATGTTTTTTGTGTAGAATGACATTCGGAATAGATCCTTATGTATTTTTAGATCGCTAGAGGGCGTAAAATAGGGCAAACGGGTAAAAGCTCCCCGTCCCAACATCTTCTAAACTAATCAACCGATTTTGTATTTTGAAATTTGGCAGGCAAATAGTGTAACATCTGGATTAACTTTAGCCTATAATTTTTATTATTTAGGTCGTGAAATATGGCAAGAGGGGTAAACTTCCCCTCTTCTATATCTTCTTAACTAATTAATTGGCTTTCTTAAAATTTGGCATGCAGCCACTGTAACATATAAAGGAACTTCAAGATATACATTTTGTGGAAATTCCAACAAAAAGGGCGTAAAATAGGAGGTAAAAGATCCCTCTTCCCATGTTTTCTTAATTAATAATCTGATGAAAGTTTCAAGTCTTGAAGGAAGCATAAGCTATAAATTTTAACATTTACGGCGCAAAATAAAGCAAAAGGGGTAAAAGCACCCCCTCCTATACCTTTTAATAAATAAACCGATACTTTTGAAAAGTTGGTGTATTTTTTTTTTTAAATTTTTCTCCGGTTATTCTACTTCGTCTATGCACCATTTTTTATGGTAAATTCCGAGACGAAAATGTTTTTCTGCCACGAACCCCGATGATTGCCACAGACGACCCAAATGAATTCAAACGAGTTTAATTTCCTATTAGATTGGCATTTCAAAACCGACAATTAGCAAAACCAATATTGGTTTCTATGACAACCCTGATTATTAATAACTGTTTTAAAATTGTTCTATTTGATACATTTTGTGAATCATTGTAAGATATAATGGCGAATATAAACAAATTCGCCTTTCGAAGCGTACATTAAATGGGGAAAGAGACAGTCAAAGGTTTTTTTATAAATTAAAAACATTGCCAAATAATTAATAATCTAAAAACATTAAATAAATATACATACCGACAAGTTATAAATGATATATTTAAAATCAATGTATTTTTGAAAAATCTTTAAAATTCCTATGTGTATTTTCAAATATGTATTTAAATATATCTACTTCTGGAAATAACCTAAATTTAGAAAATTTAACTTATATTCATATTTTTAGAAACACTAAAACGACTTTTGTGTAATTTTTCAGTCATTTTCTGAAATTTATTCCGCATGTTTTAAAATCTCCATCGATTAAAACTTCATATGTTTTCGAACATGGCCGTTTTTAATATAAAAATCACAAATGGCAATATTTTTCTTAACAAAAATCTTAAAAATACTATTTGTTGGCAGTTTTGAAAGGATTTTTTGTTTTCGATAAAGTATAAAAAACTTCCGCTCATTGGTTACAAATAATGAAAAAATCATAGTACGGTACAAATTATTCGAGTTCGTGTATCAAAAAAACATATTCGTACGTATTATTATTTTAGAAAAAAGTAACCAAAATGAAAAAAATATTCACATCTCCACATTGAAAAAAAATATAACCAATTTTGGTTAGAAATAACCAAAAACGGCAGCTCTGCTTACAACGTTCTTTCACTGGCTGATTCTTTGTATTGCATTTTGAAGAGGATAATGTGCATAATTTTGGATGATATGATGTTTAAACAATGTAAGAGAGTAATGCTAACGATAATTTGCAAAGAAACAGATTTTGAAAAAAGTGGCTTTTACAACGTTATTCGCGGGTGTGCTTCAATAATATATGGAACAAAATATCGGCCAAATAGCCGCCGCGACCTTGGCGGAACAACTCCATCCGATGATCCAAATTTTCGATGCCGCTGAGGCATAATTGATGTTCTATGCCGTTTTGGAAAAAATACGGCCCATGATGCCGCCAGCCCATAAACCACATCAAACAGTCACTGTTTGTGGGTGCATTGGTTTTTCGATAATCACTCTTGGGTTATCATTTGCCCAAATGCGGCAATTCTGCTTATTGACGAATCCACTGAGGTTCAAATTGAGTTAGTCTGAAATTGAGAAATGCCAAATGAAATGAATAAAAAAACTTGACGTTTAGGTGTGGTTCACATTCAACATCGGCCTTTAATATTATCACCCGTTATAAACAAATCAGAGAACTGCAAAAATCACTATTTTTCTTGATTCACTCATACGCCTTAATTACCTTCAATTCCATGCATGCAAAACAAAGTTCAACGTTTGTAATATTGACATCGTTTCATTTACATTTTATTTGTGCATGTGTGAGTTTGATGATTGCACGTACTTTGGTTGCATTCATTGATGTGCACGCAATAACACAATTGCTCAAAATCAAAAGGCAGACATTCTTATGCTTTTTCATTAAAGTAGTCACTGTTCACTCAATGAGACAACGACGAACTAAATTGGTATGAGTACGTGTCGCTTTGTTACGTTAAAAAATTTCCTGAAGAAGATTTCCAACGGAAATCGAAATATCGAATAAAAACATTTTAATTAATTTTTTAAAAAAAAGTGACCTTAAGCTTAAATAATTTAATAAATAAATTTAAAAAAAAGTGACCTTAAGCTTAAATAATTTAATAAAGTATAAAATTCAACAATAATAACAATACATTGTACATTAGAGTGGTTCGGTCCCCTACAACAAAAAAAAAGTTGGGCAAGTCACCCCCTAGGATTAAAAATAAGTTGAAAATAATTCCAGAAATTTTTTGCCACGACTCTGGATACCGCCCTTTTAGTTTTTTGTATACGGCGTCGCCATTTAAAGTCTGATCATAACATATTGCATATCGTTATTCATGGCTCGTCTATGGCTTCATTTTTGCCTTGGGTTGCATTTTAATCCGACAAGCACGTGGCAAGAAAGCCCTTATAAAACTTTGCACTTGTAGCTTTTAATGTACTCACTTTTATGCCACGTCCCAAAATTAGGCCCACTTTTCTTAACTTTTATATATTAATTTGAACTTTTTGTTTTTCATATAAAGCGCCGACGTTTAAAGTCCAATTTTATTGCATCGTATAGCATTATTAATGGCCTCACTATGGCTTCATTTTTGTGTTTGGTGACTTTTTAATCCGACATTGAATTCTAGGCGCCACTTATAACAACTGGGATCCTTCCCCCCTAATGCCAATTTTTTGCACGTGGCAAGAAAGCCCATCTAACACTTTGTATGTCTAGGTTTTTATTTCCTCACTTTTATGCCACGCCCCAAAAGTACGACTCATTTTTCTTTTACACATAAATATTATATAAAACCCGGTAGATCATCATACAAAAACAAGAAAATTGCATCAGTCAGAATGAAATTTTATATTAATAAAGTATCTATAATTATAAAGAAGAGTTTTTGCCACCCCCCAAAATGCAGAACGTTTTGTTTTTTATAAAAACCTGTTAAGATCCGTATCGCATATTGTTGTTTATGGCTTAAATGTTATTTATTTTTGCTTCTTCTGCGAAACTAAGTGACATTCAACGTAAAAGTTTATGCCCCTTTCTGGTATCTGGTAAAAAGCCAACTCCAGTCTATACACGAAAGCCGTTATGTTTTTATGTACCTATGTATTTTGAATTCGACAAATACCATTGTATATCTTTCGCCTTACCAGTACCCAAACCACCATTTTGGTTTTATTTCTTTAAGTACTTTCTTTAATTTGCTTCAGTTAAAAGGAAATTCTTACTCACTGGACAAATTGTTTTCTTTAAAAAATGTTACTATTTACACCCTAAAAATATACTAGTGGCAATAATAACGGATCCTTATCCTTCAGTACGATTTCACGGTAACGAAATTATATTACTGTTATTATTATAAGTACTGTTCGGAAAGATCCAGCCGCAAAAATTAGAGTTTCGTGCTCCAAAAAGTGAAATAAGTATATTTTGACAGTCATGAATACACAGAAATTATAAAGTGTGACAATTAACTAATAACAAAGCCACGATTTCTGCAAAATTATTGATAAGAAAAAAAATATAATTATTGTAGTGGGGAATTTACGAAGAGATAAACTCACTGTTTATTGTTGATGTTTTCGTTTAATTTTGATATTGTTACAGGTAAACTGTCGCTTATAATTCTTATTCGCTTAACAGTTTCATTTGTTTAATATGTTTGATTTTTCTAAAATCTTTCGATGAAGTTTCCTGACGATCTGGCCTAAGCAACCAGTGAAATGCGCATAGGAATAGCTTATCCCATCAACAATAAATTTCAGTGTTTTTGTCAAGAATAAAAATTGGGAATTCAGCACCACAAACAAAATCTTTTAAATTAAAATTTAAGTAATCAAAATTTCTTTAATGCTGAATGTCACTTATTTTCGCAGAATTCTTGCAGAAGCAAAAATTAAGTTACATTCAAGCCATAAACAACAACAACTGACTGATGCAATTTTCTTGTTTTTGTATGTAGATCTACCTGGTTTAATATAATATTTATGTGCAAAAGAAAAAATGAGGCGTACTTTTGGGGCGTGGCTTAAAAGTGAGCAAATTAAAACCTAGACATACAAAGCGTTAGAAGGGCTTTCTTGCCACGTGCAAAAAATTGGACATTAGGGGTAAGGATCCGAGTTGTTATAAGTGGCGCCCAGAATTCGATGTCGGATTAAAAAGTCACCAAACACAAAAATGAAGCCATACTTAGGCCAGAGAAATAGCATACCTCGACACAAATTTACATAGAGTGGGCAATAAAATAACGTTTGATTTGTATGCAAAAAATACATCGTCTGGCAGAATTATCTTGAAATTGACCATATTAGCTTGTTTCGAGATAATTAAGCTTTATTTTTCCTTTTTAGCTTAAGATATTTCATTTAGCTTTAAGCTTTTTTAACGATGCATTTAGTCACTACAGTTTTAAGTCACTTTAGCGATATATTCCAATTTATCTGTTTTTTCTAAATGTATATTAAATCGTTTATTAGAATCAATCATTGTTATTTAGATTGTAAGTATGTAAATGTATATTAAATAGTTTATAAAATTTAATCATTGTTATTTAGATTATAAGATTGTTATATAAAAAAAAAAATTTAAAAAAAAGATAATAATAAATAAATAAAATTTTAATAATATAAAAATTAAAAACAACCAGATTTTTTTTTATTTTTATTAAGTTTATTTATTGTATATATAAAAAAAGGAAATAAAAATATAAAATAGTTTTTCTTATTTAAATTAGATTTTCTCTTTCAAGTAAAATTGCATTTTTTAAGGCTCAAACTCCATAGTTCTGATAGCTGCAATAAAGGTTTTCTGGATACTCTTTATTAAGTTCCTTTTAATTTATACATTCTTAATCCTCTATATTAAAAACTTTTTGCTGTATCATTTTTTCCAACCATTTGCTTTTTTCTGTTCCTTTAGTATATATTTTGCAGTTTTTTAAATTAACTTTTAAGAAACTACAAACGCTCTTTGATGATACTTCTTCTGTACTCCAGTTTAGATGATGCAAATATTTGATTAAACAATATGCTTCTTTTCGCTCCTTTTGTGATAAACAATTGAAATCAAAAGGTGGTTTTATAATATAATTGATGTATTCATTTTAATTGAAAACAATTTCAACTTCTTTAACAATATATTTGTTTGATTTTTATTTAAAACCTTGTAAATCAATGAAAACATGTTTGCAATACATCTTTTTTCTTCTTCTTTTTATTTGTGATTGAGGATTTATAAAATTTTCCGAACTTGTCCCTTTAATGGTATATACTCAATGATTCCATCGTGAATGAGAATACAATAAGCTGATGTGTTTGCTGGAACATTAGTAGCAGTTTCAAATTCGATTTCTATATCAATCGGTCCGCTAAATATAGATTCGTTTTGATAGCTTACATCTACTACTATAATTGGAGCTTTACTTTTACACTCTTGAGATGTGAGAAGCGGTTGGGAGTCTCGCATATAATAGTTTTCGTAAAACCTTAAATACATATCATATGGAATTACATAACGTTCATTCTTAAACTTTATGTTAGGTTCATCATATGGATAAGACTCTGAATTTAAATGTACCTTTAAATTAGTCAAATTGCAGTGGACAAATTTCTTTTCATGTTGGAATGCAATCAAAACAAAACGAGGGCGTTCTCTATTTGCTGCCAGCTTAACATTCCACACATGATTAGTTGTCATATTTAGTTGTGGATTTATATGACTATCCCAACTTCTAAATGCAATTGGTATTAAAGTAACACTGTTTATTATCTTAATCATATTTAATTTACTAAAATCAGATAATTGTACATGAGGAATTCTCCACGATATATTTGAAATTGTTAATTTAGTCTTTTCGCTAGAAACAGTTGAATATACAAGATCTTCATAATTTTTATTGCGTAATAGAATCAATTCATGTTTTGCATATATATACCTATAATATAAACTTATAGTTGACTGAAAGGTAGAAATTCATATGCCTGTAGGTAACAGTTAAGAATTTTACAATATATTGGTTTAACATATGGTATTTATAATTAAGAGTTTAGTTTGACGGTTCTTGGGTTTTTTTTCTTGTTTTGCATTAATGAAGTCGATATTAGATACACGTTCATAATTATGTTTGTAACACTTTTAAAAATTTGTTGATTATAGATAGACCAAGTTCATAGTACATCGAATCAACTTACTTAGAATTAATTTTTAAATGAATATTTTGATATCCGTACACCCAGCTAATAGGCTGGTTGTGTATAGGTTTACATGATAATCACAAATATCTTTAAATAAATAAAATTTCATAATATTATCTCTCAAATTGCAACCTTATTAATAAAGTATATGTAGGTAGTACATTCCATATAAATTTATACTTTTACATTATAGTGATTAGTTTCACTATTTATCATCATGATATAATATAGAAAATCATATTTTCGTATACCCACACCACAAAAGTGAAGAGTATATTAGATATACGTAAATATTGATCCGAGTTACCTTTTTATATACTAAATCAACTTATTAACTTAGAATTACTTTTTAAATCAATTTAACCATGAACTAGTCCAATTGGTTGGTTAGCTGTCTATTGTGTGGTTTATAGAACTCGAACGCAAAACTCATCAGTTCAATTTACATTAAAAACAAAAACAAATTTTGTTTTAAATGTAAGTTGAATGGATGAGTTTTACGCTCGTGTTCTAAAAACCACACGTATGTAAACGATAGAATGAAATTTAATTTAATGAAATTTGATTTTTAGGTTTACATGGATGGATGGATGTTGCAGATAAATAATGTTCCATTTGAGAAATGAATTTATTTTAAAAAGGATACTGCGGGCTTAGCACAGATTTATTGACATTTATTGAATAAAAATAAATAGGTTGATGGAAGGGATATATAATTATAAATAGGTATTTGTCCTTGATTGTTTGTTAAATGAATTTTAGATGGCATAGCTCTGTTGGTGAACATTTATTAAATGAAAATAACGTTTGACGGAAAGGGACATTTAAAATAGGTTTTAGGCTTTGAATATATTTAAAATTTTGTTTTTTCCTTTTTTGTTTGTTTGTCTTTCTGTTTAAAGTTTTTAGAATGGAATTTAAAATTTATTGTGATAATTTTGTTAATTGAAATTTTAAATATATTTTTCATGTGTTATTTTTCCATTAATTGTCAAATTTTATTTTATTTTAAAAATTTCCTGAAGAAGATTTCCAACAGAAATCGAAGTATCGAAAATAAAAAATATTTTAATTAATTTTAAAAAGTGACCTTAAGCTTGAGTAATTTTTAAGAATAATATTTAATCATATATTTGCATCATCTAAACTGGAGTACAGAAGAAGTATCATCAAAGAGCGTTTGTAGTTTCTTAAAAGATAATTTAAAAAATTGCAAAATATATGCTTAAGGAACAGAAAAAAGCAAATGGTTGGAAAAAATGATACAGCAAAAAATTTTTAATATAGAGGATTAAGGATGTATAAATTTAAAGGAACTTAATAAAGAGTATCCAGAAAACCTTTATTGCAGCTATCAGAACTATGGAGTTTGAGCCTTAAAAAATGCAATTTTACTTGAAAGAGAAAATCTAATTTAAATAAGAAAAACTATTTTATATTTTTATTTCTTTTATTTATATAAACAATAAATAAAATTAATAAAAAAAAAATCTGGTTGGTTTTAATTTTTATATTATAAAAATTTAATTTATTTACTAGCTTAACCCGGTGCGCTTTGCTACACTCTCCTTTTAATAGTTTGAACATTCTCTTAAGATATGCGATATTAAACATTGGCGTCCTATGGGGGCTACCACTTCCCCTGCCCCTATCGAAAAAACAAGTAGCCTATTTTGTTACTGTAAAAATTTCAGGAAAATCGGTTCAGTAGCTTAGGAGTCTATAAGTCAACAAACAAACATACAAACAAGCAAACAAACAAACAAACAAACACACAAACATTTTTCATTTTTATATATATAGATTATTATCTTTTTTTTAATTTTTATTTTTCATATAACAACCTTTTACTCTAAATAACAATGATTGATTATTATAAACTATTTAATATACATTTACATACTTATAATCTAAATTACATTGGTTGAGTTCTTTTAAACTATTTTGACTAGTTTGACTCCTTAAAACTACTTATTCTTTATTTACATTCTTATGAACTACTTAATCTATATTTACATTTAATAAGATGTCATCATCAACTTCCATCATTTGATTATAAATATTTGATGGTGTTGATATTGATGGGGGATAATTAATATCTACATTAAGTAAAATACCATAATCATCATTTTCCATGTATTATTTTTATAAATTAATTTTGTTGATGGATGTAATGATGATAATGGCGGTTTATTTATTTTATAATGCCCCCATGCATACATATCAACACCATCTTCTCTTATATAACGCTTATCATCTCAATAACTTAAAACTTACTAATATGCTGTGTATAAATTTGATGGATCTTAGATTTAAATATATACATACATAGAATCAAAATACAATTTCTTATCAACTAAACATTTCCTAAAATCACTTATTAGTTACTGAGTGTTTGACACCCTTAATTTTTTTAATTTCCCTATCCTACCTATCTATTTTTATCGAATACATTTTCGCTCTTAAGCCAATGAATTCTTTTATAACTTTGCCATTGCACTCATCCTTCATCATACCCAATACTTTTTTATTTAACACTGGTATGTTAAAACCATTATCTAGCGGATATGCTGATTAGCGTGGCCGTTAGTTGTATGGAGAACTTTTTTTTTTATTTCTTATACTCTCCCCCTCCAAATCGGTTCAGTTTTATGTA
Source organism: Pollenia griseotomentosa (assembly GCA_963931875.1). Taxonomy (NCBI): domain Eukaryota; kingdom Metazoa; phylum Arthropoda; class Insecta; order Diptera; family Polleniidae; genus Pollenia; species Pollenia griseotomentosa. Next base: position 126,139,887 of record OZ007561.1, on the reverse strand, counting down.
AAAAAAAAATACAAAAAAATTTCGTAGCGATAAGTTGTGTTTTAAGGAGGGCGTCCGCCCCTCAAAGTTTGCCATCAAGCCATTTATTCAAATGTAATTTGTTTGCGTATGACTATCTTCTAAAAACAACATTTTACAAGAATATGATATATGGCACTATTTTAGCTCTTCTAGTCAACAACATAAGCCTCCCAGAAAGTTTTTTGCTAAGACTAATATCTTAGAAAATAATTAAGAAAATAACAACAAAATACCAAACATTTTATATACGTTTTATATATATAAAAGGGGGATTTAATGTCAAGTGACCCAATTTTGAAATCGATGTCTTCCGATTTGGATGAAATTTACACCAAGGTTAGTCCTATTAGATAGTAGTATACACACAAATTTTCAACAGGATCGGTCAAAATGTTTCAGAGGTAGAGGGGGTCAAAGTTTGCCATACAGGTGTTCTTTCTCATCCATGTAATTTATTACCTATTGGTGTTAGCAAAATTTGTCCCAAGTAGCTTAGATAGCTATTAGGGTATTCATTCGATTAACCGTTAATCGGTTAACCGATTAATTACTACCCGATTAACTGATCGGTTAATTTAAAATTGGCAATTTTTCGATTAACGATTAAACCGGTTAATTTCAGTCGATTAATCGATTAACCGATGTAACAAATATTTTTAGTTTTTTGTAGTATTAAAACATATTTTTTGCGTTTTTAATTATCTGTTTCGTCTCATATAAAAAAGGTATATGTTTGGAAAATATTTTTTCCTACAATAAATTTCCTTCGAGAAATACATTCTTAAAATACAGTACAAAAACAGAAACTACGGGTTCGTGTTTCATTTTTTGCAGAATGTTCGGTGCAAACAAAATTAGCCGAAATAATGGCTAAATGGAAGATTTTATATGTTGAGAGAAATCCTGGAAAAGAACAAAGAAACCGAGATATCGCATTCAGCTTTTAAAAATGAAATGTTTCTGCGCATCTACGTCACATCAGCGTATAAGTACAGCTAAAATATAGAAACATAAGCAAACAAACATGTGTATTAAATGCTAAAGTGACGTCATATGAAACAGTTAAATTTTGTAAACATGTGCAATGCGTAATCTTAAATCTGTATTATCGGTTGCTTCTGATTTCTCAAACATCTTCGATAAGTGAAAGAATTGTTTCCAAATCAAGTTTTATCAAAACTAAAGAAAAGAATCGCTTAAATTTAAATAAATTTTAACCAAATTATTTTTCCAAAAGATTATTTAATAAAATCTCAAACTATTGAAATAATTAATAAAAAAAAAATCTCACAGTTTTTTTTTAATAAATACATACAAATATTATGTATAAATTATAAAATGTGTTTTTCATATTATTACTTTTTTGGTTGCTCGTTTTAGTTCAGGAATTGTTTTGTTCGTTATGTTATTGTTTTTTTTTACTAAAAGACTCCAATAATAAATAATTTTTGCATTTTTATTTATTGAAATAACTTAATTTATAAAAAAACTTTATTAATCGGTTAACCGATCAATAACAAAATTAACCGATTATTAACCGATTAAACCAAAACCTCGGTTAATTAATCGAGCGATTAACTGATTAAAGCAAAAGCCTGATTAAATGAATACCCTAATAGCTATTTAATCAATCTTTTTTAAAAATATTTTTTTGTTTTTTTTAAAAAATTTTTTAATTTTTTTTTTTTTAATTTAAAACTTTTTTTTTATTTTTTTTAGCCAAGTGTTAAATTTAAAAAAAAAAATTTTTAAAATTTTTTAAAAAAACTAAAAAAATTTTTTTAAAAAGTTTGACCAAAAAGCTATCTAATCTACTTGGGACAAATTTTGCTTACATTAATAGGTAATAAGTTACATGGATGAGAAAGAACACCTGTATGGCCAAAATGTCAAACTTTAACCCCCTCTATCTCAGAAACTTTTTGACCGATCTTGTTGAAAATTTGTGTCTAAGCTACTATCTAACAGTACTAAAATTGGTGTAAATTTCATTTAAATCGAAAGACATCTATTTCAAAATTGGGTCACTTGACATTAAATCCCTCTGTTATATATATAAAACGTATATAAAATGTTTGGTATTTTGTTTTTATTTTCTTAATTATTTTCTAAAATATTGATTTTAGCAAAAAACTTTCTTAGAGGCTTATGTTGTTGACTAGAAGAGCTAAAATATTGCCATATATCATATTCTTGTAAAATGTTGTTTTTAGAAGATAGTCATACACAAACAAATTACATTTGAATAAATGGCTTGATGGCAAACTTTGAGGGTCGGACGCCCCCCCCCCTAAAACACAACTTATCGCTACGAAATTTTTTTGTATTTTTTTTTACATAAAACTGAACCGCTTTAGGGGGCGAGAATATAAGAAATCAAAATAAAAAAAATAACGGCCACCCTAATGCTGATGTATCGAAATGGGTGCTTATATCATTTCGAATATCATCATACATGTCAATTGTTCTTACATCATATATGAAGGAATCGGTGTCCATGTTGTTCAAACTAATATTATCGAGACATTTCGGTTTCATATTATCATAATGAAAATTATACAAAGCTATAAGAGCTCTAGCACCTAATCTCTTATCCCTGCTTTCCCATTCACATACTATTTTAATGTCCTTACGTTTTACCGTTTACGGCGTTATTTAATAATTTAAAAAAATTTTGTTGGAAACAGTTTTTTGCGAACGTTCTATGGTGATTATTCAAGTCAATGTATATCTTCAACCAATTGGATTGACTAAATTGAGGAATTCTATGAATTTTCTTTAAAATCAATCCATGTTGAAGTTTGTAGTTTGTTTTGTCATTTAAATCCGCAATTAATTAAACTTGCTCATTATTTCTATTTTTTATTGGCAACACTTCCAATATATATCCTAATCGGAATTTTCGTCAATGTAAGCGATATTAAAATTTTCAACGTCTTCAACCCATTTAAAACTTTTATAGGGGAGATATTGTGACATCGCATATAAATTATTCACATCCAAATACATTAGATAATTTGATTCCTTGGTGGAATCAATCATAATCACTAATATATTTATTGTTAGCAATGAAATGACGTTTACTGCATTGTACAATACCTCCCCTAATACCCCGAAAAACAAAATTATACATGTCATTTCATTAATGCGGAAACTCAAAATATTTTTTTCCTCACGCTCATGAGGATGAAAAAGCAGTAAAATTTTAAATTTTTCACGCTCGCTCATGACTGAAAAATGAGTGAACGTTTCGGTATTTGGTTTATACACTTTACGTAATTTACCAATTCTTGCAAGTACTGAGATTTATGATTATTGGTTCGCATATGCTTATACCCATTCTTATTTAAAATATTTTCATCACAATCTTCACAATAAAATTAATAGGAATCTTTAAGTTTGTAGTTTTAATTTAAACATAGCCACTTTTGCAAATGTATTTCTAACATAGATACTTTTGCAGTTGTATAAAATAAACATTACGAGTTTTAAATCGGTTCTACACATAAATGTTAAATCTAAATAAAGAATTTTAGACAAATATTATACTCTTGTTTTTTCTCCATCATCCATTAATGTTTCTTTGATATCGGTTGCTTCTTTTAGTGCAGCCTCATCTTGTTCTTCTTGGAGAAATCTATAATATTTTAGACTAGCAAAGGTGACCCAATCCTCTCCAAAATGTTTTATGAGTAGTTACCTCACATCGTTTAATTTTGCTGATTTTACGGGAACGCCAATATTTATCAAATCGGGTTCAATGTGTTAATCTTTTACTCTGTCAGCCAAGTCTTAGTACCATGCCAAATTTTTGGAAAATATCAAAATAGGTTTCTGGTTCTGCAATTACATTTATATACCGAGTTGCCCTTTTGATATTTCCAAAAATACTGTGGGAAGGCAAAAATTAATGCTCTACGATGGGATATATGATTGTAATATTTTTATATTATTTGGAGCTGAAGTTACTACGTAATTTGGCGACTTTAGAAAGTTTATACTTAACTTATGGTTATTTGAAAGTGAACTGCTAAACAATATAGAGAGTTTTGCAGGAGTATTGAATATTTAACCAGAACTTACGCGAGTTACGTACATATGTACTCCCACATACTCAACAAACCCTCAAAAATGCTATCGGTATCCATAGCTTTATTAAAAAGTATTTAAATAACAATGCAAGTCAACGACATTTATGTATAAATACAAAGTCGTTGCCTTTGTTTACATATAAAATATAAATGAAATATGAACCGATCACCAAACCAATTATGCTAGCAAGCATTATTACTAAACAAAAGCATTGACACTCACAATCAGTGTTCGAAAATAAAAACTAAATATCGTTCTTCAATGTTCGGTTCGGTAGATTTGCGGAAAACACAAACGCTAATAGTGTTTGTGTAGAAAAGCATTAAAAAAAAAAACGTTTCCCTGTTTCCCTGTCATATTTCGAACACAAAAACAATAATGTTTTCATCCAACTCAACAAAAGATGAGAACATTTAATTTCGTTCGGTTTTTTTTAAAGCACAAAGTTTATTGTGTTCGGTTCGGCTCATTAATGTTCGTTCGTTTCAGATGTGCTTAATGTTGCCAGATGAACAAACAGTTAAATCTTGTTTATTGCTGTTTTTTGAGGTTTTAAATAAAATACATTTTGTGATAGGAAAAAAGAAGAAAATATTAAATGGAAAAGGTGGACCTCTTAATTTATTTATAATTTATATTACACTTTAGAGGTCCATAACTTCAAAATATGCGTTTCCGAGAATTTTTTGAAATTTATATTTTCTTATTATTATTACAGGGATGATAAGTGAAATTTTCAAAATTCAAAAATTACCTTTTTGACCCTAATGTATCAAAAACCCGTTAAATATTTTTTATTATTAGAATAACGACAAATGAATCAAAATTCACTTTTACTTCACATTTATATTGTAGCAAAATTACAAAAGAAAAATTAAGTTATTAATAGGGAATTTAGAAGAACACTCTAAAGCTTGTTTTCTAAAAGTTGATAGCGGAAAAAATATATTTTTACAAAGAGTGAGTTCCATAAGCGATAATAATGATATCATATGCAATTACATTAATTTTGATTTAGCTGCACAATCTCCTTTGCGCGATTTTTTGTGCAGATAAATCAAAAGTGCGGTTATCTTAAATGTATTTATCTGCCTAAATATGCAGGTTATACAGTTAATTTTAAGTATTCTCCCTTACAGACCTGCCTCGTAGTATAGGAATGCCGTAGCACTTAAAATGTTATTTTTTTATAAAAGTTGTTGAAAGTTCCTTCACATACATTACTGCATTTCTGTATGTCTTATTGCGTCAAAACCAGTCGCTACAAACAAAATAAAATAATTTTTTTTACAAAACATTTTTATTTGGGGATTTCTTATTATTTTTAAAAAAATTTTTAAATTTGGTCTGAAAAAAACCCAAAAAAAAATATTAACTTTTTAAGGTTTTGTTTTTTAACTTGGGGGTTTTTTTTTGGGGACAAGGAAAAAAGTACCTGGCAGCCCTGTATAAAAAACATTAATTGCATTTATAACCTTTTTTACCTTTTTTACTTTTTGTTAAACTTCTCTAATTCTTAATAAACGCACTCAATGAATTTAATACTTAAAAAATAATTTTGTTTCACTTTTACTTTAAACTGCTTAATTTGTATGTATAAACATTTTTATTTGCTTTTTTTAACAATACTAATTATTATTTTTCCTAAGTTTTATTTTTATTCGACCTTTAAAATTCAATATTTAGTTAAAATGATTAAGCTCGAGGTCTGTTGTATGTAAAATTTTTCTTTATTTGTTTCCGATATTTCGATATTCTTTGAATATCATCATCAGGGAATGTTTAATTAAAATTAACATTAACCACAATAAAGGAGTAATAGCTCTAATTATTTTTATATTAAAAATAATTTAAAGTAGAGTTACATATTTTATTTTATCTTTTTGTCCCGCGAGACATTAAATACCTTGTTTTTTTAATGCTTTTTAAAATAAATATGTCTGGCAACCCGAACTTGTATGTACTTGTAATTAAAAAAAAAGACACTAAAGAACATTAAGATATAATGTATGTCTACAGAACCTCTACAATTGTTCTGTTTTTTGACGAAGAACAGAACATTATATAATGTTCGGTTCTTTCTTGGAAAATAGCTACGAACGGTATTAAGGGTTGTGTATGTCTACTCAAACACTAAAAAAATAGATATCGTTCTTGGATGTGTGAGCCGAACGCTAAATAATGTACGGTTTATTTTCGAACACTGCTCACAATACAACAACAAAAGTGTCAATGACTTTGTTTTGGTTGCCCAATAATTTCAAGAATATAATAAAAACAACAACCATGGCTATTGATCTGACTAAGCAGAATCAATACCTAATTTTTAAAGTTCATTGCCTAATTTTTAAATTTTGATTACAATAGGAAAAACTGAATTCTAATGTGTTGTATATAGAGTTGTGTATGAATAAATAAAATTTAGTCTTAAGACCACCAAAGAAAAAGAAAAGTGTTTTATTTTATAATAATTTTATAATAAATACATACAAATATTATGTATAAATTATAAAATGTGTTTTTCATATTATTACTTTTTTGGTTGCTCGTTTTAGTTCAGGAATTGTTTTGTTCGTTATGTTATTGTTTTTTTTTTACTAAAAGACTCCAATAATAAATAATTTTTGCATTTTTATTTATTGAAATAACTTAATTTATAAAAAAACTTTATTAATCGGTTAACCGATCAATAACAAAATTAACCGATTATTAACCGATTAAACCAAAACCTCGGTTAATTAATCGAGCGATTAACCGATTAAAGCAAAAGCCCGATTAAATGAATACCCTAATAGCTATTTAATCAATCTTTTTTAAAAATATTTTTTTGTTTTTTTTTAAAAATTTTTTAATTTTTTTTTTTTTAATTTAAAACTTTTTTTTTATTTTTTTTAGCCAAGTGTTAAATTTAAAAAAAAAAATTTTTAAAATTTTTTAAAAAAACTAAAAAAATTTTTTTAAAAAGTTTGACCAAAAAGCTATCTAATCTACTTGGGACAAATTTTGCTTACATTAATAGGTAATAAGTTACATGGATGAGAAAGAACACCTGTATGGCCAAAATGTCAAACCTTAACCCCCTCTATCTCAGAAACTTTTTGACCGATCTTGTTGAAAATTTGTGTCTAAGCTACTATCTAACAGTACTAAAATTGGTGTAAATTTCATTTAAATCGAAAGACATCTATTTCAAAATTGGGTCACTTGACATTAAATCCCTCTGTTATATATATAAAACGTATATAAAATGTTTGGTATTTTGTTTTTATTTTCTTAATTATTTTCTAAAATATTGATTTTAGCAAAAAACTTTCTTAGAGGCTTATGTTGTTGACTAGAAGAGCTAAAATATTGCCATATATCATATTCTTGTAAAATGTTGTTTTTAGAAGATAGTCATACACAAACAAATTACATTTGAATAAATGGCTTGATGGCAAACTTTGAGGGTCGGACGCCCCCCCCCCTAAAACACAACTTATCGCTACGAAATTTTTTTGTATTTTTTTTTACATAAAACTGAACCGCTTTAGGGGGCGAGAATATAAGAAATCAAAATAAAAAAAATAACGGCCACCCTAATGCTGATGTATCGAAATGGGTGCTTATATCATTTCGAATATCATCATACATGTCAATTGTTCTTACATCATATATGAAGGAATCGGTGTCCATGTTGTTCAAACTAATATTATCGAGACATTTCGGTTTCATATTATCATAATGAAAATTATACAAAGCTATAAGAGCTCTAGCACCTAATCTCTTATCCCTGCTTTCCCATTCACATACTATTTTAATGTCCTTACGTTTTACCGTTTACGGCGTTATTTAATAATTTAAAAAAATTTTGTTGGAAACAGTTTTTTGCGAACGTTCTATGGTGATTATTCAAGTCAATGTATATCTTCAACCAATTGGATTGACTAAATTGAGGAATTCTATGAATTTTCTTTAAAATCAATCCATGTTGAAGTTTGTAGTTTGTTTTGTCATTTAAATCCGCAATTAATTAAACTTGCTCATTATTTCTATTTTTTATTGGCAACACTTCCAATATATATCCTAATCGGAATTTTCGTCAATGTTAGCGATATTAAAATTTTCAACGTCTTCAACCCATTTAAAATTTTTATAGGGGAGATATTGTGACATCGCATATAAATTATTCACATCCAAATACATTAGATAATTTGATTCCTTGGTGGAATCAATCATAATCACTAATATATTTATTGTTAGCAATGAAATGACGTTTACTGCATTGTACAATACCTCCCCTAATACCCCGAAAAACAAAATTATACATGTCATTTCATTAATGCGGAAACTCAAAATATTTTTTTCCTCACGCTCATGAGGATGAAAAAGCAGTAAAATTTTAAATTTTTCACGCTCGCTCATGACTGAAAAATGAGTGAACGTTTCGGTATTTGGTTTATACACTTTACGTAATTTACCAATTCTTGCAAGTACTGAGATTTATGATTATTGGTTCGCATATGCTTATACCCATTCTTATTTAAAATATTTTCATCACAATCTTCACAATAAAATTAATAGGAATCTTTAAGTTTGTAGTTTTAATTTAAACATAGCCACTTTTGCAAATGTATTTCTAACATAGATACTTTTGCAGTTGTATAAAATAAACATTACGAGTTTTAAATCGGTTCTACACATAAATGTTAAATCTAAATAAAGAATTTTAGACAAATATTATACTCTTGTTTTTTCTCCATCATCCATTAATGTTTCTTTGATATCGGTTGCTTCTTTTAGTGCAGCCTCATCTTGTTCTTCTTGGAGAAATCTATAATATTTTAGACTAGCAAAGGTGACCCAATCCTCTCCAAAATGTTTTATGAGTAGTTACCTCACATCGTTTAATTTTGCTGATTTTACGGGAACGCCAATATTTATCAAATCGGGTTCAATGTGTTAATCTTTTACTCTGTCAGCCAAGTCTTAGTACCATGCCAAATTTTTGGAAAATATCAAAATAGGTTTCTGGTTCTGCAATTACATTTATATACCGAGTTGCCCTTTTGATATTTCCAAAAATACTGTGGGAAGGCAAAAATTAATGCTCTACGATGGGATATATGATTGTAATATTTTTATATTATTTGGAGCTGAAGTTTCTACGTAATTTGGCGACTTTAGAAAGTTTATACTTAACTTATGGTTATTTGAAAGTGAACTGCTAAACAATATAGAGAGTTTTGCAGGAGTATTGAATATTTAACCAGAACTTACGCGAGTTACGTACATATGTACTCCCACATACTCAACAAACCCTCAAAAATGCTATCGGTATCCATAGCTTTATTAAAAAGTATTTAAATAACAATGCAAGTCAACGACATTTATGTATAAATACAAAGTCGTTGCCTTTGTTTACATATAAAATATAAATGAAATATGAACCGATCACCAAACCAATTATGCTAGCAAGCATTATTACTAAACAAAAGCATTGACACTCACAATCAGTGTTCGAAAATAAAAACTAAATATCGTTCTTCAATGTTCGGTTCGGTAGATTTGCGGAAAACACAAACGCTAATAGTGTTTGTGTAGAAAAGCATTAAAAAAAAAACGTTTCCCTGTTTCCCTGTCATATTTCGAACACAAAAACAATAATGTTTTCATCCAACTCAACAAAAGATGAGAACATTTAATTTCGTTCGGTTTTTTTTAAAGCACAAAGTTTATTGTGTTCGGTTCGGCTCATTAATGTTCGTTCGTTTCAGATGTGCTTAATGTTGCCAGATGAACAAACAGTTAAATCTTGTTTATTGCTGTTTTTTGAGGTTTTAAATAAAATACATTTTGTGATAGGAAAAAAGAAGAAAATATTAAATGGAAAAGGTGGACCTCTTAATTTATTTATAATTTATATTACACTTTAGAGGTCCATAACTTCAAAATATGCGTTTCCGAGAATTTTTTGAAATTTATATTTTCTTATTATTATTACAGGGATGATAAGTGAAATTTTCAAAATTCAAAAATTACCTTTTTGACCCTAATGTATCAAAAACCCGTTAAATATTTTTTATTATTAGAATAACGACAAATGAATCAAAATTCACTTTTACTTCACATTTATATTGTAGCAAAATTACAAAAGAAAAATTAAGTTATTAATAGGGAATTTAGAAGAACACTCTAAAGCTTGTTTTCTAAAAGTTGATAGCGGAAAAAATATATTTTTACAAAGAGTGAGTTCCATAAGCGATAATAATGATATCATATGCAATTACATTAATTTTGATTTAGCTGCACAATCTCCTTTGCGCGATTTTTTGTGCAGATAAATCAAAAGTGCGGTTATCTTAAATGTATTTATCTGCCTAAATATGCAGGTTATACAGTTAATTTTAAGTATTCTCCCTTACAGACCTGCCTCGTAGTATAGGAATGCCGTAGCACTTAAAATGTTATTTTTTTATAAAAGTTGTTGAAAGTTCCTTCACATACATTACTGCATTTCTGTATGTCTTATTGCGTCAAAACCAGTCGCTACAAACAAAATAAAATAATTTTTTTTACAAAACATTTTTATTTGGGGATTTCTTATTATTTTTAAAAAAATTTTTAAATTTGGTCTGAAAAAAACCCAAAAAAAAATATTAACTTTTTAAGGTTTTGTTTTTTAACTTGGGGGTTTTTTTTTGGGGACAAGTACCTGGCAGCCCTGTATAAAAAACATTAATTGCATTTATAACCTTTTTTACCTTTTTTACTTTTTGTTAAACTTCTCTAATTCTTAATAAACGCACTCAATGAATTTAATACTTAAAAAATAATTTTGTTTCACTTTTACTTTAAACTGCTTAATTTGTATGTATAAACATTTTTATTTGCTTTTTTTAACAATACTAATTATTATTTTTCCTAAGTTTTATTTTTATTCGACCTTTAAAATTCAATATTTAGTTAAAATGATTAAGCTCGAGGTCTGTTGTATGTAAAATTTTTCTTTATTTGTTTCCGATATTTCGATATTCTTTGAATATCATCATCAGGGAATGTTTAATTAAAATTAACATTAACCACAATAAAGGAGTAATAGCTCTAATTATTTTTATATTAAAAATAATTTAAAGTAGAGTTACATATTTTATTTTATCTTTTTGTCCCGCGAGACATTAAATACATTGTTTTTTTAATGCTTTTTAAAATAAATATGTCTGGCAACCCGAACTTGTATGTACTTGTAATTAAAAAAAAAGACACTAAAGAACATTAAGATATAATGTATGTCTACAGAACCTCTACAATTGTTCTGTTTTTTGACGAAGAACAGAACATTATATAATGTTCGGTTCTTTCTTGGAAAATAGCTACGAACGGTATTAAGGGTTGTGTATGTCTACTCAAACACTAAAAAAATAGATATCGTTCTTGGATGTGTGAGCCGAACGCTAAATAATGTACGGTTTATTTTCGAACACTGCTCACAATACAACAACAAAAGTGTCAATGACTTTGTTTTGGTTGCCCAATAATTTCAAGAATATAATAAAAACAACAACCATGGCTATTGATCTGACTAAGCAGAATCAATACCTAATTTTTAAAGTTCATTGCCTAATTTTTAAATTTTGATTACAATAGGAAAAACTGAATTCTAATGTGTTGTATATAGAGTTGTGTATGAATAAATAAAATTTAGTCTTAAGACCACCAAAGAAAAAGAAAAGTGTTTTATTTCGTAACTGGAGCAGTCGAACAGAAATCGGCTATGCCGAATCTTATATACTCTTCACCAGTTATACCCTTCACCAGTTATATTCATAAATAACGTTCTTTAGATAGGTATAAATAAATATTACAGTATATCCCGGTTAATTACCCCACGCTTAAATGCCTTTCACGCTTATTTACCTTGAGTCTTAAATCCCCGTTTTTTCTTCCATTTTTCAAACAAAAATCCACGCTTAATTGCCTACGATTAATTACCCAATTCGGATAATTGCCTTAAAAATTAAGCTCCCAAAACAAAATTACACCTAAATTTCATTCGTTTAATTGCCTCAGTACTATTTGACAACAACAAAGCAAGTATTGCAGCCAAGTTTACATGTCAATAATTTGAAAATATGCACTAAAAACTATGCCCAAAAAACAAAATATGGCTTCTTTGCATTAAAATATACTTTATTATGGGCTCATCATATCTAGCTGAATTTTAATAGCAAACAATTCCGGACCATATGTGACATAAATGTATAATAACCTGGCCCCCATCATATATGGGGTCTTCGGAAAATCCATTTCAACGGACAGACGGACATCGCTAAATCAACTTCGCTCCTCATAAGGACCCAGAATATCTATACTTTATAGGGTCTAACATCAATATTATAGAAATTACAAACGGAATGATAAACTTATATATACCCTATTCATCACCTCTGGTGAAGGGTATAAAAAGAACACAGTTAATTAAATTAAATAAAACAAGCATATTTTTTTTTTTTTTTTTTTAACGATAAACCAACACTCAGGGGATGCCCCCTATATATGCAGTGCATTGTGTTGATCAGGAAAATAAGGTTTGGGAAGGAGGAAAGAGGGAATAGTGTTTGTGGACATTTGACTTGAATCTTAATAAATTATAAGTACCGGGGAAGACCTCCGCGGGAAGTTTGTTCCACATACGGATAGTTCGACTGAAGAACGAATTCTCTCTATAATGCGTTGTGCGAAACACAGGACAATCGACTACAAACGGATGTGATCCACTGGATGAGCGAGTATTACGAAGAAATACTCTGGCGGGTGGAATAAGTTCACTCATCTCAGTGGAACACCTCCCATGGTAATATCGATAGAAAAGTGCCACACAACCCACATTCCGACGATGCTCCAATGAGTCAATAGAGTTGGATACCCTACTGTCATTGATGAGCTTCACCGCCCTCCTTTGTACACGGTCCAGAAGGTTCAAAATAGACTTTGAAGCCCCTGCCCATATATGGGAGTTGTATTCCATCTTCGGTCGGATATAGGTGGTATAGATAGTAAGGAGATCGGATGAAGTGAAGTAAGTCCTGCACCGTTTTAAAAAACCTAAACACTTGAATGCCTCTTTCGACACTTTAAAAACGTGTTTATTCCAACGGACATCGCACTGTATTCTCATGCCCAGAACATCAAGAGTATCCGATTCCTCAATATCAATGCCACCCATTAATACAGATGACATAGTTGGCCCCACGGCCCGTCTGTGGGTCAACATACAACATTGGGTCTTGCGTGCATTAAATTCGACCCTATTCGCTTGACCCCACTCAGAGATTGCAGCTAGGTCCCGATTAAGCGTGTCATTCATATTCTGCCTTTTGCCCCCAACCTCAACAAGGCTCGGCCTATGATCGAAGGAATATGAATGACAAATGTTGCTGTCATCCGCAAAAGAGTAGATAGGATTCGAAGTATGATCAAGAAGGTCATTAAGAAATATAAGAAATAGCGTAGGAGAAAGGACAGAACCCTGCGGTACCCCTGAATTTAGCTGAAACTCGTTTGATGCAATCCCATCTATAACAACACGTATAGTGCGATCACTGAGGAAACTCGATATAAATCGAGAGAAATCATTACCGACACCAAAAGCAATAAGCTTTGACACAAGCGCACCATGCCACACCCGATCAAACGCCTTGGAAATATCTAGAGCAACCACTTTGCATTCACCAAAGCGGTGAATGGATCGACTCCAACGTTCCGAAAGAAATGCTAACAGGTCTCCTGTAGATCGGCCACTACGAAAACCATACTGTCTGTCACTGAGAAGTGAATTTGTCTCCAGATATTTCACAAGATGGTAATTAACCATGCTCTCCATCACCTTCGAGAGCGAAGAGCAAATTGCGATTGGGCGGTAATTGTCAGGGTTAGTAGCCTCACCCTTCTTGGGGATTGGCTGAACATTGGCCACCTTCCAGCAAGAGGGAAAGATTCCCGCACGGTACGAAGAGCTGAAAAGGTTGGCCAATGGACGAGCTAACGTCGAACAGCACTGTTTCAATACCAGTGCTGATATGCCATCCGGCCCCGGTGACTTGTTTATGTTAAGATCCGAAAGAACCCTTTTGACTGCGCGTGAACGGAAAAATATTCTGGGCATAGTACATGATACCCTTCCGACAACGGGCAGTGATTGATTGCTTTCCGGCAAGAACGAATTACTTGCAAACAGTTCAGCCAAGAGGTTAGCTTTATCAATCGGGTCAGTAAATATTTGGTCGTCTTTTAAAAGCGCTGGGATAGAAGAACCAGTACTGTCCCTTACTCTTTTAACGAAGGACCAAAAGGTCTTACTGCCCCGAGGAGCAGCAAGGACCTTAGCACGAAGACGCTGTTCGTGTAGAAATTTTTCTCGTCTAAGTACTTTGGCACACTCAGATCTTGCCTTCTTCCGTAGGTGATCAGTAGTTGCGTTTTTATTCAAACGCCAACTACTAAACGCCTCCTCTCTGGATCTGACTGCATTTTTGCACATCTGGTTAAACCAACACTTAAGTTTTGGTTTAACCGAAATTTGCTTCGAGGGAATAAAAAGTTTCATTCCAAGCAAAATTACATTTACGACCATTTTTGCAGCGGCATCAACATTATCGTCAAGGAAACAAAGTTTCCAGTTGAAATGCCGGTAAAATTCGTTTAGCTCGGCCCAACGAGCCTTTTCATAAATAAAAATCGAGCGTTTCGGGGCTGTTTTCGAGACGCTATGAAGTGCCGAATATGAAAAGTAAGCAGAAATGGTATTGTGATCCGAATTCCCGAGAGGATCGAGTGTTCTCACTTCGTACTTTTCAGGGTGAGAAGTGAGAAAAAGGTCAAGAGTATTCCGAGATTGCCCTACAGCACACGAATTGTGTGTTGGCTCATTCACTAGTTGCGCTAAGTGGTTATGCGCGGCGAATAACTCAACGTATTGGCCCTCGGGAGTTGTATGGCTGGAATGGCGAAGCCAGGAACTGTTATGGACATTAAAATCGCCAGCAACTACAATTTCACTGTTCGGACAACTTTCCAGGATTCTAGAAATGGTATCGGAAAGGGCGTCAAAGCCATTAAGAGAAGCCGCCGTTTCCATGTTTGGACTTCTATACAGAAATCCGAAATGCAACATGTGTGTCCTGATCTGGAATTTAACCCAGAGGAAACTAAATTCCGCATCACCACATGTAAGTTGTTGCTGGTACTGGTACACAACATCGTTGCGAATGTACATTGCAAGGCCCCTATGAAGAGAAAAAAGGGATAGAAGTTTATACCCCGGTATGGGAAAATCCTGTGGATCAGCATCCCCACACACCTGGGTTTCACATAAGGCGAAAACATCCGGCCGATGAAAGCGAATGTGAGCATATAAAGAGAAATAATTCGCTCTCAATCCGCGTATATTGCAGAAGTCTATGCGAAATCTACCTGACATTACAAATTAAGAAGATTCAAGGCAATACTCCTTACGATAGTAAACGTGACAAAAATACCAAATTGCTGTTGAGAAAGTTACTCAATGGCCAGTGTTATACCTTTGTCATTAAGTAACCAACAGCAATCTGGCATGATGCCAATTAAACTTCGTAGAAGAATGGTATGGGAAAAGTGAACAGCAATGGCACTGTAAACGGGGACATAAAAGCCCCTCGTTTGGTCATTGCCAAAAAAAAATATATTGTTAATCGCGTATATCGAGGTGTAAATGTATCCTGATATTGTGTGGTTGTGTATTTGATGTGTGTTGTGGGTTATTTATGTAGATGATTGTGCACTTGTTTAGTTGTTATTGTAAATTTAATTTTTGAAAGAGTTGAAATGCGTTTTATTGTTTTCGTTGTTTGTTTTAAATTTTTTTGTTTTTTTTTTTTATTTTCAATTGAAGCCACAGTTATTAAGTGAATGTTGTTATTGTTTTTTTCTTTTTAAGTGTTGTGTTTTTTTTTTTTTATTTTTTTTTAAATATTTTCAGTTATGTTTTGTGAATATTTTTCTCTATGTTAAATTTTTGGTCTATTTTGTTGTTTTAAGTTTGAACTATTTCTTTTGTATTTATTTATTTAAATATTTTATTTTAATTTTATTTATTTATTTTTTTTTTTTTTTTTGACGGACGACGTAAACGCCAATAATTTAATTTTAACATTAATGAACGAGAACACGGGGACAATAAAGAAAAAACGTGTTAACAGCACGACGGACAAATGTATTTTGTTCTCATTATTTTTTATTGCATATTCATATATTAAATATGAACTAACAATAACACTATGCTAGTTGAAAAAACAGACAAGCCGGGCACATAGCGTTTTAACATAATTCGGGGACGCTGAATCCAGTGGTGGCCGCGGTTTTTTCAGATTGGCTCTGGTTTTCGAGATATACCGTTATTTCGAAAATGGAGGAGGTTGCACAACATATATTCGCGTAACTCAAAAACGGTTTAGTTTATTGAAATTACTAAAAAAACCGAAATTCCGCAATAAAATTTCATTTCAGAAAAATAAAACTCTTTTTCTAATATGAGTAGTCGTTATTGAAACATAATTTTTTTTTTGAAAAAAAAAAATAATTTTTTTATCAAAATTTCGAAATTTTTGTTTTTTAAAAATTCATAAAAAATTAAAAAATGCAGCTAGGCTTCTAATTTTTTGCAGACTTATAAAAAACGAAGCTACAAACCAAACAAGCCATAAATGATTAAAATCTGTTTGCAACTTTTGATTTTATTCACAAAAGTCGACCAATTTTAATTAATTTAAGAATTTCATAAAACGCAATATTTGTATGGGAGCCCCCTAAAGCCTGGTACTCTGTTCAACATTTCACGTGAAATGCTGTCAAAACGCATATGAAAAAAACTTGTTCGGAATATCTATGAAATAATGTTGATAGAGTTGTACTCTGTTCTTTTTGTGAAAAATTTCCGAAATGTTTCTGGCAACATTTTTTTACAAATGCGAAATAATGTAAGCTGCATTTATTTCACGTGGAATTTTAAGCAAAAGCAAAAAAGCATGAACTGGTTATTAAATAAGAACTAAAAAATTAAAATAACACAACCGGTAACAGCTTTTAATCCATATTTACTTATTTTTTTCTTTAATTGTTTATTAAAAAAAAACAATTTTTAGTAAAATACATGTGGGGTTTGTTTACATGCGCAAAACAATGTCGCATACTTAGCAGGAATAAAAACGTCAAATTGTGCAAACTCGCAAGAAAGGTAACATTGATACGTGTCAAAATTTTCGTGTGAAATAATCAATGTTGCTCAACATTTTTCACAATTTCGAACAGAGTACTAGGCTTAAGGGATGGTGATAAAGGGAAAGTATAATTTGAGAAAATGTTAAGAACAAAAAACTAATGGAGGCCAGTCATACATTTTATCCCACTAGGAGTGACTCTAGGCAGTTGTGGAACCTTTTCTTCAATATATATGAAGAATATAATTTATATGGAGCATTTCACAGGATTTTTTTTAATTTTTAAATTCTTTATTCAAAATTATGTACATATATATGAAGAATGTGCTAATGCAGAAAATTTATTTTCAATAACATTTTGACGTAAAATTTTTTAAATGCGGTTTTTGTGCCATTTACAATACAAAACAAAAAAACAAATATTCAAATGTATGCTATTCCAAAGAAGTATGCATGCATTATTACCACACTTTCACTTTGCGGTAGGAATTTTGGAAAATCCACAGTTACCGATTAAAAAATTCTTAGAATTAAGAAATAAAGTCATAAATGCTTACATCTTTGTATTTTATTGTGCTTACAAAACCACACAAAACGGTATTTTATTGTGCAGTCTAACCGCACTAATCGGTCTTGTAAAAAACATATTCTATTGTTATACCTGGAACAGGTAGAAATATTAATCGTTCTGGCTTTGTTTTTTTTTACAAAACATGGTCATGAAGGTCTCGACAGGTACTTTGATTAAAACAATTACAGTATAAATAAGAGTTCCTCAACCCCTTCACTGTCATATGGAAAGTGCTTGCGAAAGTGATTAGTGAAGTTTAAAGCCTTTGACAGTCTTGTATCTAATCAGTTATATTGAAATATCTAAGATGGAGGAGTGTAAAAAGTTTAATTACTTTTGTTATGTGTGTGGGAAATATAAAAATATGCCAAGTCGCCGTAAAATCAGTAATGAAACAAGTACCTTGTATGAATCATATTTTTCTTTAAGTGTTATATATGGTAAGAGTTGGACACCATCAATAGTGTGTACACACTGCATTTACCAATTAAACAAGTGGGGAAAAAATGGAGACGCCATGCCATTTGGTGTTCCAATGATTTGGAGAGATCCCATACTTCATGTTGAAGATGAGTGTTATGCGTGCATAAATTATACAGCGGGTATGAACAGAAGAAAAATGACTTATATATCTTATACTGCAACAACATATGCTCGATTACCGCTGCCACATTCTGATGAAATTCCTGTTCCGGATAGCCAAATACCAACAGAACATATTCCCTCAATAATTCATGTATGAATCGTCATGCATCACGGTTCCATGCAGTCACAATGAAATCACGCAAGATCGTCTGGATATAATGGTACGGCGTCTAAAATTATCTCAAAGACAGAGCATTCTCTTAACAAAAGAGCTAAAACGAGCTAATATTTTTGCACCAGGTGTACAAATATACGGGGCTATCAATCGCCATAGACGATTTACGACTTTTTTTTAAATCAATTGAGAATAATTCTATCGCGTATTGTACTGACATCCGTGGCTTGGTTTTAACAATGCAAAATGAATATAATCCTGGAGATTGGCGCTTATTTATTGATTCTTCCAAAAGTAGCTTAAAAGCAGTTTTGCTACATGCCACTAATTTAAAAAGTCCTATTCCGATAGCACTAAGCACAAATACTAAAGAGACATACGCATCAATAGCACTAGGCGATAGCACTAAGCACAAATACTAAAGACACATACGCTTCAATGAAAAAAATAATACAGTTAATTAAATATGAAGACCACAAGTGGAAAATATGCGCAGATTTAAAAGTGGTAGCTCTTTTAAGAGGCATGCAATTGGGCTATACTAAAAATATGTGCTTCATGTGCTTATGGAATACGCGTTTCTATGGCGACCAGTACAATACACGGGATTGGGCTTTACGTGAGGAAAGCAGATTGAATAGAAATAATGTTATTGAATTACCACTTGTGCCGATGGAAAAGATTTTGCTCCCTCCGCTCCACATCAAACTGGGTATTGTAAAAAATTTTATAAAATATTTTATATAATTGCGCCGAATTTTTCCACGATTAAGCGGCATGAAAGTAAAAGAAGGTATAAACTGTAACTACCTTATTAAATTAGATTTATATTTCATATCATAATGTTTTTATTTTAAAGGAATTCTTAATGGACCGGACATTCGTCGTCTTATGAAGGACCATCAATTTGAGGTTGCATTGAATGAAATCGAGCTATTGGCCTGGAATTGTGTGAAATCAGTAATAGAAAATGTATTAGGAAATCATCGGTCTGAAAACTGGCGAATTTTAATCAAAAATATGCTAACCGCATTTAAAAACTTAAACGTTATAATGTCATTGAAAATACATTTTTTGCATTACCATGCCGAAAAATTTAATGAACAATCACCAGCCGAGTCTGATGAACATGGCGAGAGATTTCACCAAGTAACAGCCAGGCTCGAACACTGGTATAGCGGCAAACAACTTGATTCGCTATTAGGGGATATTTGTTGGAATCTGCAGGAGGAAGAAGAATAAATTTCTAAATAAAAACTTTAACTAATTAACAACAAAAATAAATGATTTAAAATTTTTAAGTTTGGTTAATTTAAAAAATAAAAAAATTTCATCTAGTATGAAAAAATTAAAAGTTGTAGACAGACTTTAATCACTTATAGCTTATTTTAATTGGAACTTTGTTTTTTATATGCGTAGAACCCTAGCCTTAAATTTGGCCCCTGCAGCGCCTAGGATGCCCCTAGATGGGTCAAATGTATGACCAACCCCACTTTATTTTTCATCTCAATCATTTATTTCTAACATACCCACCCGCTATCTCCATTCCTTAAGGGGGCTTCTATACAAAATGTTCAATGCAGACTAGAAATACATTGAAGAAAAAGTCCCATAGATGCCCAGGAGTTGCCCCTAGGATGATAAAATGTATGACTGGCCTCCATTATTTTTTGTTCTTTCCCTTTATCACCATCCCTTAGGGGGCTCCCATACAAATATTGCGTTTTATGAAATTCTTAAATTAATTAAAATTTGTCGACTTTTGTGAATAAAATCAAAAGTTGCAAACAGATTTTCATCATTTATGGCTTGTTTTTTATAATTAGAAGCCTAGCTGCATTTTTTAATTTTTTATGAATTTTTAAGAAACAAAAATTTCGAAATTTTGATAAAAAAATTAATTTTTTTTCAAAAAAAAAATTATGTTTCAATAACGACTACTCATATTAGAAAAAGAGTTTTACTTTTCTGAAATGAAATTTTATTGCGGAATTTTGGTTTTTTTTAGTAATTTCAATAAACTAAACCGTTTTTGAGTTACGCGAATATATGTTGTGCAACCTCCTCCATTTTCGAAATAACGGTATATCTCGAAAACCAGAGCCAATCTGAAAAAACCGCGGCCACCACAGGATTCAGCGTCCCCGAATTATGTCAAAACGCCATGTGCCCGGTTTGTCTGTTTTTTCAACTAGCATAGTGTGATTATCTGAAGTTCGTATTGTTGCAGTGTAACTGGTCAATTCCGGCCAAGAATTATTTTTTTTTTTTAATTTTAATAAAATTTTGATGACAGATCACTTCAAAACATACAACTCATTTCTTAATTTGGTTCTTGGATATCTATTTTACTGTTAATATTGGAGCAAAGTAGATAATTTTTTT
This sequence comes from Pollenia griseotomentosa, assembly GCA_963931875.1. Taxonomy (NCBI): domain Eukaryota; kingdom Metazoa; phylum Arthropoda; class Insecta; order Diptera; family Polleniidae; genus Pollenia; species Pollenia griseotomentosa. The sequence continues at coordinate 126,118,826 of OZ007561.1, read as the reverse complement.
CTTACAAATTTAAGGTTTTCAAAGTTGATTTTTGTACTTTGAAATAAAAGTAAGCTATGATTTTTCCTTTAAAGTTTTCTTAGTAAATAAGCACGTTATGTTTAAGCCGTATTAGTAATTAATCATTCCATGTGATAATAATGATTTTGTGCGCGTTATATTTTTGGATAAGTGAAGTGATTGTGAGTAACTTTAAAAATAAATTAAACCTAAAGTAAGCAAAATTTGAAGAGACCATAACAAAACAGTTGGGGCTAGATAAAATTATCTAGTACTGTTAAGTATCAAAACCAGTAACCAGATCATTTTTAGTGACTTTATATATTTTTATAAGATTAGCGTGATCATCGCCCAGCACAAAGAACTTAAGCCATACACTTGAAATTTTGTATGTAGACTCCCCTCGCAATGTGTAAATAAAAAAGTAGAGACTTTTGGAAATTCAATTCATAAGGGGTTAGAAATGGGTAAAAACGGGTAAAATCAGAAGCATTATATCTCGTGATCTAACAGAGGTAGACATAGAATTCAAAAAATATCCTTATTGAATCGAAAATTAAATTGTCATGTGTTTGGTACTTTTTTGAAATTTGCAAATTTTGGGTATAAAAAGGGCAAAAATATAATTTTGGTACTTTTTTGGTAAACAAGTAATAAAGATAAAAATTAAATTTAAATTGTGTTCTCTTTTCTTTAAAAGCTCTCATACAAACTTTGGTACCTTTTGGAAATTCGAATAAATATCGTTGGTACTTTTTTCTATTAAGCTATTTTTATTTTTATACTGAATATATGCCCAATATTTGAATGCCAAATTTCAGCTATTTCCTGAAAGAACAGATATTTGTTATATACAGTTATGCAGTCGCAAGTACAGGGGAAGAAAAATGAATTGGTACTCATCCCAACCCACCTCAACCCCCACCCACCTTAAACGGAAAAATATATACCATTTCTATGGTCTTTCCAAAAGAAATTTTGCAAAATGGTATGTTTCAGTTGAATGTTCCTAAACAATCTCCTCCTCACCCATCCCACAGGAGCTCAAGTCAGATCCACGTTTGAGTAATGTAAAGATATATATACATATGTTTATGTATATGGTCACATAAGTTTACATATTATAAAGGGTGGTTAAATTTCAAGGGCCGATGTTGATTTTGAATAAAACACAAACTATTTAGGAAATTATTGTAATTTTATTTTATTATGATATATTGGTATTACTCAATTATGTATGGAACAAAATATCGGCCAACTGGGCGCCGCGACCACGACGGCACACCTCCATCCGATGGTCCAAATTTTCGATGACCCTGAGGCATAATGGAGGTTCTATGCCGTTAATGTGCCGAATTATCTCATCCTTTAGCTCTTGAATTGTTGCTGGCTTATCGACGTACACCTTTTCTTTCAAATAACCCCAAAGAAAAAAGTCCAACGGTGTCAAATCACATGATCTTGGCGGCCAATTGACATCGCCATTACGTGAGATAACACGGCCATTGAATTTGTTGCGCAAAAGAGCCATTGTTTCGTTAGCTGTGTGGCAAGTGGCACCGTCCTGCTGAAACCACATATCGTCCACATCCATATCTTCCAATTCGGGCCATAAAAAGTTCGTTATCATCTCACGATAGCGAACACCATTCACAGTAACTGCCTGACCGGCCTCATTTTGGAAAAAATACTGCCCGATGATGCCGCCAGCCCATAAACTGCACCAAACAGTCTCTCTTTGTGGGTGCATTGGTTTTTCGACAATCACTCTTGTATTATTATTCGCCCAAATGCAGAAATTCTGCTTATCGACAAATCCACTGAGGTGAAAATGTGCCTCATCACTGAAGATGATTTTCTTCGAAATTTATCATCCATTTTCATAATAAGTCTGGATAACTTTAACACGTTGTTGGATTGTGTATCTCTCCATGGTTCAAATTGAGTAAGTCTGAAATAGAGAAATGTCAAATAAAATTCGGAAAAAAACTTGGCGTTTAGGTGTGGTTCACATTCAACATCGGCCCTTACAATTTAACCACCCTTTATAATAACCATCTACTTTAATTTACTCAGGTAGACAAAAAGATGGGGACAGTAGAGGAGCATACATATATATAAATATTCCACAAACTATTAATATAATCGGTACAAATGATCATATTTTATTACACCTCCAAAGACCTTTTTTAATTTTGTTCGATACTTTTGGGTCGTCAATGATTACCTGGCCAACCCCTGCATGCACGTGTCCAAAAACAAACATGCTATTCTTAAGTTGGATACCAAATATCTGCCATTTAGGTAAAAAAGTAATGGATTTGCCGGAATTTGCCAGTGTGCATTGTCTTGGTGGTGCGTTGTCTTCACATAAACTGAATGTCGTATCTACTGATTTAATGAAGGTCATCGGACTGTAAATTCCGTCGAGAGGTTTAACTCGACGAAACTGTTCAAAACATCTTTCGGTTGCATCAAAAATTGATTTTGGTTGCTGCCCTTGTATTTGTGCTTGTTGTTGCATTTGTAACATTTGTTCTTGGCAAACCACGACATCCTGAAGTTGCCTTATCCTGTCGTTCAATGTTTCGATGACGACTTAATTCTCCAATTGTCGGTTGATACCAAAACTCTCAGATCTAGGCACCATAGCTTATTATTTTTATTTTTGCTTTTTTCTTTTTAGATTGTAAGTTAATATGCTTATTTTGTCATTGATAACGTACAGTGCTCGTTGAATGCAGACGTGTTTTTTTAACTCGGCATGCGGGTTTTTTTCTTTTAACATACTAAAATAAGTATTTATAAAATCATAATATTATTTATTAAATAAATAATATAATATCAGCGAATTGGACGCTTGAAAATAATTTTTAATTTGTGAACATTAACGTCAATAATTAAAATAATAAAAGTTACAATTAAATAAAAAAATTTATGTATGAGCATACATACATATAAATACATACATACATACATTTTAAGCAAAAACATTTCTTGTTTTTGTTTATTCTTTTTTTTTATTATCGGGGTTCTTAACAACAAATAAAAAGAAGAGCACAATTAAACAAACTGTAAAATAAAAAAAACTCTTAAGAATGCGTACAATGCAAAAACAATAAAACATAATAAAAGAAATGCTTATGTACAGTGAGTGTTGACGAAACAAAAGTAGAAACAAAAAAAATACCGATGATAGCAATTACTTAACGGCTAAACCAATTACTCGAACGCGTTCCCTCTCACCCTCTTTGTTTACAAATACGGTCGATCGTAATACAATAACAAGTTTGTTTACTTCAAGCGTTGCCGCAGAGCCAAAAAAAACTTTAACAAGTGATGATACGGTTAAACCCAAAACAGCCGCTATGGACAACTCAGTAACTCAAGTAAAAACTTCTCAAAAGCCTACAGTACAAGTTGGTATAGTCAGGTACATAACAGTGCTTAAACGGGGACGCAGCCCTACCTCTGCAACAGTTGCTTCGGCCTCAAAAGTACCATCTTTTGATAAAATAAATTCTCAAAATCGTTTTCCAATTCTGGAGGATGAATCCTCTGAAGCACCAAACGTCATAAAATCGTCTAAGCCTCCCCCGATATATCTTAGGGAGCAAAATTCAAATGAGCTCATAACGAGTTTGATATCAGTGATAGGTGAAAATTCGTTTTACGTAGCGGCTATCAAGCGTGGTAGTATAAACGAGACAAAAATACAAGTCAATCATGAGAATGATTTTCGCAAAATAATAAAAAACTTTGAAGCACTAAAAAAAACTTTTATACATACCAACTGAAAAGCAGTAAAGGTCTTCAGGTAGTGATTAAGGGTATTGACTCATGTGTGGACCCAGAAGAGGTAAAAACATTCCTAAAAGCAAAAGGCTTCAAGGTAAAACATGTAGTAAACATTAAAAATAGAGAAAAAATTCTCCAACCACTTTTTCGAGTGGAGTTTGAACCCGGCGACGTTAAGCTTAAAAAAAATGAAACGTATCCCATCTATTATTTAAAATAAATTCTGTACAGAAAAGTAACTATAGAGGAACCGCACAAAAGAGGTGGTCCCGTACAATGTCTGAACTGCCAAGAATTTGGTCATACTAAGGCATACTGCTACTTACCCCCTGTTTGTGTGGTATGTGGTGAATTACATGGTACAGTTCTTTGCGACAAGTCTAAAACCGACCCCAACGTAAAAAAATGCAGCAACTGTGGTGGCAATCACACTGCCAATTATAGAGGATGCCCTGTATATACTATCGTCAAGCAGTCGGTTGGACCGAAAACTAATCCCCCTCAGGTAACAAATCAAGTAAACAGTAATGACCTTCAGGCTCCGCAGCCTAGTTGTAACAAAACCTCTTATGCTAACGTCTTAAAATCAAACCATGTGCCAATGCAAGGTGCTTCGCCAAGTAATGACGAAACTCCAGTTTCTAATTTAAGTCGTCTTGAAAAAACCATGGAAACATTAGTGCAAACAGTTAATAATTTTACGACACCATGGGTAATATGATGCAGGAAATTCTAAGAATGCAATCGATGTTATTGCAAGCTGTACTTAACAAGCCATGAACTGTTTAAAAATCTGTTTTTGGAACGCAAACGGCATGCGCCAACATAAAAATGAATTAGAATACTTTCTAAAAAATAAACAAATTGATGTCATGTTGGTTTCTGAAACTCACTTGACCTCAAGAAATACGTTTAAAATCAATGGTTATATACTATATGATACTAAGGACCCTCGAGATAGAGCTTGTGGACGCTCTGCCATTTTGATAAAAGCCCGAATCAAACACTACCCAATGTGTGATCATCGTGAAGATTATCTCCAAGCAACGAACATTTGTGTTGAAGAGCTAAATCGAAACATAGTATTTTCATCCTTATATTCACCACCTAGATTTGCAATATCAGAAAACCAATATTACAAATATTATAAGTCATTAGGGCCCTGTTTCCTGGCTGCTGGCGATTATAACGCTAAACATACCTTCTGGGGGTCACGACTAATAACACCAAAGGGTCGTGTTTTGTTTAATACAATCTCTAAAATGAATTTAAATGTTGTCGCGAGCGGCCAACCAACATATTGGCCTGCTGATGCGCAAAAAATTCCAGATGTCATCGATTTTGGTGTGGTTAAAAACATCCCCACAGAAACGATCCACGTTGAAGCTTCCGTAGAATTATCATCCGACCACACACCTACAATAGTTACTATAATAAACACCAATAGAATTGAATCTCCCTCTGGTTACATAGCGACGTCAGCTACACATATAAAATATAAAAAAAATATAAAAAATATCTCAGTACCCATTGCACAGAAAATATTCCGCTTAGCATACCGGAGTATATAGATCGCTCTATTGTCAATTTTGACAGTTTTCTAAAACTAGCTGTTCAACATTCCAATATTGCCCCAAAAAAACCAAAAATAATAAAATATATTCCTCAGATGTCGAGCGGCTCTTGACTGAAAAAAGGAGAGTTCGAAGAGAGTGGTAACTGTACAGATCCCCGCAACTTAAGAATTTATTAAAAGAGTACACAAAAAGGCTAAGAAAGTTACTGCAGACTTAGAAAACGGCTTCTCTGGAAAAATATCTTAAGGAACTTGATGCAACTCCACAATCAGACTACTCATTATGGCGTGCAGCTAGAAATCTCAAAAGGCCAGTTGTCTCTAATCCGCCATTAAGAAACTTGAATGGAAGTTGGGCAAGAAATGATGTTGAAAAAGGAAATCTGTTTGTTAATCATTTAAAAAACGTATTTACCCCAAACATATCTCACGATATGGCGGTCGAGTTACCACCTGTTGTTGCTAGAGCAGATGTTCCCCTAAGATTTGAGATAAAAGAAATCGAAAAGGCTATTTGTGATTTAAACCCCAAGAAGGCTCCTGGTTTTGATAAGATCAGCAACAAAATGCTTTTGGAGCTACCCAGCATAGCAAAGAGAATTATCCTTTTAATTTTTAATGCTATTTTACGCCTGGAATACTATCCTCACAAGTGGAAGGTTTCCTTAGTCAGCATGATACCTAAACCAGGAAAGGATCACACAAAAGTTGAGTCATATAGGCCCATAAGCTTTCTTTCAAATATATCAAAGCTCCTTGAGAAGCTGTTAGCGTCAAAATTAACCCCAATTCTAAATGAAAACAGATGTATTCCTAACCACCAATTCGGCTTTAGAAGAGAACACTGCACAATTGAACAAACCCATTGTATAGTAAACACAATAATAAAAGCCTTTGAAGAAAGAAAATATTGTTCCGCTCTCTTCATCGATGTTTTTCAAGCATTTGATAAAGTCTGGCATGAAGGCTTATTACATAAATTGAAGCTAAACTTACCAGTAAACATACACAAGCTGTTAGAAAGGTACTTAGTCGGTATTTAAGCTCTCCTCAGCCAATTGAAGCTGGAGTCCCTCAGGGAAGCATCCTGGGCCCACTTTTATACTTAATATATACCTCGGATATGCCAACAAACAGCTACACCCAAACTTCAACATTTGCTGATTTTTTTTTCTCATTATTTATTTATTGAATCTTCATATATTAAATATGAACTAACAATAATTAATCAAATCTAAACCTAATAAGTTATTTTATGTCCTGCCAGTGCCAGACAAAAATTTTCTTCATCACGGGCTCTGTTCACTTATATAGGTGTTTATCGCTCCTATATAAGTATCGTCTGCAAATGTTGAAGTTTGGGTGTAGTTGCTTGTTGGCATGTCCGAAGTATAAATTAAATATAATAGAGGGCCCAGGATGCTGCCTTGTGGGACTCCAGCGCCAATGGGATGAGGTGAACTTAAGAAATTTCCTTCTTTAATAATAAATTGACGACCGACTAAGTAGCTTTCTAGCAGCTTGTGTGTGTTTGCTGGTAAATTTTGCTTCAATTTATGTAATAAGCCTTCATGCCAGACTTTATCAAAAGCTTGCGAAACATCGATGAAGAGTGCTGAGCAATATTTTTTTTCTTCAAATGCTTTTCTTATGACATTAACTATTCGATGAGTCTGTTCGATTGTGCTGTGTTTTCTTCTAAATCCGAACTGATGGTTTGGAATACATCTATTTTCACTTAAAATCGGTGTTAATTTTGAAACTAATAATTTCTCAAACAGCTTTGACATATTTGATAATAAGCTAATAGGCCTATATGACTCAACTTTTGTATGATCTTTACCTGGTTTTGGTATCTTGGTAACTAAGGAAACCTTCCATTTTTGAGGATAGTATTCAAGGCCTAAAATAGCATTAAAAATAAAAAGAATAATTTTCTTTGCTGTGCGAGGTAGCTCTAAAAGCATTTTATTACTGATTTTATCAATACCAGGTGCCTTCTTAGTGTTTGTCACAAATAGCCTGTTCGATTTCTCTTATCTCAAATCTGAGGGGAATAGCTGCTCTAGCAGCAACAGGTGGTAACTCGACCGCAATATTGTGAGATATATTTGGTGTAAATACGTTTTTCAAGTGACTAACAAACAGATTTCCTTTTTCAATATCGTTGCCCAACTACCATTCAAGTTTCTTAATGGTGGCTTAGATATAACTGGCCTTTTTAGATTTCTAGCTGCACGCCATAATGAGTAGTCAGATTGTGGAGTTGCATCAAGTTCCTTAAGATATTTTTCTAGAGAAGCCGTTTTCTGAGTCTGCAGTAACTTTCTTAGCCTTTTTGTGTACTCTTTTAATAAATTCTTAAGTTGCGGGGATCTGTACAGTTACCACTCTCTTCGAACTCTCCTTTTTTCAGTCAAGAGCCGCTCGACATCTGAAGAATATATTTTATTATTTTTAATTTTTTTGGGGGTAACGCTGGAATTTTGAACAGCTAGTTTAAGATAACTGTCAAAGTTTACAATAGAGAGATCCACATTCTCCGGTGTATTAAGCGGAATATTTCCTAGGCAATGGGCACTGAGAAATTTTTTATATTTTAACCAATTTATATGTGTGGCTGACGTCGCTAAGTAACATGACGGAGATACAATTCTATTTGGGTTCGATATAGTAACAATTGTAGGTGTGTGGTCGGATGATAATTCTAAGGAAGCTTCAACATGAATCGTTTCTGTGGGGATGTTTTTAACCACGCCAAAGTCGATAACATCTGGAATTTTTTGCTGATCAGTAGGCCAATATGTTGGTTGTCCGCTCGCGACCACGTTTAAACCCATTTTAGAGATTGTGTTAAACAAAACACGACCTTTTGGTGTTATAAGTCGTGACCCCCAGAAGGTATGTTTAGCGTTATAATCATCAGCGGCGAGGAAACAGGGTCCTAATGATTTATAATATTGGCTTTCTTCTAGGTGGAGAGTATAAAGAAAAAATTACTAAGTTTCGATTTAGCTCTTCAACACAAATAGTCGTTGCTTGCAGATAATCTTCACAATGATCAAACATTAAGTAGTGTTTTATTCGGGCTTTTATCAAAATGGCAGAGCGTCCACAAGCTCTATCTCGAGGGTCCTTAGTATCATATAGTATATAACCATTGATTTTAAACGTATTTCTTGAGGTCAAGTGAGTTTCAGAAACCAACATGACATCAATTTGTTTATTTTTTAGAAAGTATTCTAATTCATTTTTATGTTGGCGCATGCCGTTTGCGTTCCAAAAACAGATTTTTAAACAGTTCATGGCTTGTCAAGTACAGCTTGCAATAACATCGATTGCATTCTTAGAATTTCCTGCATCATATTACCCATGGTGTCGTAAAATTATTAACTGTTTGCACTAATGTTTCCATGGTTTTTTCAAGACGACTTAAATTAGAAACTGGAGTTTCGTCATTACTTGGCGAAGCACCTTGCATTGGCACATGGTTTGATTTTAAGACGTTAGCATAAGAGGTTTTGTTACAACTAGGCTGCGGAGCCTGAAGGTCATTACTGTTTACTTGATTTGTTACCTGAGGGGGATTAGTTTTCGGTCCAACCGACTGCTTGACGATAGTATATACAGGGCATCCTCTATAATTGGCAGTGTGATTGCCACCACAGTTGCTGCATTTTTTTACGTTGGGGTCGGTTTTAGACTTGTCGCAAAGAACTGTACCATGTAATTCACCACATACCACACAAACAGGGGGTAAGTAGCAGTATGCCTTAGTATGACCAAATTCTTGGCAGTTCAGACATTGTACGGGACCACCTCTTTTGTGCGGTTCCTCTATAGTTACTTTTCTGTACAGAATTTATTTTAAATAATAGATGGGATACGTTTCATTTTTTTTAAGCTTAACGTCGCCGGGTTCAAACTCCACTCGAAAAAGTGGTTGGAGAATTTTTTCTCTATTTTTAATGTTTACTACATGTTTTACCTTGAAGCCTTTTGCTTTTAGGAATGTTTTTACCTCTTCTGGGTCCACACATGAGTCAATACCCTTAATCACTACCTGAAGACCTTTACTGCTTTTCAGTTGGTATGTATAAAAGTTTTTTTTAGTGCTTCAAAGTTTTTTATTATTTTGCGAAAATCATTCTCATGATTGACTTGTATTTTTGTCTCGTTTATACTACCACGCTTGATAGCCGCTACGTAAAACGAATTTTCACCTATCACTGATATCAAACTCGTTATGAGCTCATTTGAATTTTGCTCCCTAAGATATATCGGGGGAGGGTTAGACGATTTTATGACGTTTGGTGCTTCAGAGGATTCATCCTCCAGAATTGGAAAACGATTTTGAGAATTTATTTTATCAAAAGATGGTACTTTTGAGGCCGAAGCAACTGTTGCAGAGGTAGGGCTGCGTCCCCGTTTAAGCACTGTTATGTACCTGTCCATACCAACTTATACTGTAGGCTTTTGAGAAGTTTTTACTTGAGTTACTGAGTTGTCCATAGCGGCTGTTTTGGGTTTAACCGTATCATCACTTGTTAAAGTTTTTTTTTGGCTCTGCGGCAACGCTTGAAGTAAACAAACTTGTTATTGTATTACGATCGACCGTATTTGTAAACAAAGAGGGTGAGAGGGAACGCGTTCGAGTAATTGGTTTAGCCGTTAAGTAATTGCTATCATCGGTATTTTTTTTGTTTCTACTTTTGTTTCGTCAACACTCACTGTACATAAGCATTTCTTTTATTATGTTTTATTGTTTTTGCATTGTACGCATTCTTAAGAGTTTTTTTTATTTTACAGTTTGTTTAATTGTGCTCTTCTTTTTATTTGTTGTTAAGAACCCCGATAATAAAAAAAAAGAATAAACAAAAACAAGAAATGTTTTTGCTTAAAATGTATGTATGTATGTATTTATATGTATGTATGCTCATACATAAATTTTTTTATTTAATTGTAACTTTTATTATTTTAATTATTGACGTTAATGTTCACAAATTAAAAATTATTTTCAAGCGTCCAATTCGCTGATATTATATTTGTTTAATTCAATAAATGAATTGGGTTAAACTGATTTGTTTAACCTTTGAATTGGGTTTTATTTACAAGGCTATGAGCCAAGTAACGTTAATAATATTGTCTAGGCAGTATCACCAAGACAATTGTACAGAGTAACACAAGCACTTGAAACTTGGTTACAGCGGAGTCATAGTAGAGAAACAACTTGTCAAATAAATTGATTTATTATTTCTGATTTTATTAAAATAAAATTGATTCTTATATACTAATTAATTACTAAATACAAATAACAACAAAGCTTATAAAATTGTAAATTAAAGAAATTCCAGAAAAAATGTGAAACCGCCGACGATGCAAAAATAAAATAAACTCAAACAGTAGTTCAAGGTTACTAAATGAAAATATTTAAATGAAATTGGAGTTCCTCAAACTTGGTAAAAAGTAAAAACACAGGCAAATTGCAATTAAACTAGAAGTTCAAGGCACGAGTTAAATTAAAATTGAAACTTTGCAAAAAAAAAAAAAAAACAAAAAAAAAATATGAGAATATTAATTTAAGATTGTTCACATAATTTCGGACAGGCACATGTACGTAAGTAAGTTTGTAGATTGGTACAAACGTACTTACAAACGTGTGAAAGAAATTCAAGTTAAATAAAAATAAAAACATTACAAAAAATAAAAGAAAAAACATGAAACTGACAATTTAAGGTTGTTCACATAATTTCGTGCAGGCACATGTACGCAAGTATGTTTGTAGACTTGTACAAACATAGTTACGAATATGTGAAAGAAATTCTTTGTGAAGGTTTGAACATACACCCCGCCGTTGAGCATTGATCAACAAAATTGCAAATGCGACAACCTTACATTGTTTTTATTAGAATTATACGCTTAAGTTATTGATACTTCAAATTCTTGAGTTGGAATATGTTGGCGTACTGCTGGACTTGGGGGTTGTTGAGCTGCTTTAATTCCTTTACAACGTGCCTTTTTCCAGGCAACCTTCACACTGATTATGATTGCGATGACGAGGGCGACATAGGCAATGGTCCCGTGGTGGTATTGTATGCTTTTGATTTGTGATGGAAACTCGGCAGATACCATTCGATGTAATTTGCTCTGTATGTCGGAGATGTTTTTAATTTGGTCAGCATAGGCTTTGGTGTGAATTCTTTCAAATTGTACCTCATCTGGGTAGCTGATGTCAGTGCTATTGCTCATTACAGTGTAAGATGTATGAAGAGATGTGAAAACAGTTTGATGACCTTTGATGATGATTGAGTTGAATTTGAGTGTGCAGTCTGGTGATATTTTTAGGACACCAGATCCTTTTAAGGTGAGCTGTGATTTTTCTTGCCCACATACGGCGCTTATTCGGGAAGGCTGCTGCATTGTGTATAGCCATTGATTGTTATATTCCAACTGTGTAAGTGACGTATTGTCAGTAACAGGAACAATGTAACAACCTCTTTGCGTGTTGTAGTTGAGAAGTGAAAGTTCGCATAGGCATTTGTCAGCGTTTGCGTTGAATGTTGATTGCATGTGTTGGCACAAAAGTTCATCTTCTCTAATTATTGCACATGTGTCCCGCTGTTTTTCTGTCATGATGAAGTACTGATCCCTGTGGGAATTTATAGCTAGGAAGTTGCCGCATGGCCTTATAGCGAGCATTGTGCCATTTGTCAGAACCGGAATTGGGTGTGGTTTCAGAAGCTCGAATGGTTCAGGATCAGCTAACGGAATAGATATATGAAAGATGACGTGGTCTTTTGTTACGCCTCCTCTTACACTCATAATTTTATACAGTTGTAGAATATTATCTCCGCCTACTGGTAGTTCTAGAGACGTTGGAAGATGGTTCCTCACTTGCATAAGCTCGGCTTGAAGTTGGGACGGTGATAGAAGTGTTGGGCTGATTTTTCCATGGTGTGAATCTGTTAGTGCTGATAAGATTTCTGACTGGATTCGATGTAACCTTGCTGATGTTAGAGAAAGTTGAACAGATCGCGACATAAAAATCCGAAAAAGTCTTGCTTGATACTGTTCTTTTTCATTGTTGTGTAGTCTGGATGTAATTTCTGTTAATTGGTTTTCTACGCTGTTGAACCTTTGTTTTATATTCTCTTCATCTTGTTTAAGTACGTTTAGAGTTGCGTCGACAATTGATGTTTGATTGCTGAGGAGTTGTTTCAGATGGTTTTCATTTGCGTTTACTGCGCTGATGGTGTTTGACATTTGTTCAGCATAATCTGAATCTAAAATTCCGAACAGTGAATTAGCAATGTTACCAACAGCGTTTATAGCGCCACGTTTAACTCTTCTTTTTAGCAAAAGATTATTGTTATTAAGACTTGCTATGCTGAAGTCTACTGCTTGGAGAACGCTCGAGCAAGTTGTCCTTTGAACTAGCAGGTCGCATAAGTGGTGCAATGCCGTTGATTCGTTCATGAAGCTGGATATTTCCTGCCAATATGGGCGTAAGTTATAGTAGGAAATAATGTTCCATTCTGATCGCGATACTCGGATGTTGCTGATACCTTCAAAGTACAAGCCGATGTTGGGTTCAAATTGGGTTATTTCAATTTTATCTGTGGACACGAGTGGGAGTAATAGCAAGATTGCGAGTAGTGTAGTCATGATTGAGTTTGCCAAGGTTCGCTGTTTTTTGGCGAGTGGCCTTCCGTCCGATGATGGTTTTGGTGATTGATTTTCTGCTGACAATTCGGATTCTGGGATTTGTGGAGGAGATAGTTGTCCTTCTTCTTCGGGTTCATCGGTGAGTTTAGGGAGTGGAGCTAAATATTGAATCGCTCTTTTAAGGATGCCTGAAGCGGTCTGAACATCTGCTACTCTTACCACACCGTCGTGTCCTTTATATGTTTGTATAACACGCCCCAAGGGCCATTTCATTACTGGAACATTATCTTCTTTAATGAGGACGGTTGCCCCTGGCTTCAGATTTTTTGACTGTTCTCGCCATTTGTTTCGATATTGCAGTTCATTTAGGTAGTCTCGTGACCATCTCTTCCAAAATTCATGCTTGAGATGAGAAACTAATTTCCATCGTGTTTCCAATTTAAGATTTGTGGGCTTCGCTTGAGCATCAATTTGGGCAGTTAGTGGTTCGCCAATCAGAAAATGGCCCGGGGTAATTGCGCCTATGTCGTTTGCGTCATTTGACATTGGTGAAATCGGTCTGGAATTAAGTATTGCTTCAATTTCCACAACTATGGTTTCAAGTTCTTCGTAAGTTAAGGATGCATTCCCCAATGTCCTTACCAGAAGATATTTTGCGGATTTAACAGCTGCTTCCCAAAGGCCGCCAAAGTGTGGTGCTCTTGGTGGAATAAAATTGAATTGAATACCCTTGTTGCTGCAAGCATTCATAATGGTAGCTTGTGCTTCTGAAGAATGTATTATTGTGGAAAGTTCAGGCAATTTGTTTTTCGCGCCGACGAAGTTTGTTGCATTGTCGCAATATAAATTTTGACAATGTCCACGACGAGATATGAACCGTTTGAGTGCACCTATAAATGCCTCAGTCGTGAGGTCGCTCACAAGTTCCAAGTGTACTGCCTTTGTAGCAAAGCAGCAAAAGACAGCAATGTAGGCCTTGTGTGGTCGTTTTCCCCGAAGTTTATAATGAACGGTGATTGGGCCACAGTAATCGACTCCAGTATTAATGAAGGCCCGGGCGGGTGTGACACGTGTTGATGGCAGGTTGCCCATTATTTGTTGGAATAGCTCAGGCTTGGCTCTGCTGCATGTCGTGCATCGATGCACTGTGGCTCTTGCCATAATTTTGCCTTTTATTGGCCAAAATTTTTGTCGAACTATGCCCAGGAGTGTTTGCGCACCACAATGTTTGTTGTCGTTGTGGGTCATTTCAAAGATCAGCTTTGCAATCGGGTCATTATATGGAATCAAGAGCTGGTGTTTGGAGTCGAATTGAAGCGGTGAGGCTTCTAGTCGACCTCCAACACGAATTAAACCATCTGTGTCTAAAAACGGTGACAGATTGCTTAGATTGCTGGTGCCTCTTAACTCCTTGTATTTGGTGAGTTGTTGAATTTCTTGTTGAAATTCTGATGCTTGCATTTGTGCCACGATTGCGACTAGTGCTCGGCTGAGTTCCATTGTTGTTATCACCTTTGATGTCTGTCGCATCTGCTTTTTGCATTTGGTGTGGGTGATGAAGCGCAGAACATATCCAACAATCCGCTGCAGACGGTGGAATGAATTTTTATGGTTAATTTTGTAAATGAAGTCAGGTTCAGTTGTAGTCATTGCTCGTGCCTCAAGCAGTCTTGCCTTTCTTTCGAGGTTTGGTGGACTGTTGGAACTTAAGTTGAACCTTGGTGGCCACACCTTCTCCACGCCATGAAGAAACGTTGGACCATAAAACCAAAGAGTGCATTCCTTAAGGGCTGTTGGAGATATTCCACGAGATAACAGATCTGCTGGGTTGCACTTGGAGTTTACATGACGCCATTGTTCTGCCTTGGTTTCCTCTTGGATTGCTGAAATCCGATTTGCTACGAATGTGTTAAAGGATGCCGACGATGAATTTATCCATGAGAGCACAATTTCAGAGTCAGTCCAGAGCCATACTGGGCTTGTAAATCGTAGATCAGACCTGATTCTGGTGGCTAGTTGGGCTCCAAGTGTAGCTGCACATAGTTCCAATCGTGGTATTGTTTGCCGCTTAAGTGGAGCTATGCGTGATTTAGCACAGAGTAAGTGTACCATAATGGTGCCATCTTTGAAAACTGATCGAATATAAGCTGCAGCTCCATAAGCCTTTTCGGATGCGTCCGTAAAAATATGTAATTGTTGGGATTCTGGAACTTTGCCCTTGAAAATGTGTCTGGATATTTGAAGCGTTTTTAATACGTTCAAATCTGTGCGAAATGTGATCCATTTAGTGTGCAGTGATTCTGGCAAAGATTGATCCCAATCTAATTTTAACTCCCACAATTCTTGAATAAATATTTTCGCCGTTACTATGATGGGAGATAGAATCCCCAAAGGGTCGAATAACTTTGCAAGGTCTGACGTTACTGTTCGCTTGGTGATCCTCTTGATGTTGCCAGGATTTACCTTAATCCCCAGTTTGTCGGATTTCGGTAGCCAAACAAGTCCCAACGTTTTGATAGTGTCGGCTTCTGTGCTTTCAAAATCTAAGTTTACCTCCAAGTCGCTTTGTTGAATATTATGGAGTAATTGTGGGTGGTTTGCACACCATTTGCGTAAAGTGAAGCCACCTTTCTTCATAATCTGAACGAGTTGCTCTTGCAATTGTATTGCGGTTGCTAAGCTATTTGAACCGCCCAAACCATCGTCCACGTAGAAATTTTCTTTAAGAAATTGGGAAGCAAGGGGATAATGTATGTTGTTTTCTTCAGCCAGTTGTTCTAGACATTTCGTTGCTAAATATGGAGCAGCTCTTGTGCCATATGTGACGGTATTGAGTTGGTAGTAGGAAATGGGCCTTGTTGGATCCTTTCTCCAAATGATGAGCTGAAATTGACGATCTTCAGGGGCAATCAATACCTGTCTATACATCTTTTCAACATCAGTGGTAAACACAAATCTTGGCATTCGAAACCTTAGGAGTATAGAGAAAAGCTCGCTTTGTAAAGTTGGTCCCGTGAACATCAGATCATTTAAGGAGTATCCTGATGAGGTTTTGGCCGATGCATCAAATACTACTCTAAGCTTGGTGGTTGAACTTTCGGGCCGCAATACGCAATGATGTGGGATGTAGTAGTTTGGAGAGGTTATGGATATTGGTTCCCATTTTGTCATGTGTCCCATCGATTCATACTCGTCCATGAACTCAGTGTATTTAGTTTTTAATTCCGGACTCTTTTGAAGACGACGTTCCAGAGCAAAAAATCGGTTGAGAGCGATTGCATGTGAATCGCCTAGGGTATTGGGGTTTTCATGAAATGGGATCCTGACTACGAAGCGGTCTTGATGGTTTCTAGTTGTGTTTTGGGCAAAATGTTCTTCGCATTGTCTGTCGGCTATTGACAGTGGCCTTTTATTAGTTTTGACTTCATCTAGTTCCCAGAGTCGAGCGATGGAAGCTTCAAGCGCTTCATCTTCAGTGCATACTCCACAAGATGCATTTGGTGAATGTTCGCTTTTTATTTTTCCAGCTACAACCCAACCAAAAACTGTGTTCTGTAAAGTCGGGAGTTGTGGGGATAGTTTTATTTGCCCAATTGCGAGCAGTTGGTGGTAATGCTCTGCACCTAGCAATATGTCGATTTTATTTGATCGATTGAACGCTGGGTCAGCTAACATCAGGTTTTTTGGTAGCGGCCATTCATTAATGTCGATAAATTGTGATGGTTGTGGTGCGATGATTCGAGGCAAGACGAGTGCCTCCAGGCGCGTTGAAAACCCGTTAATTCGAGACTGCAGGGCAACATTGACTCGGTGTTGTGTTTTGGTGTTGGAATCACCAATTCCGTTGATGTTTACTGATGACGTATGTTTAGCAATGTTTAGTCGTTTTACCAGGCGTTCGGTGATCAAATTTACTTGTGACCCAGAGTCAAGTAAGGCGCGACATTCCATCTCCATTGTCTCAGTTTTGATTTTTACTAGAGCTGTGCTGAGAAGAACGTACGAATTGGATAGTTGACCGTTTGCTGCCGCCAGTGACGATGCTTCTGGAGAGCTGGTTGGTTCTTCACTGATGTTGGGTTTAATTATTTCAGGTGGAGTAGTCACGGCTGATGATGTCGTCTGCGATGTCCTTCCACTAGGTGATTCTTGTTTTGTTGATTGAGTGTTGTTCTCCAGATGAAGTAGCGAGTTGTGCTTTTTCTTGCACGTTAAGCACAGTCCTGATTTGCAAGTTTTTGCTGTGTGTCCTGATTTTAGGCAATTGACGCAAAGGTTCTGGTTCCGAACGAAACTCAGGCGGTTGGGTGTTGATAGTTGTTGAAACTTCTGACACCGATACAGTGGGTGAGAGCCGCTTTTGCAAAGTGGGCACGCGATCTCTGTTTGCTTTGCTGATGTAGCAGAAACGTATACCTTTGATGATTTTTCCTTCTGGGTTATAGCTTCCAAGGACTGGAAGCGGTTTTCCAGAAAGTTTAAAAGGTCTTTGATTTTTTGTAAATCTTTTGGATTACTGATGGTTCTCTCATACAGGACAAGAGTGCCACGATCCAATTTTTTGACCAGTATGTGAAACAACATGGGGTCCCACGATGTTGTGTCGATCCCGATGTTGTTAAGTGCATGTAGACATTCTTGTGTCGTATCATGCAAAGTCTTGATGGCAGCAGCTGACGGGCCAGCATTCGGTTGATCTAAAAGCTGTTGAATTAGCGTGGTTACAAGAACCCGTTGATTATTGTATCGGTCTTGCAATAGATTCCAGGCGGTTCTGTAGTTTTCGGCAGTAGCTGAAAGATGGCTTATTAACCTTTCAGCTTCGCCCCCCAAGTTTGATTTCAGGTACCACATCTTTTGTGCCGCAGGAATATGTTGGTTGTCTACTAGTTGTGTAAACAAGTCGTAAAAGGCCCTCCATTTTAAATAATCCCCATTAAATTTTGGGATTGTGACTTTTGGCAGTGGCAAAACATTGTGTTGCATAGGTCCCAAACCTTGCTCCGAAGTGCGTGAAGATAGCTTGAAATTTTCAATGACCATTTTCTCCAGATCTTCATAGGAATCCATGTCATATCCTTCCTTCAGTGGATCAGTGCTGGATTCCCAAATTAAAAAATGTAGTTCTTGTATTTCGTCCCACAGTCTTTCTTTTAGCTTCATGTTGGTTGCTGTGGGGTCCGTGGCGAGTAGCCGTTTGAGGGACGTCATCATGACATTTTGCCTTCTCATTGTAGAATTTGTTGAGGTGAGAGTAACAGGTTTTTTAATAGGAACTGTGGGCTCCCTATTGGTGTTTTGTTGAAAGGGATCAAGTGTTGGCGTTCTCAATGTTGCATCCATGGCTGATTCAAATACTTCCCGGTATTTGATGACGAGTTCCTCAATTTTTTGGTAGTAATTTTCGGTAAAATATTTATGGTCTAACTGGGGCTTCTCCAGACATCGTATTTTGTTATCAGTGAGCTCGAATTCGGTCCAAGCAGCGTCTAGCCTTTTAATCCTTTCTTCAAAATAGTGGACTGTCTTTCTGGACGCTGAATCCTTTTTAAAATTCCGAATAATGGATTCTATAAGCTCTCCTGCTGCTCGCTGGGAAGTTGTTAGTTGTTCCATTGGGGTGATCTCGCCTGTAGCCATTATGTTGCTTGCCCGTGATAATTGCGCCCTTTGAGGAATTTGCTTCTAGTGAAGCAGCTGATTATTAATCACGTCTTCTGGAGATGTCCTATGGCTTGTTTCCTTGACAGAAGCACGTCTTCTTGAGCTGTCCTGCGGAATTTTTTTTTCTTGACAGGAGCACGTGGTGTTGTATCCTATTGACTTTCAGGACCCTTACCACTGGTGGGGGGAATCTTGAATTTCAAAGGGATCACGTCGGGGTCACCAGATGTTTAATTCAATAAATGAATTGGGTTAAACTGATTTGTTTAACCTTTGAATTGGGTTTTATTTACAAGGCTATGAGCCAAGTAACGTTAATAATATTGTCTAGGCAGTATCACCAAGACAATTGTACAGAGTAACACAAGCACTTGAAACTTGGTTACAGCGGAGTCATAGTAGAGAAACAACTTGTCAAATAAATTGATTTATTATTTCTGATTTTATTAAAATAAAATTGATTCTTATATACTAATTAATTACTAAATACAAATAACAACAAAGCTTATAAAATTGTAAATTAAAGAAATTCCAGAAAAAATGTGAAACCGCCGACGATGCAAAAATAAAATAAACTCAAACAGTAGTTCAAGGTTACTAAATGAAAATATTTAAATGAAATTGGAGTTCCTCAAACTTGGTAAAAAGTAAAAACACAGGCAAATTGCAATTAAACTAGAAGTTCAAGGCACGAGTTAAATTAAAATTGAAACTTTGCAAAAAAAAAAAAAAAACAAAAAAAAAATATGAGAATATTAATTTAAGATTGTTCACATAATTTCGGACAGGCACATGTACGTAAGTAAGTTTGTAGATTGGTACAAACGTACTTACAAACGTGTGAAAGAAATTCAAGTTAAATAAAAATAAAAACATTACAAAAAATAAAAGAAAAAACATGAAACTGACAATTTAAGGTTGTTCACATAATTTCGTGCAGGCACATGTACGCAAGTATGTTTGTAGACTTGTACAAACATAGTTACGAATATGTGAAAGAAATTCTTTGTGAAGGTTTGAACAATATTATTTATTTAATAAATAATATTATGATTTTATAAATACTTATTTTAGTATGTTAAAAGAAAAAAACCCGTATGCCGAGTTAAAAAAACACGTCTGCATTCAACGAGCACTGTACGTTATCAATGACAAAATAAGCATATTAACTTACAATCTAAAAAGAAAAAAGCAAAAATAAAAATAATAAGCTATGGTGCCTAGATCTGAGAGTTTTGGTATCAACCGACAATTGGAGAATTAAGTCGTCATCGAAACATTGAACGACAGGATAAGGCAACTTCAGGATGTCGTGGTTTGCCAAGAACAAATGTTACAAATGCAACAACAAGCACAAATACAAGGGCAGCAACCAAAATCAATTTTTGATGCAACCGAAAGATGTTTTGAACAGTTTCGTCGAGTTAAACCTCTCGACGGAATTTACAGTCCGATGACCTTCATTAAATCAGTAGATACGACATTCAGTTTATGTGAAGACAACGCACCACTGCACACTGGCAAATTCCGGCAAATCCATTACTTTTTTACCTAAATGGCAGATATTTGGTATCCAACTTAAGAATAGCATGTTTGTTTTTGGACACGTGCATGCAGGGGTTGGCCAGGTAATCATTGACGACCCAAAAGTATCGAACAAAATTAAAAAAGGTCTTTGGAGGTGTAATAAAATATGATCATTTGTACCGATTATATTATAAGTTTGTGGAATATTTATATATATGTATGCTCCTCTACTGTCCCCATCTTTTTGTCTACCTGAGTAAATTAAAGTAGATGGTTATTATAAAGGGTGGTTAAATTGTAAGGGCCGATGTTGAATGTGAACCACACCTAAACGCCAAGTTTTTTTCCGAATTTTATTTGACATTTCTCTATTTCAGACTTACTCAATTTGAACCATGGAGAGATACACAATCCAACAACGTGTTAAAGTTATCCAGACTTATTATGAAAATGGATGATAAATTTCGAAGAAAATCATCTTCAGTGATGAGGCACATTTTCACCTCAGTGGATTTGTCGATAAGCAGAATTTCTGCATTTGGGCGAATAATAATACAAGAGTGATTGTCGAAAAACCAATGCACCCACAAAGAGAGACTGTTTGGTGCGGTTTATGGGCTGGCGGCATCATCGGGCAGTATTTTTTCCAAAATGAGGCCGGTCAGGCTGTTACTGTGAATGGTGTTCGCTATCGTGAGATGATAACGAACTTTTTATGGCCCGAATTGGAAGATATGGATGTGGACGATATGTGGTTTCAGCAGGACGGTGCCACTTGCCACACAGCTAACGAAACAATGGCTCTTTTGCGCAACAAATTCAATGGCCGTGTTATCTCACGTAATGGCGATGTCAATTGGCCGCCAAGATCATGTGATTTGACACCGTTGGACTTTTTTCTTTGGGGTTATTTGAAAGAAAACGTGTACGTCGATAAGCCAGCAACAATTCAAGAGCTAAAGGATGAGATAATTCGGCACATTAACGGCATAGAACCTCCATTATGCCTCAGGGTCATCGAAAATTTGGACCATCGGATGGAGGTGTGCCGTCGTGGTCGCGGCGCCCAGTTGGCCGATATTTTGTTCCATACATAATTGAGTAATACCAATATATCATAATAAAATAAAATTACAATAATTTCCTAAATAGTTTGTGTTTTATTCAAAATCAACATCGGCCCTTGAAATTTAACCACCCTTTATAATATGTAAACTTATGTGACCATATACATAAACATATGTATATATATCTTTACATTACTCAAACGTGGATCTGACTTGAGCTCCTGTGGGATGGGTGAGGAGGAGATTGTTTAGGAACATTCAACTGAAACATACCATTTTGCAAAATTTCTTTTGGAAAGACCATAGAAATGGTATATATTTTTCCGTTTAAGGTGGGTGGGGGTTGAGGTGGGTTGGGATGAGTACCAATTCATTTTTCTTCCCCTGTACTTGCGACTGCATAACTGTATATAACAAATATCTGTTCTTTCAGGAAATAGCTGAAATTTGGCATTCAAATATTGGGCATATATTCAGTATAAAAATAAAAATAGCTTAATAGAAAAAAGTACCAACGATATTTATTCGAATTTCCAAAAGGTACCAAAATTTGTAAGAGAGCTTTTAAAGAAAAGAGAACACAATTTAAATTTAATTTTTATCTTTATTACTTGTTTACCAAAAAAGTACCAAAATTATATTTTTGCCCTTTTTATACCCAAAATTTGCAAATTTCAAAAAAGTACCAAACACATGACAATTTAATTTTCGATTCAATAAGGATATTTTTTGAATTCTATGTCTACCTCTGTTAGATCACGAGATATAATGCTTCTGATTTTACCCGTTTTTACCCATTTCTAACCCCTTAGGAATTGAATTTCCAAAAGTCTCTACTTTTTTATTTACACATTGCGAGGGGAGTCTACATACAAAATTTCAAGTGTATGGCTTAAGTTCTTTGTGCTGGGCGATGATCACGCTAATCTTATAAAAATATATAAAGTCACTAAAAATGATCTGGTTACTGGTTTTGATACTTAACAGTACTAGATAATTTTATCTAGCCCCAACTGTTTTGTTATGGTCTCTTCAAATTTTGCTTACTTTAGGTTTAATTTATTTTTAAAGTTACTCACAATCACTTCACTTATCCAAAAATATAACGCGCACAAAATCATTATTATCACATGGAATGATTAATTACTAATACGGCTTAAACATAACGTGCTTATTTACTAAGAAAACTTTAAAGGAAAAATCATAGCTTACTTTTATTTCAAAGTACAAAAATCAACTTTGAAAACCTTAAATTTGTAAGAAAAAAATTATCTACTTTGCTCCAATATTAACAGTAAAATAGATATCCAAGAACCAAATTAAGAAATGAGTTGTATGTTTTGAAGTGATCTGTCATCAAAATTTTATTAAAATTAAAAAAAAAAAATAATTCTTGGCCGGAATTGACCAGTTACACTGCAACAATACGAACTTCAGATAATCACACAATGCTAGTTGAAAAAACAGACAAACCGGGCACATGGCGTTTTGACATAATTCGGGGACGCTGAATCCTGTGGTGGCCGCGGTTTTTTCAGATTGGCTCTGGTTTTCGAGATATACCGTTATTTCGAAAATGGAGGAGGTTGCACAACATATATTCGCGTAACTCAAAAACGGTTTAGTTTATTGAAATTACTAAAAAAAACCAAAATTCCGCAATAAAATTTCATTTCAGAAAAGTAAAACTCTTTTTCTAATATGAGTAGTCGTTATTGAAACATAATTTTTTTTTTGAAAAAAAATTTATTTTTTTATCAAAATTTCGAAATTTTTGTTTCTTAAAAATTCATAAAAAATTAAAAAATGCAGCTAGGCTTCTAATTATAAAAAACAAGCCATAAATGATGAAAATCTGTTTGCAACTTTTGATTTTATTCACAAAAGTCGACAAATTTTAATTAATTTAAGAATTTCATAAAACGCAATATTTGTATGGGAGCCCCCTAAGGGATGGTGATAAAGGGAAAGAACAAAAAATAATGGAGGCCAGTCATACATTTTATCATCCTAGGGGCAACTCCTGGGCATTTATGGGACTTTTTCTTCAATGTATTTCTAGTCTGCATTGAACATTTTGTATAGAAGCCCCCTTAAGGAATGGAGATGAAAAATAAAGTGGGGTTGGTCATACATTTGACCCATCTATGGGCAT
Source organism: Pollenia griseotomentosa (assembly GCA_963931875.1). Taxonomy (NCBI): domain Eukaryota; kingdom Metazoa; phylum Arthropoda; class Insecta; order Diptera; family Polleniidae; genus Pollenia; species Pollenia griseotomentosa. The sequence goes on along the minus strand of OZ007561.1, from coordinate 126,095,374 downwards.
CCTAGGCGCTGCAGGGGCCAAATTTAAGGCTAGGGTTCTACGCATATAAAAAACAAAGTTCCAATTAAAATAAGCTATAAGTGATTAAAGTCTGTCTACAACTTTTAATTTTTTCATACTAGATGAAATTTTTTTATTTTTTAAATTAACCAAACTTAAAAATTTTAAAACATTTATTTTTGTTGTTAATTAGTTAAAGTTTTTATTTAGAAATTTATTCTTCTTCCTCCTGCAGATTCCAACAAATATCCCCTAATAGCGAATCAAGTTGTTTGCCGCTATACCAGTGTTCGAGCCTGGCTGTTACTTGGTGAAATCTCTCGCCATGTTCATCAGACTCGGCTGGTGATTGTTCATTAAATTTTTCGGCATGGTAATGCAAAAAATGTATTTTCAATGACATTCTAACGTTTAAGTTTTTAAATGCGGTTAGCATATTTTTGATTAAAATTCGCCAGTTTTCAGACCGATGATTTCCTAATACATTTTCTATTACTGATTTCACACAATTCCAGGCCAATAGCTCGATATCATTCAATGCAACCTCAAATTGATGGTCCTTCATAAGACGACGAATGTCCGGTCCATTAAGAATTCCTTTAAAATAAAAACATTATGATATGAAATATAAATCTAATTTAATAAGGTAGTTACAGTTTATACCTTCTTTTACTTTCATGCCGCTTAATCGTGGAAAAATTCGGCGCAATTATATAAAATATTTTATAAAATTTTTTACAATACCCAGTTTGATGTGGAGCGGAGGGAGCAAAATCTTTTCCATCGGCACAAGTGGTAATTCAATAACATTATTTCTATTCAATCTGCTTTCCTCACGTAAAGCCCAATCCCGTGTATTGTACTGGTCGCCATAGAAACGCGTATTCCATAAGCACATGAAGCACATATTTTTAGTATAGCCCAATTGCATGCCTCTTAAAAGAGCTACCACTTTTAAATCTGCGCATATTTTCCACTTGTGGTCTTCATATTTAATTAACTGTATTATTTTTTTCATTGAAGCGTATGTGTCTTTAGTATTTGTGCTTAGTGCTATCGCCTAGTGCTATTGATGCGTATGTCTCTTTAGTATTTGTGCTTAGTGCTATCGGAATAGGACTTTTTAAATTAGTGGCATGTAGCAAAACTGCTTTTAAGCTACTTTTGGAAGAATCAATGAATAAGCGCCCAATCTCCAGGATTATATTCATTTTGCATTATTAAAACCAAGCCACGGATGTCAGTACAATACGCGATAGAATTATTCTCAATTGATTTAAAAAAAAGTCGTAAATCGTCTATGGCGATTGATAGCCCCGTATATTTGTACACCTGGTGCAAAAATATTAGCTCGTTTTAGCTCTTTTGTTAAGAGAATGCTCTGTCTTTGAGATAATTTTAGACGCCGTACCATTATATCCAGACGATCTTGAGTGATTTCATTGTGACTGCATGGAACCGTGATGCATGACGGTTCATACATTGAAGTAGCTGGCCCACCCGCTTCAACAGAATGAATTATTGAGGGAATATGTTCTGTTGGTATTTGGCTATCCGGAACAGGAATTTCATCAGAATGTGGCAGCGGTAATCGAGCATATGTTGTTGCAGTATAAGATATATAAGTCATTTTTCTTCTGTTCATACCCGCTGTATAATTTATGCACGCATAACACTCATCTTCAACATGAAGTATGGGATCTCTCCAAATCATTGGAACACCAAATGGCATGGCGTCTCCATTTTTTCCCCACTTGTTTAATTGGTAAATGCAGTGTGTACACACTATTGATGGTGTCCAACTCTTACCATATATAACACTTAAAGAAAAATATGATTCATACAAGGTACTTGTTTCATTACTGATTTTACGGCGACTTGGCATATTTTTATATTTCCCACACACATAACAAAAGTAATTAAACTTTTTACACGCCTCCATCTTAGATATTTCAATATAACTGATTAGATACAAGACTGTCAAAGGCTTTAAACTTCACTAATCACTTTCGCAAGCACTTTCCATATGACAGTGAAGGGGTTGAGGAACTCTTATTTATACTGTAATTGTTTTAATCAAAGTACCTGTCGAGACCTTCATGACCATGTTTTGTAAAAAAAAACAAAGCCAGAACGATTAATACTTCTACCTGTTCCAGGTATAACAATAGAATATGTTATTTAAGTTTTTTACAAGACCGATTAGTGCGGTTTCGACTGCACAATAAAATACCGTTTTGTGTGGTTTTGTAAGCACAATAAAATACAAAGATGTAAGCATTTATGACTTTATTTCTTAATTCTAAGAATTTTTTAATCGGTAACTGTGGATTTTCCAAAATTCCTACCGCAAAGTGAAAGTGTGGTAATAATGCATGCATATTTCTTTGGAATAGCATACATTTGAATATTTGTTTTTTTGTTTTGTATTGTAAATGGCACAAAAACCGCATTTAAAAAATTTTACGTCAAAATGTTATTGAAAATAAATTTTCTGCATTGGCACATTCTTCATATATATGTACATACTTTTGAATAAAGAATTTAAAAATTAAAAAAAATCCTGTGAAATGCTCCATATAAATTATATTCTTCATATATATTGAAGAAAAGGTTCCACAACTGCCTAGGAGTCACTCCTAGTGGGATAAAATGTATGACTGGCCTCCATTAGTTTTTTGTTCTTAACATTTTCTCAAATTATACTTTCCCTTTATCACCATCCCTTAGGGGGCTCCCATACAAATATTGCGTTTTATGAAATTCTTAAATTAATTAAAATTTGTCGACTTTTGTGAATAAAATCAAAAGTTGCAAACAGATTTTAATCATTTATGGCTTGTTTTGTTTGTAGCTTTGTTTTTTATAAGTCTGCAAAGCCTAGCTGCATTTTTTAATTTTGTATGAATTTTTAAAAAACAAAAATTTCGAAATTTTGATAAAAAAATTAATTTTTTTTTTCAAAAAAAAAATTATGTTTCAATAACGACTACTCATATTAGAAAAAGAGTTTTACTTTTCTGAAATGAAATTTTATTGCGGAATTTCGGTTTCTTTAGTAATTTCAATAATCTAAACCGTTTTTGAGTTACGCGAATATATGTTGTGCAACCTCCTCCATTTTCGAAATAACGGTATATCTCGAAAACCAGAGCCAATCTGAAAAAACCGCGGCCACCACTGGATTCAGCGTCCCCGAATTATGTTAAAACGCCATGTGCCCGGCTTGTCACGAAAAGAAAGTGTCAATTTCATGCACAGTGTCATCAATGAGAAGATTGTGCGAGATATCGCCAAAACTATCCGAGAACTCGATAATCTGGCTTGGAGCGAAGTAAAGACAGGGATAATACAACGTCTGCAACCTAGGAGAACATATGCAGAAATATTTAACTATGGCAGATATGTAAAAGTAAGTAACTAGGAAGAGTTATTTTCTGTTTTTGAAAAATCCATATACGAACTAGAAGAAATTTATGCATTTGACCCGTTAAAACAGGCAATTTATAGGCCAGAGAATGTAGATAGGGATTGTGTGGATATAATGTTGGAGAAAATAAACGCAACCGTTAGGGCCCATAATTATGAAGTATGCTAGATTGAGATTACTCACGGATGGAAAAACAATCGACTATGTATAGGCATAAAAGTAATTTTCATACACAAAATAAAACAATATACACAACTTCACACAAACCTAAATTTCTATCAAATCAAATTTTACAAAACACTAAATTCCAAACTAACCAAACTTCACAAAACACTAATTGCCAAACAAACCACGCTACACCAAACACTCAATTTCAAAACAAAGTATCACAATACAATAACAGATGTCAAATTAAACAAAACGGGCAAAATTTTCGTAGAGATAAAAACACCAATCAAACGAGAATAAGTCATATGAGTGTCGAAAACCGTTTCCCCGCTTCAGGACAGGGACCTATGTAAATAGGAACTATTAATGAGATTCAAACCAATGAAGAAAGGGAACTAAATTTTTTAGCATCGCCTCAAAATCTACCTTACTAATAGTAAAGATTTCTATAGGAAATCAAACAATCAGATGCCTGATAGACACAGGTTTCACTTATAGTTTTCTTACAGAAGGAATATTAACAGAACATATACAAAAGTCAGGCCTGAGAAACCTTTATTTCTTAAGACATTGAAAGGTTCAAATGAAATTATATATGTAGCAACGACAGCATTCCCAAAGTAATTTGGTTGTCATGGTACACTCCAATGGAAAATTATTACTTTTTAAATGAAAACTTCTCGGTTATAAAAGGACAGAATTTTTTACAGGCTCTTTAAGCAATAATTAACAATGAACAAAAATACATACAAATCTTAAATGATAAGTTATATTTCGAAGATTACAATTATCCAACTTATTTTCAAAACGTCTGCAGTCTACAACACATAGAAAATATTAATTTTAAAGATAGGAATTTTACAACTTGGAATTTTTATAAAAATTTATTGATAATTTCCCTTCGCTGAGCTAGGATTTGAACCCGGGTTGATTTTTACATGCTTCAAGAATCACCACATTCTATCTTCAGAAAATCTTTTTTTTTTTCTCATTATTTTTTATTGCATCTTCATATATTAAATATGAACTAACAATAATTAACCAAATCTTATCCTAATATTTTATTTATGTCCTGCCAGTGCCAGACAAAAATTTTCTTCATCACGGGTTCTGTTCACATATATAGGTGTTTATCGCTCATCTAATTGGGTAAGTGCTGCAGTGTCTCTTCTTCTTAAGCAAGTGTGTGGCCGCCATGGTTTAAAATATTTCGAGCTAGTGGATTTGGGTGTTGTTCAAGCCTTTTTAAATATTTTACTGCATATTTTGTAATCATAGTTTTTACTAATGGAACATTGAGATCCTTGTGAATATTTGAGTTTTTAACATACCAAGGGGCAGTTGTGATTATTCGAAGTTTATTTTGGCGCTTTTGAATTTTTTCGATATTAGAGGCCGAGGCAGTGCCTCATAGTTGAATACGGTAGCACCAGATTGGCTTTAAGATGGAGTTGTAAAGTAAAAGTTTGCAGTCGAGACTAAGGACAGAGTTTCTTCCAATAAGCCAATGAATTTGGATGGCTTTTAGTTTCATTTGAGATAATTTTGCCTCTATATGGCTTTTCCACGTTAAACGGCGATCTAGATGAATACCGAGGTATTTTACATGCGAATTTTGAGGCACTAAATGATTATTGATTTTAATAGGGGGGCATGTTTCCCGACGCAAGGTAAATGTTATATGTACGCATTTTTGCTCATTAACCTTTATCCTCCATTGGATAAGGATGTATAAATTTAAAGGAACTTAATAAAGAGTATCCAGAAAACCTTTATTGCAGCTATCAGAACTATGGAGTTTGAGCCTTAAAAAATGCAATTTTACTTGAAAGAGAAAATCTAATTTAAATAAGAAAAACTATTTTATATTTTTATTTCTTTTATTTATATAAACAATAAATAAAATAAATAAAAAAAAAAAATCTGGTTGGTTTTAATTTTTATATTATAAAAATTTAATTTATTTACTAGCTTAACCCGGTGCGCTTTGCTACACTCTCCTTTTAATAGTTTGAACATTCTCTTAAGATATGCGATATTAAACATTGGCGTCCTATGGGGGCTACCACTTCCCCTGCCCCTATCGAAAAAACAAGTAGCCTATTTTGTTACTGTAAAAATTTCAGGAAAATCGGTTCAGTAGCTTAGGAGTCTATAAGTCAACAAACAAACATACAAACAAGCAAACAAACAAACAAACAAACACACAAACATTTTTCATTTTTATATATATAGATTATTATCTTTTTTTTAATTTTTATTTTTCATATAACAACCTTTTACTCTAAATAACAATGATTGATTATTATAAACTATTTAATATACATTTACATACTTATAATCTAAATTACATTGGTTGAGTTCTTTTAAACTATTTTGACTATTTTGACTCATTAAAACTACTTATTCTTTATTTACATTCTTATGAACTACTTAATCTATATTTACATTTAATAAGATGTCATCATCAACTTCCATCATTTCATTATAAATATTTGATGGTGTTGATATTGATGGGGGATAATTAATATCTACATTAAGTAAAATACCATAATCATCATTTTCCATGTATTATTTTTATAAATTAATTTTGTTGATGGATGTAATGATGATAATGGCGGTTTATTTATTTTATAATGCCCCCATGCATACATATCAACACCATCTTCTCTTATATAACGCTTATCATCTCAATAACTTAAAACTTACTAATATGCTGTGTATAAATTTGATGGATCTTAGATTTAAATATATACATACATAGAATCAAAATACAATTTCTTATCAACTAAACATTTCCTAAAATCACTTATATTTAACTTATTAGTTACTGAGTGTTTGACACCCTTAATTTTTTTAATTTCCCTATCCTACCTATATATTTTTATCGAATACATTTTCGCTCTTAAGCCAATGAATTCTTTTATAACTTTGCCATTGCACTCATCCTTCATCATACCCAATACTTTTTTATTTAACACTGGTATGTTAAAACCATTATCTAGCGGATATGCTGATGTATCGAAATGGGTGCTTATATCATTTCGAATATCATCATACATGTCAATTGTTCTTACATCATATATGAAGGAATCGGTGTCCATGTTGTTCAAACTAATATTATCGAGACATTTCGGTTTCATATTATCATAATGAAAATTATACATTTTCCATTTTGATAATTCTAAAACCGAAGATCCGATGTAAATAGGTTTATTTTATTCAGTCTTTACTCTTCCCAACTCAATAACAACCATATCATCATGAATTTTTAACGAACTATGGAAATTGGGTCTAGCTATAAGAGCTCTAGCACCTAATCTCTTATCCCTGCTTTCCCATTCACATACTATTTTAATGTCCTTACGTTTTACCGTTTACGGCGTTATTTAATAATTTAAAAAAATTTTGTTGGAAACAGTTTTTTGCGAACGTTCTATGGTGATTATTCAAGTCAATGTATATCTTCAACCAATTGGATTGACTAAATTGAGGAATTCTATGAATTTTCTTTAAAATCAATCCATGTTGAAGTTTGTAGTTTGTTTTGTCATTTAAATCCGCAATTAATTTAACTTGCTCATTATTTCTATTTTTTATTGGCAACACTTCCAATATATATCCTAATCGGAATTTTCGTCAATGTTAGCGATATTAAAATTTTCAACGTCTTCAACCCATTTAAAATTTTTATAGGGGAGATATTGTGACATCGCATATAATAATCACTAATATATTTATTGTTAGCAATGGAATGACGTTTACTGCATTGTACAATACCTCCCCTAATACCCCGAAAAACAAAATTATACATGTCATTTCATTAATGCGGAAACTCAAAATATTTTTTTTCCTCACCCTCATGAGGATGAAAAAGCAGTAAAATTTTAAATTTTTCACGCTCGCTCATGACTGAAAAATGAGTGAACGTTTTGGTATTTGGTTTATACACTTTACGTAATTTACCAATTCTTGCAAGTACTGAGATTTATGATTATTGGTTCGCATATGCTTATACCCATTCTTATTTAAAATATTTTCATCACAATCTTCACAATAAAATTAATAGGAATCTTTAAGTTTGTAGTTTTAATTTAAACATAGCCACTTTTGCAAATGTATTTCTAACATAGATACTTTTGCAGTTGTATAAAATAAACATTACGAGTTTTAAATCGGTTCTACACATAAATGTTAAATCTAAATAAAGAATTTTAGACAAATATTATACTCTTGTTTTTTCTCCATCATCCATTAATGTTTCTTTGATATCGGTTGCTTCTTTTAGTGCAGCCTAATCTTGTTCTTCTTGGAGAAATCTATAATATTTTAGACTAGCAAAGGTGACCCAATCCTCTCCAAAATGTTTTATGAGTAGTTACCTCACATCGTTTAATTTTGCTGATTTTACGGGAACGCCAATATTTATCAAATCGGGTTCAATGTGTTAATCTTTTACTCTGTCAGCCAAGTCTTAGTACCATGCCAAATTTTTGGAAAATATCAAAATAGGTTTCTGGTTCTGCAATTACATTTATATACCGAGTTGCCCTTTTGATATTTCCAAAAATACTGTGGGAAGGCAAAAATTAATGCTCTACGATGGGATATATGATTGTAATATTTTTTATATTATTTGGAGCTGAAGTTACTACGTAATTTGGCGACTTTAGAAAGTTTATACTTAACTTATGGTTATTTGAAAGTGAACTGCTAAACAATATAGAGAGTTTTGCAGGAGTATTGAATATTTAACCAGAACTTACGCGAGTTACGTACATATGTACTCCCACATCCTCAACAAACCCTAAAAAATGCTATCGGTATCCATAGCTTTATTGAAAAGTATTTAAATAACAATGCAAGTCAACGACATTTATGTATAAATACAAAGTCGTTGCCTTTGTTTACATATAAAAAATATAAATGAAATATGAACCGATCACCAAACCAATTATGCTAGCAAGCATTATTACTAAACAAAAGCATTGACACTCACAATCAGTGTTCGAAAATAAAAACTAAATATCGTTCTTCAATGTTCGGTTCGGTAGATTTGCGGAAAACACAAACGCTAATAGTGTTTGTGTAGAAAAGCATTAAAAAAAATAACGTTTCCCTGTTTCCCTGTCATATTTCGAACACAAAAACAATAATGTTTTCATCCAACTCAACAAAAGATGAGAACATTTAATTCCGTTCGGTTTTTTTTAAAGCACAAAGTTTATTGTGTTCGGTTCGGCTCATTAATGTTCGTTCGTTTCAGATGTGCTTAATGTTGCCAGATGAACAAACAGTTAAATCTTGTTTATTGCTGTTTTTTGAGGTTTTAAATAAAATACATTTTGTGATAGGAAAAAAGAAGAAAATATTAAATGGAAAAGGTGGACCTCTTAATTTATTTATAATTTATATTACACTTTAGAGGTCCATAACTTCAAAATATGCGTTTCCGAGAATTTTTTGAAATTTATATTTTCTTATTATTATTACAGGGATGATAAGTGAAATTTTCAAAATTCAAAAATTACCTTTTTGACCCTAATGTATCAAAAACCCGTTAAATATTTTTTATTATTAGAATAACGACAAATGAATCAAAATTCACTTTTACTTCACATTTATATTGTAGCAAAATTACAAAAGAAAAATTAAGTTATTAATAGGGAATTTAGAAGAACACTCTAAAGCTTGTTTTCTAAAAGTTGATAGCGGAAAAAATATATTTTTACAAAGAGTGAGTTCCATAAGCGATAATAATGATATCATATGCAATTACATTAATTTTGATTTAGCTGCACAATCTCCTTTGCGCGATTTTTTGTGCAGATAAATCAAAAGTGCGGTTATCTTAAATGTATTTATCTGCCTAAATATGCAGGTTATACAGTTAATTTTAAGTATTCTCCCTTACAGACCTGCCTCGTAGTATAGGAATGCCGTAGCACTTAAAATGTTATTTTTTTATAAAAGTTGTTGAAAGTTCCTTCACATACATTACTGCATTTCTGTATGTCTTATTGCGTCAAAACCAGGCGCTACAAACAAAATAAAATAATTTTTTTTACAAAACATTTTTATTTGGGGATTTCTTATTATTTTTAAAAAAATTTTTAAATTTGGTCTGAAAAAAACCCAAAAAAAAAATATTAACTTTTTAAGGTTTTGTTTTTTAACTTGGGGTTTTTTTTTGGGGACAAGGAAAAAAGTACCTGGCAGCCCTGTATAAAAAACATTAATTGCATTTATAACCTTTTTTACATTTTTTACTTTTTGTTAAACTTCTCTAATTCTTAATAAACGCACTCAATGAATTTAATACTTAAAAAAATAATTTTGTTTCACTTTTACTTTAAACTGCTTAATTTGTATGTAAAGGGTGGTTAAATTGTAAGGGACGATGTTGAATGTGAACCACACCTAAACGCCAAGTTTTTTTCCGAATTTTATTCGACATTTTTCAATTTCAGACTAACTCAATTTGAATCATGGAAAGATACACAATCGAGCTAAGCGTTAAAGTTATTCAGGCTTATTATGAAAATAGGAAATCAAATCAAAATGCATATCGTGCAATTTTCGAAGAAAATCATCTTCAGTGGATTCGTCAATAAGCAGAATTGCCGCATATGGGCGAATGATAATCCAAGAGTGATTGTCGAAAAACCAATGCACCCACAAAAAGTGACCGTTTTGTGCGGTTTATTGGCTGGCGGCATCATCGGGCCGAATTTTTTCCCAAATGAGGCCGGTCAGGCAGTTACTGTGAATGGTGTTCGCTATCGTGAGATGATAACGAACTTTTTATGGCCCGAATTGGAAGATATGGATGTGGACGATATGTGGTTTCAACAGGACGTTGCCACTTGCCACACAGCTAACGAAACAATGGCTCTTTTGCGCAACAAATTCAATGGCCGTGTTATCTTACGTAATGGCGATGTCAATTGGCCGCCAAGATCATGTGATTTGACACCGTTGGACTTTTTTCTTTGGGGTTATTTGAAAGAAAAGGTGTACGTCGATAAGCCAGCAACAATTCAAGAGCTAAAGGATGAGATAATTCGGCACATTAACGGCATAGAACCTCCATTATGCCTCAGGGTCATCGAAAATTTGGACCATCGGATGGAGGTGTGCCGCCGTGGTCGCGGCGCCCATTTGGCCGATATTTTGTACCATACATAATTGAGTAGTATCAATATATCATAATAAAATAAAATTACAATAATTTCCTAAATAGTTTGTGTTTTATTCAAAATCAACATCGTGCCTTGAAATTTTAACCACCCTTTATAAACATTTTTATTTGCTTTTTTTAACAATACTAATTATTATTTTTCCTAAGTTTTATTCTTATTCGACCTTTAAAATTCAATATTTAGTTAAAATGATTAAGCTCGAGGTCTGTTGTATGTAAAATTTTTCTTTATTTGTTTCCGATATTTCGATATTCTTTGAATATCATCATCAGGGAATGTTTAATTAAAATTAACATTAACCACAATAAAGGAGTAATAGCTCTAATTATTTTTATATTAAAAATAATTTAAAGTAGAGTTACATATTTTATTTTATCTTTTTGTCCCGCGAGACATTAAATACCTTGTTTTTTTAATGCTTTTTAAAATAAATATGTCTGGCAACCCGAACTTGTATGTACTTGTAATTAAAAAAAAAGACACTAAAGAACATTAAGATATAATGTATGTCTACAGAACCTCTACAATTGTTCTGTTTTTTGACGAAGAACAGAACATTATATAATGTTCGGTTCTTTCTTGGAAAATAGCTACGAACGGTATTAAGGGTTGTGTATGTCTACTCAAACACTAAAAAAATAGATATCGTTCTTGGATGTGTGAGCCGAACGCTAAATAATGTACGGTTTATTTTCGAACACTGCTCACAATACAACAACAAAAGTGTCAATGACTTTGTTTTGGTTGCCCAATAATTTCAAGAATATAATAAAAACAACAACCATGGCTATTGATCTGACTAAGCAGAATCAATACCTAATTTTTAAAGTTCATTGCCTAATTTTTAAATTTTGATTACAATAGGAAAAACTGAATTCTAATGTGTTGTATATAGAGTTGTGTATGAATAAATAAAATTTAGTCTTAAGACCACCAAAGAAAAAGAAAAGTGTTTTATTTCGTAACTGGAGCAGTCGAACAGAAATCCAACCATTTCTATTAATTAAATTGATAGGAAGACTAAAACATAATTATTTTAAGAACAAACATAACATAGATTTATAATAAAAAGAAGACAAAGTCAAACAAATTTGAAATAAAATAAATACATCAGTGAAGAAAAATATATAATTTTTATTACTTTTATAGAAAAGAACAAGTAAGAGTGCTATATTCGGCTATGCCGAATCTTATATACCCTTCACCAGTTATACCCTTCACCAGTTATATTCATAAATAACGTTCTTTATATAGGTATAAATAAATATTACAGTATATCCCGGTTAATTACCCCACGCTTAAATGCCTTTCACGCGTATTTACCTTGAGTCTTAAATCCCCGTTTTTTCTTCCATTTTTCAAACAAAAATACACGCTTAATTGCCTACGATTAATTACCCAATTCGGATAATTGCCTTAAAAATTAAGCTCCCAAAACAAAATTACACCTAAATTTCATTCGTTTAATTGCCTCAGTACTATTTGACAACAACAAAGCAAGTATTGCAACCAAGTTTACATGTCAATAATTTGAAAATATACACTAAAAACTATGCCCAAAAAACAAAATATGGCTTCTTTGCATTAAAATAAACTTTATTATGGGCTCATCATATCTAGCTGAATTTTAATAGCAAACAATTCCGGACCATATGTGACATAAATGTATAATAACCTGGCCCCCATCATATATGGGGTCTTCGGAAAATCCTTTTCAACGGACAGACGGACATCGTTAAATCAACTTCGCTCCTCATAAGGACCCAGAATATCTATACTTTATAGGGTCTAACATCAATATTATAGAAATTACAACCGGAATGATAAACTTATATATACCCTATTCATCACCTCTGGTGAAGGGTATAAAAAGAACAGAGTTAATTAAATTAAATAAAACAAGCATATATTTTTTTCTCATTATTTTTTATTGCATCTTCATATATTAAATATGAACTAACAATAATTAATCAAATCTTATCCTAATACTTTATTTATGTCCTGCCAGTGCGAGACAAAAATTTTCTTCATCACGGGTTCTGTTCACATATATAGGTGTTTATCGCTCATTTAATTGGGTAAGTGCTGCAGTGTCTCTTCTTCTTAACCGAGTGTGGCCGCCATGGTTTAAAATATTTCGTGCTAGTGGATTTGGGTGTTGTTCAAGCCTTTTTAAATATTTTACTGCATATTTTGTAATCATAGTTTTTACTAATGGAACATTAAGATCGTTGTGAATATTTGAGTTTTTAACATACCAAGGGGCAGCTGTGATTATTCGAAGAAGTTTATTTTGGCGCCTTTGAATTTTTTCGATATAAGAGGCCGAGGCAGCGCCCCATAGTTGAATACCGTAGCACCAGATTGGTTTTATGATTGAGTTGTAAAGTAAAAGTTTGCAGTCGAGACTAAGGACAGAGTTTCTTCCAATAAGCCAAAGAATTTGGATGGCTTTTAGTTTCATTAGAATTAATTTTGCCTCTATATGGCTTTTCCACGTTAAACGGCGATCTAAATGTATACCGAGATATTTAACATTCGAATTTTCAGGTATTATTTGATTATTGATTATAAAAGGGGGGCATGTTTCCCTACGCAAGGTAAATGTTATATGTACGCATTTTTGACCTTCATCCTCCATTGCTTTAGCCACAGTTCGAGTTGAAATATATGATCCTGTAGGTATCGAGATGCTTCTTGACTGTTTTCGTGCACGCTTAGAAAAGCTGTGTCATCAGCAAAAGCTTGCGTGCTCGTTGAATGCAGACGTGTTTTTTTTTAACTCGGCATACGGTTTTTTTTAACATAAATAATTGTATATTTATAATATCATATTATTTTTTTTAAAAAATAATATAAGATCAGCGAATGAATGGACGCTTTAAAATAATTTTTAAATTAGTGAACATAAAATTTATAATACAAATATTAAAAATTACAAATAACAAAAATATATGTATGCACACACATACATATACATACATACATTTAAGCAAAAACATTTCTTGTTTGTCTTTAATCTTTTTTTTATTCTCGGTTTTTAAACAACAAATAAAAAGAAGAGCACAATTAAACAAACAGTAATATATAAAAAAAAAACTCTTATGAATGCGTATAGTGCAAAAACAATAAAACATAGTGAAAGAAATGCTTATGTTACAGTGAGTGTTGACGAATAGCAATTACTTAACGGCTAAACCTATTACTCGAACGCGTTCCCTCTCACCCTCTTTGTTTACAAATACGGTCGATCGTAATACAATAACAAGTTTGTTAACTGCAAGCGTTGCCGCAGTGCCAAAAAAAACTTTAATAAGTGATGATACGGTTAACCCCAAAACAGCCGCTATGGACAACTCAGTAACTCAAGTAAAAACTTCTCAAAAGCCTACAGTACAAGTTGGTATAGTCAGGTACATAACAGTGCTTAAACGGGGACGCAGCCCTACCTCTGCAACAGTTGCTTCGGCCTCAAAAGTACCATCTTTTGATAAAATAAATTCTTAAAATCGTTTTGCAATTCTGGAGGATGAATCCTCTGAAGCACCAAACGTCATAAAATCGTCCAAGCCTCCCCCGATATATCTTAGGGAGCAAAATTCAAATGAGCTTATAAAGAGTTTGATATCAGTGATAGGTGAAAATTCGTTTTACGTAGCGGCTATCAAGCGTGGTAGTATAAACGAGACAAAAATACAAGTCAATCATGAGAATGATTTTCGCAAAACAATAAACAACTTTGAAGCACTAAAAAAAACTTTTATACAAACCAACTGAAAAGCAGTAAAGGTCTTCAGTTAGTGATTAAGGGTATTGACTCATGTGTGGACCCAGAAGAGGTAAAAACATTCCTAGAAGAAAAAGGCTTCAAGGTAAAACATGTAGTAAACATTAAAAATAGAGAAAAAATTCCCCAACCACTTTTTCGAGTGGAGTTTGAACCCGGAGACGTTAAGCTTAAAAAAAATGAAACGCATCCCATTTATTATTTAAAATACATTATGTACAGAAAAGTAACTATAGAGGAGCCGCACAAAAGAGCTGGTCCCGTTCAATGTCTGAACTGCCAAGAATTTGGCCATACTAAGGCATACTGCTACTTACCCCCTGTTTGCGTAGTATGTGGTGAATTACATGGTACAGTTCTTTGCGATAAATCTAAAAATGATCCCAACGTTAAAAAAATGTAGCAATTGTGGCGGTTATCACACAGCCAATTATAGAGGATGCCCTGTATTGTCAAGCAGTCGGTTAGACCGAAAACTAATTCCCCTTAAATGCAGGTAACAAATCAGCTAAACACTAATGACATTCAGGCTCCACAGCCTAGTAATAACAGAACCTCCTACGCTAACATTCTAAAATCAAACCATGTGCCAATGCAAGGTGCTTCGCCAATTAATGAAGAAACTCCAGTTTCTAATTTAAGTCGTCTTGAAAAAACCATGGAAACATTAGTGCAAAAAGTTAATAATTTTACGAACACAATGGGTAATATGCTACAGGAAATTCTAAGAATGCAATCGATGTTATTGCAAGCTGTTCTTAACAAGCCATGAACTGTTTAAAAATCTGTTTTTGGAACGCAAACGGCATCCGCCAACATAAAAATGAATTAGAATACTTTCTAAAAAATAAACAAATTGATGTCATGTTGGTTTCTGAAACTCACTTGACCTCAAGAAATACGTTTAAAATCAATGGTTATCTATATATATAAAAAGAAGTGTACACTTTGATGTCACCACTAACTGCAAAACAGGTCGACCGATTTAAACCAAAAGTTAAGGGTACTTTGGGGATAGTCTGTAGATGGTTTATGTGAGGTTTGCACGAAATCGGCCCAGTGTTTCCGGAGATATGACATTTAGATTTTCCTATATATTTTTCCCATACAGATATTAACAAATGCCTTTCATTTTCCATATTATTCGATTCGCAGAATCTGTGATGAATTCAATTTATTGTATCCATTTATAGATTTTAATAAAAGTTTGGAAATCGTGAAAAGAGATATTATATTACACTTAAATACAATAACCTAAAGCATTTATTATATTTTAATTTTCATATGTAAAAATTTCATTTATATTTTTTTTTGTTAAATCATTTGTAATTTCTTAATTATATTTTGTATAAATTGTATTTAAATTAGTCTGTAAGGATTATTCCATAGACTTTAATAATAAATAAATAATAAATAAATTATAATTTTTTTTTGTCATTTGAAAAGTACCAAACCATGTATCGTAATGTCCTATGTGTACAATGACATTCGGAATAGATCTTAATGTAGATTTCATATCGCATGAGGGCATAAAATAGGGCAAAACGGGTAAAAGCTCCCCCTCCCAATATCTTCTTAACTAATCAACCGATTTTCTTGAAGTTTGGCAGGCAAATAGTATAACATCTGGAAGGAACTATAGCCTATAATTTTTATTATTCAGGGCATGAAATTGGTTAAGAGGGGCAAACACTCCCCCTCCCTATATCTTCTTAACTGATCAACCGATTTTCTTGAAATTCGGCAGGCAAGTAGTGTAACATCTATAATTTTTATTATTTAGGGCGTAAAATAGGGCAAGAGGGGTAAACGCTTTCACTCCCTATATCTGCTTAACTAATCAACCGGTTTTCTTTAAATTTGGCATGCATACACTGTAATGTCTAAAGGAACTTTAAGATATATATTTTTTGGAAATTCCAACAATTAGGGCGTAAAATAGGGCAAAAGGGATAAATCCTACCTCTACTCATGTCTTCTTAATTAATTATCCAATGATAGTATTAAGTCTTAAAGGAACTAAAGGCTATAACTTTAAAATTTACGGCGTAAAATAAAGCAAAAAAGGTAAAAGCACCCCCTCCTAAACCTTCTTAATTAATTAACTGATTCTTTGGAAAAGTTTATGTATTTTTTTGATAAATTTGTTTCTCAGGTAATTCTACTTCGGTTATGCAATGGTACACGATTGGTCGTCAAACAATTGATGAAAAACGTTATTGAAGATACCATTTTGAATGGTAAATTCCGAGACAAAAATGTTTTGCTGGCACGAACTCCGATGATTGCCACAGACATCCCAATTAAATTCAAAGGCGTTTAATTTGCTATTAGATTGGCATTTGCAATGACAATCAATAAGTCGCAAGGCCAAATGATGTCTGTTTGCGGCATAGATTTGGGCACACCATGTTTTTCACACGGACAATTATACGTGGCATGTTCTCGCGTCGGCAAGCCTTCGAGCTTATTTGTGTTTGCTTAAGACGGACTGACAGAAAATATCGTTAACGCAATTGACCTTCGTAATGGATAAACATACCTTCTGGGGGTCACGACTTATAACACCAAAAGGTCGTGTTTTGTTCAACACAATCTCTAAAATGGGTTTAAACGTGGTCGCGAGCGGACAACCAACATATTGGCCTACTGATCAGCAAAAAATTCCAGATGTTATCGACTTTGGCGTGGTTAAAAACATCCCCACAGAAACGATTCATGTTGAAGCTTCCTTAGAATTATCATCCGACCACACACCTACAATTGTTACTATATCGAACCCAAATAGAATTGTATCTCCGTCATGTTACTTAGCGACGTCAGCCACACAAATAAATTGGTTAAAATATAAAAAATTTCTCAGTGCCAATTTCCTAGAAAATATTCCGCTTAATACACTGGAGAATGTGGATCTCTCTATTGTAAACTTTGACAGTTATCTTAAACTAGCTGTTCAACATTCCAGCGTTACCCCCAAAAAAAATTAAAAATAATAAAATATATTCTTTAGATGTCGAGCGGCTCTTGACTGAAAAAAGGAGAGTTCGAAGAGAGTGGCAACTGTACAGATCCCCGCAACTTAAGAATTTATTAAAAGAGTACACAAAAAGGCTAAGAAAGTTACTGCAGACTCAGAAAACGGCTTCTCTAGAAAAATATCTTAAGGAGCTTGATGCAACTCCACAATCTGACTACTCATTATGGCGTGCAGCTAGAAATCTAAAAAGGCCAGTTATATCTAAGCCACCATTAAGAAACTTGAATGGTAGTTGGGCAAGAAACGATATTGAAAAAGGAAATCTGTTTGTTAGTCTCTTGAAAAACGTATTTACACCAAATATATCTCACAATATTGCGGTCGAGTTACCACCTGTTGCTGCTAGAGCAGCTATTCCCCTCAGATTTGAGATAAGAGAAATCGAACAGGCTATTTGTGACTTAAACACTAAGAAGGCACCTGGTATTGATAAAATCAGTAATAAAATGCTTTTAGAGCTACCTCGCACAGCAAAGAAAATTATTCTTTTTATTTTTAATGCTATTTTACGCCTTGAATACTATCCTCAAAAATGGAAGGTTTCCTTAGTTACCATGATACCAAAGCCAGGTAAAGATCATACAAAAATTGAGTCATATAGGCCTATTAGCTTATTATCAAATATGTCAAAGCTGTTTGAGAAATTATTAGTCTCAAAATTAACACCGATTTTAAGTGAAAATAGATGTATTCCAAACCATCAGTTCGGATTTTGAAGAAAACACAGCACAATTAAACAGACTCATCGAATAGTTAATGTCATAAGAAAAGCATTTGAAGAAAAAAATATTGCTCAGCACTCTTCATTGATGTTTCGCAAGCTTTTGATAAAGTCTGGCATGAAGGCTTATTACATAAATTGAAGCAAAATTTACCAGCAAACACACACAAGCTGCTAGAAAGCTACTTAGTCGGTCGTCAATTTATTATTAAAGAAGGAAATTTCTTACGTTCACCTCAGCCCATTGGCGCTGGAGTCCCACAAGGCAGCATCCTGGGCCCTCTATTATACTTAATTTATACTTCAGACATGCCAACAAGCAACTACACCCAAACGTAAACATTTGCAGACGATACAGCTTTTCTAAGCGTCCACGAAAACCGTTATGAAGCATCTCGTTACTTACAAATTTCAACTAGAAATATGGTTAAGACAATGGAGGATAATGTTCAATGAGCAAAAATGCGTGCATATAACATTCACCTTGCGCCGGGAATCTTGTCCCCATATTACAATCAATAATAATAATTCCTCAACATTCGCATGTAAAATATCTCGGTATACATCTGGATCGGCGATTAACGTTGAAATGCCATATAGAGCCAAAATTAACTCAAATGAAACTAAAAGCCATTCAAATTCATTGGCTTATTGGTAGAAACTCTGTCCTTAGTCTCGACTGCAAACTTCTTCTTTACAACTCCATCTTAAAGCCAATCTGGTGCTATGGTATTCAGTTATGGGGCACTGCCTCGGCCTCTAATATAGACAAAATTCCAAGGCGCCAAAATAAACTTCTTCGAATAATCACAGCTGCCCCTTGGTATGTAAAAAACTCAAATATTCACAAGGATCTCAATGTTCCATTAGTCAAAACTATGATTACGAAATATGCAGTAAAATACTTAAAAAGGCTCGAATTGCATCTGAACCCACTAGCACGAAATATTTTAAATGATAGCAGCCACACTCGCTTAAGAAGAAGAGACACTGCAGCACTTATCCAATTAGATGAGCGATAAACACCTATATAAGTGAACAGAACCCGTGATGAAGAAAATTTTTGTCTGGCACTGGCACTGGCAGGACATAAAATAACGTATTAGGTTAAGATTTGATTAATTATTGTTAGTTCATATTTTATATATGAAGATTCAATAAATAAATAATGAGAAAAAAAGTACAGCTTGCAATAACATCGATTGCATTCTAAGAATTTCCTGCATCATATTACCCATTGTGTTTGTAAAATTATTTACCGTTTGCACTAATGTTTCCATGGTTTTTTCTAGACGACTTATATTAGCATTGATACATTGTTTGATTTAAAGACGTTAGCATAAGAGGTTTTGTTACAACTAGGCTGCGGAGCCTGAAGGTCATTACTGTTTATTTGATTTGTTACCTGCATTTGAGGGGGATTAGTTTTCGGTCCAACCGACTGCTTGACGATAGTTATACAGGGCATCCTCTATAATTGGCAGTGTGATTACCACCACAGTTGCTGCATTTTTTTACGTTGGAGTCGGTTTTAGACTTATCGCAAAGAACTGTACCATGTTATTCACCACATACTACGCAAACAGGGGGTAAGTAGCAGTATGCCTTAGTATGGCCAAATTTTTGGCAGTTCAGACATTGAACGGGACCACCTCTTTTGTGCGGCTCCTTTATAGTTATTTTTCTGTACAAAATATATTTTAAATTATAGATGGGATGTGTTTCATTTTTTTTTAAGCTTAACGTCGCCGGGCTCTAACTCCACTCGAACTAGTGGTTGGGGAATTTTTTCTCTATTTTTAATGTTTACTACATGTTTTACCTTGAAGCCTTTTTCTTCTAGGAATGTTTTTACCTCTTCTGGGTCCACACATGAGTCAATACCCTTAATCACTATCTGAAGACCTTTACTGCTCTTCAATTGGTATGTATAAAAGCTTTTTTTTAATGCTTCAAATTTATTAATTATTTTGCGATAATTATTCTCATGATTAACTTGTATTTTTGTTTCGTTTATGCTACCACGCAGCTACGTAAACCGAATTTTCACCTATGACCGATATCAAACTCTTTATAAGCTCATTTAAATTTTGCTCCCTAAGATATATCGGGGGAGGCTAGGGCGACTTTATCACAATCATCCTCCAGAATTGCATAACGATTTTGTGAATTTATTCTATGCAAAGATGGAACTTTTGAGGCCGAAGCAACAGCTGAAGAGGTAGGGCTACGATCCCGTTTAAGCACTGTTATATACCTGTCCATACCAACTTGTACTTGAGGCTTTTGACAACTTTTTACTAGAGGGTTTTCCATAGTGACTGTGTTTAAATTCATGGTATCATTTCCTACTAAAATTGTTTTTGCTGTCGCGGCAATACTTGCGGGCTCGGCAACACTTGTCCCAAAAGACAATTTTATATTTTTCAGTGTATCACTATCCACTGTTGTTGTAAAGACTGACGGTGAAAGGGAACGTGTTCGAGTAATTGGCTTAGCCGTTAGGTAGTTAATATTGTTTTGTTTTATTTATTTCAACATTATTTTCGTTAGCATGCGCTGTCACATAAAAATTTCTCTCATTTAATTTTATTGTTGTTTCATTGTTTTTACTCATGCAATAAATTGTTTTTGTTTTTCACCGATTTACTGTTAATATTTTTATTATTTATTGTATTTTACAACAACGCCAAAAATAAGAAATTTAAACTAAAATGTTTGTGCACAGAATATTTTTACATACACATGTATGAACATTCATACGTACATATGTATGTATATATTTTTACTATTTATCTTTATTTAAGTTTTCGCTTTAATTAATCATACACATACACATGTATGAACATTCATACGTACCAGGGTACGAAAAAAAACTGTACATTTTCGTAACGTATTTTTCTAACACACAAACTATAAAATTTTTTTTTGTGTATGTGAATGTGTACACAAACATATACGGTACACAGCGAGAGTGAGCTGTCGCACACAAACACTACGATAACGTACATAACATCTTTTAACGTACATGTACAGTATTTTTAGCGTACTTATCTGTACTTTTTATTGAACACGTATGTGTATTTAACTTGCGTGTGTGTGTGGTATGTATGTATTTTTTAAAATCAAAAAAGGCCAAAAATATGATTTGAAATCGAGTTGTATAACAGGAGTGCAGAAATATAAGAAACATGCAAAAGTGTACTAATATTTTATGGAGCAGAGTATTGGTGCCTATTTCAGTAAACAATTGTTTTTGTTTTTTACGCGAAGAATTTACGTGCGTGTGTGTGTATGTATTTTTTTAAAGCAAGAAAAAAAAAATATTTTAAATTAAAAAAAGGCCAAAAAAATGATTTGAAAGCGAGTTGTATAACAGGAGTGCAGAAATATAAGAAACATGCAAAAGTTCTTTATGCAGTAGAGAAAAAAAGAACATTGCAAGTAATGATCAGTTGTAAAGTGTTAAGAGTATGCGTATATGTAAATATGTATGTATACCCAGCGGGAAAAAGAGGGCATACAGATGCCTTCTAGAAGGCCTCAGTACTTTCTTTTGGATGTACAAGGCCTGCTCGCTCCATTGCATACTCAAAGCTTTTTTACACACGTTGTCATTGCGGGGTAGGCCTTCCACTCTGGCTTCATTCGCCAGAGATTCTGAAATTCATTTAAATTAATGGCTTTTAGAAGGCTTTCATGAGATGAGAATGGGTTTCCAAGGCCTTATATAAAGGCAATCTTAAAGAGTCCTTTAGAGATGTATTTAAAAAGGGCTTCAAGTTATTGGCTCTAAAAACCATTCAAGGGATATGAAATTTTCACTTTGTGCCAAAATAATAAAAAAAACGAGACAAATTTACGGAAAAGGGGCAAAACCCTTTTGTTATAGAAATGTAATTGTGCACTTTTAATGGATATACATATATTATATTTTATACATAATTAATAGATAGTTTTAAGGTAAAAATGGTTTTTACACTAAAAATCAGAAAACAATTAAGTTTTGATTGTGCAGTTATTTTTTAATTTTTAAACTTTTTTTAATACTTTTTAGCAGTTATTTTTAGGTAAAACAACTCTTCCTTTTAACGTATTAAACTCAACTAAAATGATTTATTCTTTTTCATTTAACTGTTCTGTATTCTGTTTTTGTCTTTTTTTTATGCAATTTTAATTTTATAACGCGCAAAAAAACTAAATATCTTAGTCCTTCTCTTCTCCCTTCTCATAGAAGGGAATGTGGAATATTGATCTTATCTTTTATACCTACGGAAGATCAGAAGCCTTATAAGAGAACTTATTTAGCAGGTAAATCAGAATCAAGGCGAATTCACTAGAAAGTGAAGTCAGCACTACAACAACACTGCTTCTGTGGTCCGATTGTAGGGATGCAAACAATACATCGATGTTTAGAAAACATCGATGTATCGGTTATAAACATCGATATTAACATCGATGTTTCGATGGACGATATATCGGCGATACATCGGCATCAAAACTAAAAAACATCGACATCGTCCATTTAATATTTTCATTTATTTAAATTTTTTTTTAATAATATTTTAGCCATTTTTAATTTAAATTTTTTTAATTTTTTTAACTAAACCTTAATTTTAAAAATAAAAAAGTTTATTTCAAAGCATAGCAGTACAAAGAGGCACGGCACGTACATATGTAGATATGTACATACTTCGCATTGCATAGCTTTATGTAATAAGGGGTAGCCCCTTTTATAATTTAAAGAAATGTTAAAACAATTTTGGAGACTGCAAGTGTAAAGGCCCAACTATAATATGCGTCAAATCATATTGTACTGAAGAAAACTTTCTGTTAAGTTTTATAAATCTGTAATTTGCTTAAGCAAGTTGTGAAACTGAGTGCACGTTCTGTACGGAATCAAATGTTTTTTATTTTGTTTTTGTGTTTTTAAATGCATTTGACAGGTTTTTTGTTAATTTTTAATGGAAGCTTAAGCAATCTTATGGATATTATAGTTGGGCCTTAAGATTTTCAGTACCAAAGACGAATTTGAGCAGCCCGTAAGTATAGCTGTAAAGTAGTTTATAACATCGATGTTGAAACATCGATGTATCGTATTTTCTACCGATGTTTTTTAGTATCGATGCTTATCGTGGAAACATCGACGTTTTTAAACATCGATGTTTTTTAGAACGATGTTGCATCCCTATCCGATTGTCAAAAATATTGCTAGTAAAAAAAGGTTTGTTTACATAAAAAACTGTAGCTTGTATACAATATTTGACAACAACACCACAGAAAAAATAACCATATGTTGACTTGACCCCACCTTCTAGTCAATTCACCTTGATCAGAATGGTAATTGAATCAAAAAATGTCAAATCAGGCCTTTAATAAGGCCTAAATAAGAAGCTGTTCTGACTTTTACCGCTAGGTAATTGTTTGTGCACATTTGTAAGCGGTAAATGAATCGTCGAAAATTGTTGTTGTGCTATACGTTATTCGAGTTTATTTGCAGAAAAAAAATTATTTTTACACTCATAAAATTATTACGATAATTGATTGTGGATTATTTAGTTCGTTTTTAATTTAATAAAAATAAAGTTATTTTACGAATAACTATTCTGCGAATATCTTTAAACTTAAAAATTTAGAAATGTCAAGCCAAAATAAAACAATATTAACGTTTTGTAAGTATGATAAAAATGTATTCTTTCAGCTACGTTATGCTCATTAACATTTATTCCCAAAGAATCAAAAGCCGGTTGAACTCATATTTTGAAAGCACTATCTTTCGCCATACGGAGTAGGCGTCCATTCCTTGTAAATAATTCTACAATCGCCAATTCAATGTTAGTTTGATTGAAGTAGGTTGGAACTGTTTTGGTTTTGAAATCATTGACTTTATTTTTATTTGCACATTTTATTGCAACATAATCTGAATATAAAGTAGGGTAGAACCGTTTTAAATGTCTTTCTAGATTTCCGGTATGATTATTTAATTTTTTTTTTACAACTTTCATTATCACAAAATACGTCACTTTCATCGATTAAACTAAAATAATCGTGCAAAAAATTATTTTTAGGGCGCGGCATCTTACTTTCTTTTCAATCAAATGTTAAATCATTACTTAAAATGCATAATGATTGAAGTCAACTGAAAATTCCTAAATTTTTCGCGAAAGAGGTTGGTGCCATAATTATTGTTTAATATGCCATTGTCCACGCAAGTGCATACAAAAAATTTAAATAAAAAACATTTACCTAAAAGGTATGTATGAATATAAAAAATAACTGAAAAAAATTTTAAATTATAAAAAACACGAGGACTCTTAAAATTTTTTTTTTCAAATAAACTCGAATAACGCAAAGCACAATAACAATTTTCGACTTTTGATTTACCACTTACAAATGTGCACAAACAATTGTTTTGAGGGTGCGAAAATTCCTTAATTTTCTGCGAATTTGTTGCTTTTATGAATGATATTTCATCTGAAAGAGTTTGGTGCCATAAATATTGCTCATAAAAATAGTCAAGAAAAAAAATTACCTTAAATGTATGAACAATTCTTTAACTGAAAAAAATTGTTTATTATAAAAAACAAGATCAGTCATAAATATGTTTTTTTTTTTTTTTCTATAAATATACAAGGCACAAGTAAAAAATTCCCATAAAAAGGATCTTCACATTTGTACATATGTACTTAGGTAGGCGTACATATGCACATCAATTGTCTCAAATGTTGTATACAATTATTTTACAGCGTTAATGTTGGCGCCATAAGTATTGCTTAATAAACCAATGTCCATGCAAGTGCATACAAAAATAACTAGGTAAAAAAAAGAATTTACCTAAAATATATAAAAAAAACACAAACTCTTTTACTGCAAAAAAAAAAAAAATATTATAAAAAAGAAACAAGAGCACTCATCCCAAAGTATAATATTCATACAATCAAAAAATTATGTAGCTATATTCAAAAAGAAAGTTCATTTTAAAGAACTGAAAATTTATTTAATTTAAAATTAATTTTTACATTTAATTTAAAATAAATTTTTACTTTAAAATAAATGAATTTTACATTAATTTTAAAATTTTTATTTTTTAAACTTTTTTTTAAAATTTAATAGTTGTTGCTTTTAAAAAATACATTTTAAACGACAAAAAATCAAACTACATAACATTATAAGTACAGAAAAACTTTTTTTTTTTTTTTGCTAATTTGTTTTTTGAATAACAAACATAAATGTTAAAAACAAAGTTATTTGAAAACTAACTATATATTTATTCAATTTTAATAGTACGAAAAACGAATTTTATAACCAACAATCAATTACTGTAATAATTTTATGAGTGTTAAAATATTTTTTTTTTCTTCAAATAAACTCGAATAATGCATAGCACAACAACAATTTTCGACGTTCAATTTTCCACCAGGGTTGCCGCTTAAAAGTTTTTATCCAACCAAAATTGTTTATAAAACCTACCAAAATCCTTTGAAACCGACCAATTTTTTCAAATTTTTAAAAATTTACATATGTATATGAATGTATTTTTTTTATGTAAAGCACAATTTTTATTGGATAAAGGTATTTTTGCAATATGCAATTAGAGACAAAGTTGGCATGATCGTAAAATATTTTTATTTGAATCCATTTTTAATGGAATTCACTTAATTCGAAAATATATCATTGCCTTAGTCTACTGAAAGGCTAATTTCTATTAAGCTAACTATATAAATAGGCAAATCTTGATTAGACAATAACTTAAAAGGAGTACTTATTTGTAATATTTTAATTTCTTAAAACGCAAGAATTTGGGAGTTCTTTTTAATACACTTTAAATCCAATTTTTATAATGTTTGTTATTAAATTCTGTTTAATAGACAAATATTTGTATAATGTTTCTCATACAATTCTTTTATTACAGAAATCTAAGTAAAAAACGACTGTTAAAATTCTTACGTTTTACGTTTTCGATTTCGAGCACACCCCTGTAGGTTTTATTTTATATAAAAGCCCAATTTTAAATTTAAGTACATATTTCTTTTTTAGCTTCTGTGTCAATAAAAATATTTAAGACATCAACATGATTATTTTTTTTTTTTTATCGAAATCGACTTATGTTAGTGTCGCCTTTTTTATAAAATTAATAAAAATGTGTAAAAATATTGGACTTTAAACATGATTATAATATGACAAACGATATACTTCTGGTTGATATTCTTTATTAAGATTATTAATTATGACTAGTATGTCTGCCATTTTCTAACAATCGCACGATTTGAAGTCGCAAGACGCTAGATTTATTTCATGTTGTTCGAAAACTCATGCGTTTTGCTTTCGATCTTAAATGGTTTTTGAAGATGGCTAACTTCTTGCGATTGCGATTTAGAGAGCACCTATAATTAGATTTCAAGTCAGAATCGCAATATACTTGTATATGACACAAATAAAAAATGGCATTTGACTTTATAAGACATATGTTCGGCGAGTTCTACAGCTCTTAAACCATTGACTTCTTAAAAACAGGATACAAAATATAGTACTAAAGCATTCCACTGTTCAAAAATTCTTGTAATAACAACCTCCAAAAATAGACGTTTTGTAAAAGAAGCAGCTTATATCTTATGAGGTGGTACCGAACATTATTCCTGAAATTCTTTTAGTTTAGTAATTCTTTAAGGGCTATGGGAAAAAAACTGTTAATATTACAACAAAGAAGCTCTATATTTTCCTTCAGCTTTTTACATGCGTAACTTGAACACAGGTGGAGAGAGCGCACTTAATGTATATTAAACAAGTTCATTTCTAAGTAAGTTTTTATTCCAGTTACTTTACCCGCCATGGCGTTAGCGCCGTCTGTTGCCAATTCAATAATATTTTTTAAATATTGTTTGTTGTAAAAAATTTTTTATTTTCATTTCTTTATTGTCACATCCGAAGTTTCACCAACAATCAAGAAGATCTTTTTTTTTTTTTTTTTTAATAAATATTCTATTTTCTGTTGCCTGCTTTGCGATATAGTCAGTTGCTTCAACAGACTATGTCCTACCACATTTAAAAAGTCAATTTATGAAATGAAAAAGTAAATTTTCTCAAACCGACCAAAATTAGGATTAGCCTACCATCCTACCAAACGAAAATACCAAGTTCGGCAACCCTGTTTACCACTTAAAAATGTGCACAAACAATTATACATATTTAAATATACGCATACTCTCTACAACTGATCATTACCAGCGTTGTCAACTTTGAAATTTCAAAACGCACCAAAAAGGTGAAGAAAACGCGCCATTTGAAAATAGAAACGCACCAAGTTTAGACTTTCTTTTTAATTTAAAATGTTTGTTTGAGTAATTTTAAATAAAAAGTAAAATATTTTTGTATTAAAAATATTATAATAAAGCAGTCTTTTACAGTCCAGGGGTTTAGGAAAAAAATATAGAACTTAACAAAAATAAAAAAACCTAACAAATTTATTTGTATTGATTTGTACTAGTGATGTACCGAATATCAATTTTTAATATTCGCGAATACGAATATCTGCGCCAATATTCAGCGAATATCCAATCTGAACTAAAACGCCACTCGATATAATAAATCTTTTATTTTCGTTTAAAAAAATAAATTATAAAAAAACTGTCACACTACCAAATGTATTTAAATTTATTATCTCACTCCGATGACTAAATTTGAAATCCAGTTGTCGATAATTTTCTTACGATAATTAGCACATTGCTTAAAATGATAATAAATCTGGAAAAGTTGAAGTTAAAACTTGAGTAATTTTCATAAAATAGTTTTTTACCGGCACAAACTTCTAATGTTTGTTTGTTTTTCACTTTTCTAAAAGAAGATTTTTTTGTGTTAAAATGACAAAAATCTTTTCTAATAAAAATTAATACTTTTTGTTTAATTTTATGTATTTTTTACACTTTTGTATTTTTTCTTCCTTGGAATGCATTAACAAAATATTCGCGAAATATTCCCTTGAATTTGGAGAGTACGAATAACGTAAAGCAGGTGAATATTCGGCATTTCGAATACGAATACAAATATTCGTAACATCACTAGTATGCACTAAGCCTATCCAATCCATTACAGGTATTATTTTATCTTGATCTGTTAAAATGCCTTTGGAGGTTACGCGATGTCCCAGGTACTTTACTTCCTTTTGGAAGTCATGCCGTGGATATACGTTTCAACATTTCTTCCAAATTTTTCAAGTGTTCGTCAAGTATTTTCCCCATGACAATAATGTCGTCAAGCATGTCTTTTAGTGAAGATCTTTTGGCACCTGCTCCATTAAACGCTCGAATGTAGCTGGAGCATTGCAAAGTATAAATGGCATCACATTCAACTGTAATAAACCCCAGCCACTCCAGCACAACATTCTGCTCTTACTTTCTATACCCACACTACTGTATGTGGAGAGGATTTTATGAGTTTGTACTATTATGTATGTGTAATACATTTAAATAGTTTAGTATACCGATTGACTCAGAATCAATTTTATAGTCGATCTAACGAGGTCTGTTGTCTTTCAAAGTTAACCTTGTGCGCAAGTCTATACTTTCGCAATTTTGGAAAAAATTGAATCTTATTTGGGAAATATGTGTTAATTGTTACAAGGTCGAATCCTATTCAAAATGGTGCGAAGTGGTTCATAATATAACATAGCTTTTTTGTGCCCATAAACTGTCTTGGTTTTTAGGTATTTAGGTTTTATAAGGTACACACATATTGTGGTGCAACCTAAATCAGCGTAGCAAAGCGGACCATATTTGACCATGTTTTTTTTTTTTTGTTCACACATAATATCGGTTTTTTTAACAAGAACTTTTTTTGCGTTGTTAGCTACCGATATTGGTTACCGATAGACATTTATAAAATTTCATTACAGAATAGCTCCTCAAGACAATTATAGTTGATTTACAAATTTTGACTGCTTAACGACAAATTTTTGTCTTTGCTTTGTTGCCAAGTATATTTCGAACAAAAATTTAAAAAAAAGCACCCAAAATGGTGCGAAACGCATCAAGTTGACAACGCTGATCATTACTTACAACATTCTTTTCTCTGATGTACAAAAATGTTTTGCGAGAGAATGTACAGTGACAGGCAAAACCCAGGCCAACATTTTTATTAATATTTAATCACAAGAAATTGTTTTGGTTGTAAAACTTGTTTTTTTTTTTTTAAAATAAAATCTGATTTATTTTCATCATTTTCTTCGCCTGTTAACCATGCCAAAAATTCTTTTCAATTCTAATAAAAAGCTTTTTTTTCTTATCAGTGTACTCAGTAATTTAGCTATAAAAATAATCATAATGCCTCTTAATAACATTTCCCCTATGCCATTCAAATGTTTAATAATATAAAAGACTGTAGACATTAACAAAGACATTATCATAAAATATGTTTTTAATTCCTTATATAACCATTTATCTTACACACTGTAATTGAACAAAGTTAAACACAGCCGCGCACATGTATCGGGTGGTTAAATTTCAAGGGCCGATGTTGATTTTGAATAAAACACAAACTATTTAGGAAATTATTGTAATTTTATTTTATTATGATATATTGGTATTACTCAATTATGTATGGAACAAAATATCGGCCAAATGGGCGCCGCGACCACGACGGCACACCTCCATCCGATGGTCCAAATTTTCGATGACCCTGAGGCATAATGGAGGTTCTATGCCGTTAATGTGCCGAATTATCTCATCCTTTAGCTCTTGAATTGTTGCTGACTTATCGACGTACACCTTTTCTTTCAAATAACCCCAAAGAAAAAAGTCCAACGGTGTCAAATCACATGATCTTGGCGGCCAATTGACATCGCCATTACGTGAGATAACACGGCCATTGAATTTGTTGCGCAAAAGAGCCATTGTTTCGTTAGCTGTGTGGCAAGTGGCACCGTCCTGCTGAAACCACATATCGTCCACATCCATATCTTCCAATTCGGGCCATAAAAAGTTCGTTATCATCTCACGATAGCGAACACCATTCACAGTAACTGCCTGACCGGCCTCATTTTGGAAAAAATACTGCCCGATGATGCCGCCAGCCCATAAACCGCACCAAACAGTCTCTCTTTGTGGGTGCATTGGTTTTTCGACAATCACTCTTGTATTATTATTCGCCCAAATGCAGAAATTCTGCTTATCGACAAATCCACTGAGGTGAAAATGTGCCTCATCACTGAAGATGATTTTCTTCGAAATTTATCATCCATTTTCATAATAAGTCTGGATAACTTTAACACGTTGTTGGATTGTGTATCTCTCCATGGTTCAAATTGAGTAAGTCTGAAATAGAGAAATGTCAAATAAAATTCGGAAAAAAACTTGGCGTTTAGGTGTGGTTCACATTCAACATCGGCCCTTACAATTTAACCACCCTTTACATTCTTCGCGTAAAAAAAAAACAATTGTTTACTGAAATAGGCACCAATACTCTGCTCCATAAAATATTAGTACACTTTTGCATGTTTCTTATATTTCTGCACTCCTGTTATACAACTCGATTTCAAATCATATTTTTGGCCTTTTTTGATTTTAAAAAATACATACATCATACCACACACACACGCACGTTAAATACACATACGTGTTCAATAAAAAGTACAGATAAGTACGCTAAAAATACTGTACATGTACGTTAAAAGATGTTATGTACGTTATCGTAGTGTTTGTGTGCGTCAGCTCACTCTCGCTGTGTACCGTATATGTTTCTGCACACATTCACAAACAGAAAAATGTTTTTTTTTTTATTTTGTACTCTTGTAACGAATGTGTATGTGTATTGTTCATGGTAAAATACGGTATGGTACTCTTAATTGTGTACTTTACAGTTTTTTTTCGTACTCTGATACGTACATATGTATAAATTTTTACTATTAATCTTTATTTAATTTTTCGTTTTAATTGTTCATTTTTTTGTTAAATAATTTAAATAAAAAATATCATATATTTTCTAGCGTCCATTCGCTTAATATTTATATACCAAAATCAAATTTAATTAATAATTAATTAAAATCGTATGCGGGGTTGACAAACTGAACTGAAGCAAAATATAATACGCGAAAGCAACTCATCATATAATAGCCCATTGTGGATAGTCGAGAAAAAAATCGATAACTCAGGGACTAAAAAGTACAGAATTGTTATCGACTATAGGAAATTAAACGAATTTACGGTAGATGATAAATATCCTATACCTAACTTAAATTAACTACTAGATAAATTAGGAAGAGCACAGTACCTTAGATTTAGCTAAGGGCTTGTCATGGTTAGAGAGGAAGATAGAAGAAACTCCGCGTTTTCTACACTTTTTGGGCATTACGAGTTTATCCGTATGCCATTTGGTTTGAAGAATACCCCATCAACCTTCTAAAGGTTGATGAATAATGTTCTCCATGAACATATTCATAAAATATTTGTCTTCTACATGGACGACATACTAGTATTTGGTACCTCTCTAAAGAAACACCTAATCAACCTAAAGTTGATATTTCAAGCATTAAAAAAATGCAAATTAAAAATACAAATTGACAAATGCGGCTTTCTTAAGAAAGAAACGCAGTTTCTGGGAAATATCCTTACAACAAATGGAATAAAATCAGACCCCTTTTAAATAGAAATAAAAAAGACCTTAAAATTGCGAAATACTACAAAGAAAATAAAATCCTTCCTGGGAATAATCGGATTTTACAGGAAGTGTATAAAGGATTATGCAAAAGTCGCATATCTTATGACAAAGATGCTAAAAAAGGATCAACATGTTAATGAGTATGATTCCAGCTTCATAGCTTCAATTAAAAAGATGAAGGAAATTGTGATAAGCCCACCAACATTGCAAAGTAAATAAAATGGTATTTAACAATGAATTCAATAATGAGAACGTTGAACAGTTAATGCAACACAAAGGAATACAATATCACTTAACTAAACCAAATAGTCACACCGGTAGCAGTGATATAAAAAGATTAAACAACACTATCACAGAAAAAATACGTACTCTTAATATCGAAAATGTTCTTCCAATTACATTACAAATATACAATAACACAGAACAATTAAATGCACACCACTGGAAGTTCAGAATCACAAAATAGATCATACAATAATTTATGAAAGGCTTCAAAAATTTAAGAAAGAGCAAATAAGCAAAGCAAATAGAAATAGGGAAAATTATACAGAAACTAGGTAAGAATGTTTTATAAAAAATTATAAAAATTTGAGACATAAAGAACATCCAAAGTTTAGAAAACAATTACTGCAAGGAATCCATACTAGCAAAATTAAAAGACCTACTAAATTTAATAACTTAACAAAAAAATATAAATAACTTAAAATTACAGTTAATTTTATGAATAATAATAATCAAATTGGCATTAACAACAACTCGAGCTAATGCAATGTTCACACGGACAGCAATATTCGTGTTTCGCTCTCCCATTCCTGTTTCGCGGCCTAAACATGATCGAAACATCATGTTTTGCCATACAAAATTGAAACAGGTCGTTTAATATTAAAACATGCTGCGAAACAGGAAAAATGAACTCTCATCTCCAATTTTGATAACAATTATCGTTAGTTTATCTAATCTAGCTATCAAAATAAATTTAAAAACAAAATAAAAATTGATGTTAAATAAAATAAAGTGATAATTATAAAATAATAATATTAATAAAAGTATTAAATAATATATTTTTAATTTGTCATACATTTTAATGTGTTTTAAATAAAATCACTCAAACAACACAAAAAAAAAAATGTCAAAATAAAACAAGAATGAATCGTATGAACAGCATGTTGGGCAATCTACATAGTTTCAGAGCATAACACAGCAATCCAAACAATAACAGAGACTAATGTTTACGTAGAAATCTATAACAAAACCATTAGCATTCCGATAGAGTCAGATATGATTTTACACCATATAGACACACAAGCAATAACAAGTGTTCTTTTACAAATGAGAGACGATTTAACAACGCTACATAAAAATGAACAAACATTTATAAATAAAATTTATAATAAAAAGGCTTAATGAACCTAGTAGGCCATGTATGTAAATATCTCTTTGGTATAATGGACAACAACGACCAAAAAGATATCACTAACCACTTTAATACAGTTAATACTAACATTCACAATTCTGTAACAGGCCTTAATCAACAAATCAAAATTAATGACCATTTTAATAAAATAATACAACTAATAAAAGAAACTTTCACACAAAATCAAAAAATATGCAATACCATTTTGAGGGACTCCATAAATCAATCAAAGATATACTAACAAGAAATACATACATTGAGAAACTATTGATACTAACAACAATAAAAAACCACATAGAACACATACAAAGTTATTTTGCAGCAGCATTTTAACAAAACAAGAAATAGATGACTACGACATAAGTATAAGAAAACTTTAATATTTAAGTACAGTAATTCTTGAATAAATAATGAATTAATTTTTGTAATTAAGATACCTAAAACATTTAAAACTATACAAATACTAACTATTATACCAGTACCATGTTTATACTTATAAAGAAATTGATGGTGAAATTGAAAATTTATTTCTTTATAATAATATAACATATCAATACAGAGAACATAAATTTATAAATAAATGTAAAACATCAAAACACTGTACAGTAGAGAAATCATGTAAATTAATAACAAATGAAAATACTGAAGTCATAAATATTAATGATAATACAATCATAACCAAAATGCTAAAAACGAAACAATAAAAAGTAACTTTAATAATGCAAATAATGTTCTAAATGGAAATATTTTAATACACTTTAGTAATTGTTAATTTAAAATAGCAAATAAAAATTTTTCAAACAAAAATGAAATTTATTTAGATAAAATAATTATTCCAACATTTTATAACATTTCCTATAATACAACACTTACAATAGAAGAGGTAAAATTAACAACAATTGAAATTTTAAAAGAAATAAAGGAAATAAAATATAAGAATAAAATTGTATTTTGAATTGAATTTTGTATTTAGCGTACCACCAATAATTATAATAACAATTGTAAAAATATTAATACTAGTATTACACGATAAATGTAGCAAATAAAATGAAAGAATTCGGGGGAATCTTTTGTCTATGGGGGGAGAAGCTATGTATGTACTCCCACATACACAACCAACCCTCACAAATGCTATCGATATCGATAGCATTATTAAAAAATTTTTAAATAACTATGCAAGTCAACGACATTTATAAATAAAAAAATCATCAAACCAATTATGCTATTATTACTAAAAAAAAAGCATTGACACTCACAATACAACAAAGTGGTAGTGGCTTTGTCTTGGTTGCCCAATAATTCCAAGAATATAATAAAAACAACAACCATGGCTATTGATCTGACTAAGCAGTATCAATACTAATGGTTGATTGCCTCATTTTTAAATTTTGATTACAATACGAACAACTGAATTCTCAAGTTTGGTATAGAGAGTAGTTTATGAATATGTCAAAAAATCGTATGTTCTCATAAAGTAGGATAGTGTGGCATGACATGAATTGGGTGACAGATTGTTTTGACAAGTCTGTCCGACTTGCAAATGTTTATGAACATTTTCATAAAATTATAGTTTCTATGCGATCAGAGTTGCATTTTCTTGTAAAGTAACTGAGTCATTTGAGTTGGCATCATTTTTGTGGGATATTGTGGCATTGACAGAAGATTTTGAAGACATTTTTTTATGTCGGATAGTATTCCATCAGATTTTCCTGTGAATGAATCGTACGATTGTGTAGGATAGTGAATATCGGCCTTTAAGGCTAGTTTACACTATTATACTTTGTATCAATACATGTCAAAAACTCAAGTAATATGTAAAAGTCGGATAGTGTGAATGCATTTGGTATGAAAATGACAAGTATTATGAAAAAAAGTTTGACATCCCATACGACTTCATCGTTTTTTGAAAAATTTCTAAACAATAATACTTTTCATTGGATCAGGGTTGCATTTTATTTCTTGTGTGAGTGTTTATACTTTGTGTGATGGTGTGAACACAAGCTGTTATGTTAAATTAGATTTTTTGAAAGTCGCAACAAAACTCATTAGATTTCTATCTCACAAAGTATTATGGAATACGTAAGACTTGTGAAATAGTGTAATCTAGCCTTTAATAACATTGCTTCTGTAAAAGTCAGATGCAAAGTCATCTGACAAAATTTCAATTAGAGCGTGCTCTATTTTCTTCATCAGAAATATATGCCGGGAAGAAACCGGCAGCGGCGTCCACTATTAACGGAATCATTAGCCGGCTGAAGCTAATATTTAACAATGCCAAGATATGTATGATCATCTCACCACGCATGGGTGAATTGCCTGATGAGGACGCCCTCCTGGAATCAGACCAGGAGGATGCCAATGTCATGGTCGTCGAAACTGGACATGGTGAAGGTAACGCAGATAAACCTTCACCACTCTAAGGAGGCATCCGCTGCACTGCTCCTCCGGGTGGTAGAGAGGAAGGAGGAGCTAATAATGGTCCAAGAACCATGGATCCATAATGATCGGGCTTGCGGACTTAACCTTAAGGGCTTTAAGCTCCTCCAAAAGAACAAGTCAAATTAGACCTTGCATTTTGGCTAAAAACACGTTGGATATCATCATTCTTTCTGATTTCAGTGATGAAGACACACCATCAACGGCCATAGAGATGGGCGACAGGTCGGTTTGGATCGTCTCGGGCTACATTGCGCACGACCATGATGATGAGCCACCCAATAGTCTCGTCCGTGGCTAAGTAGCCAAAGCTGGCTCCATGGGTATACCGGTGGTTATCTGTGCTGACTCTAATGCGCACCACATCACGTGGGGCAGCTCTGACACCAACAGAGGTGAGTCGTTATTTTCTTTTATCAGTAACAGTAATTTAGAAATAGCAAACATAGGCGCGGAACCTACGTTCATTGTAGCTAAAAGGTAGGAGGTTCTCGATGTGACATTGGTCAGCTCGGAACACTCCGACTTGATAAGTAACTGGGCGGTCTCAAATTACTGCTCCTTTTCGGACCACAGGTATGTTGAGTTTCAATTAGGCTTACGCCCCTTGGGGGTGTGTACTTTTGTGAATAGGAGAAGAACGAAGTGGGACTATGAGGCTAGTCTACTCCCTAACTCTTTGTGCTCAGTCCCTGTCATTAGCGGCATTACGGAGACTGAAATGGCAGTTGACTTTCTATCGGAAGCACTGCGTCAGACAACGGCACTGGCCTGCAGGCCAGTAGTAAGGAAGGAGGGGGGTAAGCCACCATAGTGGAGCCCTGAGAACACACAGTCTCGCAAAGACTGTCGCAGGTTATTCAATATGGCTAAGCGTCTGGGAAACTGGGTGGAATACAAGTCGGCATTGAATGGGCTTAAGAACAAAATGCCTGGAGGAACTTGTGCAGCGGCGTGGAAGGCTCCTTGGAGACAAACCAATTGCGCAAAATAATGGCTTCTTGCCCGGCTATCCCTAGCTACATTCAGAAAGCTGATGGAGGTGTTAATTGACACACACTTTCCTGGCAATTCCCCTCCAACACCACGGAATATTAATTGCTTATCGGAGCCTGGCCTTGTGTCCATTTCTCTGTGCTATGATAGGCTCAATTGGGCGATAAGGTGCTTTGACTCCTTTAAGGCACCTGGTCCGGACGGTATTATTCCGGCCGACCTTCAAAAGAATGCGGACCTTCTAATTCCTTGGCTGTCCGCTATTTATACGGAATGTATTAGATTCTTGTACGTTCCCACCCGAATGACTAGATGTAGGTTTGTTTTCATTCCAAAGCGAGGGAAAGCATCCCACACCAAGCATAAGGACTACAGGCCAATCAGCATGTCGTTATTCCTTTTCAAGACCCTTGAGAGGGTCATTGATATTCATCTGAGGATGTCTATTCCTGGACATTTGCTCTCTGTAGAGACGGCGCTTCACTCACTGGTCGGCTGCATTGATAAATATCTTGAATTTTGGGAATACTCGGCTGTGGCCGTTCTAGACATTGAGGGAACTTTCAATAATGTCAGATTCAACTCCATCTTAGAGTCGAGGAGGGAGTTGGGTGTTGACGATGTAATTTGTAGATTTATTGGTAATCTACTCGAAAATAGGATCATTGAATCCACGATGGGTTTGCAGATGTTTGCACAGGGGCAAATTACATGTACGATTGTGATCGAATATTCACCCCTATCGTGAATAACAAGTGGAATTTTTGTTCCCATGAAATTTTCATTTCCCTCGAAGGGAAAAAAGCAATCGTGAATATCATGTGAAAAATTTTTCACGCTATCAGTTCCAGTGAATGTAAAAAAGAAGAAAGATTAAAAAAATTAAGAATCAATGAAATTTTTGTTTAAAATGTACATTTATATATTTTGAAGAAAAGTTAAAATAATAAAGCAAAATATTTAGTATTGGAGGTATAGTTTGATTACATCGTTAGTTGTTTGCACTCTTTAAATTTTATGAACATATTAAAATATTTTCCAAAATTCTGCCAACACGTCTTTCGAAAGCTTCACAAATCCGCAATCGACTTGTTGTTTTGCATTTTGTTAATCAATATATCAGTTTGTACCTTATTAACGGATCTAGCCCTTAATATTCGATTTATAGCAGGAACTACTTGCATACATGTTCTGGTTCCTAGCAAAAATAAAGTGAGAAAATCTAAGGGAAATGTGAACAAATTACGAGGGAAAACTCTTTTCACGATAAGGGGAATTATTCTGATTTGAATAACCTTTTTTTCATGGGAGTTTTTCATGATCGCAAATATGTGAAAAGGGGAATAATTATGAGGGAAAAATTGGTTGATAATGCTACTGATCCGATGCCTAATTGATTTCCAAATCTTTTGTTGTGTATTTGTGTTCCTAATATTAATGGGACGAACATGAATGCCATCATTATGGTGAAGATATTGTTATTTATGGAGGTTCGTCTTTTCTTTTTTTGGATTTTAATCGTCCTTATTTTGAAGAGTTGATGTTTGTGTTGTATCGCCTTGAAGAACACAAGTTGGTTCTATGGAGTCGCTTTGGCTAGAGGTTATATCAGACTCCGCATTGATAGGTAGAGGTGCTAGTAGCACAATTGGTTTTCTGGAAATGTCCTTTGCTGTTTTGACATCAACTACTCGTATGATTCCGTCATCCCCTGGATATACCTTTACAATTATCCCTAACGGACAATCCAAAGATGGTGTGTTGTCTTCCTTTATGATTATCATATCACCAGGTCTTATGTTATTATGTTGCGTTTTCCACTTATGACGATATTGCAGCTCACAAAGATTTTCTTGCGACCAGCCTCTCAAAAACTACCTTTTTAAATGAGTCACCAGCTTCCATCTAGTAAGCAGCAAAATTTTAATTTTGGTGCCTTTTATATCAACTTGAGCATTTAAGGGTTTTCCTATAAAAAAAATGACCGGGAGTAAAGGCTGTTTAATCATTAGGGTTGTCTGACATTGTCTGAGAATTGAGAATGCCTTCGATCTCTATCATTACAGTATCAAGTTCTGCGTATGTAAATGTTGCTGTTGCGTTGTCACAATACAGATTTCTACAACGGCCTCTGCGGCTTATAAATCTCTTCAATGCGCCTGTAAAAGCTTCGTAGTTAAATCGCTGACTAATTCTAAATTCACTGCCTTGGTAGTGAAGCAACAAAAAACACCAATGTATGGCTCTTGAGGCCTTTTACTTTATATTTTGTAATAACTAAATCAACACCGAAGTTAATGAACGGTCGAGCTGGGGTGACTCCTGTTGATGGCAAATTACAAATGATCTGGGTAAGTATGCCCGGTAGGCTAGCTGGTAGTGGGCTAGACTATCAGAATTCGATTTCCCGCCAGGGACTCTGGTTTCCTGCAGACAACCGTAGAGCTTCGCGGGATTAGCTTAGGGAATTAAAAAAAAAAGTAATTTTGGTTACGCTCTTGTACATCTTATTCATTGTTCCACAATTGATCGTGCTGCCGATTTTCCTTTGGTTGACCAATATCTTTTGCGTAGATAAGATAAGAGCGCCTGAGTGTTTGTGATATTGGGTAATTGTAGGAAACGAACATCGGATGCCGGGCGTCATAATGGAGTGCTGAAAACTCCAAGCGTCCTCCTACTCGGATAATGCTGTTGGTGTCCAAAAATGGATGGAGATTGCTCAGAGAACTAGTTTTGCTACTTCTTTGTGTTTTTTCAAATGTTTAAAGTATTCATTGAAGTCTGACTGTTTCATCTCTCGTACAATGACTGTAAGGGCTTGCTTTAATTCATGGACTCTAAAGTGCATTCTTGTTTGCGTTTTCTTGCACAGTCGATAAATCTGAGAATGTAAGCTACTACTCTCTGTAAAATTTTAAGCGAGCCCTTGTGGGGGATTCTGTAAATTACGCTTGATGAGGTGTCACTTGCTGTGACGACTACAGTTGTTTTCTTTCGCTCCATATCAATGTCGTTGTTGCTGGACTGACTCTTTGGGCGGTGTTGATCCCAATCCTCCTTTTGCACACATAGGAACATTGGTCCGTAAAACCACAAGGAGCAGCTAAACAAATATCTAGTAGAAGTACCACGTGACAGAATGTCTGCAGCATGTCCCTAGATCTGGTATGCCGCCATTGTTCGGCAGTCCCTTTTTGGATTGCAGCTATTCGATTAGCTTCAAAGGTTTGGTATGATAACGAGGGAGAATGAATCCATTTCAATACAATCACTCTTGAGGTGAGCTCACCGGCTTGTAGGGCTGCGCATAGTTCCAGACGAGGTAGAGTCTGGCGCTTTAACGGTGCTGCCCGTGATTTTGCACATAGTAATCTGACTATCACTTGCCTGTTTCTTGTTATGATCTAAGGTAAATTGCTGCACCATATGAATTCTCAGAGGCATCTCCAAAGCCGTGAATTTATGCTGCAGATTATTGATTTTTTGCAGTTAACTGCGAAAGGTCTTCCAGCGTGTACTAAGGTCGTCTGGTGATTCTTCATCCCAGCCTAATTTGGGTTGCCATAGCTCTTGTATGAACATTTTGGCAGTGACCACAATTGGTGATAATAGCCCCAAAAGATCGAATAACCTGGCTAAATCAGACGGGAGAGTGCGTTTGGTAACTTGTTGTATTTCTCGTAGATGATCCTTGACACAAAATTTGTCAGCTTTTGGCATCCAGATGAAACCCAAGGTTTTCACGGTTTGGCTGCTTTCCTCTTTAAAGTCGAAATGGATTTCCTGTTGTTTTTCTTTTCCATTTTTGTAATCTAAGACTGAGCATATTTTTAGGTTCTGTTTTAATTGTAATCGCTGTTAGTAGGTTATCGCCTCCTCCAATTCTATCATCAACGTAAAAGCTTTCGAGCAAGAACTGTGCTCCATGTGGGTATCTTGTTTTGTTAGACTGACCGATCTTCTCTAAGCACTTGGTAGCTAGATATGGTGCTGATCGTGCTCCATAGGTAATCGTGTTTAATTGGTAGTATTTTATAGGTTCCCTATGGTCTTCCCTCCAAATGATCATTTGGAACTTCCTATCTTCCGGTTGCATTAAAAATTGCCAATACCATGGCAGCCGGAAGTGAAACAAGATAGAAAAGAGGTCAATTTGCACTGTGGGTCCTGTGTGCATGACGTCATTCAGGGATCAGCTTACGGACGTTTTAATAGATGCATCAAAGGCTACTGGTTTCAGTATGCAATGATGAGGAATGAAGTAATGAGGGCTTAACGCTGCGTTTGTATCAATTTGGCTCATGTGGCCTAAAGTTTTATACATATTCTTTCATGAACTTTACATATTGTGCCCTGATTTCTGGTGCCTTGGCTAGTCGTGACAGAAATTTGTTGAGGGCTATGTTATGAGATTCTCCTTATACGTTGGGGTCGTTGACAAATGGGAGTCTTACCACGAATACCGCTCTTGTCAATGGTATGAGTCTGAGCAAAATGGTCTTCGCATTGCTTTTCTACTGTCGATAGAGATTTCTTGGCTTGTGTGATATTTTCTAGCTCCCAAAGTTAAGCTATGGCATCTTCTAAATGACTATCCTCTTCGGTGCACATTCCACATACTGCGGTTGATGCATCTAGTCCTCCGACCTTTTCAGCAATCACCCAACCTAATAATTTGTTTTGTAAAATTGGTAACTGATTGCCTAGTCGGATCTGTCTATCTGACATCAGTTGATGGTAAAATTCTGCCCCTAGTAACACGTCTATCTTGTCAGGACGGTTAAACTGTGGGTCCGCTAGGCCTTAAGGAATTGGCCAATAGTCGATATTGATTGATTGAGATGGTTGAGGTGAAATAATGTGTGGTAGCACTGCCGCTTTAAGTCGCGTGGTAAAATTTTCAAGGCGCGAGCGTAATGCTATGTTAGCTCCACGTTGCGTTTTAGCGTTGCTTGAGCCGATACTATAATGCAGATTGAGGTTGGTTTTGGGGCAATTCCAAGCCGTTTGACTAATCGTTCACTGACAAGATTCAGTTGTGAGTCTGAGTCGAGCTCTACATTGCACGTTGCTTCCGTTTGCTTGTACCTTGACCATAGCTGTGCTAAGAAGCACATAATTGTTTCACCGGGACAGGTTTGATGCAGCAAGCGATGTGGCGTTCGGATTAGTTATTATCGATGGGAGATTTTCCGCAATCCGAGTATTTGAAACCCTTGCAGCTGATCCCATTTGTTGAGTTGATATGTACTTAATTTGGCTTCGTACCATCTAGATGAAAGAGTTTATTATGCTAATTGTTGAATTTCATGCAGGTGCTATTACTGCAATTCTTGGCATTGTGACCAGATTTTAGACAGTTTACGTAACGTCTATTCTTCTGAATGAGTTGCAGTCTACTTGAGGATGACATTTGGAGAAAATTCTTGCAGGTAAATAAGGGATGGTTAACATTCTGCACAGAGGGCATGATTCGCTTCCTTGAGTTTCTGATGGATGGATTGATTTTGATGATGATGGTTTGTCCATCATTGCTTCCATAGTTTGGAAATTTGTTTCTACGAATTCTAAGAAACCCTTAATAGTCGTTTGTCAATTTGAAGGTTGTTATGTGCTAGAAGATACTCCTGTGTTTTGTCGTGGAGTGCCTTGTAATTGTTATTTGTAGACTTGTTTGGAACGTCTATTAGTACCTGCAGTAGTAACCTTTAGTTGTTGTAACGATTTGTTACCATATCAACCTTGGCTAGTGGGATCACTAATGCACTTCTTCGAAGTTGTGCCATATTTTTAGAGCGGCTCGGTAATCGTCCTCCTTGAAGTCGTCTGATAGGTGATTTACGGATGGTATCATGAGAGCTTACTTCCGCATAAGTTTTGACAGTTTAATGTCCTGAGCCGTG
Source organism: Pollenia griseotomentosa (assembly GCA_963931875.1). Classification (NCBI taxonomy): domain Eukaryota; kingdom Metazoa; phylum Arthropoda; class Insecta; order Diptera; family Polleniidae; genus Pollenia; species Pollenia griseotomentosa. Next base: position 126,052,630 of record OZ007561.1, on the reverse strand, counting down.
GCTTTTCCTCCGGTTTTAATTGGGTACGGTTGCGTTGTGGCCTCTGTAGCCCTTGATGCTAAAAGCGGCTTGACACCTTCTGTTAGTCTTTTCATTTGAGACGCAATGTATTTGCATGCTTCCCGATATTTAGCTCCGAGAGATTGGTGCAAGTTACAACTGATGTATGGGTCATCATCATTAAGAGTTTGGTCGTTGCGGATTTTGTTTTCCACAATTTCGTCATCTCTGCTGATCTTTGTTTGTAGAATTCGAGATTTCTGCGATCTTGCAATAGATTTTTCAAGTTCTAATGCCTTTTTCCTTTTAGCTCATAAGCTCATGTAGGCTTGCCATTTTTAGACTAGGGCCGATAATGTCTGCTGGGTTGTATCCGCGTGCTTGAACATTTGTTGTCTTGCACTTGAACAAGATTACGTCAAAAAGAAAATCCTAATTCCCTATGATTTCTTTCAAGCGCATTAACCTGAAGGAGTGGTTGGTTGTGGCAAGCACTTTAACCTGCAGGAGCGTGTTCAACAGTAAAAATAAAACAATTTGAGTAGTTGTGTCACTAGAAGAACACTAGTTTTACAATTTAATTTTTCTTTCTTTAATACGAACTTAAAAATATATTTAACTTTATTTACATAACAAACATACATGCGAAATTAACTATAAAAAATAGCTTACTATGAAAATGAAGTTAATTGATTTTTTAAATTTCAAAATAAACTAAATTGGAAATTAAACAAAAAAAAAAATTGAATTACACAATGAACCAAATAAAAACAATGAATGCAAAAAATATCCTAAACAAAATTAAAACTAGGACAAAAGTATTAAGTTACAAAATGCAAGCAATTGTATTTACAAAAAATAAAAAATGAATAAGCAATGTGTATTAACGAACGGTGTAGAAAATGGTGGTCGTATATCTCCGAAACCACTATAGATCGAAAAATAAGCTAAACTATGTTTCAAAGTACGCAACAAATAAGCGGATTAGTGTCTGGTACTTTTTCTATTTTTGACTTTTTGAGGGTGACATCGTTTAAAACTTTTATATTGGTACATATTTTGTCTGCACATAACTTTTGCAATTATTCAAATAGAATTTAAATTTTTTGATATTCTTTAATTAGGCTCGAGTTCATAAAATTTAATTTTCATTAAATTATTTTCACTGAGGAAGGAATTTTACAACTTGGAATTTTTATTAAAATTTATTGATAATATTTCTTGGCTGAGCTGGGATTTGAACCCGGGTTGATTTTAACATGTTTCGAAAATCACCACATTCTATCTTCTTGAAAGCCTGAATACATTTGCTTATTATGTTTTTCTTTTGTCCACTTTCGTCGACATTTTATCTGTATAAATTAAAGTACAAATGTAAATGCTAGCAAAGCGCTACGGGTTTAGCTACTTATGAGTAAAATAACCATTGTTAATCGATTTTCGTGGAACATAAAATAACTATTTAATTTAAGTGTACGGTAGCTTCATGATCCAGTAATAAAAATATGTATTAATTTCTTGCCATTTATTATTTGTTATGAATTTTAAAAAGTTCTAAGTTTTTGATTCTTTCTTTTTTAATAAGGAATCCTTTTTGCATATAAAAAATAACGCTAATTAAGCTTATATGTGACTGAAATTCTTATCATTTCAATTGATTTTTGAAAAAATTGGAAGAATCTGTCGCAAGTAATAAAGAATGACTTAAATTTAAATTGGAGGAATCTGTCTCAAGTTATAAAAAATCTCGGAAGCACTGTCTTCAAAACTAAATTGCTTAAATCAGGATATTTAATTTTATTGTGAATAAAATAAATATTAGTTCATCGATTTTCATAAAATATAGTATGCTTTTTTGGGAATATATGTAGTTTTAAGATAATGTTTAAAAAATTTTATTTTCAATTTTCTAAAGGTTTTTAACAAATAAAAATTTGGCAAAAAATAATATTTTTTCATTATTGCGGCATTGACTCTTGCGTGGACCCTGAAGAAATAAAAACATTTTTGGAAGAGAAAGGCTTCAAGATAAAAAACGTGACAAATATTAAAAATAGGGAAAAAAATCCATACCCACTTTTTCGAGTGGAGTTAGAACCCGGCGACATAAAGCTTAAAAAAAATTAAACGCATCCGATTTACAACTTGAAATATATTCTGTACGGAAGAATCACTATAGAAGAGCCGCACAAAAGAAATGGACCCGTTCAATGTTTAAGCAGCCAAGAGTTTGGTCATACTAAGTCATACTGCCACCTACCCCCTGTTTGCGTAGTATGTGGTAAATTACATTGTACAGTTCTTTGCGATAAATCTAAAAATGACCCGAACGTTAAAAAATTTAGCAATTGTGGCGGTAATCACACTGCCAATTATAGAGGATGTCCTGTATACACTATCGTCAAGCAGTCGGTTGGACCGGAAACTAATCCCCCTCAAATGCAGGTAACAAATCAACTAAACTCTAATGACATTCAGGCTCCACAGCCTAGTAATAACAGAACCTCCTACGCTAACATCCTAAAATCAAACCATGTGCCAATGCAAGGTGCTTCGCCAATTAATGAAGAAACTCCAGTTTCTAATTTAAGTCGTCTTGAAAAAACCATGGAAACATTAGTGCAAACAGTTAATAATTTTACGAACACAATGGGTAATATGCTACAGGAAATTCTAAGAATGCAATCGATGTTATTGCAAGCTGTTCTTAACAAGCCATGAACTGTTTAAAAATCTGTTTTTGGAACGCAAACGGCACACAGTGGCTGAAAATTTTATTTCATTGGCCAAAAGTCCAATTTTTGTTTGTCACCGATTTCAAAAATTTTAATTTTATTTAATAGTAAACATATTAAAACTACGGTAGCCAAAAAATCAGGTCAAAATATTGGTAATTGTGGTTGTGCCATGTTGTTAAACACAACTTTTTTATCATTGCACTATCAGCGATAATGACCTGCTTACTTTTTTGCTAGGTTGGTAGTTTTTTTTTTTTTTTTTTTCTTTAAATTTCCTAAGCTAATCCCGCGAAGCTCTATGCTTGTCTGCAGGAAAGAAACCAGAGTCTCTGGCGGGAATCGAACCCGCAACCTCGGCGCTGATAGACTAGCTCGCTACCAGCTAGCCTACCGAGGCGTTATAAATATTTGAGATGTTAACACATATTTTCTAAACTACTATATTTTTGTCAAATTTCAAATTTAGTAGAATAGAACTTTTGCGGACCAAAAGGGACCAAGAAGGTAAAACCACTGATAGAAAGGTGAAAGTGTTTTCTTTAACCCTGTATGTACTCTTGTACCCGTTTGGACCCGTCTGTTTAACACTTTTTTAATTTTAATGAAATTACTAAAAAAAAATTTCTAAACTACTATATTTTTGTCAAATTTCAACTTTAGTAGAATAGAACTTTTGCGGACCAAAAGGGACCAAGAAGGTAAAACGACTGATAGAAAGGTGAAAGTGGTTTCTTTAACCCCGTATATACTCTTGCACCCGTTTGGACCCGTCTGTTCAACACTTTTTTAATTTTAATGAAATTACTAAAAAAAAAATTTCTAAACTACTATATTTTTGTCAAATTTCAACTTTAGTAGAATAGAACTTTTGCGGACCAAAAGGGATTGAGAAGGTGAAACCACTAATGGAAAGGTGAAAATGTTTTCTATAACCCTTTATACACTCTTGTACCCGTTTGGACCCGTCTGTTTAACACTTTTTTAATTTTAAAGAAATTACTAAAAAAAAAAATTTCTAAACTACTATATTTTTGTCAAATTTCAACTTTAGTAGAATAGAACTTTTGCGGACCAAAGGGGACCAAGAAGGTAAAACCACTGATAGAAAGGTGAAAGTGTTTTTTTTAACCCCGTATATACTCTTGCACCCGTTTGGACCCGTCTGTTTAACACTTTTTTAATTTTAATGAAATTAAATTTTTTGAAATCGTTTTTTTACAATTTTTTTTTATTCCTCAAAAATAAAAAAAAGTAACAGAAATAATGTGCTATTCTCTTCAAAAAAAATTTTATGATATAGGGAAAATTGATCGTGATCGAACCGAATACAGGTAGTACATATAAAAAATTTTATTATTGTTACACAATCAGAAAAACCTATAGCTGCACTGATTCATCCTTATCAGTTACACTACGTTCACACTAGCGTATTTTATAGCAGAATAAAGAGCTTAGACACGCGTTTACGCTAAACAGGTATATTGTGAATCCCACCTTAGAAGGGATTTTTAAATTTTGTTTGGTCTTTTTATTTAATCTGTTTTTATGAGTCTAACAATATTCCCTATAGCTATGCAATGCGTTGTTAAATTTGTGTCAGGTATTTTATAGCATATAAATAAAAGGATTTTAAGTTTTTTAATCCTTTTAATTCTACCTGTATTTGGTATGAAAAAAAGTATGAAAGTTTTAAAAGCAAGTGACATTCGGATGCAAACTCAGTGGATATAATATATCTGAGCAATAACAACGTTTTTCATAAACATGGAAAGCTTCAGCTATAAAGAATTGGCCGGAGAGTATTTTAGAAACAAAAACGAGGAAGATGTTAAAAATTACATGCGAAAAAAGGAAACTTAAATTCCTATAGCACTGAAGTACAATTGGACTTAGAAAATAAATTATCTGTTTTCAAAAAAATTTAAAACAGCGATACAGGAAAGTTGATTACAGCAAAGATAGATTTTATAAGAGCTTTGCAAACTGGTTAGAGAACGAACTTTCTGTCCAGATCGCTTCAAAAACTTCAAATCAAAACACACGTGAGAGACCACAAAAATCGCTGGACAACTGTAGCCATAGATCTTAAGGATATAAATGAAAATATTCAAGATACTTTCCTACATCAATAACGATCACAGAAACAATTGACAAAAGTGGATATCATTGAAAAAGTTGTTAAAGCTAGTCCATTGAGAACAAAACGGAATCTTAAAAGTATACCAACTCCGAGCGATGTAAAACAATTCACAAATGAGGAGGCATTAGCATTATTTCTGGATTTGAAATTAACAAAACAGCAATATATTCAGCTCAGATTGCGTGCGATTGAAAAAGGCTCAAATCTGTATCCAGCATATCATCACATAACCGCTGCTAAAATGGACTGTTTGCCATTAAAGGACACTATTACAATCACATCAATTTCGGCAGAGGTACAACTACAATCTCTACTTGATCACACAGCCGAACGCTTCTACAATCAATAAAAGAAAATAAGTTAAAGAAATATGGAAACACAAAGTTAATTCTTTTTTGTAAATGGGGATGTGATGGTTCTTCCGGACAAAAACAATATAAACTAGTAGTAGTGAGAAAATATTTCGGACTCGGATATGTTCATGGTATCATTAGTACCATTGCGATTAAAAAAGTTTTTGGAAGATTCAGAGCCTTCGACTAGCACAACGCAAACAAAGGATATTTGGATAAATGAGACACCATCTTCTACGAAATACTGCAGACCTATTAAATTTGAATTCAAAAAAGAAACTCATGATGCCATTAACAAAGAATTTAGTGATATCAAGGCCCAAATTGCAATACTACATCCATTCCAATTAGATTTAGATGGGCAGCAAATTGAAGTTAGGTACCAATTAGTGCTAACAATGATAGATGGAAAGAAGGCCAGGCTTTGACTAACACGAAGGCTGCATCTAGCTGCATCATATGCCATGCAACATCAAGCCAATTAAGCCAAGTCCCGACAAAATCATTAGATAATACTGATGCTTATGAATTTGGATTATCACCACTACATGCAAGAATACGACTTATGGAACACATAATTAAAATCAGTTATGATTTGGATTTCGGATCTTCAGGATCAATAAGAAACAACGAAACCAACAAGGAGTTAAGAAATTCAAAAAGGAAACATGTTCAAGATGAATATCGCAAATTTGGGTTGATTATAGATCAGCCGAAACAAGGGTCAGGCAATACAATTGATGGCAATACCGCAAGAAGATTCTTTTCAGATCCAGAAATAGCATCTGAAATAACAGGTGTTGATTTTAACCTAATTTTTAGATTTAAAATAATCCTAGAAGTACTTGCGTGCAATGAAGAAATTGACTCTAGAAAATTTGGAGATTTTGCTAAGGAATCTGCAAAAACAACCAAGTACCCATGGAGAAATATGTCTGCTACAGTTCACAAAATCCTTTATCATGGAGAAGATGTCATTCAATATCGGTTGGTGCCACTTGGAGATTTATCAGAGGAAGCTCAGGAAAGAAGGAATAAGGATTACAGATTTTATAGAGAGCACAATACTAGAAAAATTTCACGAAATTCCACTAATGAAGATCTATTTAATATATTATTGGCAACGTCAGATCCGTTCATCTCCAGTATTCGCAATCAATGGAAAGTGGAACATCGGGATTTAGATGAAGAAGTCAAAAAACTACTAAAGAACAGAATATGGAATATTTGCAATCAATCTTTCAATTAAATGAACAATAATTATAATTCATTAGATCTAACACAGACATTGTATTAGTAAAAAATAAAAATAAACAGAATCTCACATTGTAACAAAAGCTATTAAAATATATTGCTGCTTGAATTTTTAAAAGGTTTTTTTATCCACATATGTATGAACTGTTTTAATAAATAAATAAGAATAAATAAGTGTAAACAAATTTGAAAGCAAAAAATTGTTTATTTTTCAGCAATAATAGCAAAATTTCCAGTGGATTTTACTATTTTTTTTTTTATGTTAAAATTTTTTTTATAGTGTAAACATTTAATTTTTTTGAGTGTCCCATTATTACAAAAAATGTTAATGATTATTATTTAAATCTAAAAATTACATTTTTAAATAATTAAAAGAAATAAAAAAACCATATTGCACGCTAAAGTTAAGAAAAATCTAAAGTTTCACATTGCCCTTAAATTCCCCAATAACTACTCAACCGATTTTAATGAAATTTAAAGTGGAGAAAGTTTAAGAATCTATCTGTCGATTAAAAAAATTTCACTAAAATATCTCCTTCGGTTCAAAAGTTACAGATTTTTGGCCAATGAAAAACGATTTTCAGCCACTGTGCGGCATCCGCCAACATAAAAATGAATTAGAATACTTTCTTAAAAATAAACAAATTGATGTCATGATGATTTCTGAAACTCATTTGACCTCAAGAAGTACGTTTAAAATCAATGGATATACACTATATGATACTAAGGACCCTCGAGATAGAGCTTGTGGAGGCTCTGCCATTTTGATAAAAGCCCGAATCAAACACTACTTAATGTTTGATCATTGTGAAGGTTATCTGCAAGCAACGACTATTTGTGTTGAAGAGCTAAATCGAAACTAAGTAATTTCTTCTTTATACTCTCCACCTAGATTTTCCATAGCAGAAAGCCAATATTATAAATCATTAGGACCCTGTTTCCTCGCCGCTGGCGATTATAACCAGCGTTACCGTTGTGATACTTAAGTATCAATTTGACCCTTTTTCGACGGTCTTGATACCTTTTATGACCCTTTTTTTAAATTATCCTTTTGTATCATTTTCACCTATTTTGTGCCATTTCTTGACCCTTTTTGGAAATAGCACTCATATTTTGTTTTTTTGTAAAAAGTATTTGTTAAAAGCTCGTGTTAAAAGATTTTTTACGTCTTCTTAATTAGATTTTCGATAGTAAAGTACAAATTAAAGTACAACGTATTTCTTATTTTTTATTTATTGAATAACTTATGGTGGTTTCTTTTCAAAAAAAAGTTACATTTTATTTAACAAATGCAATTAGGTGTTCGTTTTTAAAAAATGTTTGCTCTCTTAAAGAGAAGCAAGTTTTATGCTAAAAAAATTCACCCTTAACAATAGCATAAGCCATTGAACTTTTCGGCTCCTTTTTAATCGACAATGTTAAGAGTGCCCTGTTAAATAGGTGACCGGTTTATGTATGGGGCTATTTCTAAAACGGCCACTATTGCCTTAAAGAGCAACAAAGCTTCGTAAAATATTAAAAACTCGAAAAAGTTTGCAAAAATAGCGCCATTAAATTGATTAAAAGTCCCTAAAACTAACAGGAATGAACAAATTCGGTAAAGATTGCTGGAATTCCCAAATAGTTGGTAACAGCGGTATGATAGCAATCTATAATATTTATTAAAAATCGTAAAAGTTTTAAAGAATCAGAAAGCTAACAGGAAAAATCGCTTCATCGCGAACAGGGCTAAAATTCGCGACTAATTGCAAAATTGGAAACCAACCCTAAAATTTATTTGAAATCGCTAAATCGGTAAAAAAAAAAATATGTCGGAACATAAAATAAAAAGTATTAAAAAATGAGTTATAGTGATAAAGAACAAATTTTTTGTCAGGTGCTAAAAAAAAAGGAAAGGGCATTCCATAAAAAAATTAAGTTTTTTAAGCACTGCCTAGCTGAAATAAATATTTTTTGTTTGTTTATAAAAAAACTTGGTCTAATTATATTTATTAAAATGGCAAATACTGCTTTTAAAAAACTTGACCCTTTTTGTGTTGAAATACCCTTTTTCTGACCCCTTTTTCTGGAAAATCCACTTTTTGTGACCCTTTTCGAAAATTTTCAACGGTAACCCTGATTATAAAGCTAAACATACCTTCACGACTTATAATACCAAAAGGTCGTGTTTTGTTTAACACAAGCTCTAAAATGGGTTTAAACGTGGTCGCGAGCGGACAACCAAAATATTGGCCCACTGATCAGCAAAAAATTCCAGATGTCATCGATTTCGGCGTGGTTAAAAACATAACCTTAGAAACGATTCATGTTGAAGCTTCCTTAGAATTATCTTTCGACCACACACCTACAATTGTTACTATATCGAATCCAAATAGAATTGTATCTCCGTCATGTTACTTAGCGACGTCAGCCACACATATAAATTGGTTAAATTATAAAAAATTTCTCAGTGCCCATTGCACAGAAAATATTCCGCTTAGTACACCGGAGAATGTGGATCTCTCTATTGTTAACTTTGACAGTTATCTTAAACTAGCTGTTCAACATTCCAGCGTTACCCCCAAAAAAATTAAAAATAATAAAATATATTATTCAGATGTCGAGCGGCTCTTGACTGAAAAAAGGAGAGTTCGAAGAGAGTGGCAACTGTACAGATCCCCGTAACTTAAGAATTTATTAAAAGAGTACACAAAAAGGCTAAGAAAGTTACTGCAGACTCAGAAAACGGCTTCTCTAGAAAAATATCTTAAGGAACTTGATGCAACTCCACAATCTGACTACTCATTATGGCGTGCAGCTAGAAATCTAAAAAGGCCAGTTATATCTAAGCCACCATTAAGAAACTTGAGTGGTAGTTGGGCAAGAAACGATATTGAAAAAGGAAATCTGTTTGTTAGTCACTTGAAAAACGTATTTACACCAAATATATCTCACGATATTGCGGTCGAGTTACCACCTGTTGCGGCTAGAGCAGCTATTCCCCTAAGATTTGAGATAAGAGAAATAGAAAAGGCTATTTATGACTTAAACACTAAGAAAGCGCCTGGTATTGATAAGATCAGTAATAAAATGCTTTTGAAGCTACCTCGCAAAGCAAAGAAAATTATTCTTTTTTATTTTAATGCTATTTTACGCCTTGAATACTATCCTCAAAAATGGAAGGTTTCCTTAGTTACCATGATACCAAAGCCAGGTAAAGATCATACAAAAGTTGAGTCATATAAGCCTACGAAACAAAAGTAGAAACAAAAAAAGAATCGATGATAGCAATTACTTAACGGCTAAACCTATTACTCGAACGCGTTCCCTCTCACCCTCTTTGTTTACAAATACGGTCGATCGTATTACAATAACAAGTTTGCTAACTGCAAGCGCTGCCGCAGTGCCAAAAAAAACTTTAATAAGTGATGATACGGTTAACCCCAAAACAGCCGCTATGGACAACTCAGTAACTCAATTAAAAACTTCTCAAAAGCCTACAGTACAAGTTGGTATAGACAGGTACATAACAGTGCTTTAACGGGGACGCAGCCCTACCTCTGCAACAGTTGCTTCGGCCTCAAAAGTACCATCTTTTGATAAAATAAATTCTCAAAATCGTTTTGCAATTCTGGAGGATGAATCCTCTGAAGCACCAAACGTCATAAAATCGTCCAAGCCTCCCCCGATATATCTTAGGGAGCAAAATTCAAATGAGCTCATAAAGAGTTTGATATAAGTGATAGGTGAAAATTCGTTTTACGTAGCGGCTATCAAGCGTGGTAGTATAAACGAGACAAAAATACAAGTCAATCATGAGAATGATTTTCGCAAAACAATAAACAACTTTGAAGCACTAAAAAAAACTTTTATACATACCAACTGAAAAGCAGTAAAGGTCTTCAGGTAGTGATTAAGGGTATTGACTCATGTGTGGACCCAGAAGAGGTAAAAACATTCCTAGAAGAAAAAGGCTTCAAGGTAAAACATGTAGTAAACATTAAAAATAGAGAAAAAATTCCCCAACCACTTTTTCAAGTGGAGTTTGAACCCGGCGACGTTAAGCTTAAAAAAATGAAACGCATCCCATTTATAATTTAAAATACATAATGTACAGAAAAGTAACTATAGAGGAGCCGCACAAAAGAGGTGGTCCCGTTCAATGTCTGAACTGCCAAGAATTTGGCCATACTAAGGCATACTGCTACTTACCCCCTGTTTGCGTAGTATGTGGTGAATAACATGGTACAGTTCTTTGCGATAAGTCTAAAACCGACCCCAACGTAAAAAAATGCAGCAACTGTGGTGGTAATCACACTGCCAATTATAGAGGATGCCCTGTATAACTATCGTCAAGCAGTCGGTTGGACCGAAAACTAATCCCCCTCAAATGCAGGTAACAAATCAAGTAAACAGTAATGACCTTCAGGCTCCGCAGCCTAGTTGTAACAAAACCTCTTATGCTAACGTCTTAAAATCAAACCATGTGCCAATGCAAGGTGCTTCGCCAGTTAATGAAGAAACTCCAGTTTCTAATTTAAGTCGTCTTGAAAAAACCATGGAAACATTAGCGCAAACAGTTAATAATTTTACGAACACAATGGGTAATATGATGCAGGAAATTCTAAGAATGAAATCGATGTTATTGCAAGCTGTACTTAACAAGCCATGAACTGTTTAAAAATTTGTTTTTGGAACGCAAACGGCATCCGCGAACATAAAAATGAATTAGAATTGATGTCATGATGGTTTCTGAAACTCATTTGACCTCAAGAAATACGTTTAAAATTAATGGTTATACTCTATATGATACCAAGGACCCTCGAGATAGAGCTTGTGGAGGTTCTGCTATTTTAATAAAAAACCGAATTAAACACTACCCAATGTGTGATCATCGTGAAGATTATCTCCAAGCAACGAACATTTGTGTTGTAGAGCTAAATCGAAGCATAGTAATTTCATCTTTATATTCACCACCTAGATTTGCAATATCAGAAAGCCAATATTACAAATATTATAAGTCACTGGGGCCCTGTTTCCTGGCTGCTGGCTATTACAACGCAAAACATACCTTCTGGGGGTCACGACTAATAACACCAAAGGGTCGTGTTTTGTTTAATACAATCTCTAAAATGAATTTAAATGTTGTCGCGAGCGGCCAACCAACATATTGGCCTGCTGATGCGCAAAAAATTTCAGATGTCATCGATTTTGGTGTGGTTAAAAACATCCCCACACATCAGATGTCGAGCGTCTCTTGTCTGAAAAAAGGAGAGCTCGTAGAGAGTGGCAATTGCACAGAACTTACTAAAAGACTGTACAAAAAGGCTGAGAAAGTTACTGCAGACTCAGAAAACGGCTTATCTGGAAAAATATCTTAAGGAACTTGATGCAACTCCACAATCAGACTACTCAATATGGCGTGCAGCTAGAAATCTGAAAAGGCCAGTTGTCTCTAATCCGCCATTAAGAAACTTAAATGGAAGTTGGGCAAGAAATGATGTTGAAAAAGGAAATCTGTTTGTTAATCATTTAAAAAACGTATTTACCCCAAACATATCTCACGATATGGCGGTCGAGTTACCACCTGTTGCTGCTAGAGCAGATGTTCCCCTAAGATTTGAGATAAAAGAAATCGAAAAGGCTATTTGTGATTTAAACCCCAAGAAGGCTCCTGGTTTTGATAAGATCAGCAACAAATGCTTTTGGAGCTACCCAGCATAGGAAAGAGAATTATTCTTTTAATTTTTAATGCTATTTTACGCCTGGAATACTATCCTCCAAAGTGGAAGGTTTCCTTAGTCATCATGATACCTAATCCAGGAAAGGATAACACAAAAGTTGAGACTTATAGGCCCATAAGCTTACTTTCAAATATATCAAAGCTGTTTGAGAAGCTGTTAGCGTCAAAATTAACCCCAATTCTAAATGAAAACAGATGTATTCCTAACCACCAATTCGGCTTTAGAAGACAACACAGCACAATTGAGCAAACCCATCGTATAGTAAACGCAATAAGAAAAGCCTTTGAAGAAAGAAAATATTGTTCCGCTCTCTTCATCGATGTTTATCAAGCTTTTGATAAAGTCTGGCATGAAGGCTTATTACATAAATTGAAGCTAAACTTACCAGTAAACACACACAAGCTTTTAGAAAACTACTTAGTCGGTCGAAAGTTTATTATTAAAGAAGGTGATTATTTAAGCTCTCCTCAGCCAATTGAAGCTGGAGTTCCTCAGGGAAGCATCCTGGACCCACTTTTATACTTAATATATACCTCGGATATGCCAAAAAACAACTACACCCAAACTTCAACATTTGCTGATGACACAGCTTTTCTAAGCGTGCACGAAAACAGTCAAAAAGCAACTCGATACCTACAGGATCATATATTTCAACTCGAACTGTGGCTAAAGCAATGGAGGATAAAGGTCAATGAGCAAAAATGCGTACATATAACATTTACCTTGCGTCGGGAAACATGCCCCCCTATTAAAATCAATAACCATTTAGTGCCTCAAAATTCGCATGTAAAATACCTCGGAATTCATCTAGATCGCCGTTTAACGTGGAAAAGCCATATAGAAGCAAAGTTAACCCAAATGAAACTAAAAGCAATTCAAATTAACTGGCTTATGGGAAGAAATTCTGTTCCTAGTCTCGATTGCAAACTACTACTTTACAACTCTATTTTAAAGCCAATATGGTGCTACGGTATTCAAGTATGGGGCACTGCCTCGCCCTCAAATATCGAAAAAAATTCAAAGGCGCCAAAATAAACTTCTTCGAATAATCACAGCTGCCCCTTGGTATGTACAAAACTCAAATATTCACAAGGATGTCAATGTTCCATTAGTCAAAACTATGATTACGAAATATGCAGTAAAATACTTAAAAAGGCTCGAATTGCATCCGAACCCACTAGCACGAAATATTTTAAATGATAGCGGCCACACTCGCTTAAGAAGAAGAGACACTGCAGCACCTATATAAGTGAACAGAACCCGTGATGAAGAAAATTTTTGTCTGGCACTGGCAGGACATAAAATAACGTATTAGATTAAGATTTGATTAATTATTATTAGTTCATATTTAATATATGAAGATTCAATAAATAAATAATGAGAAAAAAAAAGTACAGCTTGCAATAACATCGATTGCATTCTAAGAATTTCCTGCATCATATTACCCATTGTGTTTGTAAAATTATTTACTGTTTGCACTAATGTTTCCATGGTTTTTTTTAGACGACTTAGATTAGAAACTGGAGTTTCGTCATTACTTGCCTTGCATTGATAAATTGTTTGATTTTAAAAAGTTAGCATAAGAGGTTTTGTTACAATGTAATGTGTAAACAATGCGTGTTGGTGTATTTAGTTCCCTATAGCCCTTGGTTATTTTTGTAGCTGTCAGGGTTTCTGCTGATTTGCAAGGCGTTCAAAGGAACTGCCGAATTAGTGTGAGGCTTTAATTAAACACAAGGCAGGTTGTTGCTGAATTAGTGTGCTAATTTCAAGTCTGCTTTTATTTAAATTTACAAGTGCTTATATACTATGTTTGAGATTTTGGCTTAGCCGTTCTAACTTATCCTAATTGTCGACAGAGCTATGTTTTTCTCTGTCGGTATTATGAAAATGTCCATATTAATCATTTAAATATTATTGATTTACTCCCTGCAATTGTTCTTGCCCAATCAGAATGTTTTGAGTTTGGAATGCACTCAATTACATTCTTCACTCAATTTAGATTGATCAGTTTTGTTTTTATATTTGTTGTCAGTCAGTTTGTCGTTATTTGATCTAGTAAAATACCCTACTCTGTTTTAGTTGGCATATGTAATTATCAGAGTGGTCTAAGGGTATGCGGTGGCAACTTATGAGGTACACTACACCCTCACCGCTAAGAGAAAAATTAGGGGATTGATTTTTCTTGATATTTTCATAGTACAGTCAATGTACAGTTTTAAAAATTTTTTTTTTTTATATAAAGTTTTTTTATAATTTTGTGATTCTTAGTGTCTATTTGTATATGGTATTTAATGTAATATACTTAATTATTGGTACTTAATGCTATGTATGGTTTTAGTTGGTTGTTATGGAATTCTTTTTCAACTCCATTATAATCTAATATGGTGTTTACACCGTTATGTCTAATTATCTTATATGGGCCTTTGTATGGGCTTTGGTTTTTCTTTCTATTCTCTACTTTTATTAAAACTAAATCTCCTATATTTAAATTTAATCTATTATTATATTTATTGTCTTGTATTCTCTTTTCTTTTGTCTTTATTGTTAGTTCTTTAGCTCTTTCTAAAGAAAACTTTAGTTTTTGTTTTAATTCTTTTGAATAGTCATCGTAGTTATAGATTTTGGTTTCTTCTGTATTGTTGAATTCTGATGGTAAACATGGTAATTTACCATATACCAGTTCAAATGGCGTGTAACCCGTGTCTATGTGTGGTGCCGTGTTGTAGGCAAACGTAAAGTAATTTATCCACTTATCCCATTCATAGTCATTTGCTGTCGTTAGCAAGAATTCATTGAGGACTCTGTGATTTCTTTCTACCGAACCTATTGTTTCATGGTGGTAAGGGGTTGAAAATGTCTGTTTGATATCGAGTAACGAGCATATGTTACGCATTAGTTCTGTCCCGTTGTCTGATTTGAGTGTTTTGAATTTACCGTATTTTAATATTACTTGTTCTACTAGTGTTTTGGCAGTTGTAAGTGCATCTTTTGTTGACATTGGGTGGGCTATAACGAATTTCGTTAGCTCGCATTGCACGGTCAATATGTATCGGTATCCGTTTGAAATGCGAAGTGGTCCTACAGTGTCAATTGATACTACTTCAAAACTATTGTTTGGGGTGTCTGTTAATGTAAGTGGTTCTTTCGTGTGTTTTGTTTGCTTGTTTATGTTGCACTTTTCACAATATTTTACGAATTGTTTTACTATTTTATTCATGTTTTTCCAAATGTACCGCTGTTTCAATTTAATTATTGTTTTTCTTATTCCTAAGTGACCTGCGTGTGTGGCATTGTGGAATTCATCGATGAGTTTATATTTCAGAATGTCATCTGTTATTCTTGTTGGGTCGTTGTAAATTAATATTTTTAGTTGAGGACTTTTGTTGTTTATTCTTATCTTTGCATATGCTTCTTTTAAATCTATCATTGTATATACTTTAAATATCTTATCACTCTTTGCTAGCGCTAATTCTTTTATTTTTTCTTTATTCATTTTAGATATCAGTTTCCTCAGAATCGAATCTAGTTTCGCTGAGTCATCGCTGAATCTTGCATGCATATTATTATTCTTGGAATGAAACTTCTTCATAATCAAATCTTGTTTTGATGAATTGTCGTTACTACCTTCATTCATATAATTATTCTTTTGGGTACGTGATTTCTTCATAATCGAATCTTGTTTCGATGAATTATCGTCACATCCTATGTGCACAGTATTATTTTCAATTGTTATGTCGACTTCTTCTATATTTTCAAACTTATTAAACTGTAATTTCTTTATATTCTTGACGTCATTTATGGATGTGCATTCCCATATTAGAAGTTGATCAGACTCCTGAGAGATGCGTCTTTCCATATTACTTCCATTCGCGCGCTCTGTATTCATATTTATTTCTTTATCTTCATTAATCTTATTTGCCTCTTTATTTGTATTTTCATTTTTTTTTGTCATCGCCCTTGTAGTTATCAGTATTTTCTTTTCATTTTCATCATTTTCCAACGGTATCATTTGTTTCAGTACGTCTGAGTTTATTTCTATTCTTGATAATGCATCCGCATTAGTGTTAATTTTCCCTTTCTTATAAATTATCGTGAAGTCATAATCGCTTAAATCTAGTCTAATTCTTGTCATTTTTGATGATGGATTCTTATGTGAAAATAGTTATATCAACGGTCTATGGTCTGTCACTACTATGAACTTTCGACCGTATAAATATGGTTTGAAGAAATTTATTCCCCAGTGAATTGCGAGCAATTCTTTTTCAATGATTGGTTTATTCATATCATGCTTTTGAAGAGATTTACTTGCGTAGGAAATTGGTAAGTCTTTGCCAATTTCACCTTGTGATAGGACTGCTCCTAGTGCGTAATTTGAGGCGTCAGTCGTCAAAATAAAAGGTTTGTCAAAATTTGGGTACTGTAAGATTGGTGGGTTCATTAATTTTTCTTTTAGAGTATCAAAAGCAGTTTGGCATTCATTTGTCCATAAGAATTTTATTGATTTTCTCAATAGCATGTTTAATTGTTTTGCAATGTCCGCAAAATTCGGTATGAATTTTCTATAGTAGTTGCAGAATGCATCGAAACGTCTAACTTCATCTGCGTTTTTAGGTATTGGGTAATTCTTTATAACTTCATATTTAGCTGGATCTGTTTTTACGGCGTCCTTTGTTATTAAATGTCTGGTCTTAAAAAACAACATTTCTTTGGATTCAGTTTTAAATTGTATCGCTGAAGTCTGTCTAAAACTTTGACAAGATTTTGATTGTGATGGTTCAGACTACATCCGTATACAATTATGTCATCGACATAGAGAAAAGCTTCTGAATCAAGTCCTGAAAGTGCTATTGTAAGCATTCTCTGAAAACTGTTTGATGAAATTTTAAGTCCAAATGGTAGTCTTTTAAATTGGTAGTGTCCCTGTTGTGTAGAAAAAGCTGTAAGTGGTCTTGAGTCTTTTTCCAATTGAATTTGGTGAAATGAACTAGTCATATCAAGAGTCGAAAACCATTTTGCTCTTCCTAGTTTGTCCAAAATATCCTCTAACCTAGTTAGTGGAAATTTATCATTAACTATTTTGTCATTTAACTTTCTAAAATCTACTACAAGTCTCCATTTTCGTTTGTCTTCCGTATTCTTTTTAGGTACTAAAAGAAGTGGAGCATTGTAGGGGCTAATTGATGGTTCTATTATATCATCATGTAACATTTTATGTACTTGTTCATTTATTATGTCCGTGTGTGAGTGGGGTAGTCTGTAGTTTTTTATGTACACCGGAGTGTTATCTGAAGTTGTAATGTTTTGTTTATAAAAATTGTTTACAGTTAATTTTTCGTCTTCTAAATGAAATACATTTTGATATCTTTTGAATATGTTTATTAATTCTGATTTTGCATATTCATCAGTGTGGCTGACTTCCTAAACGTATATTAACAATGTATCAATACAGTATTTAAACCGAGTTGATACATTGTGTAGTAACTTTTTTAATACGTTGCATATTAATACTTTGCAACACTGAAATCGTTTAGGAACATTTATATGCATTGTATCATTCATAATAAAGCGAACAATGGGGGAAGAACATATTTTATTGGAAAATGTCTGAGATTTGTGCGAAGAGGGAAACTCCAGCCTCAAAATTGCTGTAAACATTATAAAAAGAAAACATAAACGATTTACTGAATCACGGGTATCAAAAGGAATACCAAAAACAAAAGGCTTTGTGGAAACCATTGTTGAAATGCCAGACGATGTTTTTTACATTTTTAAAATTATGCGTCCATTTTTTACTGTAATAAAAAAAAATAAAACTGAATAGAGAAATATAATAAATTATAACAAAAAAATGCTTACTTATCTTCCTGCGTCGCCATCGTATTTTGTCTTGCATTCGCTTTGCATCTAATTTTATTTGGATGCCTTTGTTGCTTTTCCTTGCGTATTAACTACAACAGTGTTGCAAAAGGGAACAAAATACATTGTAAAAATTTTCAGGGTTGCATTTACGAACACGCTGCAATGTATTACTACAAAGCAACATGCGTTTAGGAAGTCAGCCTGTTATTTAACTGCAAGTCATTTAGAATTCGTTCAAAACGTTCGTCATTGTTTATATTTGTGTAACCTAATATGTCGTAGTTTTTAAGTGGGTCAGTATGCAGTTTAATGCCCTGTAAAATTGCTGTCTCATTTGTTGTGTTTAAAATTTTAATATGTGTCATTCCGTTTTTTGGTGCTATTGAATTACTTAAAAAAATACCGCTTTTTAATTCATTATTAAGTATTACGCAATCTTCAGTGAGCTTTAATTGTAATGGTTGTATAATTTCTGTTCGTGGGGGTATAGTAATTTTTAATGTGTCAAATGCTTTTGTTTGCATAGGCAGAATTATGGTTTCATTGTTGGTGAACAAAGAAATTGTAAATGTCTCGTAGTCTATTTTGCATAAGTATTCTCTTAAAAAGTCTCTTCCTATTATTCCGTCCGTCTCTATTGGAAAATTGTCATCTACTAGATGAAATTTGAATCTGCATGTTTGGTCTGCTAGGGAAAATTCAAGTTCACTTGTTCCTAATGAATGTATTTCTTCTTTAGTAATGCCCGTTAATTTGCATTTATTATTTATATTTAGTGGCTCATCATCAAAAATTGTTTTAGTTCGACATAATGATATGTCGGCTCCTGTGTCGACAAGAAATGTTAATTGTTCATTTTTGTATTTAGCGATTATATAATTTGTGTTATTATTAGAAACTTTAAATACTCTTAATTCTGGCTGTCCGGAATATCCATGTATTCCGAGCCTTCCTCGTTTCCCTCGTCTTGTACTATATGTACATTACGTCTGTTGTTGTTGGTTCTATTGGAATTGTTATTTCTATTGTTATTGTTGTCATTCCTGTAGTTTCCATTATTGCTTCTAGGTGTGTTACGGTTGTAATTGTTGTTTGCAGACGTATTTGTGTTGTTTCTGTTATTGTTGGAATTGTAGTTGTTATTTCTACTGTTTTGGAAATTATTGTTATTCCTAGTGTAGTTGTTAAAATTTCTGTTGTTTCTATTATTGTTTGAGTTGTAGTCGTTAGTACTACGGTTTGGGAAATTATAGTTGTTCCTGTTTTTAATGTTATTACGATGTTGTTTTTGTATATACTGTACTGAGTTAGTAGTTATTTTATTTTCATTTTCAAGTTCTAGCGCAAGTTCTACGGCGTCTTGTAAAGTTTTTGGACGAGCTGCAAAAATTGCCGTCTTTAAATTATCATTAATCCCTCTCTTAAATGAATCTAGAGCAAGCTTTGAGTTTAATCTGATAATGACATTTTTCTCCGCCTCTGTAGCGTCACTACTAAGTTCTTCTATTCCTAACTTGTTCAGGTTGTCTATTATTGTTAATATTCTTTCTCTGAATGCATTGACAGACGTTTTGCCTTGGTAAATATTGCTTAGTTTGGACTGTAATTCTGGAATGGTCTTTGTACTTCTGTACCTTTGTTGTAGTTGTGTTTTTAAACTATTGAAGTTTTCGGGTTTCGTATAACTACCTATCGCTGTTCTTACCCCTGAGGTTAATTTGGCGTGGTAAACATATTGTAGGAAATCTTGTTTTGCTGTTTCAGCAAGAGTTTTCTCAATGAGTTCCGCTGTTATTAAGAAACTTTCCAGTTCTTCAAAGTTTCCAGCAAAAAGTGGGAGTGCTTTAGACACTGTTTCTAAACTAAATGCTGCCATTGTATTTCCTATTTCTGATGGTTCTGTCTCTAATGGGTTTTTAATGTCTTTGATTAAGTATTCTTTGATTTTCTTAATTATATTGCTAAACTCTAATCTGAGTACTGCTATTTTCTTCTCGTCTTTTTCTTCTAGTTGTGCTACTTCAAATTCTTCTGTTATAATTCGTATATCCTGTAGTCTAAGATTTACTGTTTTTTCCGAATATGTCCTTCCTGGACTTTTCTTTAAATTCTTTAATATGTCTTTAAGTTTTATTAAACTTCCTTCCATCTATCTTTACTTTCTATACTTCTGTTACTTTATTTATACCATTGTTTTTGTTTTTACAATTATTGATAAATTTATATATAATATGTAATATAAATAGGATTAAAGTAATAATTGCTAAGGTTTTTGTAATTTTGGACAACATTGATAATATTTTTATTTGTACCGAGCATACTAATCTAATGTATTTTATTATTTTATTTATTATTTATTGGGTGTGATTATCCCTGTAAATAGTGCAAATATTTTTATTTTTATCGCCTGAGTATTGCATACATTAATCTTATGACATATGCAATTACCAATAAGACTAATGTGATTATCATAACTATTTCGAAAATGTTTAAATTTTCTTCTCTATTTTTATCTTGTGTTCTTATAGTGTTCATATATTCTATAAGCTGTCCATTATTTTGATCATTCTCATTATTTTCATTCTTTCCTACTTCGTATCCCGCAATGACTAGTGGGATCGCTTTCAGAATATTTTTCCACCATGTCATCTCGAAAATTCTGTTTATTCTCCCTTATTTAGTTTATAATTACATACAATTTGTTTTTATTTATATTCTAATTATAAAAATTTTTTTTTCTTTTTTTTTTATACATATATATAAGCTATTATTGCAACTTTCTTATCTCCTTTCTTATTAACATTCGCTGTGCCTTCTCTGTTTCGAGGTTTAAGTTTCTATATAGCACTGCCAACGCCTTTCTCTTCTGGTATTGCCTACCAGCTCTCTTTTTCTTTTGCTTCTTTACTAGCTTAGTTTCTACTGGTTTCTGTTGCCGCTTCCTATATTCATCTATCGTGATAGCTTTTGGACCCGCACAGATTGGTAGTGGCTCGTAAGGAGGTGCTGCATACCCTGTCGGTTCAGGCTCGTACTCTTCTTCTTTGTTGTCTTCTAGATACGCCGACCAGCGTGCAATGATTTCATCGATTTCTGTGGACATCTGATTGTGTTGAATATATATTTTTATAAGTCCTAGCCTTCGCCTTCGGATTATTAATTTACTACGGTCCGAGTGGGCAGGATCGCCATGTAATGTGTAAACAATGCGTGTTGGTGTATTTAGTTCCCTATAGCCCTTGGTTATTTTTGTAGCTGTCAGGGTTTCAGCTGATTTGCAAGGCGTTCAAAGGAACTGCCGAATTAGTGTGAGGCTTTAATTAAACACAAGGCAGGTTGTTGCCGAATTAGTGTGATAATTTCAAGTCTGCTTTTATTTAAATTTACAAGTGCTTATGGTGTTTTCTTTTCTACAAAAAAAATACCATATTTTTAAAGGTGCATGTATAAAATGTCTTGCCTAACATGTATTAATGCAATTTTTTATTTGACGAGAACAAAACACAAAATTGGATCGCCCTGTTTTTAACAGCTGACAAAAAGTTTGTTCTTCAATATATAAAAAAATATGTACATAAATCAAAAAGTATGTTCTTCAAAATATAAAAAAAATATACATAAACCCAAATTTCTTAATAGATTGATATTCAATAACTAAATAAATGAACAAAATGAATCCCCAAATTCCAATTTCTTTAGTTTGTTTTTCATAAAATATGTAAACAAGAAAATACCTTTGCCAGATTGCCAATTTATTAACACCAAGTTTTTACGATTTCTTGATTTTACGTTTTTTTTTTCAAAAACAATTTTTTAACACCGAATCAATTTAAATTTTATATCACTGACAACCTACCATTAACAATTTAATTCTTTCTTTTGTTTTTACTATAAAATAATAAACAAAATTACTATAAACACTTAAAATTTTTATTGTCCTGATTAGAGGCGATTTTTTCCCAACTTCGTCTGGTAACTCTATATATAAACAGAAGCCATCTTTTTACAGGGCATTATCAACACTCTCGATTTATACGGGGCGTAAAGTGCAATACCTTATGACATTTAAGGGTGAATATTTTTAGAATAAAACACGCTGCCCTTTTAAAGAGCAAAGCATTTTTAAGAAACGAACACCAAATTGCATTTTTTTAAATAAAATGTGATATTTTTTGTAGAAAAGAAAACACCATTATATACTATGTTTGAGATTTTGGCTTAGCCGTTCTAACTTATCCTAATTGTCGACAGAGCTATGCTTTTCTCTGTCGGTATTATGAAAATGTCCATATTAATCATTTAAATATTATTGATTTACTCCCTGCAATTGTTCTTGCCCAATCAGAATGTTTTGAGTTTGGAATGCACTCAATTACATTCTTCACTCAATTTAGATTGATCAGTTTTGTTTTTATATTTGTTGTCAGTCAGTTTGTCGTTATTTGATCTAGTAAAATACCCTACTCTGTTTTAGTTGGCATATGTAATTATCAGAGTGGTCTAAGGGTATGCGGTGGCAACTTATGAGGTACACTACAACAACTAGGCCGCGGAGCCTGAAGGTCATTACTGTTTACTTGATTTGTTACCTGCATTTGAGGGGGATTAGTTTTCGGTCCAACCGACTGCTTGACGATAGTTATACAGGGCATCCTCTATAATTGGCAGTGTGATTACCACCACAGTTGCTGAATTTTTTTACGTTGGGGTCGGTTTTAGACTTATCGCAATGAACTGTACCATGTTATTCACCACATACTACGCAAACAGGGGGTAAGTAGCAGTATGCCTTAGTATGGCCAAATTCTTGGCAGTTCAGACATTGAACGGGACCACCTCTTTTGTGCGGCTCCTCTATAGTTACTTTTCTATACAGAATGTATTTTAAATTTTAGTTGGTATGTATAAAAGTTTTTTTTAGTGCTTCAAAGTTGTTTATTGTTTTGCGAAAATCATTCTCATGATTGACTTGTATTTTTGTCTCGTTTATACTATCACGATTGATAGCCGCTACTTAAAACGAATTTTCACCTGTCACTGATATCAAACTCTTTATGAGCTCATTTGAATTTTGCTCCCTAAGATATATCGGGGGAGGCTTGGACGATTTTATGACGTTTGGTGCTTCAGAGGATTCATCTTCCAGAATTGCAAAACGATTTTGAGAATTTATTTTATCAAAAGATGGAACTTTTGAGGCCGAAGCAACTGCTGCAGAGGTAGGGCTCTGCTATGTACCTGTTCATACCAACTTGTACTGTAGGCTTTTGAGAAGTTTTTACTTGAGTTACTGAGTTGTCCATAGCGGACCGTATCATCACTTATAAAAGTTTTTTTTGGATTGCGGCAGCGCTTGCAGTTAACAAACTTGTTATTGTATTACGATCGATCGTATTTGTAAACAAAGAGGGTGAGAGGGAACGCGTTCGAGTAATAGGTTTAGCCGTTAAGTAATTGCTATCATCGATTCTTTTTGTTTTTGTTTCTACTTTTGTTTCGTCAACACTCCCTGTAACATAAGCATTTCTTTCATTATGTTTTATTGTTTTTGCATTGTACGCATTCATAAGAGTTTTTTTTATTTTATAGTTTGTTTAATTGTGCTCTTCTTTGTATTTGTTGTTAAAAACACCGATAATAAAAAAGAAGAATAAACAAAAACAAGAAATGTTCATACATTAATTTTTATATTTAATTGTATCTTTTATTATTTTAATTATTGACGTTTATGTTCACAAATTAAAAATTATTTTAAAGCGTCCAATTCGCTGATATTATATTATTTATTTAATAAATAATATTATGATTTTATAAATACTTATTTTAGTATGTTAAAAGAAAAAAAGAAACCGTATGCCGAGTTAAAAAAAACACGTCTGCATTCAACGAGCACTATACCAGTAGACCGTTTCTGTTTTTCTCGCATCGTAAAATTTTCCGACTGAAACCAGTGAATCGGGACAGAAACAGTGAAAAATGAAACAAAAAATGGTTTTTCTCACACAAGTGTTTCTGTATCTTTTTTTTGCGAGAATTATCTGTCATTTAAATAATTTTCCAGCAATTATTGGAAGGATGCGAGAAAAAGTGTTTCTATAACAATATTTTGCGAAAAGTTTTTTTCAAGAACTGTCAAAATAAGTCACATATGAAATTGGTGGCGAGAAAAACAAAATGTAGATATTTTGAATTTAAAATATGTTTATATACTATTTTTTTTAAATAAATAAAAAAATAGAAGGAATATAAATGATAAATGCATAATTTATATGATGAAAATAAACAAAAAACAATTGTTATATTTTGTTAGTTTAAATTTTTTTTAGCTTTTTCTTGTTTTGGTTTTAATCAGTGCTGCCAGATAAATTTGTATCAAAATCGTCAATTTCCTGAGAAAAAAATAAAAAAGATCGTCTTTTTTGTTTTAAAAATCGTGAAATTTAAAATCAATTTTAAACAAATTTGTTTCGACTTTTATTAAAAAATAATCAAACAAAAACATAGTTAAAGTTCATGGGTATTTAATAATTATTATTTAATAATTGAGATATAAATCTTGAATTTACCTATTCCTATAATCTTTTTCTTTTTTACCTGAAATAGACTTAGTAGAATACCTTGTAGTTAAAATTAAAAAAATCGGTTCATAAATAAACGGGTTAAAGACCCAGTAAAATCTTCGCCTACAAAATAATATGTTAAGTAATCAGAAACACATAAAAGCACTACATACAATTCTACTGAAAAACTAATGAATTTTACAAGGGTTGTGCCAAAAAGAACAAATTCAAAAGTAAGTCATTTGTTTTATCTTAATACATCCAAAAAAAGTCAATCATATTTTGTATATGTATATAAAAAGTATTAAATGTTCAAAATAAGCCAAGTCGGTCCATTACTTTCCCTCGAAATTTTGCTTTTGCCGATACATTTTTTAGGGAAGAAACAAACAATTTTCGAGGACAATTTTCACAATAGGGATAAATATAAAAATTTAAGCAGCCTTGTTTCTAAAGATATCTTTTTTTCTAATAAACAAACATATAAAAATATTTACAATTATCTTATTTGGAAGACTAAGGGGCTTATAGTGTAAAACGCAACGCCAACAATTTCTTTAAAAGCAAAAATAATATCAAAAATATTTTATAAATTTGTTGTTGCTTTCTACAGACATTCATATTTTTTTTTTTTTTCAATTTTCAACGCCACAAAATAGAAGTGTTTGAAATTTAAAAATTCAAGATGAATTTCTATAGAAAGTAACAACAAAATTATAAAATATTTTTGATTTTGTTTTTGCTTTCGTCACTTTTTTAGAAAAAATCATCAAAACGTCACTTTGTTAATATCGGAACAAAAAATCGTCAAGATGACGATAACTCGTCAAATCTGGCAGCCCTGTTTTTATTATATTTATTTCTTTTGTTGACGTTTCTTTTTTATTTGACACTTAAGTACTGGAAATATTCCAGTATAAACAGAATTTGTTGTGTCTGTTTTCGCATTCAAATACAGAAACACTTTTATCTCATAAATCGAGAAACGATGGAATTTTTTGTTTCACACTTCATGTAAGAAATTTTACGATGCGAGAAATACAGAAACGAGCTACTGTTCTCAGAAAATCTTTAAGTTCGTATTCTTTTCGTCAAGGCTTTGTCTTGAAAACCTGAATACATTTGTTTATTATGTTTTTCTTTTGTCCACTTTCGTCGACATTTTATTTGTACAAATTAAAGTACAAATGTAAACATTAGAGCTTGTGCCATAGCTATTTTTAAGAACAATTTTGATTAGGATAAGATTTGATTAATTTTTGTTAGTTCATATTTAGTATATGAAGATTCAATAAATAAATATTAAAAAAAAATTATTGCAGTCTGAATTACATATTTTGAAACCGTTTAGTATATAAAAAAACGACTTAAGGATAATTTTATTTCAAGTTATTTTTAATAAAATTGGGTAACCCCTTCCTAAGTTATAATAAGATCGGTTCAAAAATAGCAAACTTTTCGAGTGCAAAATTATTAAAAATATTATATTTAAGATATTGACAATACTTACATAATCAGCTAATGAGCGCATGCCACTAGGAAAGCGTTTTTGATCAGGTACTAGTTTTCCGTCAAGAGAACGTTGTTTTTGTAACCAACAATCATCGATATTAATATACTCATAACCAACTGAAGCATATCCTTCCGTAACTAAGAGATCAGCCATAGTCTTAAATAAATATTCACTGAAATTTTAATAATTTTAGTCTCTTAATTTGTATATTCATTATTTTCTTGAGATCATTTTTTTACAAAAATAAGTATATAACTTTTAACGGGTTT
The DNA here is from genome assembly GCA_963931875.1 of Pollenia griseotomentosa. Taxonomy (NCBI): domain Eukaryota; kingdom Metazoa; phylum Arthropoda; class Insecta; order Diptera; family Polleniidae; genus Pollenia; species Pollenia griseotomentosa. Next base: position 126,026,218 of record OZ007561.1, on the reverse strand, counting down.
TATTTGTTTTACCCAACGTTTCGTTCGGTTTTTTGGAACTTCATCAGGGGTACTTGTATTTTCATAAGAAGATAAAAAGATGACAACTATAATTTTTTTACAATTTAACTTACGAATTACGATTTACATCTTTACTTCCATGCTTTGGAAAAACGCAGTAAAATTCATTTTGATGGCAACTAATTCCATTAATAATTTTCAACTCATTAATTTTAAAATAAATCATAAAATTTTATTTAAAAAAGCAGCCATGTTTAAAGTTTCTCATATATTAAAAAGTACAAAAATATAAAACATAAATTTGAGTTTTCTATGATTATCTTTTTTATATTTTAGTGCAGAATGGGATATTTGTTCTTACAAGTGGCATGAAAATTGATAAAAATGTTAGTGGAAAATTTAAAGGAAAACCACATTTGTAGAATCATGCAGTCTTAACAAATTCATCGCGGTCACGTTTCACACCAAGGTTCTAATTATTCTTACCCGTACCCTGGGTTGCTCAGCTGGCAGATGGCCAGACTGACTAAACGATGGACGTGTTAGCTTCACTATTACGGCCACACTGACAACTTAGGCAAATATGCACGGCTATGGCTCGTCGGGCCTGGGCGGTGGTACTTTGGAGTAATAGTGAGAGCGACACAATACAACTTTTGTGTCAGTGTATGAAAATAACCTGCCGTTTCTTCCCCGTAGGACAAGGTGTTATTGCCTACGATTAAATATACCCTCCCCTAAATTATGGTAATCGTTGACATTCCAAAGGCTACCCCATTTACGTATCACCACTCGATACCTTCCTTTATAGCTGCATTAAATTCTTATTAAAACATTTTTAAAGTCATTCCAAAGAAATCCAAAATATATTTATTACTATCATTTTGCTTGTCCTATAATATAAATACAATTCAAGTATCTTACGCCCGAAGGCTAATCAAGCTTTTCCCTAAGTTCGAACTTCGTATTACAATAGAAACTGGACCTGCCATTTAAATTCACTTATATATGTTGGTATCAAAAAAATGTTCTTAAAAAATAGTTAATATATATCGTTACCTAAAACGCAAAAGGCCCTAACTAACAAAAAATAAAAAATCGACTTTTTCATTAAATCTGATGAATTGCATCAACACTAATGTCCACAATAAATTTTGGAATCTTTCAACCAAAATTAGCGCTTTTATTAACAAAAAACAAACGGCCCTATCTACAAAAGATTATATGGATACACGCTAAAAGACCTTACTAACAGTTTGCATAATATGCAACATTGTCAATTGTCAAAACAACTGGTAGGTTTTACAAGAAAAATATAAGGAAAATAAATTATAAGCAGTTTTAGGCAATTTATCAATTAACATTTTGAATAGTAATTTGCTTCTCCTGTGAAATTTTCAAAATGTTAGATAGGGCGTTTTGCGTTTTAGGTAACGATATGTAGTTGTGTGAAAATCTAATAAAGTTTAATTTTTTTTTTACTTTTGAGTGTAAATTTAACTTAGCTCTATGGGTTTTCATTAATTGTTATGGACGGATTTTAACATTAAATTGAAATTAATTTATTTTTCTATAATGTTTACCGAGCTGTCTTAAATTCGATTTTAAAATTCATTGCTTCTCTTCAAATTTAAATCAATTTAGTTTTCCTATTTCCTCAAACCAAACGGGTTTTAAGACAAATTCAAAGTGATTTGTTTGGGCTTTATTTTCGTATGTAATTTAGGCAAAACTGTTATAAATTCAAATTTAAATTGGTTTTGTGATGTTTTTTTTTTTGGTTAGCAAACGGTTATAAGCTTCATTTTAATTAATTTTGTTTTTATTATTTTCATTTGGTAACAAACTATTTACTATTTACATTTGAATCTGAATTAAGTCTGTTTCACCTTTCAATTGTTAGCAAAATATTTGAAATTCAAATCTAAATCCATGATGTTTTGGCTTTCATTGGTTAAGAAACTGTTATAAATTTGAATTGGAATTACAAAAAAGTTTGTTTTTGTCATCGTACTATTTTGAATTCAAATTTACGTTTACTTTGTTGTTCTCTACGTTTTTCACCAAACGATTATAAATTTAAATTGGAATAGATTTCGGTTTCATCAACTGGTTGACAAATTTTATTAAACTTTACTTGGAATCTTTTCTATGACTTTGCTTTACTACCAGAATGCTTCAAATTCAAACTTAAATTGATTTTATTTTCTAATATTACCAAACAATTGTCTTAGATTCCAATTATAATAACTTATTTCTTTTCCTTGCTACCAAACTGCTCCATTTTCAAACTTAAATTAATTTAATTCCCACCAATAGTTTGCTAATTGCCATAAATTTAAATCCGAATCAAATTTATTTTTATTTTCCATTTGTTATCACACTGTTCTCAATTTTAATTTGGATTTTGTTTTTATTTTTCCTTAGTTAACCTACTGTTCTAAATTCAAATTTAAGTCTATTTTGTTGTTTTCTTTCTTTTATATTATTAATGAACTGTGATAAATTCGATTTTGAATTAATTTTTGTTTTTAGCAAACGGTTATAAATTTGAATTAAAAAAAAAATTATCTTGTCATAACACTAATTCAAATTCGAACTTATTTTGTTGTTCTATGTCATTTGTTCAAAAACTGTCATAACTTTAAATTTGAATTAATTTTCGAGTTTTGGTTTTGACAGAAAGAAAACGGTTTTGAATTTTAACGACAATTAATTTTGGATACGATTATTAACAAACCAGTTTAAATTTAAGTTTATCTTGTTTCTTAGATGTTTATTGTCAACAAGATGATTTCAAATTCAAACTGAATTTTGTTTTTGTTTTGTATTTTTATTTTGAAAATAAAACCACAAAATACATTATTGGTTTTTGTTTTTCCCCTGAAACGCAATGAATTTAAGCTCCAAATCGAGCGGAGGATTAACTGCCGAAATGATCAAATTGTAGGCCCAAAACATACGTGGGCTAATATAAGTGGCCATTTCTTGTTTTGATGCAGAATTTTTAAATTTGCATTCCCAAAACATGCTTGGTCAAATATAAGTGGCCATTTCTTGTTTTAATTAGGCAAAAGAAATGGTCAAAAGAAAACTTAAAAAATTTGGAACGTGTTAACCGGAATTAAGTTAGGATTATCTACCAATTAATAGGTGATGGAAACCTCATACAATAACTCGACCAATCGTGGCCTCAATTCCTAAGTTAAGTCCAAATCTAACAAATATCTACAGCCCAATACCAAAAACGTGAAAAGGAATATAGATATAATATAAGAAGTAAATCCCACTTAATTTTCAAAACAAGTGGTAACGTGTGTGCGTTAACTATTTGCTAGGTGTGAACATAGACTTAGTTAAACGTCAGACTTTTACAAAACATATCACATGAAAATCATGTTTATTCGTGGACGAGAAGATAACAAAGTAGTTAACAAAGTAAATCTTGTTTCACTCAAAAGAAAGAGAGCAACAAAATATGTCTCTCAACCTGATTAAAATGGAGTATTTCCGGCTGAGCAGAACAAAATTTAGGTGAGGCCAAGTTAAAATAGTGAAATATTGTGAATAGGTATGGCAACTTCAGCCACTTTATAGAGAATAATATCTTCTTCTTGTTTTCGGTGTATGGGAGAGTATTTCGGCTTTTAACAAGATAACAAAGTAAAACCGGAAATGATATTTATAAAATAATAAATAATTAAAATATTGCGGCAAACTATTAGAAAACTAATATATTTAAATTAGTTTAAAAATGTTTGTGTTGGATTCCTTAAAAATATATATTTTAAGTTTAAAAAAAAACAAGTAAGAGTGCTATATTCGGCTGTGCCGAATCTTATATACCCTTCACCATTGTGCGAGCAGAATACAGAGCAACTAGACAAAACCTAAATAATTTCTACATAAACATACATATATACAATACATAAAACTTCATTATAAATTAAATTTAAAAAGTACAAACTGGTAAATATTTTTTTAAATCGTTTCAGAACATAAAAAAATTAAAAAAAAATTTTTCTTTTTTAAAAAACACGATTCGAACCAGGGACTCACAGTTTCTAACCTAAACAAACCCCCTAGACAACTGGACCATGAAGGAACGTTTTATGAATATCATTAAAAGTAAATATGATCAGTTTACAGTTCACAACACAACTCAACACAGTTGAGTTGTAATTATTTTTGATGTTTTAGTTCACCACAATAAAGCAAAGGTGGCCTATAATCACCAAAATAGTTTGTACCATGTATGTGTGTTTGTTTGGTTTCTTTTTGTATAGGCACTGTTGTCATACCGTAGATTTATCTTATAAATATACATCATCCTAGTCCACATCATTTCTGGGGTTTTCGGAAAACCCATTTCAACATACACACGGACAGACGGACAGACGGACATCGTTAAATCAACTTCGCTTTTCATAAGGACCCAGAATATATATACTTTATAGGGTGTAGGATCAATATTTTGGAACATACAAACGGAATGACAAAGTTATATATACCCTCTTACCTTCGGTGAAGGGTATAATAAATTTCTATTAAACTTCACTCATAAATTTCTATTGAACTTCACTCATTTTTTTCTTTTGGCTAAGGGGCCAAAATAAGGACATCCTCCAAGCTTTGACTATATGTGGCGTATAGCTAAGTACTTAAGCTTCATTTTGGTATTCAATTTATTTCAAACTTAAGTTTTTTTTAGAACAAAGTTTGAAAAATTAAATTTCTATTGAACTTCACTCATTTTTTTCTTTTGGCTAAGGGGCCAAAATAAGGCCATCCTCCGAACTTTGACTATATGTTATACGCCACAAGTTCAATAGAAATTTAATTTTTCAAACTTTGTTCTAAAAAAAACTTAAGTTTGAAATATGTTGTATACCAAAATGAAGCTTAAGCACTTAGCTATACGCCACATATAGTCAAAGTTCGGAGGATGTCCTTATTTTGGCCCCTTAGCCAAAAGAAAAAAATGAGTAAAGTTCAATAGAAATTTAATTTTTCAAACTTTGTTCTAAAAAAAACTTAAGTTTGAAATATGTTGTATACCAAAATGAAGCTTAAGTACTTAGCTATACGCCACATATAGTCAAAGTTCGGAGGATGTCCTTATTTTGGCCCCTTAGCCAAAAGAAAAAAATGAGTGAAGTTCAATAGAAATTTATGGGTGAAGTTTAATAGAAATTTATTTTTTTTTAAACTTAAAATATATATATTAAACATTTTTTATTTTTCGAATTTATTCTATGAGTTAAATTTCAGTTATGTATTTTATAAAGCTTTTTTGTAATAGTCTGGTGGTGTATAAAAGTCATTCCTAAAAATTTAAGGAATAGAACTATTACAAAAAAGCTTTATAAAATACATAACTGAAATTTAACTCATAGAATAAATTCGAAAAATAAAAAATGTTTAATATAATATAAAGTAACCTACGAAAGGAAATAATTCCCAGTTTCTATTTCTTAAAATATATATTTTTAAGGAATCCAACACAAACATTTGTAAACTAATTTAAATATATTAGTTTTCTAATAGTTTGCCGTAATATTTTAATTATTTATTATTTTATAAATATCATTTCCGGTTTTACTTTGTTATTTTGTTAAAAGCCGAAAACTCTCCCATAAACCGAAAACAAGAAGAAGATATAATTCTCAATGAAATGGCCAAAGTTGCCATATCTATTCACAATATTTCGCTATTTTAACTTGGCCGCACCTAAGTTTAGTACTGCCCTGCCAGAAATACTCAATTTTAATGAGCAGAAGAGAGACATATTTTGTTGCTCTCTTTCTTTTGAGTGAAACAAGATTTACTTTGTTAACTAATTTGTTATGTTCACGGAGATTGTTTATTCGGGTTCACAGTAAACGTAAGCTTTTTCATATCTTTGATATTAAAAATAATAAATGCAAGTTTCCACTAAATTGCTACTTTTACTTATCTGCTGTTATCCACTAGCTGTTGATGTCCAGGCGCTGTAGGATGTCTGTTGGTAGATGGTGTTGCAGAATTTGTTTTTTGGTGCCTCTACAAGATGAGGTAGTCCTTTATGTGGTTGTCTCTAATGGGGTTACAGTTACACTTTCCGTTACTGTAGTTTAAATTGAGTGTCCCGATGTAGCGATCGTTGCTGTTATTTTAATGCTGTTATGGTGATGTAGTTGTTGTCTTAAAGCTATCTAATGTTGTTGTTGTTGTTCTGGCATAACTAATTTTGTTGGACTTCTTGTGGTGGTGTTTGTTCCGTAGTGGTTGTTGTTGCTTTCACTATTGCTAACACTGTCGTTTCCAAAATTTCTATTAAGACATTATTGTTGTTTTTTCTGGAAACTTCATTGTAGCTTTAAGCTATTTATGATTGTTGTTGATCGGTTCGTTGACAGTTGCTATTTCTGTTCTGTTAGTTAACTTTTATTATAATTGTTTCATTTGTTAACTGTTACTATTGTTGTTTAGCGTGTTAAATTTTTATTGTTGTTATTTCACCAGTTAACTTTTATACTTGTGTATTTGAACTACTTATTTTTTTCACTCTTAACGGTGTCGTTTTTTTTTTTAAGGGTTACCCGGATGTGCCGGCTACGTTTAGTTTCGTGGTTGATTTACTGGAGCTACTTAACCTTGTTGTTTTAGATGTTTTTGCTTTTTCGTCCCGGAGTGACGTTCGCACATTTTAGCGGCTGACGATAAGGCTATTCTTGCACTCCTTTTGCCTTTATGTTGTGGCCCCTACAACCTAACTTCTACAGGCTATTGGTACACGTTTTTATTGCTGCACAGGCTAAGGTGGTAAAGATGCAGTTCTTTGTATCCAGCAATAACTATGTAGTGGGCGTGTGCCGCTATCGTTCTTTCAACTTCGTAGTGGTAAATTCCCCTCGTGGAAGTTTATTTTCTTGCTCTTTTTAGCCACTGTAATGTCTACCACAAAAATTATTACATTTTTATTATTTTCTTTTTAGGTCTCCTCGATTGATGCACTTTTAATTTACAGGACTTACCTTGGCTTATTTTGCTTCATCCTCGGTCGATGTTTTTCCTGAATCTTTACGATTTATGTATTATGTATTATCTCGGCATCCACTCACCAAGACGTGTAAATCCAAAAGGCCGGATGTAGACCCATTTTCTCTCCATTAACCTGCCTGTCATTGTTCTTTGCCGCCAACTGCAACCTACTTCACTTTCTTGGTTGACAAACTTAGTCGTGTTGCATGTCACTACTAGTCGCTTTTTGTATATTTGGCCGTCTGGCAACTTTTTGTTTTTCCAATGATCAGAGCTGAAGTTAACTGGCCAGTGTGATCAACAGGGCACACATCCTCACAGGAAGTGGAAGATTTTTATCATATTAGCAAATCAAATTTGCTAATATGATAAATTTCGAACTATTGATCGAACGTTATCATCTCAGACTTTAAAATCTTTTGCGTGGTATACACCCTGAAATTTTCCTTGTAGATTTTCAACATCATAGCGTTTATTTCCCACTGGCTTTAAAATTCTACATTTTACAAACTTTTTGCACAATTTCGCGTTTTGCATTGACGTTGTGGCTTTTATGTTGTTTCACATTGTCACGAACTATAGCCCCTATTATGAGTTACATTCGACAAACGATTTCTATCGAACACTGGCTATCAAACTTCGACTATCGAATGTTAATTTGGTATTATGAGTTGGCAGCACTGTCGAAAATTTCGTTGTGCAGCGAATTTTTCAACGAAAACAAATTTGCTTTCGACGTTGCAAATAAATGTAAAAAACTTGTTGAAAATGTTACTATTTGTAAATTTGTTTGTGTTCGAATACCAAATACTATATTCTTTATCAGTTTTGTTCATTTTATGCAAGTCCAACGCTCATATTCCTTATGAAACAAAATTCTTTTTTGACCAAATGATTTGCAGCAAAGTTCAGCATGTAAAAAAGTGGGATGAAACCCCACTGAAGCTAAATTATTTCAAAACAACCATAACTCCGCCGTGGTCACGTTCAACTTTAATTTTATTTTTTAAATTTTTAAACAAACATTTTTTATTTTAAGTGACAGCTGATCGAAAATGTACTACTGTGAATTAACAAAATCACAATAGTAAATTTTTATCGAATGCGCCCCATAATACCAAATGAAAATTCGTTCGATCAGCTAATTCGACTGCTGTCGAAAATCGAATTTAGTTCATAATAGGCACCTATTTCTAAAAATTCACTTCGGTTCTCCAAACGGTTTTCTGGCTCTTCTAAAAGATCTAGTTTCCTAGCCAATTTGTAAGCTGATGCATGAGTTATCATGCAGTAGAAAGTAGGTTGTCACGCCTGTAGCCGAGTGTACGGCCGATCTTAAAGCGCGTTCTATCTCGCAGAGTATGGCTGCTAAAACTGATAGATTCACTCTTTCAGAAGCGTTGGCCTGCGGCGCGTAATTCGCTGTGCGTATATGTTCTATCCCAAAACATTCCATTAGCTCTGCAAAATATTTACTGACAAACTGTCGTCTGTTATCGGAAATAAGCGTTTCCGGACATCAAAATTTATAGAAAACCTTCTGTATTAAAAAGTTGATGACATTCTTTGATGTAGCTTTAGACATCGCTTTTAGTAATACATACTTTAAAAAATAATCAAGAACGATAAATATGAAACAATTTACTCTTTTAGAGCGGACACAAGGACATAAAAAGTCAATGTATATCCGTTGAAACGGGCTACATGCATAGGGTTCTTTTCCCATAGGTGGTTTCAAAACACTATTCGCAGGGATACATTCCTTGCATGTATCGCAACGGTTGATATATTCTCTCACTTGAACGTTTAAATGTGGCCACTAAAAATATTCCCTTATCTGATGTATGGTTTTTCCTATGCCTCCATGAGCAACATTTGGTGCTTCGTGGGCTTTCGGTATGATTTTCTCAGTTAGGTTTAAAAACATCCCCACAGAAACGATTCACGTTGAAGCTTCCTTAGAATCATCCTCTGATCACACACCTACAATTGTTACTATAACAAACACCAATAGAATTGAATCTCCCTCTGGTTACATGGCGACGTCAGCTACACAAATAAATTGGTTAAAATATAAAAAATATCTCAGTACCCATTGCACAGAAAAAATTGCGCTTAGCACACCGGAGTATGTAGATCGCTCTATTGTAAATTTTGACAGTTTTCTGAAACCAGATGTTCAACATTCCAGCATTGCCCCAAAAAAACAAAAAATATTAAAATATATTCCACAGATGTCGAGCGTCGAAAACGGCTTCTCTGAAAAAATATCTTAAGGAACTTGATGCAACTCCACAACCAGATTACTCATTATGGCGTGCAGCTAGAAATCTCTTGAATGGTAGTTGGGCAAGAAGTGATAATGAAAAAGGAATTCTGTTTATAAATCATTTGAAAAACGTATTTACCCCAAACATATCTGACGATATAGCGGATGAGTTACCGCCGGTTGCTGTTAGAGCAGCTGTTCCCCTAAGATTTGAGATAAGAGAAATCGAAAACGCTATTTGTGAGTTAAACCCCAAGAAGGCTCCTGGTTTTGATAAGATCAGCAACAAAATGCTTTTGGAGCTACCCAGCATAGCAAGGAGAATTATTCTTTTAATTTTTAATGCTATTTAACGCCTTGAAACTATCCTCAAAAGTGGAAGGTTTCCTTAGTCATCATGATACCTAAACCAGGAAAGGATCACACAAAAGTTAAGTCATATAGGCCTATAAGCTTACTCTCAAATATATCAAAGCTGTTTGAGAAGCTGTTAGCGTCAAAATTAACCCCAATTCAAAATGAAAACAGATGTATTCCTAACCAGCAATTCGGCTTTAGAAGAGAACACAGCACAATTGAACAAACCCATCGTATAGTAAGCGCAATAAGAAAATCCTTTGAAGGAGAAAAGTATTTTTCCGCTCTCTTCATCGATGTTTCTCAAGCTTTTAATAAAGTCTGGCATGAAGGCTTATTATATAAACTGAAACAAAATTTACCAGCAAACACACTCAAGCTATTAGAAAGCTACTTAGTCGGTCGTCAATTTATTATTAAAGAAGGAAACTTCTTAAGGCCGCTTTAGCCGACCGTAAATGTAATTAAATGCAATGTAACGTACCGTAACGTACTGTAAGCTCGTTTGTGCACTTATAGAACATGTAAGAACGTGTCAGCTGTTTTTCAAAAACATTAACAAAAAAGAGAAAAGTGATGAGAACTAAAAGTGTTGAAATGGTGACCGCTTTGAAGAAAAAGTACCAAGTGATTTAAATAGTATTAAAACGGTATTTCTTGTATGTTTATATAAATAAATAAATATTTGATATTAATATTACAGATTTACAATAAACAAATATGTATTATGTATAGCATATTCGTACACATGTTCTTACATTATTTTCAAAATGTACATACACAAAACAAGGTTTTGATCCCATTAAAAACCAGACTTTTTATTGTTTGGGGATATGTATGCATTTGTTTATTTTATACATCCAAACATATATTTTTATAAATGAAAATATGTATGGATTGTAACTTATTTTGTCAAAAGTCCACAGATATTATTACTAAAATGTACCAAAGAAAAAGAGTGATTTTACCCGCATTCCATTTAAAATACAAGCAGCCCATCACTATCTACAACTGTCACGTAATCTCGTAATGAAATTCTATTTTCTACAGGTTGGCACGTTACGGTAAAGTTACATTACAGTCAGTTAAGCAGTTGCATTGCTTTCCATATAACAGAAACGATAAGCTGTTTACATTACATTTACATTTCTACATTTACGGTCGGCTAACGGGGCCTTTAAGTTCACCTCAGCCAATTGGCGCTGGAGTCCCACAAGGCAGCATTCTGGGCCCTCTGTTATACTTAATTTATACTTCGGACATGCCAACATACAATTACATACAAACTTCAACATTTGCCGATGACACAGCCTTTCTAAGCGTGCACGAAAACCGTAATGAAGCATCACGTTACTTACAGGATCATATATTTTAACTAGAAATTTGGTTAAAACAATGGAGGATAAAGGTCAATGAACAAAAATGCGTACATATAACAGTCACCTTGCGTCGGGAATCGTGCCCCCCTATTAAAATCAATTATCCAATAAAACCTCAAAAGCCATTCCGATCTATTTACAAGTTTTCCATACTAATTATGCTAGTTCTGATCCTCTAAGAATATTGTGTAAACATTATAATGATTTTTTTATTTTTTATTGATTTTTCTGTTAATGCTAATGTCGGTAAACGTAACATTATTTTGAACTTTAATCAATGTATTTCAATGAATGTTAAAATTTTTTTTATTTTGTATATTATGTAAGGATTTATTCCGTAGACCTTAAATAAATAAATAAAGGCAAAATTAGCTCAAAAAAAACTAAAAGCCATCCAACTTCATTGGCTTATTGGAAGAAGCTCTGTCCTTAGTCTCGACTGCAAACTTCTACTTTACAACTCAATCTTAAAGCCAATCTGGTGCTATGGTATTCAGTTATGGGGCACTGTCTCGGCCTCTAATGTCGAAAAAATTCAAAGGCGCCAAAATAAACTACTTCGAATAATCACAGCTGCACCTTGGTATGTTAAAACTCAAATATTCACAAGGATCTCAATGTTCCATTAGTTAAAACTATGATATCGAAATATTCAGTAAAATACTTAAAAAGGCTCGAATTGCATCCAAACCCACTTGCTCGAAATATTTTAAATGATAGCGGCCGCACTCGCTTAAGAAGAAGAGACACTGCAGCACTTATCCAATTAGATGAGCGATAAACACCTATATAAGTGAACCGAACCCGTGATGAGAAAATTTTTGTCTCGCACTGGCAGGACATGAAATAAAGTATTAGGCTAAGATTTGATTAATTATTGTTAGTTCATATTAAATATATGAAGATTCAATAGATAAAAAAAATCTCCTTTCTGCAGAAATGTCACCCGATTGTTCCACGGGCTCTCACTCCGCTCAATTACTTCTAATGACAACATCCTATCCAGCTCTCCACACATTAATTTCTGCACCGCTGGTGGCACTGGGTAATGTTTCTCCTTAATTGGAACAGCCGCTCCTGTATCGATGTGATGAGTTTTGCTGTGAAGTCTTACCTAGGCCTCTGCGCGTAAACAAGGGAACGAATCTATAACAGTCTCTAATACTCCCCGCTGTTGTGCACTCTAAACATTCATTCTTGGAAACGAATCATCCTCGACCCCTATTGAGCAGGTATCCATACTATTTACATTAAATCTTATCAAGTTAAATGCCTTAAAAACCTAAATAAAGTGGCAACTTGAGAGACGGAACTAAAAAGAAATCTATCGGCTTACTTACTTTACCAAACAAAATATCCGACCTAACACGACCAATTATAGGATTCAACCTCCCATCTGCTGTTCTTATTTCAGATTTAAAGGACTAAATAACAAGGTTAGTTTTTTCGATAAAATCCAAACAGTTCTTTCCAAGTACTGTCACTGAAGCCCCGCTGTTTTATAATCCTTGTATAGGTTGTCCGTTTATATCGATGGTGGTGTAGATCCTTGTATCTGATCCTTCATAAATGCTTGCCTTTGGGTTTCCCTGGCATACTGTACATCGTGGCGTAACTGTATTTTCAAGTCCGCATTTGTAGCAAAACAAATTTCTCTTTTCCTCCTAACAATCCATGAATGTGTGGCCTTGATTAATTTTTCTAATTAACTTTCTCTAAACTGTGGATAATCCCTCTACCTCCAGAGTATCTTCCGTTGTGACTTCTTCACACTCCATCTCATTAACCGATTTGGCAGGGAATCTATTGTTGAAATTGCGATGACTACCTAACAGATTTTCAGCACGACGACATTCCTTGGCGAAATGTGCCAAACTGACAAATTGAACTGAAAACAATAATTGAGCCATAGGTGCTCTGAGATTTCCTTTCATTATGCTAGCTCAATCTTTTTCACTAATGGGACTTCGAAGCTGGTTACATAAACGAATTACCGCATTATAAAAATCATCAAAAGTTTCTTGATTTTGTTGTCTCCTATCTAATATTTTTCTCTGGATGTCGAAATCGGTGTCAAAACGATGACATTGCGTAATTAATGCTGCTTTGAATTCTCTCCACCTGGACACATTGCTGAATCTTCTGTGGTCCCAGAACCACTTAAGTGCTGGTCCAGTTAACAAATGATGAAAAGATTTCAAAACATCTTTCCATTCACATCCGTAATCCGACTGTAAGGTTTCAACTCGAAAAACAAAGTAGGAAAATTTGTATTTGGGTTATACGGTACGTCAGGCCATTGCCGAACTTGTAATTGTCTTTGAGATGGTTTAGAGAATGATGGAGGTGGTTGGCTCAAGTCTGGAAAATTATTACTATCTCTTGGTTGTGAATGATTTGCTCCTGGCTATTGAGAGGGGCCATGTAAGATTTGCTAAATAATCCTGGGTACTTAGTCTTATAATCTGTCCTCAAAATTTATTAGTCTTCATGAGTTATACTTCTTTCAGATCGCATATGAGCTGGACGACTGACGTAATTCTGAGGTGGTCTTAAAGGAACATTCTGTTGTCTAAAGGCCTCCCTTACTCCTCGCGCACTGATACTACTAAACGGTGGGGTTGAGATAGAGCTATTGGCGGAAAAACTTCCTCCACTTGCATCTAAATCCTCAGCTCTATGTGCTTCCATGGTAGTCGCAATCCAATCTTGTCTTCTAGGAATTGCTCCAGCAGTATTTACCGATGTAGTACTGGTTGTAGTCGTCATTGCGGTAGTTGTAACGATTGGAGCGTCGTTTTTACTAGTTGACCGTGTCCCTACCATTGTTGACTTTTAACTAAAACCAACTAATATCCAAACAAATTCTAAAAAGCAAATCCCAATCTTAAAGTTCCCAAGACAATGTAACAGCAATCTTGGTAAAATTCCCCAAGTCGTAAACGTAACTTAAGTAGTGACGTAGTTTATTACTAACTATGACTCAAATAAGGTAAAGACAATTATTGCCGTAAATAAAAATCTAACAATCTACACTGAAAATCAAATTTGTTAAAATCGAATCCGGTAAGCGAAATTAAAATGTATAAAGTTAATCCAGTAAAAATAACCGTTATGTGACGTAAGGCAGGTAAAAAATTCCACGAAAATATAAGTGCTTAAACTTGCATTTAAACAATATAAAAAACAAGTAAAATATGGAGTAATTGAATTAAAAGAGAAAAATCCTGTATTGAATTATCGAAGAAAAAAAAAAATGAAATGTCAAATATGAAATTATACAGTGTCAACCCTAAAAAATATAAAAAGCATTGATAAATGTACTGAATTAAAAAATCTTTTACCCTCAACTCTACAATTGTAATCACTCACATGAGTGGTTATAATTCCAATCCTCCCTCGACTCTAGTACCCGGCAATTCTGTGCTTTAAATTGAAGATTGGTTAGGAATTCTGTGTGACTTAAAGACAGAGAATTACATGGTCCTTCGACAACAACAACAAATAAAAGCTAGAATCAACAAGTGAGAGCAAGTGCATACTCAACAACTCAAAAAAAAAAAAACAAGGAATGAGGTAAATTACAAGACCCAAATATTAAACTCATCAGTCAAGTAAAAACATCAGTAAGTAAAGTGCATATTTTAACTAAAATTTTTTACAAAACAAACACATATAACAAACCAAACATACAAACAACAAACGTGGTAAAAATAAAATCGTTGGAAAAATTAAAAAATATTAAGTTAAAAGTTACGGGAAACAAGAGAAAAATACATAAAGTGCTACGGAAAGTTAGAAAAATTAAAATCGAAAATCGTTAAAATTAAGAATAAAAATAGTGAAAAAAGTAGTAACGTACAACCACATAATAATAAAGTTTGAAAAAAGGTATATACATACGCACATACATATGTATGTACAAGTTTGCCGCGCAAAAGAAAAATTGTTAAATTATAAATGTGGAAACATAATAACGTCATAATACGGTAAATTTTGGTAAAATTCCTTTACATAAAAAGTGCTTCAAAATACATACATATGTAAGTTTGTAGATAAAAGAAAATACCGTTTTCAAAAATTCCAACACGTAGTTACCGAAAAAACCGTTTCAAAAAAGTTCCCACTTATTTACCTAACCCCACGTTTCCACATGCAAGTAATTACTTGCAAGTAGTGTATACGTATTAAAATCGAAGATCAGAAGAAATGTCAAAAAAAACACAACAATTTTTTGAGTGGCTACACAGCACAGTGCAAGTTCATTTTTAAAATGTCGTCAACAAGTAAACTTCTAGCAAAAATTGCCGTATTAAACGAATTAAAAAAATTAAAAAGCGAATGTGAAAAAAAAATGTGGAAAAAGAAGGTTTTGGGTTTCTGTTTTCTGTCCATCTTGATGAAAAAATTATGTTTATTTTATAAAATATGTGACTACAGTATTGCCGTAGTGGCGATATCATAATGTTACAGAGAAAATATTTTTTTTCAAAATGCCTAAAATTCATGACTAAAATTACCATTTAGATGCGTTGTTGTATAGTTGTGCTTTTTTTTATTAGTTATTTTTTATAAATACACAGAAAATCCGCTATAAACATAACTTTTATTTTACTAAGTACTAGAAGATTGATACAAAAGTCATCCACGGCAACACTGTTTCTTCATTTGTCATTTTACTTGCGACAAGTGTCAAAAATTTACTTGCAAGCAAATTCTGTTGCAAGTTGAGCTGCAAGTACGAAAAATGTGATGGTGTTAGTAAAAAAGTGTGAGTGTAGTGAGTTTTTCGAACTTGTACTTGCATGTGGAAACGCTAGGTAAGGTCCTAAAATATGTATCTATATATGAAGCAAAGCCCTTGGTACCTAAAGTGTTAAAAAAAATTTTAAAAATAAAAGTGATACGGTAAACCAATTTTCCCTCGATTCAAGTACCTATAACAAAAAATTAAGAAAAAGTAGCACTTAAAAGTTTCCCCTGTTTATGTATATACGTACTACAACAAATTGCAGAGAATAAAAATATTGCATCATAAAGAATACATTAAATATAAAAAAACAGTTAATTTTGTCAAAACAAAAGAGAGAGGAAAAATAAACGAAGTTGTTGTATGTTTGTGTTTGGATGCGAGAATATTATAAGGTACATACTTATTTAATTTTTATTATGAAAATTTATGCATGCGTACAAAAAACAAGTTACAGCACTGCAAGCATAAATAAGTACACCCTATGTACAAAAATTAAAGTAAATTGAATTAATCACAAATTGCTCGGAAATTTATTTAAGTCACTCGAATTAAATGTCTTAAATTGGCTTAATTTTATTTTATTATCGAATTTAAAATTGGAAAAAATATATAAAAAGAATAATATTCGCATGCTTGCTAATTTTTAATAAAAAGTAAGTCCAATCTCTTAATATAATCGGATTATTTATTTAAAATTAAATTGAAATTTAACCGAGTCAAACGTAATGCACGGCAATTAACCCTATTATTATTGAACAAGTAGTAAATTTTATAAGGCAAGAGTTAAACTCATTGCCTATGCATTTAAATATTACGCTCTATTTGTATTCAAGTTTGTGCTCATTTCCAATGAAAATTCTCTTTTCGTTAAAAATTGTTCGTGGAATATAAAAGAGTGCTCTTAATTAGTGATAGTTCTTGGATTATTCGAATTGTGAGTATATTTGTTTAATTATTGGTCAACGGTCAATGGAGATCGTTACCGCACCATGATCAATGATTTTTTGTTTGAAAATATGGATGACATTGATCCGGAAGAGATGTGGTTTCAATTATTTTTTTTATTCGAAAGATCAATACGTGACATTAACATTTGAAAATGATTTCGGGCATATGGGCACCGCGGCTGTTCTTGACGAAGCGCATTCTGGACGTCCAATTTTGCGCCACTTTTTCGAGCGCTGCTGGCCGTATGTCACGAATAACACGAACAATGCTGGCCTCCAAGGCGTCAATTGTTGTTGGTTTATCAGCATAAACCAGTGACTTCACGTAGCCCCACAGGAAATAATCGAGAGGTGTCAAATCGCACGACCTTGGAGGCCAATTGACAGGTCCATTTCTCGAAATCAACTTATCGCCAAATTTTGATTTCAATAAGTCGATGGTTGCGTTCGCCGTATGGCACGTAGCGCCATCCTGTTGAAACCACATCTCTTCCGGATCAATGTCATCCATATTTTCAAACAAAAAATCATTGATCATGGTGCGGTAACGATCTCCATTGACCGTAACGCGAGCTCCGGCCTCATTTTTGAAGAAATAAGGTCCGATGATGCCACCAGCTTGAAAACCGCACCAAACGGTGCATTTTCCTGGATGTAATGGAGTCTGTAGGGTCTCTTGTGGATTGGTCTCGCTCCATATGCGGCAATTTTGCTTATAAACAAACCCGTTAAGCCAAAAATGCGCCTCATCGCTGAACACAATTTTGCGATAAAACAACGGGTCAGTTGCCAACTGCTCTAGAGCGAATCGACGACTGATTTTCAAAGTAAATTTGGATAATTTCGTAGCGTTGTTCAAGCGTGAGTCTATTCATGATGATTTGTCAGAGTATACTGAAACGATAAAAAAAAATATTTCATCAAAATTTAATTTTTTGTGTTACTTTTTACAATTTAAAGTTCCATCTAGCTTAAAAAAACACCCTTTAGTTGTAATTTTTTGTTTAAATTTTTATTAATTTATTTGTGAATACATTTTTATCATGTTGTTTGTTTTCAATAATGTTGTGAACATAGCCAGTTATTCAAAAACTATGGCAACATTAGAAAGAGAACGAGTATCAAAAATTGAAAGACAAGGCGAATTAAATTAAATTAAATTCGCCTTGTTGAGAGAGTAAGAAAGTCCGCAATGAAAATAAAATAGATTTTAATTTTATGCCGTTCCGCACTGTGGTTTTTACTTCAAAATCGTATGAAAAACCGCACCGCAATTAATTATCGTTACATTGTGTTTGGACTCTTTAGTGGAAATTAAATTAAAAATAAAAGAAAAATAAAAAAAAGGAAACAATTTTTAAAAGACAAAGAAAACCATTCGAATAATTACAATGTGATCGAAGTCATTATCCACCCATAAATTGATCATACAAAATAATTTTCATACTCACCCTCGTATACCCTCACGCACACTTTTATTTACATGCTAAAGGCGACCGTACACGACATGTTTTTGTCATCTGACATGTCAAATTTTCCACTGCAAAACACATACATGTCGTGTGTTATCTTTTTAACTTTGCTTCTGTAAAAGTCAGACGCAAAGTCATCTGACAAAATTTCAATTAGAAAATGTTTAGATGGCTGAACTATTTTACGGCGCAAATAAAACTTTTCATGGCGGCAGCAAGTTATTTTGAAACCGAGCACTACTTTGGTTTCTGCAATAACAATGCGAAAAAAACAGAGACAATGTCAGAAGCAAATTACATGTACGTTTGTGACCGAATATTATAAAGCTTATGTAAAACAGCGATTTTGACAGACATGCACAATTACATGTGACTTGAAAATTTGACATGTTAGATGACAAAAACATGTCGTCTATATGCGCCTTAAGGAAGTCAAAATATAAAGTTAAAACTCATTATTCAATCGAAAAAAAGGGGAAATATATGTAAATAGGTACTGTATATTTATTATGTACACTGAGAAAAGTAAATTGCGTTCTATAAAAGTTAAAAGACAAAACCGTAAATGGTTATTGCGTTCTCTTATTAAAGTTTGATCAATGAAATATTTGTTTAAATTTTAAAATCTAATAAGGCTAATAAAAAAGGGTTTAAAAAATAAAAATTAATGCGTTCTCTTAAACATCAAACTATTGGTTTGTGTTTATATTCAAAGGGTTAATACATTGAATAAACTTAAAGTGAAAATTGAAAAAAAATTTGTTTTAAATATTTCTTCACAAAAGGAGACAAAGGAAGAGAAAACAAGATGAGTGATTGTACCCTGAGCAACAAACTGGAAAATTGTGTTCAGTCTCTTACTCAAAATACATACTCAACAGTGATATGTTTTGGAAACGAAGGAAGAAAAATACAGTGCGTCACAATTAAAGGAAACGCTAAGTAAAAACAACACCACTGAAAAAAAGAAAAGTTAATATTAATAATCATTAATCATTGAAATTTAGTTTATGGTTCAACTCAAACAAGCTGCGTGTGGCATAATTTATTTTATGAATAATTTATTGATAATAAACTGTTCAAAATATCGGACAGTACTGAATAAATAAAGGAAATTTCAAGGCCGAAATTAATTTAAAATATAATTGTTTAGTGTTTTTTGTGAAGGTGGCTTTCTTAAATTCATAAAACTTGTGCTCTTCTTTGTTCGAATTTATTTGATTATTTTGTCGACGTGCATTGCTAGTACAAGAACAGACCGGTTGTTGGGAAGTATCCTGGAATACACATCACTTCGTTCCCATAAATAAAAGGTATTAGCCCATACACTCGCTTACACAATTGGTGGCCCACTCGAATTAAAGATTAAGAAATTGTAAATCACAAATTTTAAAATAATTTGGGGAATGTAAGATGAGATAAACCCACTGTTTATTGTTGATGTGTTTTGTTTAAACTTTGAAATTGTTACAAGTAGAACTGTTGCTATAAGTCTTATACGCTTAACAGTTTTATTTGGTTTAATATCTTTAGTTTTTCTAAAATCTTTATGGATGAAGTTTCCTGATGATCTGGCCTAAGCAACCAGTGAAATGCGCATAGGAATAGCTTATCCCATCAACAATAAATTTCAAGTGTTTTTATCAATAATAAAAACTGGGAAATAAGCACGAATAACAAAATCTTTTGAAATTAAAAATTTTTTGTATTTTTAATTTAAATCAACAAATAAAACTCAAATTTAAACAATTTAATTATTTATGTTATATATACAATAAAATTAAATAAATAAAATAAATTTTTTTTTCTATACAATAAACTATTGTTTTTTTCTCAGAGTAGCCGTAAATAATTAAGAGGGAAAATTTAAAATATTGGGAATTTAAATCTCTTATAAATTACGATTTAAACGTTAACCCAATACGCAAACTGTACCCAAATTTTCTGTGTGTTTATTTCTATATGAAATTTAACAAGTCTCTAATAACATTAGGCCCTATAGATAAAATTAAAATAAAATGCTATAAATTTATAGCCAAAATATTTGGAAGAATTGAAACGTGATACTAGACATCCATATCTAGTGCTTTACTCAGGTAGCCCCAAAATTTTTAAAATTCTTCTGAACTCATACAAGAATACTAGACATCCGTATCTAGTGTTATAATCGGGTAAACCCAAAATTTTTAAACTTCTTCTGAACTCATACAAGGATACTAGACATCCATATCTAGTGCTATACTCATATAGCCCGAAAATTAAAAAAAAAAAAAATCTTAATAATTAATACAAATTAATATTGCGAATAGGGCTATAAAATAGTACTAGATGCTGGTAATCTAATCTAGTACTATTTTATATCCCTATTCGCAATATAATAAGTTGAATTTGAAATCTATATTATCTCTTATTTTAAAATGGAAAATTGGCATTTGGCGCTATTCCGTAGCCCAAACACTAGAAAGATAATATAGAAAAACCTATGCAATCTCAGTTAATAAATTTGCGGCAATTAAAATTATTTTAGTACCGTATTCCGAAAAACATTAATAAAACCGATAAATATACCTCAAATCGTATTTCTTTTGCTTTGGTTCGTAAATCAAATCTCATATCGAAAATTCTCAATAGTAAGCGAATAAATATATAACCACTTTATAAAATTTGGCATTAAGTTCATTGTTCACAAAATTACTACACCAACCGAAACATCAAGCGTCGCTTTTAATCCTTTATATAGGGAACAATTTCTAATCGATTGTGGTAATTTGATGCAATTTTGTGAGACATTAAATAATGGCACGGTGGAAGATCATAACGAGTCAATACTTGAGGTAAAATTAAGGGAACTAGAGTCAGCATGGGCAAATTTAAAAGAGTCCTATAGAAAAGTAATGATATCCCAGGATGAATCAGTTGATACTGAATTTAAAACACAAGCCAAAGAGGAATACAATACGTGTTTCGAAGCTTACTTTCATTGTAATTCTCAAATGAATGACTTGCTTAAAGTAAGCCGAATACAGGCTTCTCAAACACTAGTTTTTTAATCGACGTCTCGCTATTCTCACCCTAATCCTAGCCTTTTCCCTGATAGCTCCATTTGCATAAAACTGCCACCATGTGATACTGAGATTTTTAAGGGCAGCTATGAACAGTGGCCATCATTTCGTGACATGTTCACAGCAGTGTACATAAGTCACCCAAAACTAACCCCTGTAACTAAGCTCTATCACCTTAGGAATAAGACAAAAGGGGAAGCTGGCGCAATCGTAAAAAGATACCCTCTTTCAAATGACAATTTCGAGTTAGCGTGGAATTGCCTTAAAACACGATATGAAAATAAAAGAGTTTTGGTTGACAACCAAATTAAAATTGTATTTGATATACCCTTGGCAAAAAATGAAGATAGGGAATCAATTAGAAGAATTCAATCTTTAGTTAATGATTCTCTGGCAACTCTCGGAACGCTGGGCGTCGACGTGGAGAGCTGGGACCCTATTCTGATTCGACTCATCTCAACTAAACTGCCACACATAACACTTTCGTTAAGGGAGCAATCCCTCACTTCACCACGTGAACTTCCCAAGTGGACCCAAATGTCCCAATTCCTTGTGGACAGGTATGAGGAAGTAGAACGGCTCAATAGTATAAAAATTACAAAAGATTGTTTCACACTAAAAGACATATCCAACCCTGATGTACACACATACGTATCACAAGACAACTTAAGTTTGTCATGCAAATTATGTAAAGAAAATCACTCTTTGAGAATTTACCCAAAATTTCGAGCCTTTACCGTAATAATTGTTTAGCCTTTTCTCATTTTAAATCCAATTGTAAAAGCAAACATACGTGCCTTCCCATTTCGAAATAATCGGTATTGGCGGAAAAAAGCAAACGGCAACCAAAGAATGCGAATTCATTTTATACGCCAAAAGGTATGACTTGAGAGTCCCCATTAAAGCCATAGTGCTGCCAAAAGTGACAAATAGACTTCCAGCATGCACTTTTGGAATACCTTACTCAACCGATTTGGCTGAATTAGATCTAGCAGATCCGACGTTTAACAAATCTTCGCAGATAGATCTAATTTTAGGGAATGATTACAAACACTCTTTAAATATTGAAGGTATTAGAAATAATATCTTTGTATATAATAAAATCTTTGGCTGGGTACTCAGTGGTGTATAAAAACACAATCGACTCAGACATTCACAACTACGGTTGTTCCGACTGAATTTTCTGAACTTAATGCGCTGTTGAAAAAGTTCTGGGAACAGGAAAAAATTCCAGTAGCTCCCTCAAGCTCAGCGGAAGATGACTTTTGTGAAACGTTTTATAATGCAACAACCACTCGTAATGAAAATGGTAGACACATTGTGCGGCTACATCGCGATTCATAGCTCTAGCTCAGTATACGAGCATGGAAAAACGCTTGCCAAAGATCCCGACCTTCAGTCACAGTATAAGGCTGTTATAAATGAAATATGGTTAATTTTATTTGCCACATCACGGTGTAGTCCGCCCAGATCACAAGACAACCAAACTCAGGGTTGTATTAAATGCCAGTAGAAAGTCAAAGTCGCAATTCTCGCTGAATGACGTTCTATATACAGGCCCTACTTTGCAAAATGATTTGATCTTCATAATTCTCAATTGGAGAAAGTATCAATACGTGTTCAATGGCGGCATTCAGAAAATGTACCGCCAGATATTATTACATCCTGCTGGTAGACGCTTTCAGAGGATTTTATTTCAATCTCAAGATGACGGCCCAATTAAAGATTATGAATTGAAAACAGTAACCTTTAGAGTAAATTGTGCACCTTACCTAGCAATACGGACCCTTTTAAAAGAAGCATCAGATTCTGAATCTGCTTACCCTTAAGCAGCTAAAGTTCTGCGCACAGAAACGTGTGTCGATGACATTCTCTCTGGAGGTTACTCGATAGAAGATATTCTCTCAGCTCAGAAACAGCTTATGCTCGTATTGCAGTCAGCTGGATTTTCTCTAAAGAAAATAACTGCAAATGATTCAGAATTGCTTTCTCATTTTCCAAAAGAAGATTTGTATGATTCTGATTTTCTACGCTTCCACGATGCTAGCTCTACCAAAACTTTAGGTATAAAGTGGAATGCTTTGTCAGATTCATTTGCTTATAAATTCGATCGAATTGATCAGGTGACAAAAATAACAAAACGGAAGATTCTGTCAGCTGTGGCAAAGCTATTTGACCCGGCAGGATGGCTCGCGCCTTTTGTCATAAGGGCAAAAACACTAACTCAGCAACTTTGGTTAGAAGGCCTAGAGTGGGAGAAAGATGTTTCTCAGGAATCTTTGCAAAAGTGGAACGAGCTGGTTCGAGATCTCGCCCAAGTGGACACAATTTCGATCCCTCGCTGGTTACAATATAATCCCTCTGACAAAGTTCAACTGCACGGTTTCTCAGATGCCTCTATGACGGCGTTTTGTGCAGCGGTTTATTTTAGATGTCAGACTAGTTCTCGTACTACTTCTATTAATTCGTTAGTAGCCAAAAGTAAAGTAGCCCCTATCCAAACGGTTTCTCTGCCGCGTCTGGAACTCATTGGAGCAGTTCTCCTAGCTAAGCTCATGAGGTATGTAATTTCATCATTGGATTTTAGTCCAGAAGAGATTCATTTATGGACTGACTCGTCTATAACATTAGGTTGGCTCTCAAAACCCCCGTCTACATGGGAAACATATGTCGCTTATAGGATATCTCAAATTCATAGGTAAGTGTCAGGTGCTAAATGGAATCACGTGTCCTCTCATGACAACCCTGCGGATCTTGGAACCCGAGGTTGCAGGCCCCAAGACTTAGCTCATAATTCACTATGGTGGTATGGACCGTCATGGCTTGCTAATCCCCTGACAGAATGGCCAAAGAGAAATCCTCCTAAAAATTTCGAAATACCTGAAAAGCAAAACCAAACTCTACATGCAGAAGTTCATGACAGCGAAATTCTGAGTAGGTTTTCGTCTTATAGCAAAGCTTTACGAGTCGTATGCTATATATTCAGATTTTATAACAAATGCAAGAAAAGTGAGAGGGGAGAATCTCAACTCAGGCATCAAGTAAACCTGTCCCAGGCGGAAATGAAATCTGTAAAAACAAGATTAATAACTTTGGCACAGGAAACATTTTAACTCGAAGATTATAAAAGTCTGAAAGCCTCTCAAAATTTGCAAAATAAAAGTACCCTAAAACCATTAAATCCATTTTTGCACTCAGATTCAATTATAAGAGCAAATGGTAGATTAGTTCAGTCAATTCTACCATACAATGCGCGTTACCCTGTAATACTACCTGGTAATTCGCACTTCTGTTTTATGTATTATTATTATTATTATCATTATTATTATTATTATTATTACACAGTACAACAGCCAATCTGGGGGGTGAGAAATTCCAAGTCAGGGTGATGGTACTAGGTCAGTATAGTAAAACCGTCAAATGGATTGGCGTTCGTATGTGTCAGTTTTTTTTTTATGACATTTTAAATTTTTTCCTTATCTTGATGTTTTTTGTTTAACATAACTCGAGAACCACTTGTCCGATTTTGCTAAAACAAACTCAAAAAAATTTAGAATTACAATTTCTTTAATCCATTTATATAACGTTTTTCTTTATAATCAAAAGTTTTGCCGGTAAAAATAAATTTGAGGAGAAAAAAATATAATTTTGTTGCCTAAAAATAGGCAATATTTATTAAAATAAATACAATAATCACAAAAATGTTCCATAGTGTTATTATTATTATTATTATTTATTAATAGACTAGCTGGCCGTCCCGGCTTCGCTCGGTAGCTAATTACTAATGATCGATGGAGCCGTTTTCTGATTTTAGGTAAATCAAAAAAAGTGGGCGGGGAAATATTTTCTTTCCCTTAAAACCTAAGTTGGACCATGGCGCCCATTTTAAAGAAAAAATCGGTCAAATAAATAGAAAAAGTGGGCGTAAAAGTAGGCGTGGTAAATTTTTCTTTCGATAAAAACTTAAAATGGATTAACGCGAACATTTGAAAAAAAAATTGTCAAATCGATGGAGCCGTTTTCTGATTTTAGGTAAATCGAAAAAAGTGGGCGGGGCAAAATTTTCTTTTCGTACAAACCTAAGTTGGACCATGGTGATCATTTTAAAGAAAAAATCGTCCAAATCGGTCAAGCCGTTCTCAAGTTATGCGATCAGCAACAGACAACATTTCATTTTTATTATATAGATTAAATAAGTTGTATATACATATTTACAAAAAATTCATTTAAGATATTTATCTATATTTGGCTGACCGTTTTCGTTGTAAGCCCGATTGGCATTGTAATATTGTATTTATATAATTCATTGGTATTTACAAGCTTATATTTATATTTAAAAATCAAAAATCTAATTCATTTGTTAGCAGTTATCTACATTTTAAACATACTTGGATGTATTTGTATAGCAACATAATTGTGACCATTCAAAATATATGGTACTTCGCCTTTATTAAGTTGTATTTTTCCAAAGAAATTTCTCCTATATACATTAAAAATTGGTCAAACTCCAACAAAGTGAAAAGTATTCTCAGGTTGATCAAGGTTGCATATTGTACATGTGGTAACAGTGTTATTTCGGAAGCTTCTGGCATTTAAATTGAGCAATCCAGCTCTTGCTTTAATTATCAAACTAATGATATGGGGCGATAAATTTGTCGTGAGTGCTGGCGCGACATCAAAACTTAGTTGCGAGTATAGATCGTGATGCTGGGAGTTGACTGCATTTGTTAAGTTTGACAGAGATTTAACCATTCTCTTGCCCAACACACATTTCGAGATATAATACACTCTGCTAAAAAAGATGGAAGTCGTCGTTGACTTAAATTTAAAACTTTATTTATATAATTAAAGTGCAGTTTCAACGTCGAAATATCAAGTGAGTCAAGGTTTGTTTCCAAATGTATTGAGTGTTGTGGGGGGCAGGTACAACATTTTTTTAATAAAAAATCGAAACAGCTTCTCAACAACATCGTGTTCATATTCCCATATTTGAGCCGCGTATAACAAAATTGATCTACAAGCTGCGTTAAATATTTTTAGCTTATTTTTGATCGATATTTGTGGGTTTGTTATATATTTTGACCAAGTGGAATTTATTGCTAGCTTTGATGCCGTTAATTTGTTATTTAAATGTGTTTTAAAGGACAGGTTATATGTGATGGTTATCCCAAGATATTTGTAGTTGTTCACTATTTCTATACTTTCTGAACCATATTGCCAATTCAAGTTCGCAGACATACGTGTTCCGGAGCGAAATACTAATATTTAAGACTTTTCTAAATTTACTTTTAAACACCACTTAGAGCTGGTTTTTTACTTAGAGTTTAAACCACGATCAATAGTAAGATTTGTTAATCTTATAATAAAATTAATCTAGCCTTAATCCTCTTTAGCGTTTTTGAGTGAAAGATTAAAGCTTTTAGCATTGCCGAATGAATTTTCAATACTTTTATGTATAACTATGGCAGTTTAAAACAAATGCCAAAAATTGTCATCAAATTACTGTTCTTAACGTGAAAAAGAAGAAGAAAAGGCGAGAATTTTGTATTTAGTTATATAATATTATATATATATATATATATATATATATATATATATATATATATATGGGGAATGTAAGATGAGATAAACCCACTGTTTATTGTTGATGTGTTTTGTTTAAACTTTGATATTGTTACAAGTAGAACTGTTGCTATAAGTCTTATACGCTTAACAGTTTTATTTGGTTTAATATCTTTAGTTTTTCCAAAATCTTTATGGATGAAGTTTCCTGATGATCTGGCCTAAGCAACCAGCGAAATGCGCATAGGAATAGCTTATCCCATCAACAATAAATTTCAAGTGTTTTTATCAATAATAAAAACTGGGAATTAAGCACGAATAACAAAATCTTTTGAAATTATATATATATATATTGTTATGACATCATCCACTAACAGATTGCCTTTTGCCTAAACATAAAAACACTTACACAGCATATTCCCATAGTAGAAGCTAAGTAAAAACACAACACTCTTATTTCAATAATTTTTTGTTTTATTTATGTCAACATAAAAACCCTTACACTGCATTTTCACACAATAGAAGCTAAGTAAAAAACAACACTCTGATTTCAATAATTTTTATTATCAGCAACACAAGTGAATATGTTATTCATTGTGTGTGTGAGTATGATTTCAACAACTTAAAAGAAAAATGAAATTCATTACTTTTTAAACCGTCAAACTGTTTTGTCGTTTTATTTAATCATTTGATTTTTTTTAATAATCAAAACTGGCGCAGTCGGTAGGATAACAAATTAAATTTTTGTTATCCCTGCAAATAAGAACCTACGGTACGCCAACACCCTTGAACGAATATGAAGGATATGATGTGCTAACTGTGAACAAAAATCTATTAGTGAAAATAATAGTAACAAAATACTTGTTAAGTGAAAATTAACAAAAGTATAAAATTTGTAAAAAAGATTTATTGAAAATAAAATCTATAACAAAAAATCTATTAGTGAAAATAATAGTAACAAAATACTTGTTAAGTGAAAATTAACAAAAGTATAAAATTCGTAAAAAAGATTTATTGAAAATAAAATCTATAACGAATAATGTCAATCAGCCCAGGAAATTCTGCCCTAGCAGCAGCAGTAGCGGTGGCAAATGCAGCTACAGCAGCAGCAGCAAACACAGCAGCAACGGCAGCTAAAGTACGAGGACGAGTGCTTGACATCAACCCACTAACGTATTTAGAAAAAATACAGGGATTCGATGGACGCAAGGAGGATTTATCAGTGTTCTGTACCAACGTTGACGATATTTTACCAACACTTTCGGACTATAATGAACAAGCTCAAAAAATGTGCATAAACATTGTAAAATCAAAACTAACAGGAAAAGCCCGAAGAGCTATGGAGATACATCCACACTTAAACAACTGGACGGACATAAGAAAAATGCTGGAAACTAATTTTGGTGGATTTCAAACATCTGATCAGTTATACGAAGACCTGAGGGGAGCACAATATCAAGGTAATACCCTAGATTATTATAACTTTGTCCTACACAAATTGGCAATGCTGAACCAAAAATCCAGGCAAGAAGGGAACCTCCACGACATCGAAAGAAATATCCAAACAGCACTGAAAATTTTTGTGACAAGATTACCCGTTCACATGAGAACAGTGTTATGTGCTTTAAAACCACAAACAATGGAAGAAGCCATCCACGAATTGGCCCAATCAGGCTTTTTAGCAGAGGAAAAAAGAAAAACCAGTAAGAATCAACAACAAGGACAAAATTGGCAGCCTAAGACCAATCCAAATCAGCAGACCAATCGAAATTGGACACCAAAGATGTACAACCCACCACAACAACAACAACACCATCAACAACAAGGACAAAATTGGCAGCCTAACACCGGTCCAAATCAGCAGACCAATCAAAATTGGACACCAAAGATGTACAACCCACCACAACAACATCAACAACACCATCATGTGCAGCAACCAAAAGCCGAACCAATGGATACAACCACAGCCCAGACAAGAAGACAAAATCATCATCAAACTCCAGTAACGGAATGTAGTTGTAAGTGTACTAATTTTATTAAGCAAAATAATGACCAAACCGTAGAAACTTATGAATCAGAAAATTTTCGTGTACCGGCCTCTCTGGAGGACAATCCAAACAACTTGGACTTCCCTATATTCTATTCAGAGGACGGACAAGAAATCTTAGACTACTAATTGACACAGGGTCTACTGAAAATTTTCTTAATTTCAACCAATGTCCACCTAAATTCATTATGAAACTAAAAACCCCTATCCAAATTAAAACTGCAGCTGGAAATATCACAGTTACACATGACGGGGTTATGCCAGCGAAAAATTTAAGCATACCTTTGAACTCAGAAACAACCTTTAGACTTTTTCAGTTTCATAAATTTTTCGACGGTCTTTTGGGCCACATCACTTAAAGAGAAAACACAGCAACTATCAACTATGATAATGACACATTAATCCTTAACGAAAGACAATTTAGAATTTATTATGAGGGAGAACCAGAAAATCGATACGAATTTACGGACGAGCTAAAAAATTTACCAGAACTTTATAATGTTGAGACTTTGGGAACGGAGTGCAACTTAAGGAGACGATTTGACTTTCACCAACGAAGTTAAACATAGAATAGACACCGGACTGTCAGGACCAATTTACACGAGAACATACAGATACCCCGCTATACATATCCCAGAGGTAGAAAAACAAATGACAGAAATGTTGAACCAAGGCATAATTAAGCCTAGTAGCTCACCGTATAACGCACCTATCTGGGTCGTGCCCAAGAAAGAGGACAGACAGGACAATAAAGAATGGAGAATCGTTGTGGATTATAGGAAATTAAACATGGTGACAAAAGAAGACAAATACCCTATCCCTCGTATTGACGAAGTCTTGGATAAGTTGGGACGGGCGAATTATTTTTCCACCTTGGATGTTACCAAGGACTTCTATCAGATAGAAGTAGAACCTAGGGATCGCGAAAAGACCGCATTCTCTACACATAATGGACATTACGAATTTATTCGTATGCCATTTGGGCTAAAGAATGTGCCTTCGACATTCCAAAGGATGATGGACAATGTGCTTAGGGAACATGTTAACAAAATCTGTGTAATATACATGGACGACATTCTCGTTTTCTCGACATCCTTACAAGAGCATCTCGTAAATTTGGAAAAAATATTCCGAACTCTGAGAGAAGCAAATCTAAAAGTTTCACTGAACAAGAGCGATTTCTTAAAAAAAGAAACAGAATTTTTGGGACATGTTGTTACCAAGGAGGGTATAAGCCCTAATCCAAACAAAATAGAAGGTATAAAACGTCAAACTATTCCGAAAACTATTAAGGAAATACAAAGTTTCCTCGGACTCAGTGGTTATTATCGAAAATTTATACCCGACTATGCGAAAATAGCCAAACCCTTAACAGTCCGCCTTAAAAAGGATTCAATTATCAATGTAAATGATAAGGACTATAAAGAAGCTTTCTTAAAATTGAAAAATATATTAATATCGGACATGGTTTTAAAATATCCCGACTTTAATGAACAGTTCGTATTAACCACGGACGCGAGTAATTATGCGCTAGGTGCTGTTCTATCTCAGAAAAACGGACCTCTAGCATTTGCGTCGAGAACTTTGAATAAACATGAATGTCACTATTCAACCACAGAAAAAGAACTGTTGGCCATTGTGTGGGCAGTAAAACAGTTTAGACATTATTTGTACGGACGGAAATTTCAATTACGTACAGACCATGGTCTGGTTAGCGAACCTCAAAGAACCTAATTCCAAACTTATCCGTTGGAAGATCAAGCTTAATGAGTATGAGTTTGACATACAACACTTGCAAGGCAAGGAGAACAAAGTGGCGGATGCATTGTCAAGAGTTAGGGAAACAAACGTATTTGAGAGAAAGAATACTAGATTTGATTGCAGTATTTGTGGGAAAGTTTACAACCATAAACAAAGTCTAACTTTGCATATGAAAACTCATTCTGACAAAAACCTGCAATGTAAAATTTGTAATAAAACGTTGTCCAGACCACGATGTCTACAAGACCACCTTAGGAAAATACATAATTATGCAGAGGAAAAAGATACTTTCGAAAATATCGAAAGACGAAGTGAGTCACCTGTACCTACCGTACATTCAGCTGATGAAGACAGCAGTGACCACTTCCTAATATCCCAAAGACCGTTACACTCATTTAATTACCAAATTGTGTAAAGCACAACAATGATAATCAAACCGAGAAAACATTAGTCTTCGGAAAATCTCGGGTAATCTATTCGTATTCAAATTATACGGAACAGATGATAGCGCAAATATTATCTGATTCTAGTGATAAACAAGACGTTGGAATGTATTGCGAAGATACTGACGATTTAATTAAAATTCAGAATGAATATAAAAAGTTAAGGGAAAATCCCAATCATCTGCTTAACCTAAAAATAGTGCTTACAAAGCAATTAAGAGAAACTATAGAATATGAAAACCTTTTAGAACTTATAGCAAAACACCATAAATTTGAAAATAATCATCCAGGAATAGAAAAAACTTACATGGATTTTAAGAATAGAATCTATTATCCTAATTTGAATAAGGAAATTACTAAAATTATCAATAACTGCTTAATATGTAATTTTAAGTTGGAAAGGAATCCATTTAAATTACCCTTTGAGAAGACCGAAACACCAAAAGCCCCACACGAACACTTTCATACCGATATATGGTACTTGGACAGATCTACTACTTATGTTACGATGATAGACAAATTCTCAAAATACGCAATGATTGAAGAAGTTCAAGACAGAACACCATTGCAACTTATCAAAAGCTACACAAAACTCTTTATGTACATGAAAACTCCTAAAATTCTCACCTTGGATAATGAAACATCCTTCTAATCGGCTCTTTTTTCTGACTTTTTGGACAAAAAAGGAATAAATTACCACTTTGTTACCGCCAACCGACATACAGGGAACTCCGATATAGAACGCTTTCATGCAACCCTGAACGAGAATATACGCATATTTAAAAAGCGCGAGGAAAATTTGGACATAGCCTACAATGTTGACTTACCGTATCAAGCTCTAGAAGCATACAATAATAGCATACATATGACAACGGGAGAAAAACCAATTAATCTACACTTTAGGAACAATATTTTTTTTTTTTTTTTTTTTCTCATTATTTATTTATTGAATCTTCATATATTAAATATGAACTAACAATAATTAATCAAATCTTATCCTAATTCTTTATTTTATGTCCTGCCAGTGCAAGACAAAAATTTTCTTCATCACGGGTTCTGTATCACATTTATATATGTGTTTATCGCTCATCTTAATGGGTAAGTGCTGCAGTGTCTCTTCTCCTTAAGCGAGTGTGGCCGCTATCATTTAAAATATTTCGAGCTAGTGGATTTGGGTGCAACTCTAGCCTTATTAAATATTTTACCGCATACTTCGTAATAATAGTCCTTACCAGTGGCACATTGAGATCCTTGTGGATATTTGAGTTTTTAACATACCAAGGGGCAGCTGTGATTATTCGAAGAAGTTTATTTTGGCGCCTTTGAATTTTTTCGATATTTGAGGCCGAGGCAGTGCCCCATAGTTGAATACCGTAGCACCAGATTGGCTTTAAAATAGAGTTATAAAGTAGTAGTTTGCAGTCGAGACTAAGAACAGAATTTCTTCCAATAAGCCAGTTAATTTGAATTGCTTTTAGTTTCATTTGGGTTAATTTTGCTTCTATATGGCATTTCCATGTTAAACGCCGATCTAGATGAATACCGAGATATTTGACATGCGATTGTTGAGGCACTAGTTGATTATTGATTTTAATAGGGGGGCATGTTTCCCGACGCAAGGTAAATGTAATATGTACGCATTTTTGCTCATTGACCTTTATTCTCCATTGTTTTAACCACAGTTCTAGTTGAAATATATGATCCTGCAGGTATCGAGATGCTTCACGACTGTTCTCGTGTACGCTTAGGAAAGCTGTATCATCAGCAAAAGTTGAGGTTAGGGTGTAATTGTTTGTCGGCATGTCCGATGTATATATAAGATAAAATAGTGGGCCCAGGATACTTCCCTGAGGGACTCCAGCTTCAATTGTCTGAGGAGAACTTAAAAATCACCTTCTTTAATGATAAATTTTCGACCGACCAAGTAGCTTTCTAACAGCTTGTGTGTGTTAACCGGTAGGTTCAGCTTCAATTTATGTAACAAACCTAAATGCCAGACTTTATCAAAAGCTTGAGAGACATCGATGAAGAGAGCGGAGCAATATTTTCTTTCTTCAAAGGCTTTTCTTATGGCGTTTACTATCCGATGGGTTTGTTCAATTGTGCTATGTTCTCGTTTGAAACCGAATTGATGGTTAGGTATACACCCATTGTCATTTAAAATTGGGGTTAATTTGGACGCTAAGAGCTTCTCAAACAGCTTTGATATATTAGATAATAAGCTGATAGGCCTATATGACTCAACTTTGGTGTGATCTTTTCCTGGCTTTGGTATCATCGTAACTAAGGAGACCTTCCATTCTTGAGGGTAGTATTCAAGTCGTATAATAGCATTAAAAATTAAAAGAATAATTTTCTTTGCTATGCTGGGTAGCTCCAGAAGCATTTTGTTGCTAATCTTATCAAAACCAGGAGCCTTCTTGGGGTTTAAATCACAAATAGCTTTTTCGATTTCTCTTATCTCAAATCTTAGGGGAACAGCGGCTCTAGCAACAACAGGTGGTAACTCGGCCGCAATATCGTGAGATATGTTTGGGGTAAATACGTTTTTTAAATGATTAACAAACAGATTTCCTTTTTCAACATCATTTCTTGCCCAACTACCATTCAAGTCTCTTAATGGTGGTTTAGAGACAACTGGCCTTTTGAGATTTCTAGCTGCACGCCATAATGAGTAGTCTGATTGTGGGGTTGCATCAAGTTCCTTAAGATATTTTTCCAGAGAAGCCGTTTTCTGAGTCTGCAGTAACTTTCTAAGCTTTTTTGTACACTCTTTTAGTAAGTACTTAAGTAACGGGGATCTGTGCAATTGCCACTCTCTTCGAGCCCTCCTTTTTTCAGACAAGAGACGCTCGAAATCTGTAGAATATATTTTAATATTTTTTGTTTTTTTGGGGGCAATACTGGAATGTTGAACAGCTAGTTTCAGAAAACTGTCAAAATTGGCAATAGAGCGATCTACATACTCCGGTGTACTAAGCGGAATATTTTCTGTGCAATGGGTGCTGAGGTATTTTCTATATTTTAACCAGTTAATTTGCGTAACTGTCGTCGCTAAGTGACCAGTCGGAGATACAATTCTATTGGGGTTCATTATAGTAATAATAGTAGGTGTATGGTCAGAAGATAATTCTAAGGAAGCTTCAACATGAATCGTTTCTATGGGGATGTTTTTAACCACGCCGAAATCGATAACATCTGGAATTTTTTGATGATCAGTAGGCCAATATGTTGGTTGTCCGCTCGCTACCACATTTAAATCCATTTTAGAAATTGTGTTAAATAAAACACGACCCTTTGGTGTTATAAGTCGTGACCCCCAGAAGGTATGTTTAGCGTTATAATCGCCAGCAGCTAGGAAACAGGGTCCTAATGATTTAAAATATTTACAGTATTGGCTTTCTGATATTGAAAATCTAGGCGGTGAGTATAACGATGAAATTACTAGGTTTCTATTTAATTCCTCAACGCAAATGTTCGTTGCTTGGAGATAATCTTCACGGTGATCAAACATTAGGTAGTGTTTGACTCGGGTTTTAATTAAAATGGCTGAACCTCCACAAGCTCTATCTCGAGGGTCCTTGGTATCATATAGTATATAACCATTGATTTTAAACGTATTTCTTGAGGTCAAATGAGTTTCAGAAACCATCATGACATCAATTTGTTTGTTTTTAAGAAAGTATTCTATTTCATTTTTATGTTGGCGGATGCCGTTTGCGTTCCAAAAACAAATTTTTAAACAGTTCATGGCTTGTTAAGAACAGCTTGCAATAACATCGATTGCATTCTTAGAATTTCCTGTAGCATATTACCCATTGTGTTTGTAAAATTATTTACTGTTTGCACTAATGTTTCCATGGTTTTTTCTAGACGACTTAAATTAGAAGCTTGAGTTTCATCATTACTTGGCGAAGCGCCTTGCATTGGCACATGGTTTGATTTAAGGACGTTAGCATACGAGGTTCTGTTATTACTAGGCTGCGGAGCCTGAATGCCATTAGTGTTTACTTGATTTGGTACCTGCATTTGTGGGGGATTCGTTTTCGGTCCAGCCGACTGCTTGACGATAGTATATACAGGGCATCCTCTATAATTGGCAGTGTGATTTCCGCCACAGTTGCTACATTTTTTTACATTGGGGTCATTTTTAGACTTATCGCACTGGACTGTACAATGTAATTCTCCACATACGACGCAAACAGGGGGTAAATAGCAGTATGCCTTAGTATGGCCAAATTCTTGGCAATTAAGACATTGAACGGGACCATTTCTTTTGTGCGGCTCCTCTATAGTTATTCTTCTGTAGAGAATATATTTTAAATTATAAATAGGATGCGTTTCATTTTTTTTAAGCTTAATGTCGCCAGGTTCTAATTCTACCCGAAATAATGGTTGGGGATTTTTTTCCCTGTTTTTAATATTTGTAACGTTTTTTATTTTAAAACCCTTCTCCTCCAAAAAAGTTTTAATTTCATCTGGGTCCACGCATGAGTCTATGCCCTTGATCACCACCTGAAGACCTTTGCTGCTCTTTAGTTGATATGTGTAAAAGCTTTTTTTAAGGGCTTCGAATTTGTTAGTTAATTTACGAAAATCATTCTCATGATTTACCTGTATTTTTGTCTCGTTAATATTTCCACGCTTGATTGCAGCTACGTAAAACGAATTTTCACCTATTACCGAGATCACGCTCTTTATTAACTCACTTGAGTTTTGCTCCCTTAGATATATCGGATGTGGCTTAGAAGATTTTATAACGTTTGGTGCTTCCGAGGATTCATCCTCCAGAATTGCAAAACGATTTTGAGAGTTTATTTTATCAAAAGATGGTACTTTTGAAGCCGAAGCAACTGCTGCAGAGGTAGGGCTGCGACCCCGTTTAAGCACTGTTATGTACCTGTCCATACCAACTTGTACTTGAGGCTTTTGACCACTTTTTACTTGAGATGTTTGCATTGCATCTGTGTTAGAGTTCATGGTACCATTTGTTAATAAGATTGTGTTTGCCGTTGTGGCAACACTTGCAAGTGAGAGGTTTATATTTTTTAACGTATCACCATCAACCGTCTTTGTAAAAAGAGAGGGCGAAAGGGATCGTGTTCGAAAAATTGGTTTAGCCGTTAGGTAGTTACTATTGTTTTCTTTTGTTTTATTTATTACAGCATTGTCTTCGTTAGCATGCACTGTCACATAAACATTTCTATCATTTAGTTTTATTGTTGTTTCATTGTTTTTATTCATGCAATAAATTGTTTTTGTTTTCACCGTTTAGCTGTGCTTTTAATATTTTTGTTATTTATTGTATTTTACAACAACAAGAAAATAAGAACTTTAAACTAAAATGTTTTTGCTCAGAATATGTATGTATACATACACATGTATGAACATTAGTACGTATATATTTTTACTATTTTTCTTTATTAAATATTTTTTTCGTATTAATTGTTCACTTTTATGTTAAATAATTAAAGTAACAAAATATATCATTTATTTTCAAGCGACCATTCGCTGTTTATATAACAAAATCAAATGTGATTAATTAAAAATTCAAATTGTATGCGGAGTTAAGAATACACGTCTGTATCACAACAAAGCACGAACCGAACAATATTAAGACAAAAGAGATTTTTGACAGAATAGAAGAAAGAAAAACTAAGACCTTAGGATACCGCAATAAGGATAGGAAAGACGAACATATAAACGAAGCGGTAATGAAAACCCACCAAACGGACAAATTGACATCGAAAATGAAACAAGTAAACGTAGAGAAACTTAACGACAAAAAATATAGAAAAAATAAACAAATAATACATAAAGATCAGTTCATCAAAAAGAAAAAACTTTCTAGGTCTCTGGAAGTGCTTGTTGACAATCCTAACGCTGATAACACCAGTGATGTCGCAGAAGTTGATGATAACTGATTTGAACCAAGGAAATGGCTACACAATATTGCAATTGGGAGAAATACCGTAATTATTCGAAAATATTGCATATTTTTAAAATCGAAGAGTATTTAACTTACATCAACAAACTAGAATCCGAAATAATGAAATTAAACGACGCATATCTGCAACATCACATTGAACACTCTAAATTGCAGTTACTAAGCATAATACCTAGATACCGTGTTAAACGAGGACTTATAAACCTTGCTGGAAAGGGGTTTAAATACTTGTACGGAACTATGGACGACGATGACAGGAAGGAAATTGAAGAAAAACTAAAAATTAATACTATCAATAATCATAACTTAATTGAACAATCGAATAAACAAATCAAAATCAACACTCACTTTGACGAACAACTAAAATCATTAACGGATCTGCAAAACCAACAGACTAAGTTACTTGCACAAAATATGTACTTTATCAATCGAACCAGAACAGACTCGCGTAAAACTTACCTCAGATACGAAATTGAACATTTGGGAAAATTAGTCGAACAAGCTCGAGAACTACTACTGGCCTCAAAATTACGAACATTAAATAGAGATATTTTAACAGACCAGGAAATTATTGATTTTAACATAACATTGTACAAGTTGGAGAACATTGAACTTGACGTTGCAACTAACGAATCAGATATTATCTTCATAATTAAAGTCCCTAATTTAACTACCGAAACTTATAAGGAGATTTTCATACAACCAATCCCCAATAAAAACGGTCAAGAAATAATGATCAACGCAAACAACTATTTGACAGACGGGAAAAACATGTACGAAAACACTAACAAATTATCTAAATTAAGAAAAATAAATGATAAATGTATTCAAAATATATTCAGAAAAGACAAAATGATCTGTAATTACCGTCCAAACAATAGTGTCAGCATTATTGAAATTGGATCGAATGTGATAGTAACCACTAATGTGGATATTGAAATTAAACAAACATGTAACCAATTCCCGTTCACATTAAAGGGACATTATCTGATTTATATTGAAAATTGTAAGATACTACTTGACAAATGGTACAGTAAGCAATTATATCAAAACACTGTAATCATACCAAATCCCTTCCGGGCCATTGAAATATCTAACGACACTAACTTAACCTTAAGACAACTAGAATATAAGCATATTAATAACACAAACATTATAACCGAACTTAAAACTAACCAAAAGATTCACAATTACACCACCTATACCATCTTGACAATAATAATCATTACCATATGCCTATATATTAAAAATAAGAAAACTGTTGAGCAAACGGCCATCTCAGTAAACTTACCCTCACTTCCCTTGGAACCCGGGATAAGCTCTTTGTCTGGGGGTGTTATGACATCATCCACTAACTGATTGCCTTTTGCCGAAACATAAAAACACTTACACAGCATATTCCCATAGTAGAAGCTAAGTAAAAACACAACACTCTTATTTCAATAATTTTTTGTTTTATTTCTGTCAACATAAAAACCCTTACACTGCATTTTCACACAATAGAAGCTAAGTAAAAAACAACACTCTGATTTCAATAATTTTTATTATCAGCAACACAAGTGAATATGTTATTCATTGTGTGTGTGAGTATGATTTCAACAACTTAAAAGAAAAATAAAATTCATTACTTTTTAAACCGTCAAACTGTTTTGTCGTTCTATTTAATCATTTGATTTTTTTTAATAATCAAAACTATATCGGTCTAATTTATAAAAAATAAAACCGGTTAATAAAGGCTTTATGAAACGGATTTTCATACAAAATCCGTTTAATAAACCCTTTATTAACATGTTTAACTTTTTATAAATAAGGCAGTATATATATATATATATATATAGATAGATAGATGAAGAAAAATTTTGTGAATAAAAAAAAAGAAAATTTGGAACGATTTTCACACCTTAAACATTTGAATTCAAAAAAAACCCAATCTGTTTTTTATTTTTTAAGATAAGGTACGAATGTGATATAATTTGTATTTACCCTTTTACTCCACAAAAAGGCCATACTTCAAAAAAGTACCAAACACCAGTCTGTTAATTTTTTTAATTTTGTATCTCTTTTTGTTTAGGAGATATGAGGTTAGCGAATTTTTTTAATGAACAACAATAAATGTTAATGTTTTCCTTTAGCTTAGGAGGTATGAGGCTAGCAGGATCGATTTAGCGAGAGGACAGACCCCGGTCCTAATGTCAACCTTTTAGCTTTAGACGTTTAGGATCTGCGATGAAAGATAAATATATGGAAAAAAATATTTTGAAAAAAGTAACAAACATATCTTAGGAGGTATGAGGTTAGCAGGATCGATTTAGCGAGAGGAGAGCCTCCGGTCCAAATGCCAACCTTTTAGCTTCAGACGTTTAGGCTCTGCGATTAAAAATAAATAGATGGAGAAAAAATCTTTTGTAAAAAGTAACAAACATATGTTGGTACAATTTTGACCCCTTAAACGTTCGAATTTCAATAAAGTACCAAATATGCATTTGTATTTTTTAGATAAGTTACAAATGTTATATAATTTTTATTTCTATGTGTATTGATTTAAAAGCTAGATGGTAGAAAAAAGACCCAAAATACAGGTTTTACCCGTTTGCTACCTAAAACGGTCGAATTTCGTAAAAGTACCAGACAGCTCAGGAACTTGCATGTTTAATTTAATTGAAATTGAAAAGGTTCCAGTTAAAGAACAAAATAGTTCCAAAAAGCCCTCTTACAGATTCTTATTCACTCAGGATCTTGCATGTTGAACTTTATGATTCTAGGTGCAATATTAACGGCAATTCAAAAATTACCAGTTAAAGAACAAAAAATGCCAAAAAGCCCTCTTACTGATTCAAATTCTCTCCGCACCTTTTTTCTTTAATATTATATTTCTAGGTCCAATACTAACGGAAATTCAAAAAGTATCAGTTAATGAACAAAAAAGTACCAAAAACCCCTCTTACAGATTCTCTTTCACTCAGTACCTTGCATGTTTAATTTTATGTGTCTAGGTCCAATATTAACGGAAATTAAAAAAGTACCAGCCAAAGAACAAAAAAGGACCAAAAACTTCCCTCTTAGATTCCTATCCACTCATTACACATATTGAATTTTATATTTCTAGGTCCAATAATAACGGAAATTCAAAAAGTACCAGTAAATGAACAAAAAAGTACCAAAAACTTCCCTCTTATAGATTCTTATCCACTCAGGACATTGCATCTTGAATTTCATTTTTCTAGGTCCCAGTATTGGACGGAAATTATAAAGAAAAGCTAAAGAAAAATATAAAATTTCCCGTATTTCCCCTTTTTAGTACTATTTTTCCCCCATTAAAGTATTAAAAATTTCAGAAATGTAGTGGGAGTCAATAATTTAGTACGAATATGTCAATGAATGGAGAAAAATATTTTGTAAAAAAGGACCACATGACCTTGCATGTTGAATTTTATGTTTCTAGGTCCAATACTAACGGAAATTCAAAAAGTACCAATTAATTAACAAAAAGTACCTAAAAGACCTCTTACAGGTTCGTATCCACTCAGGACCTTGCATGTTTAATTTTATGTTTCTGGGTCTAATATTAACGGAAATTAAAAAAGCACCAGCTAAACAACAAAAAAGTACCAAAAACTTCCCTCTTATAGATTCCTATCCACTCATTACATTGCATATTAAATTTTATGTTTCTAGTTCCAATAATAACGGAAATTCAAAAAGTACCAGTTAAAGAACAAAAAAGTACCAAAAAGCGATTTTACATATTCTCATTCACTCAGGACCTTGCATGTTTAATTTTATCTTTCTAGGTCTAATAACAACGGAAATTTAGAAAGTACCAGTCAAAGAATAAAAAAGTAACAAAAAGTTCACTCTTATAGATTTTCATCCTAGGTGAAATACTAACAGAAATTCAAAAAGTACCAGTTGAAGAACAAAAAAGTACCAAAAAGTTCCATCATAGATTCTTATCCACTCAAGGCATTGCATCTTGAATTTTATGTTTCTAAGTCCAATAGTAACTGATATTCAAAAAGTACCAGTTTAAGAACTAAAAAGTACCAATAAGCGCTTTTAGAGATTCCCATTTACTCAGGACCTTGCAGGTTTAATTGTATGTTCATAAGACCAATATTAGCGAAAGTTTAAAAAAAGTACCAGTTAAAAAACGAAAAAGTACCAAAAAGATCCCTCTAACAGATTGTCTTTCACTCAAGACCTTGCATGTTTAATTTCATGTTTCTAGGTCCAATACTAACGGAAATGCAAAAAGTACCAGGTAATGACCAAAAAATTACCAAAAAGTCCTCTTACAGATTCTCAATCTCTCAGGACCTTGCTTGTTTAATTTTATGTTTCTAGGTCCAGTACTAACGGAAAATAAAAAAGCACCAGCTAAAGAACCAAAAAAATACCAAAAACTTCCCTCTTATAGATTTCTATCCACTCATTACATTGCATATAAAATTTTATGTTTCTAGTTCCAATAATAACGGAAATTCAAAAAGTACCAGTTAAAGAACAAAAAAGTACCAAAACGCGATTTTACAGATTTTCATTCACTCAGGACCTTGCATGTTTAATTTTATCTTTCTAGGTCTAATAAGAACGAAAATTTAGAAAGTACCAGTCAAAGAATAAAAAAGCAACAAAAAGTTCACTCCTATAGATTTTCATCCTAGGTGCAATACTAACGGAAATTCAAAAAGTACCAGTTGAAGAACAAAAAAGTACCAAAAAGTTCCATCATAGATTCTTATCCACTCAGCACATTACATGTTGAATTTAATGTTTCTAGGTCCAATAATGACGGAAATTCAAAAAGTACCAGTTAAAGAACAAAAAAGTACCAAAAAGCCCTCTTACAGATTCTTATTCACTCAGGACCTTGCATGTTTAATTTTATCTCTCTAGGTACAATACCAACTGAAATTCAAAAAGTATCAGTCAAAAAATAAAAAAGTACCAAAAAGATACCTCTTACAGATTCTCGTTCAATCAGGACATTGCATTTTAAATTTTATGTTTCTAGGTCCAATATTAACGGAAATTCAAAAAGTACCAGTTATAGAACAAAAAAGTACCAAAAAGTTCCGCAATAGATTCTTATCCCCTCAGGACATTGCATGTTGAATCTTATGTTTTTGGGTCCAATATTAACGATAATTAAAAAAAATAGCAGTTGTAGAACCAAAAAGCTAAAGAAAAATATCAAATTTCCCGTATTTCCTTTTTTTGGTACTATTTGTTCCCCTTATTAAAGTTTCAAAAATTTCAGTATTGTAGTGGGAGGTCATAATTTGGTACGAATATCTCAATGGATGTAGAAAAATGTTTTGTAAAAAAAAGTACCAAAAATAGTTTCGATTTTCACCCCTTAGATGTTCGAATTTCGAAAAAGTACCAAATTTATATTCGTATTTTTTTGATAAGTTTCGAATGTGGTAAAAACTTTGTTTCTATGTTTATTGGATCAAAAGATAGATGGGGTGTCAAAAAAGTACCAAAATTCAGGTCCTACCCGTTTACTCCCTAAAAGGGCCGAATTTCAAAAAAGTACCAGACACCTGTCCGCTAATTTTTTTAAAGAACACCGATAAGTATTACATTTTTTTTGTATCTCTTTTAGTTTTGGAGATATAAGATTACCGTATTTTCCCGTTTTTACCCTTTTTTACCCCCTAATCATTCGAATTTCCAAAAATCCCGTCTTAGTGGATCGATTTGGGGTGTGACCAATCTCTGGTCCAAATTTCAAGTGTTTAGCTTCAGGCGTTTAGGCTGTGCGATGATGAACCAGTGAGTCAGTCAGTCAGTTAGTCAGTAACGTTACAATTTTATATATATAGATAGATAGATTTATTAAGAATAATTATTATTTAAAATTTTTATTTTTAAAAATTGATGATAACTATTATGCGTATCAAATAAGAGTATTTTTCAAACATGACTATTTCTATTCGATAGATAAATTACTAATTATTTTTAATAGTTTTTTAATGTGTATGTACTTATATATATGTACAGTATTCCACGGATAATTACCTCGCCAAAAATGGCAATATTTTTGGGTAATTACGCGGGTTAAGCATTTAAACCTCAATGAAGTAGTTAAATGAATTTACAAACAACTTGCTCAGATTGTTAAGTATGAGCAAGTTGCTTGTAATTTCAAAAGTGATAAAAAGGATTACATAAACACATACTGTAATTTAATTACTCCTTTAAGAAAGTAAATATTATATATGTATTTATCTATGAAGTTTTCAATTTGATTTAAATGTTATTTGAGAAAATTAATTTTTCATTTGTATTATATTTTTCAATCAATTCAGGTAATTTTTAGTTTTTTGTTCAATTTTTATAAAAATTATATGTATTATAAATAAAACTTTTATTGTATTTAAAACTGTATAGATCCTGAAGATGAACAGAAGATGCTCGAAATATATTGGTCAAATTTATAATAAAATACAGTAAAGTTTTTATTTTATTGGATATAAAGAGGCAATACAACATAAAAGCTAAAGAAGAATAACTGTTGAGGAGCCATTAAAACTAAAGGGTCCCTCCCAATGCACAAACTGTCAGGAATATGGGCATGCAAAATCATACTGTTAATTGCCTCACGTATGTGTGGTTTGTGGCGACGCTCATAAAACCGCCGAATGTAATCGTTCTTAAGCTGACCAGAAGGTAAAGAAATATAGCAACTTTGCGAAAACCACACGGCAAACTATAGGGGTTGTAAAGACTTCTTGCATTTAAAAAAAACCTGCTTTAGTTCAAAAATATGCTCACTCCTAATATGGTCCGTCATATGCGCCCAGCCAAGCCGCTAGCTCTATTGCTAGTACTACCACTCATATGCCCAAGTCTTAAAAGGAAACCCTAGTGCGAAAAATCCCCCGAGTACTTCCAACTCAAAGCACCCTCCATACGCTAATGTTCCTAGGGAAGGTCTACAAATGTCTTCTGGAAATATGCCTAGCTCAATCAAAAATTTAATTCAAACTATGAATAACTTCATGGTCACTATGCAGAACATGTTTTAGGAAACGATGCGAAACCAGAACATGCTCCTGCAAGTTCTACTCAACAACAAATGAACCAGTTCAAAATATGTTTCTGGAATGTAAACGGGTTATCCCAACATAAACCCGAAGTTGCAAACTTTCTTCAAAGGCATGAAATCGACGTACTTCTTGTCTCTGAACACACACTTTACTCATAAAAACTGCTTTAGGGTAAATGGATACCTTACGTATGACACAAAACATCCCAGCGGACGGGCTTGTGGTGGCACAGCCATAATTGTGCATAAGCACATCAGATACTTACCATTGCCAGAGTTCGAAGAAGATTGAATTCAAACTTACGTTTTCATCCGTTTATTGTCCTCCTAGGCACAAAATTGTACAGGATAAATTTCTCAACTTTTTCTCCACATTGGGCCAGAAATTCATTGCTGCTGTCGATTACAACGCTTAACATACATATTGGGGCTCCAGACTTATTAGTCCTAGAGGTAATCCGCTATACAATACCGTAACTGCAAATAATTTTGATGTCGTATCGAGTGGTGAGCCTACCTATTGGCCAACCGATTCAACAAGCTACCAGACCTTATTGACTTTGCTGTAATTAAAAACATCAAGCGCGATCAGGTAATAGTTGGTTCCTCCTACGATCTATCGTCTGATCATTCACCTTCAAGCCTCATTTTAAAACGCAACTTTGACGCCGCAGCTGCAACTTTTAATTCCTATCCAAACAGACACACAAATTGGTTAAAGTATAAAATGTATGTGAGCTCTCACCTATCCTAGTGCATTCCCCTAAAAAATGCATCTGACATCCAAATAGGTGTCGACCGATTTACAGAAGCCTTGGATTCTGCAGCAAGAAATGCAACCC
The DNA here is from genome assembly GCA_963931875.1 of Pollenia griseotomentosa. Taxonomy (NCBI): domain Eukaryota; kingdom Metazoa; phylum Arthropoda; class Insecta; order Diptera; family Polleniidae; genus Pollenia; species Pollenia griseotomentosa. The sequence goes on along the minus strand of OZ007561.1, from coordinate 125,981,297 downwards.
CAATTAAGCGGACAACTATATGTGCTCCTTACAATACATCGACGGAGAAAAAAGGAAGTTAAGAAGACAATGGCAAAACCGTCGTTCCCAACCATTAAGGCCCAACTACAATTATGCATTAAACACATTCACCACAGCAGGCTACACAAACACACAACTACAAATGATGCTGGGTGCAAATATAGTCGTGTAGTCAGCTACTATCATTTTTTATTTTACTTTTTTATATTACTTTCATAAAATGAAAAAACATGAATAATTGCAGACTCGTATACAAACTTAATTTAAGATTATAAATATATAAATACTTATTTATAATACCTTTTAAACGTAAAAACAAATACATTTATTAAAAAACATTTAAAACATTTTAATTTTGTAGTTTTTGCATCTAATAAACAATATAATTTTAACGGCATATTAAATAAAAATACATATAAATTGCTTTTAAAATAAAAAATATAAAAAATTATTCCGTCAACGCACGTGGTATAGGTCGTATAATGCATTAAACACATTCACCACAGCAGGCTACACGAACACAATACTACAAATGCTGCTAGTCGTGTAGTCAGCTACTGAATTATTTTGAAGACGGCAGCTACAACTGAAAAAATACAAACAGCTGTTTTTGTTTACTATGTCTTTATATTTCAGTGGTGCCACTATCATTTTTTTTTTCTTTTATAAAATGGAAAAACATGCATAATTGCGGACTCTTAATCAAACTTAATTTAAGATTATCAACAAATGAATTTATTTTAAAAGAATTAAAATATTTTAATCTTGTTGTTTTTGTAACTAATAAACAATATAATTTTAACGGCAGATTAAACAAAAGATACATATAAAATGATTTTAAAATAAGAAAATTTGTTCCTTCAACACACGTGTTATAGTTCGTAAAAGTTTCAGAACACTTTGGGTACGTACGTAAATGCATAAAAACTATGTATCACTGCTGCAGTGATGTAAAATGTTGTTGCTGATGCGTGATTACCAGTTGCGGTTGTGTTGCTGATACTTTGCACAACAGCTGTGCAGAGTTTGAATGTTTGAAATTTCAAAAGTAAAAAGCAAAAATTAAATAATAATAAAAATTCTTTTTACAATAAAGATGACAGATTTAATTGAATATATTGAACCAAAAAGTAACAGTTTTCTTATAAAAGACAAGAAAATTAAACGATTTATTTTTTGTCAAAAGTTATTGCTTCAGAAAATTAACTAAAGCAATAATCGCCAAAGTTTGCTGCAGAGCTGCGGCATTACTGCATAAAAACTTTTGACATATGAGAGTGATGCCAAGTTTCTTACTTCGAAATGGCTTTCACTTGATCTTTAAAAAAATTCCGATTTATTAGCCCGTTAAGGGCCAATTTCAAAAATAAATATTTCTTGAAAGATTTTTCTACAAAACTTAAAATTTTGTCAATATACATATTTATTAAAACATAATCAGCCGTATTCATAATGAAAATTTGGCATGAAGTTAGCAAAAAGTTTATTCATAATACACTAACCAAACTCTGGCTAGCGATTTGCTAAAATCCTGTTAACGAGCTGCCTGCCAACTTGTGAAAAACAGCCGTTTAATGTCAAAAAGTTTTCTTGGTTTTTTTTAAATTTACTGTCTTTTACTTTAATTTATTTTATCGACATGATTTAAAGATAAAGCCAATTTTGTAAAAAAAAAGTCAGTCACGGAGTATAAATATATAAAATTGGCTCTTAATTGGTTAATCGGTATGCCATAAACGGCATGTGGAACACACTTTAAAGAATTTTCCAATGATTCCCATATTTGATAGATTCATTTTATACCTAAAGAGATATGGATAAAGTATTTTGAAACTTTTACGACCTGTAACTCCTGAACTAGAAGCGTTGGCGCGAAAAACATCTTCCTATAGAAATTCTTTCAAAGATATAAAAAAAATTATATAAATAACAATTTGGTGTTGAGCCGAGTTAATATTCTTGTTTCAAGCCGATTCTTTTCTGTTAAACAAAAAAAAAAAAAAAAAATTAAGCACTTATTTTTTAAATATTTTTTATATTAGCAGCACTTTTTCTGTTTTGTAGTGGACAAAAATAGAAATTAATTTAATTTGACTACAACGACAAAATAAGCACAGACAACAACCTGCAGCCATGTATCCGTGTCGTAGTGAAAATAATCATTTCGATATGCACACATGTATTCTAGTTTTGACATATTGAAGTCGGTAGCTTGCTGTCTCGAATGTGTTTAAACTTTAAAGCATAAGTTTCAGAACACTTTGGGTACGTACGTAAATGCAAAAGAACTATGCATCACTGCCGCAGCGATGCAGAATGTTGTTACTGATTCGTGATTACCAGTTTCAGTTGTAATGCCGATACTTTTTTACTGCACAACAGCTGTGCAAAGTTTGAATTTTTGAACACGTGCTAAATTTTAAAAGTTTAATAAGCAAACATAAAAAAATAATAAAAAATTTACATTAACGATAACAATTTTATTGAAAATATTGAACCAAAAAGTGCATCACTGCATAAAAAACTGTTGACATATGAGAGTGATGCCAAGTTTCTTACAAGTGATGCTTTTACATTAAGCTATATTTCTGCGCAAGTGATACCCAGCGACTGCATTTACGAACGAACACTTTATCAATAACTTTTTAGGTAAAAACTGGGTCAGAGAAGTATTTGTATTATTAGAAACTACTTCGAAATATCTTTCACATGATGTTTTAAAAATTCCGATTTATTAGCCCGTTAAGAACCAATTTCAAAAATAAATAATCCCCCGTATTCATAAACGATTATTAAATTTGGCAAACGTTTATTGGGGTTAATTTTCATAGTAAATTTGTTCCTTAAACCTTTATTAAATTTAAAAAATTTGTATGCATACATGCAAATATGTTTAGGGAAGAACAATTCACTTTTATGTACATACCATATTTGTAATAACTCCATCATATAAAATTTTTAATTTATTAAGCTTTAAAATATTATATTTTGGAAAATTTCTCAATTTATTTTTAATTTTGAGTAAAAATATATATGTATGTGCTAATAATTTATGTACTTGTTACATATTTAATTTTTGTAATATGTGCAAAATTAATAAGTGTTCCGCAAGGCCAAAAACCCGCAATACAAAAAAACTTTATTAAGCAAATAAGGGTTAAAAAATTATTGTTATATCGACATAATTTAAACATAAAGCCAATTTTGCAAAAAAAAAAGTCAGCCACGGAGTATGAATATTGAAATAACCTCTTAATTGGTAAATCGCACTTATTCTTTAAATATTTTTTAATAGTAGCAACACTTTTTTCTGTTTTGTTGTGGACAAAAATAGAAATTAGTTTAATTTGACTACAACAACAAACTAAGCACAGACAACAACCTGCAGCCTTGTATCCGTGTCGTTGTGAAAATAATCATTTTCATAAACACACATGTATTCTATTTTTGACATATTGAAGTCGGTAGCCTGCTGTCTCGAATGTGTTTATAGTATTATGCCTGACAACTCTTCGCAACAAATTGAGACAGAACCACGAGTCTGCAGTAGAAGGCTATTTTAACAGCCTAGATGCCACAAAAACTCGAATTATAGCCTATGGAAGGCTGTACGGCATATGAAATGCCCTATAACCCAAGAATCTCCATTAAGACTGGAAAACCGCACTTGGGCAAAAAACACAAATGAAAAATTAAACGCCTTCGCGGGTCACCTTGAGAAAGTTTTCACGCCACATGATGCACATACTTGTTCCTGTCGTCCAATCATTCCTGATAAGGTAAGTCCGAGTTTAGACGAGCGAACATTTGGAAGGAAAACATCTGGAATTCTCTTTTGTTTTTTCAATCTCGGTCACACAGACGAACATGTTGCCGGAAACATTCTGTTAATATTGTTGTTTTTTTCTCAAAAAGCAAGGTAAATGTCAACAAAGAAAATGAGAACAAAGCGTGTCGCCGAGTACCGAACACAAAAACCATTCTCTCTTCCCCACCCGTAATTTGCTACCAAACAAAATGTTTCCCTTCCAAATGTTTCCCTGTCTAAATGGGCACTTAACCATCCAATAAAATTTAACATAACCCAAGTAAAGTCTGCAATAGAAAAAGTAAATATTAGAATATCTCCCGGACCTGACCGCATCACAGGGTCAATGATAAGAAACTCACCATCGTCTGCTTCAAGAATCTTGCTGCTCATTTTTAACGCGATATTACGAGTCGGATACTTCCCATCCTCATGGAAGAGGTCTATAATTGTTATGATTCCCAAGCCAGGAAAAGATGCTAGCCAGGTTGCGTCATACAGACCGATTAGCTTATTATCAATCCTTTTGAAGCTTTTCGAAAAAATATTCGTATTAAGTATAACTCCTCATCTAAATGAACACGACATCATCCCGGATCACCAGTTCGGATTCAGAGTGAAACATGGTACAATAGAACAAGTGCATAGAATTGACACCCTAAATAGGAATTTGAGAAAAGGCAATACTGCTCAGCCCTGTTTATAGACATTTCCCAAGCATTTGACAAAGTTTGGCATGATGGGCTACTCATCAAAATAACACGAATGCTTCCTCAAAACACTCACAAGCTTCTGGAGAGCTATCTAACAGGCAGAACATTCATAGTAAGGTCGCAAGATAAATACTCCCCCCTCAAGAAAATTACTGGCGGTGTCCCCCAAGGCAGCATATTAGGACTGCTGTTATATATAATATACACAGCGGATATGCCAACAAACCTGAGCACGCATACCTACATAACTACATTGGCTCCTAGGTCGAAACTTAAACTTGTCTTTAGACAACAAAATTCTCTTATACAAGTCCATCATAAAACCAATATGGACATATGGCATCCAATTATGGGGTACTGCATGGGCATCAAACATTCAAAAGCTTCAAAGAAGACAGTCTAGAATATTACGACAAATCGTAATACGTAATGATATTATCCACAGAGATCTCAACGTCCCCACTATCCAGGAGGAAATTAAAAAATATTCAATTAGCTACATAGATAAACTAATGGCCCACCCTAACTACCCCGCTCGGGGTCTGCTTCAATTCGAAGGTCACCAGAGGCTAAAAATAACCGATACTTTGAGCCTAACTAGAAGACATTTTTAAAATTTGAATACAGCAGTTAGTGGTTACATTGGTAACAACTAATAAACAACAAGTAGAATTAAGATTTGAATACATATTGTAAATTTCGATTAGAAAGATTCAATAAAAAAAATAAATTAACTATAAAAAAAATAATAATAGTTATAAGCCAATGTAAAAAGATATTAATTGTATATAGACTTAAGTTTAACAAATATTTACTTTCGTTATACATAATAATTATGAGCAATTTTTAAGAATATTTCTTAAAAGTGGTTAATTTTTTGGTACCTGAAAAATGAGCATAATTATTTTTTAGAATCCTTGGCTAAAACATTAGCAAAATCTGCTAACAACCACGCCTACCTCTCACACAAAATGACCACATAAAATGAAATATTTTCCTTGTTAGCAAAGCTTTATAGCTTAAAACAGCTACACAGGTTAAAATTTTCGTGTTTTTATTTAATTAAAATAAATAAATAAAAGAAACTCAACAAATCTACAGTGGCCGACAAAAGTCTACATACGACCCTCATTTCTTCCACCTGACGAGACCAAAAGCATTATGAAAAAAAGTAATTATGCAGGTTTGTTTGAAATCTGGTTTTATTAATAAAAAACGAAAAAAATAACATACTTCAACATACACTTTAAAAAATATTCACAAAAAACGAAAAAATAGCATTGACATGTCATGCTTTGTGTTTTGCTTGCTGTTGGATGATAACGGCTAAGTACCGTTATTTTTTTAAATTTACTTTTCTGCATGTTTAACATTTCAAATCAACTGCATTCGGTTGTATTCTGGACAGTTTCCAGCATAATTCAATTGTAACAATGGCCTCGCGAAAAGAAATTTCAGCTGATGTGAGAAACTTAGTCGTAAAATATAGAGACGAGAAAAAATCGTTCGGGGAAATATCAAAACTGTTGAATTTAAGTAAAGCAACAGTTCAAACTGTATTTAATAATTTTAAAAACACTGTTTCTATTAAAAATAAGCCGCGTAGTGGTCGCCCTAAAAAGCTTAGTCGCTGAGATGTCAGCTTTATAATGAAAGAAGTGGAAAAAAATCCAAAAGTGAATGCCACAACGCTGGCAGAGCTAACAATAAAATCAAATAAGGTTCTGCATCCACGAACAGTTCAAAGAACCCTAAATAATAATGGCTTCCACAGCAGAACTCCGCGCAAAAACCCCTTATAAGCGAAAAAAAAACCCGAAAACTTCGCTTGGAATTTGCCAAAATTCATTTGACAAAGGATTTGACTTCTGGAAACGATTTTGTTTAGATATGAGTCAATATACAATATTTTTGGAAGTGATGGGAAAGCGAAAGTTTGGAGAAAAGCTAATACAGCGATAAATCCGAAGCACTTAGTACCTACTGTTAAGTATGGGGTTGGCAACGTGATGGTTTGGGGTACTGTCGCTGCATCTGGTGTAGGAAATCTTGTATTTGTCGAAGGTAATATGGATCGTTTTCAATATAAGTCTATTTTAGAACAAAATCTGGGAGCATCGGTCAATTAATTATATCTTGGTGAGAGTTGGTGGTCCAACCAAATACTAAATTTAATAATAAAAATATTATTTAATGTTTCAATGAAGTTTTTTATATTAGCTTACAAGCCGTATGTAGACTTTTGTCAATGCTATTTTTTCGTTTTTTGTAAATATTTTTTAAAGTGTATATTGAAGTAAGTTGTTTTTTTTCGTTTTCTATTAATAAAACCAGATTTCAAACAAACCTGCATCATTACTTTTCTTCATAATGATTTTGGTCTCGTCAGGTGGAAGAAATGAGGTTCGTATGTAAACTTTTGTCGGCCACTGTATCTTACATTCGTTTTGCACTGGCCTTCTTAGTTTTAATTTTGGTTAAAATTGCTTATATAAAAATTTTTTAAATTTATCAACGTTAATAATTAATAAATTGGTATTATTTGTTGAAATAATATCGCAAACTACATCAATGTTCTTGTCACAATCTAATAAAAGATCTTATAAAAGATAGTAAAATAACTGAAGATTTTCCATATTTAAATAATTTTCTTCTTTTTGTCACTTCATAAACAATAAACTAATTAGCTATAATAATTTAAACACAACTTATAATCCCAGTAAGAAATAAAAAAAAAAAATTATAAAATATAATCACAAAAACAATGCCACTAATAATCACAGCTGAAAAAAAATATTGGACTTTTAACAACAACAAAAACAGGATCAAAAATAATGGGAGGAAGTTATTTTATTGGGTTTTGATATTAGATGCGTTCGAGAACTCAAAAGTTTTTACTATTTCGTACTATACTTTACTTCATTTTATATTATATTTTACTGTAAAAGTTCTCAAACGCACATATTGTCTTTTGTGTGTGTTTTTAATAAAGCAGCCCATACACGATTCAATTCAATTGTCAACTGAGTCGGTTGTTGTCCAAATCAAAGCGTGTATGGCTTTTTCAATTGATTAGTTTGACGGTTGTCGAGTTGGGTTAAGAAAAATTAAAAGATTTTGATTTTTTCAAGTTGACTACTAAGTCTTTCAATTCGATTGTACTGTGTGTAAAGGTGCTGGCTAGGCAAAATGGTGGGAACAATTTTTTTTTTAAATTTAACGGATTAAAACTTGAAAGACCACTTTAGAACGCAAATAAGTGGATGCTATTTTAATGCGATACTAGCGATGTGATCAAACGTCATTTTTTGTAATATTTCGTAGCACACATTTTTTTGTGTTGGTAGATACCATTACACTTCCATTAAGCAATTAGACCAATGTCAGGTCAATGGTATAAAAGGCAAAAATTGGCAAAATGCGGTCTTTTTCCTGTTTTAACCTCACTATAAACTAAATAACTTAACTGTAAAAAACGTAGCTAAACCAAAACTACTTAAGTTCTTATGTGCATTAAAAATTTTTTTGTTAAAAGTGTATAAGAAAAAAATTTATCAAAAAAATTTTATCAAAAAAAAACAATTTTGTCTTGCTGGAAATTATTTTCTAATAATTGTATCGTTATACATCAAGCAACGTGCTTCATACTGGTGCCATTCCAAAAAGGGTAAATTCTCATTGTTAACAAAATAATGCTTAATTTCTATCTGACTCACAAAATTACTTTAACAGATTTGGCACCATATTATAAATTATAAAAAAAAGAAGTACACCTAACGCTTATGCCAAATTCCAAATCCATTAAATCTGTGGGTAAAAACAGAGAGAGAATAAAGGAATGATTCTTAAAACAATATTCCTCTTGCCACAAATTACAGTGTCCCACTCAAAGAAATACAACTTGTTAACCTATTGTGGAATTCCTAAGATGAAGTAAAGTGGTTATCTGTGACACGAGAATCATAAAACCTCCAAGCGACCCATCATCATTAGAAATTTAAATCGAAATATCTATAGAACCTAGTTTGTTTTATCTTAATTATAATTATAAATTTAACTTTTAACAGGCAGAAGTGGGGTTTTAAATATTGCATCATAAAGGAAAATAAGAAAAAATTTTGAAAGGCTCAATTATATCTTCACATCAATGCAATATTAACTTTCTCTTTCTCTCTCCAGCTTATAAAACTCCCATTGCTGAATGGCCATTCAACGGTGGATACTAAGAAATAAGTAAGTCGAAGAAATAAATCAAAAGAAAAAATTTTTAGTAATCTTCTTTACCTATTGCAAAACACATGTCAAAAATTAAGAAAAAAAAACATTTTGTTTTAATTTAAAAAGAAAACAAAAATTAATAAGTTAATTTATAAAATAAGAATAATAAAAAAAAAAAAATCAGTGAATATAAAATATTAATGTGAAAAAGTTAGAAGATTATTACAAATTTAGTATAAAATTATTGCTATTGATGTGAAAAAAATTAAAGTAATGATAAATTAACAGAAGCAAGAAAAGAAAAAAAAGGAATAGTAAATGAAAGAATTACAAAAAAAAAGGAAAAAAATAAGAAAAAAAACTGTGTAGAAAAAAAAACAACAAATGTAAAACAAATGTTATAACCACGAATATTTACTAATTTTTTTATTAATTAAACAGGTATTTAAAGCCCCAATTAATTTAAGTCATTCTTATGTTATTTTTGCTCACTTTTTGAGAAGTAGGGTACTTATTATTTTTTTTTTTCCATAGAACATGTAACCCGCAAAATAACTAGTAAGATTCCTATAGGCAACCCTTAATAGATTTTTTTTCTCTTTTCTTTAAATTCCTATTTAATAATTATTAAAATTGCTTGCAAAAGTTCAATGAACTCGTTTTTAGGTCTATTTACTTTTTATGTTATATACTTTGCAAATCAATTTTACAGGGTCACAAGATCTGTTAGATTAATTGTTTTTCATATATTTTGAACGAACGTTTTACGAAACTTTATAAGGAATTAGTTTTCTATAAAAATTTTTTTTCTGAATTATAATAAATTTTATAATGAATTTCTAAATATTTTTGTGTTGTGATTTTTAGTGAACTAGTTTAAGGTAAAGAAAACCAGGAAGAAGGGATTACCCAATGTAAACTTTAGTTATTCGGAATATGAATATGTGGGTAATCAATGGTCGGGTTGGGCATATTGGTCTTTCAGTGTCACCTAGGAAGGACCTATCGTGATTGGCGTAAACAATAATTTACCTTTAGTTTCTGATTATTTTTTTTCTTTCCACATTAAATTATTCTTGTCATTTAGTTTTCTTAATCCCCGTGAAATAATTCGCATGCATTAAAATGATTATATCTATGTAGCCTTGTTAATAACAACTTCGTTAAGCTCACGTACCCTCCCGATTGCCGACGAGCCAGTGCCGGAATTCTATGCATACAAGGGCTTGACACAAAAGAATTAAGTTCTGACTTATATGCTGTATGCTACATAGTTATATTATTTTTGGCGCCCAACGTGGGGCCCACGTTATTTAGCACTTCAGTGTATACAAAATTTTTTTTGTGCATTTTGGGTCTCTTATTTATATCTGGCAAACAATAGTATTTTTTTTTTGATCTCTCAATTTCTGCCGAACTATATTTTTTTTTACTTTTGTTTTTTTCTATTGTTTTGGAAATCAATTTTTTTGGTTTATCATGTTTATTGACCAAAATAAAGTTTATCAGCTTGATATTTCTAAATTTAACTCTTTTATTTTTCATAAATTTGGTGTTTTTGTGTGGAAAATCATACAGTTATTAGGATTATGACAGTGTGCAGCCATGCAAATAATGATTTTATTTAAAATTGTTTATTATCGTTAACTAGAATTGGAATTTAAGTATTGGACAAGCAATTCGATCCTTAACCGTCTAGACATATTAACTGATTCTTTTATTTAGATTTGGATTCTGAGATTAAGAATGGTGAAACTATTCTAAGCCATCTAAATAGCTCTATTCTATCTTTTAAATCAGGGGTGTCAGCGTCATACACAATTGTGTAAATTAATTCACACACATTCTTCACACGCATTCTTACGCTCTTTCATTTAGTCCATGGTGAAATTACTACAAGGTGGCAGCACTAGGTGTTGTTGTACAACAATACAACAAAAACAGGCAAATTTGTTTGTGTAATAAACTCCGTGCTGTCAAAAATTATGTGCAACAATGTTGCCATTGTTTGTCTTTTCCGACAACATTTGGTCGGATAATTTTCGCTTGGTAGGATGGTAGGCTAAACCTTAGGGCAATGTTACACGTTTAATAAATACATATATAACAAAATCGAAAAAACTTAAGATCAAAGCTATTTAAAGATATTAAAGTGGTCATTTTAAATGCTTAAGGATCATAGAAACCAATATACGTATAAACATTGCATAATGAGAATGAAAATATTGAAGTCTAAGTGGAATGCTATTTCTGAAAGGGCGAATAGAAACAGAAAGCTAAACATTACAAAGTAGGAATTCTGAAACAATTTCGTTATTAAACAAATTGTGCATTAAGGAGAAATTTAATTTATCATATTACTACGTTTATCATTCTATGTGAATTTTATTTTTTTTTCAATATTCATCGAAGATCCCATAAAGTATCACCCTTTTCTGAAAATCACGTGATTTCAAATCACATGTGCTTTTAAAATCACACGTGTGATTTTGTGGTGTTCTGTAAATCACATCGTTTTTGTGTTTTTCGGTGTGATTTTCGATAGCCGAAAGCACAAGCAAACACATTAAGTTTGTCGTTTGAATTATAACTCATTTTTTAACATTTTTTGTGTTATATTTTGACAATTTGTTTTTTTTTTACCAATTTAGCGAACTCAAATTAGTTGAAGGTTTTGTTTAAAGTTTTGCAATTTTTTGCAAATTTTAGCCATGTTCGCGATAGAAGCGATTTTATGATTCTTTACAGATTTAACGATTTATAATAAATAGTAGACTTTGCTATCATGCCGCTGTTGGCAAAATTTTGCGAATTTCCGCTAATTAGGCAATTTTTACCGAATTTTTGCCATTCCTTATAGTTTTAGAGACTTGTAATAAATTTTATGGCTTGTTTGAAATATAAAAAATTTTCTCAAATTTTCGCTATTTTGCAAATTTTTTTTCTTGTTTTTATCCGACATTTTGTTTTTTTGTCATTAAATTTCAACAAAAACCTTTTCATGATACCAAATATGGTGAAGGTCGGTCCATAATTTACCTACGGCTCCATGTTAACTTAAAATTTAAAAATTTTCAGTAGAAGCAAAACAAATTTTAATTTTATATTTAAGGTGTATAAAAAAAAAAGTAAACTAACAGCTATAACTGGTAGTTAATTATAACTTAACTTGCTTTAATGTATCAAAAATAGAAAACTGGTCGAGTCCAAAGGATTTTGGTTAATAAGTTTGGTCGAATAGAAAATTTTCAGTGGCAACTCTGATCTGCAACAAATAAAACGAAAAATATTATGAAAAAATTACTAAAAGATTCATACTTAAAATTTTAATGTTTTTTGAATTAAAAACAATTGTTTTTCCACTTTTTTTTCACTACAAGTCCTTTGGAGGTTTAAAGAAAGTGGCGCACAAGCGCATATCAAAAATATACGCATTTTTCAAACGAACACACGACGTGGTCACATACACAATTATTTCTGTTTTTATTTATTAATAAAAAAAAAACTGCTAGCCCAACTAAAAACGCACATATAAAAACCACATACGATTTGTTTTTTGCAAATATTTTAATTGTTATGCACAATTTTCATTTAAAAACCGCACAAAAATTATTTTTTTTAAATTGTTTTTCAAGAATGTAAACATAAACAAAAAAAAAATGACATCTTGGGGTTTTCACCACAGTTAAGCAAAAAATTACCAGATGCCGTAGTGATGCCACCTTGTAGTAATTTCACCATGATTTAGTCCACGAGAGTACACAATTAGTCGTCGATTATCAAGCGACGGGTGCACATGCGGCGGATGCTTACGTATTCTTTAATCTTTATTAAGAATACTTGTCTCTTTATTCACTAATACTAATGTAAAGCAATACAACCACAATTGACATCACTGTTTTAAATGCGCTTTAACTTTAAGTTTTTGAGAGATGTAATCTTTTCTTTTATTTTCTTACGTCAACAGCATTTATAAATATCTGTAATTCTTTACCAAATAACGAAATTGTTCAAAAGAAATCACAACTAAATTGAGATTTGTTTTTATATTTTATTATATTTTTTTTTTGTTTAATTTTTTTTTTTTTTTTTTTTTTTGCAATATTATTTATTGAATCTTCATACATTAAATATGAACTAACAATAATTAATCAAATCTTAACCTAATACTTTATTTTATGTCCTGCCAGTGCCAGACAAAAATTTTCTTCTTCACGGGTTCTGTTCACTTATCTAGGTGTTTATCGCTCATCTAATTGGATAAGTGCTGCAGTGTCTCTTCTTCTTAAGCGAGTGTGGCCCCTATCATATAAAATATTTCGAGCTAGTGGGTTCGGATGCGATTCGTGCCTTTTTAAGTATTTTACTGCATATTTCGTAATCATAGTTTTTACTAAAGGAACATTAAGATCCTGGTGAATATTTGAATTTTTAACATACCAAGGGGCAGCTGTGATTATTCGAAGAAGTTTATTTTGGCGCCTTTGAATTTTTTCTATATTAGAGGCCGAGGCAGTGCCCCATAACTGAATACCATAGCACCAGATTGGCTTTAAGATGGTGTTGTAAAGAAGAAGTTTGCAGTCGAGACTAAGGACAGAGTTTCTACCAATAAGCCAATGAATTTGAATGGCTTTTAGTTTCATTTGAGTTAATTTTGCCTCTATATGGCATTTCTACGTTAATCGCCGATCCAGATGTATACCGAGATATTTTACATGCGAATGTTGAGGAATTATTTGATTATTGATTGTAATATGGGGGCAAGATTACCGGCGCAAGGTGAATGTTATATGCACGCATTTTTGCTCATTGACCATAATCCTCCATTGTCTTAACCATATTTCTAGTTGAACTATATGATGCTGTAAGTAACGAGATGCTTCATAACGGTTTTCGTGGACGCTTAGAAAAGCTGTATCGTCTGCAAATGTTGAAGTTTAGGTGTAGTTGCTTGTTGGCATGTCCGAAGTATAAATTAAGTATAATAGAGGGCCCAGGATGCTGTCTTGTGGGACTCCAGCGCCAATGGGCTGAGGTGAACTTAAGAAATTTCCTTCTTTTTATGTAATAATTATGTAATTTATGTAATAAGCCTTCAAATATTGTGCGGAACAATATTTTCTTTCTTCAAAGGCTTTTCTTATGGCGTTTACTATACGATGGGTTTGTTCAATTGTGCTGTGTTCTCTCCTAATGCCGAATTGGTGATTAGGAATACATCTATTTTCACTTAAAATTGGAGTTAATTTTGACACTAACAGCCTCTCAAACAGCTTTGATATATTAGAAAGTAAGCTTATAGGCCTATATGACTCAACTTTTGTGTGATCCTTTCCTGGTTTAGGTATCATGATGACTAAGGAAACCTTCCACTTTTGAGGATAGTATTCCAGGCGTAAGATAGCATTAAAAATTAAAAGAATAATTCTCCTTGCTATGCTGGGTAGCTCCAAAAGCATTTTGTTGCTGATCTTATTAAAACCAGGGGCTTTTTGGGGTTTAATTCACAAACAGCCTTTTCGATTTCTCTTATCTCAAATCTTAGGGCAACAGCTGCTCTAGCAGGAACAGGTGGTAACTCGACCGCAGTATCGTGAGGTATATTTGGGGTAAATACGTTTTTTAAATGATTAACAAACAGATTTCCCTTTTCGTTATCATTTCTTGCCCAACTTCCGTTCAAGTTTCTTAATGGTGGCTTAGAGACAACTGGCCTATTAAGATTTTTAGCTGCACGCCATAATGAGTAGTCTGATTGCGGAGTTGCATCAAGTTCCTTAAGATATTTTTGCAGAGAATCCGTTTTCTGTGTCTGTAGTAACTTTCTTAGCCTTCTTGTACACTCTTTTAACAAATTCTTAAGTTGAGGGGATCTGTGCAATTGCCACTCTCTTCGAGCTCTTCTTTTTTCAGACAGGCGACGCTCAACATCTGTGGAATAAATTTTAATATGTTTAGTTTTTTTTTGGGGTAATACTGGAATGTTGCACAGCTAGCTTCAGAAAACTGTCAAAATAAAGAATAGCGCGATCTACGTATTCCGGTGTACTAAGCGGAATATTTTCTGTGCAATGGGTGCTGAGATATTTTTTATATTTTAGCCAATTGATTTGTGTAGCTGGCGTCGCTAAGTAACCAGTTGGAGATACAATTCTATTGGGGTTCATTAAAGTAACAATTGTTGGTGTGTGGTCGGAAGATAATTCTAAGGAAGCTTCAACAAAAACCGTTTCTAAGGGGATGTTTTTAACCACGCCAAAATCGATGACATCTGGTATTTTTTGCTGATCAGTAGGCCAATATGTTGGTTGTCAGCTCGCTATCACATTCAAATCCATTTTAGTAATAGTATTAAATAGAACACGACCCTTTGGTGTTATAAGTCGGGACCCCCAGAAGGTATGTTTAGCGTTATAATCGCCAGCGGCCAGGAAACAGGGTCCTAATGATTTAAAATATTTACAATATTGGCCTTCTGATATTGAATATCTAGGTGGGGAGTATAACGATGAGATTACTACGTTTCTATTTAATTCTTCAACGCAAGTGTTTGTTGCTTGAAGATAATCTTCACGATGATCACCCATTAGGTAGTGTTTGACTCTGGTTTTTATTAAAATGGCAGAACCTCCACAAGCTCTATCTCGAGGGTCCTTTGTATCATATAGTATATAACCATTTATTTTAAACGTATTTTTTGAGGTCAAATGAGTTTCAGAAACCATCATGACATCAATTTGTTTATTTTTAAGAAAGTATTCTAGTTCATTTTTATGTTGGCGGATGCCGTTTGCGTTCCAAAAACAAATTTTTATACAGTTCATGGCTTGTTAAGTACAGCTTGCAATAACATTGATTGCATTCTAAGAATTTCCTGCATCATATTACCCATTGTGTTCGTAAAATTATTTACTGTTTGCACTAATGTTTCCATGGTTTTTTCTAAACGACTTAAATTAGAAACTGGAGTTTCATCATTACTTGGCGAGGCATCTTGCATTGGCTCATGGTTTGATTTTAGGACGTTAGCGTAAGAGATTCTGTTATTACTAGACTGGGGGGCTTGAATTGCATTTGTGATAACTTGATTTGCAACCTGCATTTGAGGGGCATTTGTTTTCGGTCCAACCGTCTGCTTGACGATATTATATACAGGGCATCCTCTATAATTGGCAGTGTGATTACCGCCACAGTTGCTAGATTTTTTTACGTTGGGGTCGGTTTTAGACTTATCGCAAGAAACTGTACCCTGCAGTTCACCACATACTACGCAAACAGGGGGTAAGTAGCAGTATGCCTTTGTATGGCCAAATTCTTGGCAGTTTAAGCACTGAACAGGTCCATTTTTTTTGTGCGGCTCCTCAATTGTGATTTTTCTGTATAGAATATATTTCAAACTATAAATGGGATGCGTTTCGTTTTTTTTAACTTAATGTCACCGGGCTTTAATTCTACTCGAAAAAGTGGTTGTGGATTTTTGTCTCTATTTCTAATATTTACCACATGTTTTATCTTGAAGCCTTTTTCTTCCAAGAAAGTTTTAATTTCCTCTGGGTCTACGCATGAATCAATTCCCTTAATCACCACCTGGAGACCTTTGCTGCTCTTGAGTTGTATAAAAACTTTTGTTAAGTGCCTCAAATTTGTTAATAATTTTGGGAAAATCATTTTCATGATTCACTTGAATTTTCGTTTCATTTATGCTACCTCGCTTTATTGCGGCTACATAAAACGAATTTTCACCAATCAACGAAATTAAACTCTTTATTAGATCATTTGAGTTATGCTCCCTAAGATATATCGGGGGAGGCTTGGACGATTTTATGACGTTTGGTGCTTCAGAGGATTCATCCTCCAGAATTGCAAAGCGATTTTGGGAATTTATTTTGCCAAAAGATGGCACTTTTGATGCCGAAGCAACAGCTGAAGAGGTAGGGCTGCGACCCCGCTTAAGGACTGTTATATACCTGTCCATACCAACTTGGACTTGAGGCTTTTGACAACTTTTTACAGGGGGGTTTTCCATTGCATTTGTGTTTTGGTTCATGGTATCATTTCCCACTAAATTTATTTTTGACGTCGCGGCAATACTTGTTGGCCTGGCAACACTTGTTACCAGGTCTAGTTTTAGTTTTTTTAATGAGTCACTATCCACCGTTTGTGTAAATAAAGAGGGTGAGAGGGAACGTGTGCGAAAAATTGGCTTAGCCGTTAGGTAGTTAATATTGTTTTGTTTTGTTTTATTTATTTCAACATTATTTTTGTTGGCATGCACTGTCACATAAGCATTTCTATCATTTAATTTTATTGTTGTTACATTGTTTTTACTCATGCAAGAAATTGTTTTTGTTTTTCACCGTTTTACTGTGCTTTTAATGTTTTTATTATTTATTGTATTTTACAACAACGCCAAAAATAAGAAATTTAAACTTAAATGTTTGTGAACAGAATATGTATACATACACATGTATGAACATGCATACGTACATATGTATATATTTTTACTTTATTTATCTTTATTTAATTTTTAGTTTTAATTGTTCACTTTTATGTTAAATAATTTAAATAAAAAATATCATATATTTTCTAGCGTCCATTCGCTTAATATTTATATTCCAAAATTAAATTTAATTAATAAATTATTAAAATCGTATGCGGGGTTGAAAATACACGTCCGTTTCACAACAAAGCACAAACTGAACTCACAACAATTGAATTGAAAAATTTAATTTCTATCGGTACCACCCTACTTTTTGTTACTTTTCTATATTTTAGTAATCTTTTTCTATATTTAAGCATTAAAATCGAGTATTTTATTATTTTCTAACGTTTTTATTAAAGTTTTTCGAGTTAAGTAGGCAAAATGTCTGTTAGGCGAAGTACAGAGAATTTGTCAGCAATTCCACCCCCTGCTAATTCTAATAATCAAATACTTCCATCTCAACAAGTTGTATTCGTATGTGAGATCTGTAAGAATAATATAACGGTTAAAGCTCATGCTTTAAAGGCTAACTGCAACCACAATTTTCATAAATCCTGTTTTAGTAAATATACTCAAAATAGGATCAATTGTCCAACATGTAATACTTACTTAAGACTACCCATATTATCCAATCCGAAGACCCCTACAAACTCAAATTTAACTATGGCCACTAGGCATCAGGCTCGACAACAACAATTGGATGAAAATAGGCAGGGTAATGAAACACAAACAAGACCAAGTACCCCAAATACGTCTCGAAGTTCTGATAATTCTCCTAGAAGTGCAGAACAATTTTGTTTTAAGGGCACCTTTGGGACACCCTCCTATACCGGAACGTTTATTTCAAAGACTCTACATTGACTTTTAAGGACCATATCCCAGATCTAGAACGGGAAATATTGGCATATTTGTGGTTCTAGATCATTTTTCAAAATACCCCTTTTTGAAGCCGGTGAAAAAACTAACCACTGACATAGTAACGAAACCATAATTTCGGATAATGGAGTGCAATACAAATCTAAATTATTTAAAGAGTTGTTGGATCGCTACAGGATACATCATACACTTACAGCAGTTTACTCACCACAGGCTAACGCCTCTGAACGAATAAATCGTTCAGTAATAGCGGCTATTAGAGCCTACATAAATCCAAATCAAAAAAACTGGGACGAGGTCTTGAGCAGTATTGCGTGTGCTATTCGTTCTAGCGTTCACTCGTCCATAGGAGTTGCTCCGTATTATTTAGCATTTGGACAAAATATGATAACAAATGGCAATACTTATTCACTGTTGAGAAAACTAGGAGCCTTAGAAGATAGATCTGTGAATTTTACAAGGGAGGGCTCGATGGAAATAGTTAGAAAAAGCGCTATTGAGTTAATGGAAAAACAATTTCAGAGAAATGAACGTACTTATAACTTGAGATCAAGAGTAGCTAATTTTAAAGAGGGTCAGGAAGCCTTCAGGCGCAACTTTAAACAGTCTGCTTGCGTGCTCGTTGAATGCAGACGTGTTTTTTTTTCTTTTAACTTGGCATACGGTTTTTTTTAACATAAATAATTGTATATTTATAATATCATATTATTTTTTTAAAAAATAATATAAGATCAGCGAATGAATGGACGCTTTAAAATAATTTTTAAATAAGTGAACATAAAATTTATAATATAAATATTAAAAATTACTAATAACAAAAATATATGTATGCACACACATACATACCTACATAAATTTTCAGCAAAAACATTTCTTGTTTTTCTTTATTCTTTTTTTTATTCTCGGGGTTTTTAAACAACAAATAAAAAGAAGAGCACAATTAAACAAACAGTAATATATAAAAAAAACTCTTATGAATGCGAATAATGCAAAAACAATAAAACGTATAAACAAAAAAAAGAATCGATGATAGCAATTACTTAACGGCTAAACCTATTACTCGAACGCGTTCCCTCTCACCCTCTTTGTTTACAAATACGGTCGATCGTAATACAATAACAAGTTTGCTAACTGCAAGCGCTGCCGCAGTGCCAAAAAAAACTTTAACAAGTGATGATACGGTTAACCCCAAAACAGCCGCTATGGACAACTCAGTAACTCAAGTAAAAACTTCTCAAAAGCCTACAGTACAAGTTGGTATGGACAGGTACATAACAGTGCTTAAACGGGGACGAAGCCCTACCTCTGCAGCAGTTGCTTCGGCCTCAAAAGTACCAACTTTTGATAAAATAAATTCTCAAAATCGTTTTGCAATTCTGGATGATGAATCCTCTGAAGCACCAAACGTCATAAGATCGTCCAAGCCTCCCCCGATATATCTTAGGGAGCAAAATTCAAATGAGCTCATAAAGAGTTTGATATCAGTGATAGGTGAAAATTCGTTTTACGTAGCGGCTATCAAGCGTGGTAGTATAAACGAGACAAAAATACAAGTCAATCATGAGAATGATTTTCGCAAAATAATAAACAAATTTGAAGAACTAAAAAAAGTTTTTATACATACCAACTGAAGAGCAGCAAAGGCCTTCAGGTAGTGATTAAGGGAATTGACTCATGTGTGGACCCAGCAGAAATAAAAACTTTCTTGGAAGAAAAAGGCTTCAAAATAAAACATGTGCTAAATATTAAAAATAGGGAAAAAAATCCCCAACCACTATTTCGAGTGGAGTTGGAGCCCGGCGACGTTAAGCTAAGAAAAAACGAAACGCACCCTATTTACAGTTTAAAATATATACTGTACAGAAAAATCACAATAGAGGAGCCGCACAAAAGAAATGGACCCGTTCAGTATTTGAACTGCCAGGAATATGGTCATACTAAGGCATACTGCTACTTACCCCCTGTTTGCGTAGTATGTGGTGAATTACATGCTACAGTTCTTTGCGATAAGTCTAAAACCGACCCCAACGTAAAAAAATGCAGCAACTGTGGTGGTAATCACACTGCCAATTAAAGAGGATGCCCTGTATATACTATCGTCAAGCAGTCGGTTGGACCGAAAACTAATCCCCCTCAAATGCAGGTTACAAATCAAGTAAACAGTAATAACCTTCAGGCTCCGCAGCCTAGTAGTAACAGAACCTCTTATGCTAACGTCTTAAAATCAAACAATGTACCAATGCAAGGCGCTTCGTCTTGAAAAAACCATGGAAACATTAGTGCAAACAGTTAATAATTTTACGAACACAATGGGTAATATGATGCAGGAAATTCTAAGAATGCAATCGATGTTATTGCAAGCTGTACTTAACAAGCCATGAACTGTTTAAAAATTTGTTTTTGGAACGCAAACGGCATCCGCCAACATAAAAATGAATTAGAATACTTTCTAAAAAATAAACAAATTGATGTCATGTTGGCGATTATAACGCTAAGCTTACCTTCTGGGGGTCACGACTTATAACACCAAAAGGTCGTGTTTTGTTTAACACAATCTCTAAAATGGGTTTAAACGTGGTCGCGAGCGGACAACCAACATATTGGCCTACTGATCAGCAAAAAATTCCAGATGTTATCGACTTTGGCGTGGTTAAAAACATCCCCACAGAAACGATTCATGTTGAAGCTTCCTTAGAATTATCATCCGACCACACACCTACAATTGTTACTATATCGAACCCAAATAGAATTGTATCTCCGTCATGTTACTTAGCGACGTCAGCCACACAAATAAATTGGTTAAAATATAAAAAATTTCTCAGTGCCCATTGCCTAGAAAATATTCCGCTTAGTACTCCGGAGAATGTGGATCTCTCTATTGTAAACTTTGACAGTTATCTTAAACTAGCTGTTCAACATTCCAGCGTTACCCCCAAAAAAATTAAAAATAATAAAATATATTCTTCAGATGTCGAGCGGCTCTTGACTGAAAAAAGGAGAGTTCGAAGAGAGTGGCAACTATACAGATCCCCGCAACTTAAGAATTTACTAAAAGAGTACACAAAAAGGCTAAGAAAGTTACTGCAGACTCAGAAAACGGCTTCTCTAGAAAAATATCTTAAGGAACTTGATGCAGCTCCACAATCTGACTACTCATTATGGCGTGCAGCTAGAAATCTAAAAAGGCCAGTTATATCTAAGCCACCATTAAGAAACTTGAATGGTAGTTGGGCAAGAAACGATATTGAAAAAGGAAATCTGTTTGTTAGTCACTTGAAAAACGTATTTACACCAAATGTATCTCACGATATTGCGGTAGATTTACCACCTGTTGCTGCTAGAGCAGCTATTCCCCTCAGATTTGAGATAAGAGAAATCGAACAGGCTATTTGTGACTTGAACACTAAGAAGGCACCTGGTATTGATAAAATCAGTAATAAAATGCTTTTAGAGCTACCTCGCACAGCAAAGAAAATTATTCTTTTTACTTTTAATGCTATTTTACGCCTTGAATACTATCCTCAAAAATGGAAGGTTTCCTTAGTTACCATGATACCAAAGCCAGGTAAAGATCATACAAAAGTTGAGTCATATAGGCCTATTAGCTTATTATCAAATATGTCAAAGCTGTTTGAGAAATTATTAGTTTCAAAATTAACACCGATTTTAAGTGAAAATAGATGTATTCCAAACCATCAGTTCGGATTTCGAAGAAAACACAGCACAATCGAACAGACTCATCGAATAGTTAATATCATAAGAAAAGCATTTGAAGAAAAAAAATATTGCTCAGCACTCTTCATCGATGTTTCGCAAGCTTTTGATAAAGTCTGGCATGAAGGCTTATTACATAAATTGAAGCAAAATTTACCAGCAAACACACACAAGCTGCTAGAAAGCTACTTAGTCGGTCGTCAATTTATTATTAAAGAAGGAAATTTCTTAAGTTCACCTCAGCCCATTGGCGCTGGAGTCCCACAAGGCAGCATCCTGGGCCCACTATTATACTTAATTTATACTTCGGACATGCCAACAAGCAACTACACCCAAACTTCAACATTTGCAGACGATACAGCTTTTCTAAGCGTCCACGAAAACCGTTATGAAGCATCTCGTTACTTACAGCATCATATAGTTCAACTAGAAATATGGTTAAGACAATGGAGGATAATGGTCAATGAGCAAAAATGCGTGCATATAACATTCACTTTGCGCCGGGAATCTTGCCCTCCTATTAAAATCAATAATCAAATAATTCCTCAACATTCGCATGTAAAATATCTCGGTATACATCTGGATCGGCGATTAACGTGGAAATGCCATATAGAGGCAAAATTAACTCAAATGAAACTAAAAGCCATTCAAATTCATTGGCTTATTGGTAGAAACTCTGTCCTTAGTCTTGACTGCAAACTTCTTCTTTACAACTCCATCTTAAAGACAATCTGGTGCTATGGTATTCATATATGGGGCACTGCCTCGGCCTCTAATATAGAAAAAATTCAAAGGCGCCAAAATAAAATTCTTCGAATAATCACAGCTGCCCCTTGGTATGTAAAAAACTCAAATATTTACAAGGATCTCAATGTTCCATTAGTCAAAACTATGATTACGAAATATGCAGTAAAATACTTAAAAAGGCTCGAATTGCATCCGAACCCACTAGCACGAAATATTTTAAATGATAGCGGCCACACTCGCTTAAGAAGAAGAGACACTGCAGCACTTATCCAATTAGATGAGCGATAAACACCTATATAAGTGAACAGAACCCATGATGAAGAAAATTTTTGTCTGGCACTGGCAGGACATAAAATAACGTATTAGGTTAAGATTTGATTAATTATTGTTAGTTCATATTTAATATATGAAGATTCAATAAATAAATAATGTGAAAAAAAAAAAATTTTGAAAAAGGGTATAATGCGAAACTTGATCAGGTCTTTGTAAAAGCCAAATAAGGAAAAAGGTTGGTAATTGCAATAACGAACTCGAAGATTTAAAGGGCAACTACGTGGGAAAGTATCACACAAAAGACATCAAGCCGGCGTAATGGTTGCTATTTTAACATTTTGTGTTTTTTCACATAACGAGATTTTTTCTGATGTTTGGAAAAAAACACAAAAGTAGCTTAACAACTTAAAGCCAGCTGGAACTTATTTTGGGGTAATTTCTCCCCAAAATCAGTTCTTGCCGGGGGGCGATTGTAAAGGTGCTGGCTAGGCAAAATGGTGGGAACAATTTTTTTTTTTAAATTTAACGGATTAAAACTTGAAAGACCACTTTAGAACGCAAATAAGTGGATGCTATTTTAATGCGATACTAGCGATGTGATCAAACGTCATTTTTTGTAATATTTCGTAGCACACATTTTTTTGTGTTGGTAGATACCATTACACTTCCATTAAGCAATTAGACCAATGTCAGGTCAATGGTATAAAAGGCAAAAATTGGCAAAATGCGGTCTTTTTCCTGTTTTAACCTCACTATAAACTAAATAACTTAACTGTAAAAAACGTAGCTAAACAAAAACTACTTAAGTTCTTATGTGCATTAAAAATTTTTTTGTTAAAAGTGTAAAAGAAACCAAAGGAAAATTCCAAAAATTTTATCAAAAAAAACAATTTTGTCTTGCTGGAAATTATTTTCTAATAATTGTATCGTTATACATCAAGCAACGTGCTTCATACTGGTGCCATTCCAAAAAGGGTAAATTCTTATTGTTAACAAAATAATGCTTAATTTCTATCTGACTCACAAAATTACTTTAACAGATTTGGCACCAAATTATAAATTATAAAAAAAAGAAGTACACCTAACGCTTATGCCAAATTCCAAATCCATTAAATCTGTGGGTAAAAACAGAGAGAGAATAAAGGAATGATTCTTAAAACAATATTCCTCTTGCCACAAATTACAGTGTCCCACTCAAAGAAATACAACTTGTTAACCTATTGTAGTATTCCTAAGATGAAGTAAAGTGGTTATCTGTGACACGAGAATCATAAAACCTCCAGGCGACCCATCATCATTAGAAATTTAAATCGAAATATCTATAGAACCTAGTTTGTTTTATCTTAATTATAATTATAAATTTAACTTTTAACAGGCAGAAGTGGGGTTTTAAATATTGCATCATAAAGGAAAATAAGAAAAAATTTTGAAAGGCTCAATTATATCTTCACATCAATGCAATATTAACTTTCTCTTTCTCTCTCCAGCTTATAAAACTCCCATTGCTGAATGGCCATTCAACGGTGGATACTAAGAAATAAGTTTTTTTTTTTTTTTTTTTTTTTTTTTTTTTTTTCTCATTATTTATTTATGGAATCTTCATATATTAAATATGAACTAACAATAATTAATCAAATCTTATCCTAATTCTTTATTTTATGTCCTGCCAGTGCAAGACAAAAATTTTCTTCATCACGGGTTCTGTATCACATTTATATATGTGTTTATCGCTCATCTTAATGGGTAAGTGCTGCAGTGTCTCTTCTCCTTAAGCGAGTGTGGCCGCTATCATTTAAAATATTTCGAGCTAGTGGATTTGGGTGCAACTCTAGCCTTTTTAAATATTTTACCGCATACTTCGTAATAATAGTCCTTACCAGTGGCACATTGAGATCCTTGTGGATATTTGAGTTTTTAACATACCAAGGGGCAGCTGTGATTATTCGAAGAAGTTTATTTTGGCGCCTTTGAATTTTTTCGATATTTGAGGCCGAGGCAGTGCCCCATAGTTGAATACCGTAGCACCAGATTGGCTTTAAAATAGAGTTGTAAAGTAGTAGTTTGCAATCGAGACTAAGAACAGAATTTCTTCCAATAAGCCAGTTAATTTGAATTGCTTTTAGTTTCATTTGGGTTAATTTTGCTTCTATATGGCATTTCCATGTTAAACGTCGATCTAGATGAATACCGAGATATTTGACATGCGATTGTTGAGGCACTAGTTGATTATTGATTTTAATAGGGGGGCATGTTTCCCGGCGCAAGGTAAATGTAATATGTACGCATTTTTGCTCATTGACCTTTATTCTCCATTGTTTTAACCACAGTTCTAGTTGAAATATATGATCCTGCAGGTATCGAGATGCTTCACGACTGTTCTCGTGTACGCTTAGGAAAGCTGTATCATCAGCAAAAGTTGAGGTTAGGCTGTAATTGTTTGTCGGCATGTCCGAGGTATATATAAGATAAAAAAGTGGGCCCAGGATACTTCCCTGAGGGACTCCAGCTTCAATTGTCTGAGGAGAACTTAAAAAATCACCTTCTTTAATAATAAATTTTCGACCGACCAAGTAGCTTTCTAACAGCTTGTGTGTGTTAACCCGTAGGTTCAGCTTTAATTTATGTAACAAACCTACATGCCAGACTTTATCAAAAGCTTGAGAGACATCGATGAAGAGAGCGGAGCAATATTTTCTTTCTTCAAAGGCTTTTCTTATGGCGTTTACTATCCGATGGGTTTGTTCAATTGTGCTATGTTCTCGTCTGAAACCGAATTGATGGTTAGGTATACACCCATTGTCATTTAAAATTGGGGTTAATTTGGACGCTAAGAGCTTCTCAAACAGCTTTGATATTAGATAATAAGCTGATAGGCCTATATGACTCAACTTTGGAGTGATCTTTTCCTGGCTTTGGTATCATCGTAACTAAGGAGACCTTCCATTCTTGAGGGTAGTATTCAAGTCGTATAATAGCATTAAAAATTAAAAGAATAATTTTCTTTGCTATGCTGGGTAGCTCCAGAAGCATTTTGTTGCTAATCTTATCAAAACCAGGAGCCTTCTTGGGGTTTAAATCACAAATAGCTTTTTCGATTTCTCTTATCTCAAATCTTAGGGGAACAGCGGCTCTACCAACAACAGGTGGTAACTCGGCCGCAATATCGTGAGATATGTTTGGGGTAAATACGTTTTTTAAATGATTAACAAACAGATTTCCTTTTTCAACATCATTTCTTGCCCAACTACCATTCAAGTCTCTTAATGGTGGTTTAGAGACAACTGGCCTTTTGAGATTTCTAGCTGCACGCCATAATGAGTAGTCTGATTGTGGGGTTGCATCAAGTTCCTTAAGATATTTTTCCAGAGAAGCCGTTTTCTGAGTCTGCAGTAACTTTCTAAGCTTTTTTGTACACTCTTTTAGTAAGTACTTAAGTAACGGGGATCTGTGCAATTGCCACTCTCTTCGAGCCCTCCTTTTTTCAGACAAGAGACGCTCGAAATCTGTAGAATATATTTTAATATTTTTTGTTTTTTTGGGGGCAATACTGGAATGTTGAACAGCTAGTTTCAGAAAACTGTCAAAATTGGCAATAGAGCGATCTACATACTCCGGTGTACTAAGCGGAATATTTTCTGTGCAATGGGTGCTGAGGTATTTTCTATATTTTAACCAGTTAATTTGCGTAACTGTCGTCGCTAAGTGACCAGTCGGAGATACAATTCTATTGGGGTTCATTATAGTAATAATAGTAGGTGTATGGTCAGAAGATAATTCTAAGGAAGCTTCAACATGAATCGTTTCTATGGGGATGTTTTTAACCACGCCGAAATCGATAACATCTGGAATTTTTTGATGATCAGTAGGCCAATATGTTGGTTGTCCGCTCGCTACCACATTTAAATCCATTTTAGAAATTGTGTTAAATAAAACACGACCCTTTGGTGTTATAAGTCGTGACCCCCAGAAGGTATGTTTAGCGTTATAATCGCCAGCAGCTAGGAAACAGGGTCCTAATGATTTAAAATATTTACAGTATTGGCTTTCTGATATTGAAAATCTAGGCGGTGAGTATAACGATGAAATTACTAGGTTTCTATTTAATTCCTCAACGCAAATGTTCGTTGCTTGGAGATAATCTTCACGGTGATCAAACATTAGGTAGTGTTTGACTCGGGTTTTAATTAAAATGGCTGAACCTCCACAAGCTCTATCTCGAGGGTCCTTGGTATCATATAGTATATAACCATTGATTTTAAACGTATTTCTTGAGGTCAAATGAGTTTCAGAAACCATCATGACATCAATTTGTTTGTTTTTAAGAAAGTATTCTATTTCATTTTTATGTTGGCGGATGCCGATTGCGTTCCAAAAACAAATTTTTAAACAGTTCATGGCTTGTTAAGAACAGCTTGCAATAACATCGATTGCATTCTTAGAATTTCCTGTAGCATATTACCCATTGTGTTTGTAAAATTATTTACTGTTTGCACTAATGTTTCCATGGTTTTTTCTAGACGACTTAAATTAGAAGCTTGAGTTTCATCATTACTTGGCGAAGCGCCTTGCATTGGCACATGGTTTGATTTAAGGACGTTAGCATACGAGGTTCTGTTATTACTAGGCTGCGGAGCCTGAATGCCATTAGTGTTTACTTGATTTGGTACCTGCATTTGTGGGGGATTAGTTTTCGGTCCAGCCGACTGCTTGACGATAGTATATACAGGGCATCCTCTATAATTGGCAGTGTGATTTCCGCCACAGTTGCTACATTTTTTTACATTGGGGTCATTTTTAGACTTATCGCACTGGACTGTACAATGTAATTCTCCACATACGACGCAAACAGGGGGTAAATAGCAGTATGCCTTAGTATGGCCAAATTCTTGGCAATTAAGACATTGAACGGGACCATTTCTTTTGTGCGGCTCCTCTATAGTTATTCTTCTGTAGAGAATATATTTTAAATTATAAATAGGATGCGTTTCATTTTTTTTAAGCTTAATGTCGCCAGGTTCTAATTCTACCCGAAATAATGGTTGGGGATTTTTTTCCCTGTTTTTAATATTTGTAACGTTTTTTATTTTAAAACCCTTCTCTTCCAAAAAAGTTTTAATTTCATCTGGGTCCACGCATGAGTCTATGCCCTTGATCACTACCTGAAGACCTTTGCTGCTCTTTAGTTGGTATGTGTAAAAGCTTTTTTTAAGGGCTTCGAATTTGTTAGTTAATTTACGAAAATTATTCTCATGATTTACTTGTATTTTTGTCTCATTTATATTTCCACGCTTGATTGCAGCTACGTAAAACGAATTTTCACCTATTACCGAGATCACGCTCTTTATTAACTCACTTGAGTTTTGCTCCCTTAGATATATCGGGGGTGGCTTAGAAGATTTTATAACGTTTGGTGCTTCCGAGGATTCATCCTCCAGAATTGCAAAACGATTTTGAGAGTTTATTTTATCAAAAGATGGTACTTTTGAAGCCGAAGCAACTGCTGCAGAGGTAGGGCTGCGACCCCGTTTAAGCACTGTTATGTACCTGTCCATACCAACTTGTACTTGAGGCTTTTGACCACTTTTTACTTGAGATGTTTGCATTGCATCTGTGTTAGAGTTCATGGTACCATTTGTTAATAAGATTGTGTTTGCCGTTGTGGCAACACTTGCAAGTGTGAGGTTTATATTTTTTAACGTATCACCATCAACCGTCTTTGTAAAAAGAGAGGGCGAAAGGGATCGTGTTCTAAAAATTGGTTTAGCCGTTAGGTAGTTACTATTGTTTTCTTTTATTTTATTTATTACAGCATTGTCTTCGTTAGCATGCACTGTCACATAAACATTTCTATCATTCAGTTTTATTGTTGTTTCATTGTTTTTATTCATGCAATAAATTGTTTTTGTTTTTTACCGTTTAACTGTGCTTTTAATATTTTTGTTATTTATTGTATTTTACCACAACAAAAAAATAAGAACTTTAAACTAAAATGTTTTTGCTCAGAATATGTATGTATACATACACATGTATGAACATTAGTACGTATATATTTTTACTATTTTTCTTTATTTAATATTTTTTTCGTATTAATTGTTCACTTTATGTTAAATAATTAAAATAACAAAATATATCATTTATTTTCAAGCGTCCATTCGCTGTTTATATAACAAAATCAAATGTGATTAATTAAAAATTCAAATTGTATGCGGAGTTAAGAATACACGTCTGTATCACAACAAAGCACGAACCGAACTCAAGAAATAAGTAAGTCGAAGAAATAAATCAAAAGAAAAAATTTTTAGTAATCTTCTTTACCTATTGCAAAACACATGTCAAAAATTAAGAAAAAAAAACATTTTGTTTTAATTTAAAAAGAAAACAAAAATTAATAAGTTAATTTATAAAATAAGAATAATAAAAAAAAAAATCAGTGAATATAAAATATTAATGTGAAAAAGTTAGAAGATTATTACAAATTTAGTATAAAATTATTGCTATTGATGTGAAAAAAATTAAAGTAATGATAAATTAACAGAAGCAAGAAAAGAAAAAAAAGGAATAGTAAATGAAAGAATTACAAAAAAAAAGGAAAAAAATAAGAAAAAAAACTGTGTAGAAAAAAAAACAACAAATGTAAAACAAATGTTATAACCACGAATATTTACTAATTTTTTTATTAATTAAACAGGTATTTAAAGCCCCAATTAATTTAAGTCATTATTATTTTTTTTTTTTCCATAGAACATGTAACCCGCAAAATAACTAGTAAGATTCCTATAGGCAACCCTTAATAGATTTTTTTTCTCTTTTCTTTAAATTCCTATTTAATAATTATTAAAATTTCTTGCAAAAGTTCAATGAACTCGTTTTTAGGTCTATTTACTTTTTATGTTATATACTTTGCAAATCAATTTTACAGGGTCACAAGATCTGTTAGATTAATTGTTTTTCATATATTTTGAACGAACGTTTTACGAAACTTTATAAGGAATTAGTTTTCTATAAAAATTTTTTTTCTGAATTATAATAAATTTTATAATGAATTTCTAAATATTTTTGTGTTGTGATTTTTAGTGAACTAGTTTAAGGTAAAGAAAACCAGGAAGAAGGGATTACCCAATGTAAACTTTAGTTATTCGGAATATGAATATGTGGGTAATCAATGGTCGGGTTGGGCATATTGGTCTTTCAGTGTCACCTAGGAAGGACCTATCGTGATTGGCGTAAACAATAATTTGTTAGATACAATGGCAACATAGGTGGAAATTAATCGATGTACATATGTATCGACAGCACTAATTGTTGTCATAAGAACAAAGGGAATTTTCTGGAACACTAACATATGAAATGTCAAGCTTTTAAAAAAACATTAAAAATAAGGAAAAGAAAGAAAACGGTTAAAACTGAAAGCACGCGTCTTTTATTACATAGGAAAAATAATAAAGAAATTATAAAATCATAAGGCATCCAGATTGGATTGGGCAATTGTTCGGTTCTTTGTACTACGAATAATTAATAGATTATAACAGGTTATAGGCCCGGTATTATTATCACGCTGAATATCAATTTATTTGTACAAAAATACTGAAAATGCCAGACACAATGAAATTGCAAATTGTGAAGCTAAATGATGACAACTACCAAATATGGAAATATAAAATGGAGCTATTATTAATAAAAGAAGATTTATGGCAGGTGGTGAGTGAGAATGAACCTGTAG
This sequence comes from Pollenia griseotomentosa, assembly GCA_963931875.1. Classification (NCBI taxonomy): domain Eukaryota; kingdom Metazoa; phylum Arthropoda; class Insecta; order Diptera; family Polleniidae; genus Pollenia; species Pollenia griseotomentosa. The sequence continues at coordinate 125,950,722 of OZ007561.1, read as the reverse complement.
ATGCAGCACAATTAGCCAACTGGAGCAAAAAGGACGGAAAAGCACGTGCTCATATTGGTCTCTTCATTGAGGATAATCAAATCATCCATGTAAAAAATAAGGTAACGGCAAAAGCGATGTGGGAATCTCTAAAGGAATATCACCAAAAATCAACATTATCAAATAAAGTAAGGCTCTTAAGAAGATTATGCCGAATGATTTTACCAGAAGGTGGAAACATGATATCACATTTGAATGCCATGGATGAATGTATGGATGAATTAGCCACATTAGGAGAACCATTAGCTGACGCTCTTGCAGTAGCCTTATATTTATCAAGTTTATCAGAAAGCTATAGTGTATTAATCACTGCACTAGAATCACGTGCTGAAGAAGACTTAACAAAAAGTATGGTTAAGAATAAGCTTTTGGAAGAGTATAAACGACGCCAAGACATGAATGGTGTTCATGAAAATATCGAAAGGGTTTTTAAAACAGATAAGGAATTCAACAATTACAATAGAAACAAATTTAAATGTTTTTTCTGTAAAAAAGGTGGACATATAAAAAGCGACTGTAGAAAATATGCAGCGTGGAAAAAGAAAAATGAAAGTAACAATAAGGTACAAAATAAAGTGAATTTGGTGAGCAATAACGATAATAGTGATAGTGAAGATGCACATATCTGTTTATTAACTCTCAACAAAAACCACCGAAAAAATCAAGTAAAAGTTCTGTGAAGGTTGCCGATGGTAGAAATTTAACCATAAAGGGTACAGGCAAAATTGAATTTAAAACGGAATCTAATAAATTTATATTAAATGATGTACAATTTATACCAGACCTCACATGCAATTTGTTATCGGTTAACAAACTAACCAAAAATGGTTGCGAAATAACCTTCAAAAACGAAAAATGTTTTATTAATAGAAATGGTAAAAACTTACTCGTGGCGAATGCAACCAATAATATATATATGGCAAAACATCAAGCATTCAAAACAACTCAAAAAGAAAACTTAAGATGCGTACATGAATGGCACAAAATACTTGGTCACCGCAACTAAGTTGATGTCAATAGAATGCAGGAGTTGGCAGCTGATGTAAATGGCTGACTTCCTAAACGCATGTTGCTTTGTAGTAATACATTGCAGCGTGTTCGTAAATGCAACCATGAAAATTTTTACAATGTATTTTGTTCCCTTTTGCAACACTGTTGTAGTTAATACGCAAGGAAAAGCAACAAAGGCATCCAAATAAAAGTAGATGCAAAGCGAATGCAAGACAAAATACGAAGGCGACGCAGGAAGATAAGTAAGCATTTTTTTGTTACAGTTTATTATATTTCTCTATTCAGTTTTATATGTTTTCTTTTTATAATGTTTACAGCAATTTTGAGGCTGGAGTTTCCCTGTTCGCACAAATCTAAAGGCCCAACCAAAATATGCATAGCCTTGCTTAACCTACTGTCAAAAATTAACAAAAAGTCTCTTAAATGTATTTAAAAAACAAAAATTAAATCAAAAAACATTTGATTCCGTACGGAATGTGCGATCTGTTTCGCACTTTGCTTAAGCAAATGACAGTTTCATAATTTTTAACAAAAAGTTTCCTTAAGTTCAATATGGTTTGCCTCATATGATTTATGTATTCGTACATTTGCTAAAGCCAACTTGAGCACATTATGGTTGGGCCTTAAGACATTTTCCAATAAAATATGTTCTTCCCCCATTGTTCGCTTTATTATGAATGATACAATGCAGAATGTACTAATAAAGTGACCTCACAAGCGCAGCTGTTTGCAGTGATTTTCTTCGTGTGTGACGTTTGTCGTCATTTTTTTTTGTTTATTTACTTTTTTTAATAAGGCATTTTGACATTTGCCGTCGCAATTCTAGCAACAAAATGCCTGTTGTTTTTTCTATTGTTTCATTGTTGTAGTACTGAGGTCACTTTATTAATACATTTTGATACAATGCATATAAATGTTCCTAAGCGATTTCAGTGTTGCAAAGTATTAATATGCAACGTATTAAAAAAGTTACTACACAATGTATCAACTCGGTTTAAATACTGTATTGATACATTGTTAATATACGTTTAGGAAGTCAGCCAATATTACAAAGTGTAGTCATAATGAAATTTGTGAAATTTGTATACAAAATAAAAAAACCAGAGATCCTTTTCCTCAAGAATCATTTACAAAAACATACGAAAAGTTGGACTTAATACATACAGATGTTTGTGGTCCATTACAAATTCCAACACCAAGTGGTAATAAATATATTTTAACATTAATCGATGATTATTCCAGGTATTGTTATATATATTTAATTAAACATAAATCTGATGTCAAAGGAAAAATTATTGAATTTATTGAAATGATGAAAACACAACAAAATAAAGTACCTTAAATTATTAGATCAGATAGAGGTGGTGAGTACATGAAAAATGAACTACACAGATATTTTAAAGATAATGGAATTCTAACACAATTCACAGTACCAAAAACTCCACAGCAAAATGGAGTTGCTGAGCGCAAAAATAGAACATTAATAGAAATGGTACGTTGCATGCTCAATAGTTCGGAAATTCATAAGCAATACTGGGGTGAAGCAGTGAATACGGCAAATCATATACTAAATCGCCTACCAACTAAGGGTATAAAGGCAACACCATATAAAATTTGGCAAATTTAAATTATTTTCAAATATTCGGAACACCAGCATATGTGCACATACCAAAAGATGAGCGTAAAAAGTTAGATGTCACATCAAGAAAATTAATATTTGTAGGTTACGAAAATGGCACAAAAGGTTATCGTCTCTTGGATGTAAGTACACATAAAATCAAAGTAAGTCGTGACGTTACGTTCATGGAAAACAAAACAAATCAACAACAACCGATTGTACAACAATCGAAAGCTCAACAACAAACTACAGAATGGAACACAGATCTAGAAGATGAAGAAGAAATTGAAAATACGGAAGTAGCAGAAAATTTAACACAACAAGAGAATTTATATCAAAACGAAAATTGTATTCAACAAGAAAACGTAACTCAGCAGGAGAATTTGATAATAGGTTCAGAAGGGGAATTTACTAGTAAAGGAGAAGCTGTAAGACGGTCCAACAGAGAAAACAAAGGTAAACCTGCAAAACGTTTAATAATGGAAATAAATAAAGTGACCGAAGGAAATATCAAAGATCCGCAAACGTATGAAGAAGCTCTTCAAGGATCAAATTCAGAAAATTGGCAAAAGGCCATGGAGGAAGAAATAAATTCACTTCGCAGTTACGGAACCTGGCAAATAACTAAATTACCGCCAGATACAAGCGCAATCGGATGCAAATGGATATATAAAACCAAAACAGACCAAAATGGCAATATAGTCAAATTTAAAGCGCGTTTAGTAGCACAAGGATTTGCTCAAAAATTCGGCCGAGATTACGATGAAATCTTTGCACCCGTAGCAAATCCAACAACATTGAGAATATTACTTACAGTAGCAGGCCAAAGAAAGATGAAAGTTAAACATTTTGATATTCAAACAGCATACCTGAATGGTGATTTATCGCATGAAGTTTTTATGAAGCAACCGAAGGGGTTTGTTGAAGGCAATAATAATGAGGTATGTAAACTTGTGAAAAATGTATATGGCTTGAAACAAGGTGCAAAAGAATGGAATACGAAATTTAATTCTATAATGAAAATCAACGGGTATATTCAGAGCACAAATGATTTATGCTTATTTAAGAAGAACATTAAAAATGACTATATTTATATTTCTAATCATGTTGATGATATAGTAGTAGCTTCAACGAATTCGGAATTCATTGATGTATTTGAACAAATAATGAACAAAGAGCTTAAAATTAAAAACTTACGTAATCTTCAATATTACCTTGGAATACAATTCACAAGAGATAAAAGTGATATATTTTATCTTAATCAGGAAAAATATATATTGAATAAATTAAAAGAATATAATCTGGAAAATGCTAATGACTCATCAACGCCAATGAACGTTGGTTATTTAAGTCAAACTATGAATCAGGAGCCGTTTGAATCACATGAAATATAACGTAGCGCAATTGGTTCACTGCTTTATTTATCCACCAACACTAGGCCAGACATTTCTGTGGCAACATCAATATTGGCAAGAAGAGTGAGTGACCCTAGAAAATGTGATTGGAATGAAGTTAAAAGAGTTTTTAGATATTTAAAATTTACTAGGACAAAGAAACTGAAAATGGGAAGCCATGAAAACCAAGATAATCTATATGGGTACGTCGATGCTGATTGGGCTGGAGACACTACTGACCGAAAATCAAATACCGGATATTGTCTCATATTTAACGGAGCACTAATTTGCTGGGCAAGAAGCGGAATTTATTGCATTTGCCGAAGCAGTTCGTGATCTTATTTGGATAATACGTATATTAGAAGATTTTGACAAACATATAGAAACTCCGGTTAAATTATTCGAAGATAACCAAGGTTGTATCAAGTTGCTGAATGATCGAGTTTGTCACCAACGTGTAAAACATATAGATATTAAATATAAGTTTGTACATGAACACATAGGTTCAAAAGTCGTATCAGCAGTTTATTGTCCTACTGGGGATATGGTCGCAGATATGTTGACTAAACCATTGAATGGACCGAGGTTAGCTAAACACGTGGGAGAAATTAATCTAATCTGAATTCAATTAAAATTTGTATTATAAAAATATATATGTAAAAAAAAAAAAAAAAAAAAAAAAAATAAAAACAAGGGGGAAAAAAAAAACTGAGAAGGAAAAATTAATTTATCCCTATGTTGAGAAGGGGTGTTAGATACAATGGCAACATAGGTGGAAATTAATCGATGTACATATGTATCGACAGCACTAATTGTTGTCATAAGAACAAAGGGAATTTTCTGGAACACTAACATATGAAATGTCAAGCTTTTAAAAAAACATTAAAAATAAGGAAAAGAAAGAAAACGGTTAAAACTGAAAGCACGCGTCTTTTATTACATAGGAAAAATAATAAAGAAATTATAAAATCATAAGGCATCCAGATTGGATTGGGCAATTGTTCGGTTCTTTGTACTACGAATAATTAATAGATTATAACATAATTTACCTTTAGTTTCTGATTATTTTTTTTCTTTCCACATTAAATTATTCTTGTCATTTAGTTTTCTTAATCCCCGTGAAATAATTCGCATGCATTAAAATGATTATATCTATGTAGCCTTGTTAATAACAACTTCGTTCAGCTCACGTACCCTCCCGATTGCCGACGAGCCAGTGCCGGAATTCTATACATGCAAGGGCTTGACACAAAAGAATTAAGTTCTGACTTATAGGCTGTATGCTACATGTGTGTGCCCAAGTCTCTTGATCAGCTTTCAAAATTAATTTTTGTTGTTAAGTAATTTAAAAATTGTCTTTTATTTCATTAAATTTTAAAATAAATTTAAAATCGGGCTCGAGTTCATCAAATTTAATTTTCATTAAATTATTTTCACTGAGGGAAGGAATTTTACAACTTGGAATTTTTATTAATATTTATTGATAATTTTTCTTGGCTGAGCTGGGATTTGAACCCGGGTTGATCTTTACATGTTTCAAGAAACACCACTTTCTATCGTTAGAAGATAGAAATAAAAATTCCAAGTTGTAAAATTCCTTCCCTCAGTGAAAATAATTTAATGAAAATTAAATTTGATGAACTCGAGCCTAATTAATGAATATCAAAAATTAACAGTTCAACTAAAAATCAAAAATTGTTCTTAAATTTAAAATCTTTCAATTCAGTTGATGAAGTTGTCAACTGAGTTGAAAGACTTAGTTGACAACTGAATTGAACCGTGTATGGGGAGCATAACAAAGCAACATTGCAAGCAAGCAAAATAAAAAAACGGTTATTGCATGTGCAATTAGGGATGGGCATATTGAAAAAATATATCGAGATATATCGTATCGATGTTTTTTAATTGTATCGATATTTATTAATTAAAAATATCAATGTATTTAGCTGAAACTATTACAAAATTAAGTATATTTATGTACATAACATTGATGTACAAACATATTATATGTAATTCCGTTGTTACTTTTTATTGTTTCTTTTGTTTAAAAAAATTCAATAAAAAAAATTTAATCAAAACAAACATTCAATTAAAAAAAAACAAAAGGGAAGAATACAAAAAAAAACCATTTTAAATTATAAAAAACCTGGCATTTTTATTGCTTGAAAAACGGCTAAAGGTTTGAGTTTTTTATGAAGACTTCGATAGCCGTATTTGAATATAGATATATCAAAATAAAGGTGTTTAAAATATCGGCGATATTTATCGATTATTTGTTTTAAAAATATCGATAATTTTTGCCCATTCCTACGCGCAACTTCTTTTAGCCCTTATGACACTACATTTTTTATTCATTAATTGATATAGAATTTATAGATAGAAACAGTGAATGTTAGAAAGAGCAAATTATAATAAATGTAAACAAATTTTTTTCTCTTGTTATGATTTTGTTTCAGGGATGGCGATGAGAATTTTTATAAATAGTAGGTCTGTCTGCGTACTTTTCCAGTAGCAAATACTCAGTAAATTTTTTTGGGAGAGTAAGACCAATTTTACTCTGTCGGCGTAAAATATCTCAAAAAGTACGCAGACAGAATCCAGTGAAATCTTGCAAGAAAAAAGCTGATCGGTTCAATTTTTATTTTCATTTCACAAAAATTATTTACGTGTGCCAAGATAGCGTCGACGAAATAGCGACTTTTGGGAATTTAAAAACCGGGAAACAAAAATACCCAAATAATGGGATTTACCGAATGAAATCAAAAAGTTAGCGTCGAATTTAGGAATTTAAAAGGGGAAGTATAAATATTTAATATTTTTAACAAAAATACAAAAAATAGTTTAAAAAAAATTAACTTTTTGGAACAAAATGAGCGATGCGTGCAAAAAATCGTTCGTTCCGTTCCCGAGATTTCTGGGTTCGATTTTTTGCAGAATATATACAGTTTGTCTGAGTTCCAAAACATCAATATACTTTGCAGCACAAGTCAAAAATGTATATTCAAGTTTAATAATGCACAGCTTTTGTATTATGTTCTCATTAAATTCTTTTGGTGCACATTGGGACAAATAGAATTGTAATAACCTACACGGTTGCATTGTAGCATTCATTTAAAAAAGATAGTTGCTTTGCAACCGACGTTTTGGAACTCAGCCTTTATACCGTGCAAAAGCTTGTGTTCCAAGGGATAAATCAGTAAAGCTTTGTACTGACCATTTCGGATGCACCCAAATATCTCGGGAACTAACCGAACGATTTTTTGCACGCATTGCTTATTTTGTCCCTAAATGTGTATTTTTTTATTTGTGCTAACTATTTTTTGTATTTTTATTAAAAATATTAGTTATTTTTACTTCCCCATTTTAAATTCCCAAATTTGACGCTAACTTTTTTTTTGCTTTTGGAAATCCCTCTAAATTCCTAAATTCGACGCTAACTTTTTGTTGTTATTCTGCAAAAGACCATAATTTGGGTATTTTGTTTTCCCGGGTTTTATATTCCCAAATTCGACGCTATCTTGGCACACGTAATAAAAACAGCTGTTCAAACTAGTTGCAAAATCTTGCAAGAGGAAATTTCTCCAGTAACATTTTGTTAGTTCTCTAACTTCCAACTGTCAAAAAATTCTCTTTTTGGCTCTCTCGCTGCAAGAGATTTGGAGTACACAGACAACATTTTGTAATATTTTGCAACATTTTTCACAAAATTATGCAAAATATGTGTACGCAGGCAGACCTATTGTACCAACAACCTTTAAAAATTGTACTTTTTTACCCTAATTGTGCTAAAAGATTTTTTTAGTTGAAATTAATTTTTTTATGTTCATAAAAAACACCACAAAAAGGTATTATAAATCTTAGTTTAAAAAGTATCAACAAAAAAAAACAATTCAAACAACTTAGCCATCCCTGTTTTGTTTATTTTATTAAATGTTGCCAACTTTTTGTTTATGAGAAACCTAAAAACAAAAAGCGGTAAATCGCTGAATTTGCCCATAAACCGCTGATTCAGCAACACTTTTAATATTTCAAGCTTGAAATGTCAATTTTAAGTTAAACAATTTTACATTTTTTTTTGACATAACTTCATTTTTTATCGATAACTTTAGTAAAATTTTTGACATTTTGCCATTTATCTTAATACAGCTTAACTCATTGCACTTGGTAAATTTTTGTATTACATTATATTTGTACCATTCAACAAAACTTAAACAATGCATTAAAAATGTAGTGTCATAAGGGCTTTAGGGGCAAAAATGGGCAGCTGAAAAAAAATATGTCGTTAGCTGAGACTTCAATCTTTAATTTGATATAAGTCTCGGGCAAGAGGACGTTGGAGGTCAATATATGCAAGCCATTGAAGGTTGAGAAAATAAATATTTTTGCACAATTTATAGTAGTAAAAGAAATTTTTTTTTTAAATCTCAAAATTTTTTTCATTTGCATATATGGGTGTTTCTCTGGTTATGCACGCGACATTTGTACGCGTTTTATTGTGTTTGAATATTAAAAAAATAGAAGTGGATTGGAATTTTAGAATGAATTCTAGAATCGTTACATTGTTTGTGATGAGTTCTTTCTAAAAAGTAAAGGGTGGTTAAATTTCAAGGGCCGATGTTGATTTTGAATAAAACACAAACTATTTAGGAAATTATTGTAATTTTATTTTATTATGATATATTGGTATTACTCAATTATGTATGGAACAAAATATCGGCCAAATGGGCGCCGCGACCACGGCGGCACACCTCCATCCGATGGTCCAAATTTTCGATGACCCTAAGGCATAATGGAGGTTCTATGCCGTTAATGTGCCGAATTATCTCATCCTTTAGCTCTTGAATTGTTGCTGGCTTATCGACGTAGACCTTTTCTTTCAAATAACCCCAAAGAAAAAAGTCCAACGGTGTCAAATCACATGATCTTGGCGGCCAATTGACATCGCCATTACGTGAGATAGCACGGCCATTGAATTTGTTGCGCAAAAGAGCCACTGTTTCGTTAGCTGTGTGGCAAGTGGCACCGTCCTGCTGAAACCACATATCGTCCACATCCATATCTTCCAATTCGGGCCATAAAAAGTTCGTTATCATCTCACGATAGCGAACACCATTCACAGTAACTGCCTGACCGGCCTCATTTTGGAAAAAATACGGCCCGATGATGCCGCCAGCCCATAAACCGCACCAAACAGTCACTCTTTGTGGGTGCATTGGTTTTTCGACAATCACTCTTGGATTATTATTCGCCCAAATGCGGAAATTCTGCTTATCGACAAATCCACTGAGGTGAAAATGTGCCTCATCACTGAAGATGATTTTCTTCGAAATTTATCATCCATTTTCATAATAAGTCTGGATAACTTTAACACGTTGTTGGATTGTGTATCTCTCTATGGTTCAAATTGAGTAAGTCTGAAATAGAGAAATGTGTGGTTCACATTCAACATCGGCCCTTACAATTTAACCACCCTTTATATATAATGGTAAATTGAGCACTGGGTACCCAAATGCCATGCAACCAAAGTTGACTTACTCACGTGACAAAAATAGAAGTGCCTTTTAGGACCGTAAGAAAAAGTGCGAAAGTAAGTGAATTGTAGAAGTTTTTTATTTTGGAAAAAATGTTTTTATAAAGGTTAGTAATGGGCCTTTATAATAATGTTTTGTTCAAAAGCAACTATGCATGGGTTGGCGAAGAAAAAAATAAATTGTAAATTACGCACGTGGCACTTTTTACATACATATATGTTTTTTTTATTATTATCACAATGCAGATTCCCATAAATATCTTCAAATTTGCTTAACAAGCAACTTAATACTCATTTTACAATTGATTGTAATGGAGAGATAATGAAGAAAGAGTGTGCACATAACATATTTTTTGCATGTAAAATAAGTACATAAAAATGTCTTTAGAGGTAGAAAATATAAAATTTTCCAGTTTCCAGGGCAATTTCCTCAAGTAAGACAGCTGAAATATGCTATGAAACCATTCTTTTATAACAACATAGATTTTTTTATAATAATAAACAATAAAAGACGATGATTATCAACATTTAATTTTTTCATCCTGGTAGACCATTCTGGAGAAATGCCCATATATAATTTATAACATCCAATTGTAAAAAAAAAATCATTATAGTGTCATTACAAGAGTTTTTTAAAAGCATGAAGTGATTGAGAGTAGCATATCTAATACGGTCTCTTCAAACGCATTCACTTACATAGGTCAATTTTGAATGTCTCTGGACAAAAAAGTAATAAGATATAAGCCTAACATTTTGGATACATGATAATTAGAGTGTTTATTACAAACTGTGGAAAAAAGAGGTAGATCAGTAGCTCGTTTCTGTATTTCTCGTATCGTAAAATTTCTTACATGAAGTGTGAAACAAAAAATTCCATCGTTTCTCGATTTATGAGATAAAAGTGTTTCTGTATTTGAATGCGAAAACAGACACAACAAATTCTGTTTATACTGGAATATTTCCAGTAATTAAGTGTCAAATAAAAGCGAAACGTCAACAAAAGAAATAAATATAATAAAAACAGGGCTGCCAGATTTGACGAGTTATCGTCATCTTGACGATTTTTGTTCCGATATTAACAAAGTGACGTTTTGATGATTTTTTCTAAAAAAAGTGACGAAAGCAAAAACAAAATCAAAAATATTTTATAATTTTGTTGTTACTTTCTATAGAAATTCATCTTGAATTTTTAAATTTCAAACACTTCTATTTTGTGGCGTTGAAAATTGAAAAAAAAAAAAAATAATAATATGAATGTCTGTAGAAAGCAAAAACAAATTTATAAAATATTTTTGATTTTATTTTTGCTTTTAAAGAAATTGTTGGCGTTGCGTTTTACACTATAAGCCCCTTAGTCTTTCAAATAAGATAATTGTAAATATTTTTATATGTTTGTTTATTAGAAAAAAAGATATCTTTAGAAACAAGGCTGCTTAAATTTTTATATTTATCCCTATTGTGAAAATTGTCCTCGAAAATTGTTTGTTTCTTCCCTAAAAAATGTATCGGCAAAAGCAAAATTTCGAGGGAAAGTAATGGACCGACTTGGCTTATTTTGAACATTTAATACTTCTTATATACATATACAAAATATGATTGATATTTGATATTCTTATCTTATATGTACACTTTTGTGCCAAAACCATTATTCCGGCAAGAAAGAAATTTGTTTGTCTCCCAGTAAAAACTTTTTCAAAATGGATAGCTTCTTTCACTCGTTATTAAGTAGTTTTCTTCCATAAGAACTTCGATAACTACTTTTTTCTGGATGTATTAAGATAAAACAAATGACTTACTTTTGAATTTGTTCTTTTTGGCACAACCCTTGTAAAATTCATTAGTTTTTCAGTAGAATTGTATGTAGTGCTTTTATGTGTTTCTGATTACTTAACATATTATTTTGTAGGCGAAGATTTTACTGGGTCTTTAACCCGTTTATTTATGAACCGATTTTTTTAATTTTAACTACAAGGTATTCTACTAAGTCTATTTCAGGTAAAAAAGAAAAAGATTATAGGAATAGGTAAATTCAAGATTTATATCTCAATTATTAAATAATAATTATTAAATACCCATGAACTTTAACTATGTTTTTGTTTGATTATTTTTTAATAAAAGTCGAAACAAATTTGTTTAAAATTGATTTTAAATTGAACGATTTTTAAAACAAAAAAGACGATCTTTTTTATTTTTTTCTCAGGAAATTGACGATTTTGACACAAATTTATCTGGCAGCACTGATTAAAACCAAAACAAGAAAAGGCTAACAAAAATTTTAACTAACAAAATATAACAATTGTTTTTTGTTTATTTTCATCATATAAATTATGCATTTATCATTTATATTCCTTCTATTTTTTTATTAATTTAAAAAAAATAGTATATAAACATATTTTAAATTCAAAACATCTACATTTTGTTTTTCTCGCCACCAATTTCAAATGTGACTTATTTTGACAGTTCTTGAAAGAAGCTTTTCGCAAAATATTGTTAAAGAAACACTTTTTCTCGCATCCTTCCAATAATTGCTGGAAAATTATTTAAATGACAGATAATTCTCGCAAAAAAAAGATACAGAAACACTTGTGTGAGAAAAACCATTTTTTGTTTCATTTCACACTATTTTTGTTGCAATTCACACGTTTTATGCGAAGAGTTTTACGATGTGAGATATACAGAAAGTAGCCCGCTACTGCAGACATGAAAAAAATTAATTAATACCGCTCTTAAACCAGTGTGCGTCCCATCTTCGCTCACTACGGGATTTTTTAAAAGTCCGTAAAAAAACACTTCCGAACATGTCGACTGTCGACCTTGACTGCGACTATTTTCATTTAATGATTCAGATGTAAAGGCAAAAGTTTATTTTTGTCCAATGACAAATGAAGAAGTCGAAGTTACAGCACTAGATTACCAAACATGCTGTTCATACGACTCATTCTTGTTTCATTTTGACATTTTCTTGGTGTTGTTTGTGTGATTTTATTTAAAACACATTAAAATGTATGTAAAAATTAAAAATATATTATTTAATTCTTTTATTAATATTATTATTTTATAATTATCACAGGTGGTGAATAGGGTAAATATAAGTTTGTCATTCCGTTTGTAATTTCTATAATATTGATATTAGACCCTATAAAATATATATATTCTGGATCCTTATGAGGAGCGAAGTTGATTTAACGATGTCCGTATGTCCGTTGAAATGGATTTTCCGAAGACCCCATATATGATGGGGGCCAGGTTATTATACATCGGTCCACAAATGGCTGAGATATGAGTAAAAAACCACGACTGCCTCAAATTTTTTCCTTTAAAGGTCCAATTAGACGTGACATTACCATACCAACACTGTATTACAAAAACGGCATAAACATACCATACAAACCAATTTAATTTTGGTTTCTACGGTTATACAGTGGCTATGGTAATACAGTGTTGGTAATGTGTTTTTTTTTTTTTTGTTGTTTTTTTATACCCTTTACTACAAGTGGTGGATTTTATTTGTAATGTGTTTAATTTTACGCATACACATACACATTAATGCATGTACATGATATGCCGCTCAAATAAAGAAACAAACTCATAGACTCAATATATTTCAATTTAACGCGTCTTCAGTAAAAGCATTTGTAGCCGAGTTTTTAAGTTCTCTCCTGAGACTGATGATATTGCCAGTTCGAATCCCAAAAATAATTTTATTAATTTAATTTTTTTATGTTCTAAAAATCGATTTTAAGATAATAAAACGAATTTCAAACATCAACTTTGGGAAAAGAGGAAACGGGCTTAGGTACATATATAAATTTTTGTTTTTTTTATATTCTTCGGCATGTCGAAATGAAAAGTTGGCGTGGCTAAATTAATATTTATTTATACCTATCTAAAGAACGTTATTTATTTATATAACTTTTTGTTCTTATCACGGTGAGGGGTATATAAGATTCGGCATAGCCGAATAAAACACTCTTACTTGTTAACGATAGCATGGGTAATTTTTATTTGTGTGATGGCGACAATTTTGATTTTGTCTAAGTTATGGGAAACTAATAGGCAGTTTATTAACATTTTATTTAGGTTGTATAAAATTTTCATTAAATTTTCATGTGTAGAAAAAAAAAATAAAATTATAGTTAACATTGAAATTATTGAAATTGTGAATAGACAGTTTTCAGAAAATTTTCATTCCAAAAATTAAATTTTATTGAGAAGGTCGATAATAAATAAGGGAAAAAAAAAAATAATTTGAAGGAAATAAAAGGAAATATTCGGTTGAAGTAAACTTGGTAAGGATGGTTTTCAAAAGTTTTATCTGGACAAGATTAATATTAGTTTTTTTTAAATTTTTTAGGAATTTTCATAAGTGGAGGATATTTAATCATATTTTAATTTGTGTGGAAACGGAATTTGAAGAGCTTAGTGATAATTATTCTTATTAAGCAATTCCCTTGAAATATTAAGCAAGAGCGAATTACATCAGAGGAAATTTCTGTAACATATTTTATTTTTCCGGTGGGGTGACCAGACCCTTTTAATTTACTGGTAAAAATTAAAAAGAAAAGGGAAAAGGAATTATTTAATTTTTTTTCTTCTTATTATATAATAACGAGTTCCGGTTTGTCCTCCAAAATTCATATTTTTTTTTTTAATTCTTTGCACGAAATTTTAATTTTACATACTTTTAAATTTCAATACGTTACTTAAATTTGAAGCGACTTATCTTTAATTTCTTATATTTCAAAACTTTTTATTTCTAAATCAACTTAAATTTATGAATATTTAAATTGTTTTCTTTTTGCTAAAAATTTAATAGTTTTATTTCGGATGGTCACCTTAATTAATTTGAATGTATAAAACAAAAATCTAATGTAGTAAATTGAAAACAAAATTTCATATTTTCTATTAAATTCCTAAAGATACTTGAAACTTAAAATTAACTTAACAATAACTACAATTATTATATTTAAATAATATTCATACGTACTCAAACTTTACCTTTATTCTTATTTCGTGGTTGAAATAAAAATTGATTATAATAACGCAAGTCATCTGTCATCTGGCGCCTGCTGACTTCGATGGACCAATGAATGTAAGTTAATTCTTTTTATGATATTTTTATTCAACCATTTCGTGTTCATCATTTTCAAATTTAAAAAGATAAAACGTAACATAAAGAATCATCTTTAAATTAAGATTTGTTTTGTTTCATTATTAGATTAATATTTAATTTATTTAATAAAACAGAAATTTATGTTACGTTGATATATAAAAAAAAAATAAGAAATAACATTACAATATACATTAAAATACCCTACATACTACATATTTAATTCTTCAAACGTTTTGTTTTCATATTTATGACGTTAGTTTATTTTTTTTTTCCCCTGTATTAAACTGATTTCTAAAATATTGATTTAACCATTTAGGGTGACCAATTGTGTTAGTTACATTTTGAATTAACATCATCTCAATTGTTTAATTTTCCTTCTTATAATATTAATAAATATGTTTTAACTTTTCTTATGTATTAAACATAATGTCTTAAAATTTTGAATTTTTAATAACGAAAGGTGAAGAATATAGTATGGGTTAGGTAAGTTAGTAATTTTTTTTTGTTGTTGTTTTATATAGGGCTGACAGGGGAATTATACAATATTGTCAGCATGGTGGGAGGGTTTAGAGAATGTGTAGCGATTTCCATTCCAAGCTACACAATACTCATTCAGGCCTAGCTTATGATTTTTTTTTTTATTTTGGTTTATATAATTATTGATCTATTTTCACATGGCATCTATTTAGCTACCTGATTTTTTTTTTAAATCTACTGTAAATGATTTTTAATTTATTTTAATGGGAACTTATATTATCTCACCCCTCCGACGAGCACAGCCGTTATTAAAGGTAGCTTCCCTATATAAGAACAACTCAAATAATCGTTACAGAGATTTTGGCGCCCAACGTGGGGCCTCAGTGTTCGTAACTTTTAAAACTAATATGTGCTATTTTATCTAGATACTGAGGACCAGTGAACTTTTACCTGTGGTGGGTGGTGATCTTTGGTTATATACATATAATTTACTTTTAGTTTTTCTATTTTCTTTAATTTATGTTGACATATTTGTTGGTTAGGACTTAAATGTTAATTGTACAGTATAATTTTCATTTCCATAATACACATCTTATGAGACATTTATTAACAGGGTTTGGGTTCGAGCTTGAGTTGTTGATCTGGTAATATATCAGTTCAATTGTCGTACGAATCTAAATTTCCTTATTTTCTAAATTTAAATTTTTTTTTTCCTCTCCTTTTGAAATTTCCCTACTTGGTTTTTCTAATGTAAGGGATTTAAAGTATTTTGATTTTAATCAATTACTTCCTACATTAGATTATCAATATTTTTTTTTTTTTTTTCCTGAATATTGTTACTGGATTAAATATATTTGTCATTAGTCGAATATTTTCCAACAATATTGAGTTACTTTGTCTGTATTATTTTATATGCTAGACTTGATGAGCGCTTTAGCTAATTTTTTTTTTACTTCTACCCATTCTGTATTTCTTCACTGAGTAGTAATAATTTGCAAATTGTAATTGTAACCAATTATAACTTTTTTTAATATTATTTTTGCTGACATTTCTTAGTGGGAAGCAATTGTTTTGTAGTCTATTAGATTTTTTTTTTATTTTTGTTTATGGACTGGACTTTACTTTTATAAAACTTGTTTACTGGGAAAAAAAAAAAAAAAATGCCACTGGTACGTAGTACTGGCGATATCCCGGCTCAGTTAGAGCAGGAAGCTTCTTATATCGATAATCGAGGAGCTGGGGGGGATGCGGAAACTCCGATAGGTCAATTAGATAGACCGAGAACACGATTGCAGGCTCGCAGAGAGGCAAGTGAACAAAGAAATGTTAATACTTACGTTCGCCAATATCTTAATGATTCCTTAAGAGAATTTAGAGATGAAATAGGTACGATAATAACCGACACTTTTCGGAATTTGTCACTAGGAAATTTGCAACATAATTCACAGGACAGACAATCACAACAGACTGATCGCGAGAACAGAGATGAATACGGCATTTCTGTACCAAATAGAATTGTAGATTTGGAAAATAATAGACCTACTAACACATATACTGAAAATAATTCTGAAAAGGTTTTGAATATAATTCGAAACTGGAAAATACGGTTCACGGGAGACATCTCAGAGCTTACGGTGAATGAATTTATATACCGAGTGAATACATTGACGAAGGCCAATTTAAAAGGTAACTTTAAACATTTATGTGAACATGCACATATTCTGTTTGAAGGTAAGGCTTTGAAATGGTTTTGGAGATACCATCGCAGTTGCGAAAACATGGATTGGATTGATTTGTGTGACGCTATCAAATGTCAATATAAGGATTATCACACTGATTTCGATATAAAGGATGAAATTTTAAGACGAAAACAAAAACCTAAGGAGACATTCGATGAATTTTATGATTCGACTATTGTGTTATGTGATCGATTACGAACACCTTTAACGGATTATGAACTTTGTGAAATGATGCAACGAAATTTGAGACCGGAAGTTAGGCACGAGCTTTTGCATTTAGATATAACTTGTGTGGCTGAGTTACGTCGTGCTGTTCGAAAGCATGAGAAATTCGTCCAGGATATGACTACATTTAACTCCAATAGACGTTCATTTGAAAAGGGACTTGTTGCAGAAGTTGTTGGGGACACAATACAGATAGAGACAGAAAATGATTTCGATGAAGATTTGGAAGTTTGCTTAGTGGTACAAAAAGGCAAATGCTGGAACTGCGATAAATCTGGCCATAGTTTCGTTGAATGCATGGAACCAAGGTCAGTATTTTGCTACGGATGTGGAACTAAAGGTATTTACAAACCCAAATGTCTAAACTGTTCACAGAAACGGGGAAACGCATTGAGGGATGTCCGTATAAGGAAGCACGGGCATCCATTATAAAACCAAACGTTTATAATAACAATGTACAAGTATTAAGTACGCAACTTAATGAAGCGAATACACCTGTTAAGACAAGTAAATCTGATGAGACAAACAAACCTGACTTTAAAAATATACACCCTTTGCAAAGACCTTATCATGTTCGGTTGGAACAGTACATTCGTGTTAGAAATAGAATATTTAATAATCCTGACATAAAACAAAAGCCGAATAGATCTTCAAGAAGAATTCGTAAATATTATAACAGGAGAAAACTTTTGAAAAAATGTGTAATTTCTTCAATAATAGCAAGACCTAATGATAACAGACCTTATATCTTACTTAATTTACAAAATAAAAATCGTTTTGCACTATTGGATAGTGGTGCGAATGTATGTGTTATTGGAGGTGAACTATGTTTAGAAATTTCTGAAACCAAAAATTATAAACGTGGAGTTGGTAGCGTTAGAACAGCTGACGGTCAACAACAACGCATACAAGGTACTATTTATTTAGATGTAATTTACAACGATCAAATGGAATCAATTGAATTTTTTTTAATCCCCACTATATCTCAAGAAATTATATGTGGTATGGATTTTTGGCAAAAGTTTGGCATACAAATTGCAACAATTGATAAAATTAATGAAATTGTTTTGGAAGAAGACCAAAACAAAATTAATATGTCAACAGTTGAAAAGCAGCAACTTCTAAAAGTTATAGAATGGTTTCCAAATTCGGAGCGTGACGGCTTAGGTTGTACATCTTTGATCACACATAAAATTGACACTGGAAATGCAATTCCAATCAAGCAGAGATATTATCCCATATCTCCTGCGAGGGAAAAACTTTTATGTGGAGAAATAGATAGGATGTTAGGATTAGGTGTAATAGAAGAATGTCCTGCTTCTCCTTGGTCATCTCCTGGGGTTTTGATAGTGAAACCGGGTAAAGTGAGATTTTGTTTAGACAGTAGAAAGGTAAATTCCGTGACGACAAAAGACGCGTACCCTATTCCAAACATAGACGGACTTATTTCTAGACTTCCTCCAATTTATTATATTTCCAAGGTGGATTTAAAGGATGCATTTTGGCAGATTAAATTGGACGAAGACTCAAGACCTAAGACCGCTTTTACCATACCGAATCGGCCTTTGTACCAATTTACGAGGATGCCGTTCGGATTGTGTAATGCACCACAGACAATGTGTAGACTGATGGACATAGTTGTTCCGTATCATTTAAAGACTAACGTTTTTGTATATCTGGATGATCTACTAGTCATTTCAAAAGACTTTGACGAACATTTACGACATTTACAGGAGGTGGCTACACAATTTCGAAAAGCGAATTTAACCATCAACGTGAAAAAGAGCAGCTTTGCTATAAAACAAGTACAATATTTAGGTTACATAGTAGGAGAGGGATGTTTAAAAGTAGATCCAGACAAAGTGAAAGCAATTTCTGAATTTCCTATTCCTAAATCAGTTCGCCAACTTCGCCAATTTCTTGGAATGGCAGGCTGGTATAGAAGGTTTATCGACGAATATGCATCGCTTACATATCCTTTGACAGAATTGCTATCGAAGAAGAAAACATTTTCTTGGAATGATGAAGCTCAAAAGTCCTTTGAAATTATTAAACAAAAGTTAACTTCAGCTCCAGTTTTAGTTTACGCAAATTTCGACAAACCATTTCTTTTGCAGTGCGATGCAAGTATGCACGGAATAGGTGCCGTTTTAGCTCAACTTGATGATGATGATAACGAAAGGCCTATAGCCTTTATGTCACAAAAATTAAACAAGGCTCAAAGAAACTATTCTATAACAGAACTGGAATGTCTAGCGGTAGTTTTGGCTATTAAAAAATTCAGAGCTTACATAGAAGGTCAAGAATTCAAGGTGATAACAGACCATTCGAGTCTCAAATGGCTGATGAGGCAGAAGGATTTGAGTGGCCGTTTGGCAAGATGGGCTCTCAAACTACAAGGCTTTGAGTTCACAATTGAACACCGCAAAGGTAAAGAAAATATCGTTCCCGATGCGTTATCCCGAGCATATGAGTGTGAGGATACTATAGCTGAACTTGATCTACAAAATTTACCCTCAATTGATCTTAATTCAAGTGCATTTGATAGTGCGGAATATAGCAATTTGCGAAATGAATTTATAAAAACTGATTTGCCTGATTACAAAGTTATTGGTAAATATATTTATAAAAGAACAAGATTTTCATCAGGAAACGAAGATGAATCAGATTCATGGAAACTTTTCGTCCCACTAGAATTACGTAGGGATGTCATTTATGTAGCTCATGATCTTCCAAACGCTTCAAATGGTGGCATTGCAAAAACCTTGCATCGAATTCGACGATTCTTCTTTTGGCCGAAAATGGTAATGGATGTTAAGGAATACATATTGAATTGTGCTCTTTGCAAAACGTCAAAAACTCCTTGCACAAGTCTTAAACCACCTATGGGACAAATGATGATTTCTGAAAGGCCATTTCAGCGTGTTTATATGGATCTTATTGGGCCATTACCAAGAACAAAGAACGGAAATATTGGGATCCTAATTATTATGGACCATTTTACAAAATTTACTTTTTTGAAACCGTTAAAGAAATTTATAACGAAACCAATTGGGGAATACTTAAGAAATGATATTTTTACATGTTATGGAATACCCGAGATTATAATAACTGATAACGGCAGTCAATTTAAATCGAAAAAATTTGAAAATTTGTTACAAAAATTTGGAATAAATCACCAATTTACTGCTGTCCATAGTCCTCAAGCAAACGCTTCTGAGAGGGTTAATAGATCTATAAATGAAGCTTTGAGGTCATACGTACGGAACGATCAGCGCCATTGGGATGCTTACCTTTCTAGTGTTAATTGCGCACTTCGCAATAGTATACATCAAACTACGGGTCGAACTCCATATGAGCTTCTATTTGGACAGAATATGATCACCCATGGACAAGACTACAAAATTCTAAGGAATCTGAAATTATTATCTGAATCTGATACGCAGATAGAACGACAGGATAATTTCACGATTTTACGAAATTCTATACAAATGCGAATTAAGGATGCGTATGAACGAAATACGAAATCTTATAATTTGAGGTCTAGGCGAAGGGAATTCAACATTGGACAGGAAGTCGTACATCGTAATTTTGCACAGAGTTCATTTGTGAATCACTTTAATGCTAAACTTGCTCCAGTTGGAGTAAGAGCAGTAGTAAGGGAAAAACTAGGCAATGTTAACTACGAGCTTGAAGATATCATTGGTGGTCATATTGGTGTATATCATATAAAGGACATATGGACCTGACTACAATAAAAGAGGAAATATATTAAACTTACGTGTCGCCTTTGTTTAGATTAAATTCTGCAGCAAGCCTGGTTGTTAATCTACTTTGTGATGGCGACAATTTTGATTTTGTCTAAGTTATGGGAAACTAATAGGCAGTTTATTAACATTTTATTTAGGTTGTATAAAATTTTCATTAAATTTTCATGTGTAGAAAAAAAAAATAAAATTATAGTTAACATTGAAATTATTGAAATTGTGAATAGACAGTTTTCAGAAAATTTTCATTCCAAAAATTAAATTTTATTGAGAAGGTCGATAATAAATAAGGGAAAAAAAATAATTTGAAGGAAATAAAAGGAAATATTCGGTTGAAGTAAACTTGGTAAGGATGGTTTTCAAAAGTTTTATCTGGACAAGATTAATATTAGTTTTTTTTAAATTTTTTAGGAATTTTCATAAGTGGAGGATATTTAATCATATTTTAATTTGTGTGGAAACGGAATTTGAAGAGCTCAGTGATAATTATTCTTATTAAGCAATTCCCTTGAAATATTAAGCAAGAGCGAATTACATCAGAGGAAATTTCTGTAACATATTTTATTTTTCCGGTGGGGTGACCAGACCCTTTTAATTTACTGGTAAAAATTAAAAAGAAAAGGGAAAAGGAATTATTTAATTTTTTTTCTTCTTATTATATAATAACGAGTTCCGGTTTGTCCTCCAAAATTCATATTTTTTTTTTTAATTCTTTGCACGAAATTTTAATTTTACATACTTTTAAATTTCAATACGTTACTTAAATTTGAAGCGACTTATCTTTAATTTCTTATATTTCAAAACTTTTTATTTCTAAATCAACTTAAATTTATGAATATTTAAATTGTTTTCTTTTTGCTAAAAATTTAATAGTTTTATTTCGGATGGTCACCTTAATTAATTTGAATGTATAAAACAAAAATCTAATGTAGTAAATTGAAAACAAAATTTTATATTTTCTATTAAATTCCTAAAGATACTTGAAACTTAAAATTAACTTAACAATAACTACAATTATTATATTTAAATAATATTCATACGTACTCAAACTTTACCTTTATTCTTATTTCGTGGTTGAAATAAAAATTGATTATAATAACGCAAGTCATCTGTCATCTGGCGCCTGCTGACTTCGATGGACCAATGAATGTAAGTTAATTCTTTTTATGATATTTTTATTCAACCATTTCGTGTTCATCATTTTCAAATTTAAAAAGATAAAACGTATCATAAAGAATCATCTTTAAATTAAGATTTGTTTTGTTTCATTATTAGATTAATATTTAATTTATTTAATAAAACAGAAATTTATGTTACGTTGATATATAAAAAAAAAAATAAGAAATAACATTACAATATACATTAAAATACCCTACATACTACATATTTAATTCTTCAAACGTTTTGTTTTCATATTTATGACGTTAGTTTATTTTTTTTTTCCCCTGTATTAAACTGATTTCTAAAATATTGATTTAACCATTTAGGGTGACCAATTGTGTTAGTTACATTTTGAATTAACATCATCTCAATTGTTTAATTTTCCTTCTTATAATATTAATAAATATGTTTTAACTTTTCTTATGTATTAAACATAATGTCTTAAAATTTTGAATTTTTAATAACGAAAGGTGAAGAATATAGTATGGGTTAGGTAAGTTAGTAATTTTTTTTTGTTGTTGTTTTATATAGGGCTGACAGGGGAATTATACAATATTGTCAGCATGGTGGGAGGGTTTAGAGAATGTGTAGCGATTTCCATTCCAAGCTACACAATACTCATTCAGGCCTAGCTTATGATTTTTTTTTTATTTTGGTTTATATAATTATTGATCTATTTTCACATGGCATCTATTTAGCTACCTGATTTTTTTTTTAAATCTACTGTAAATGATTTTTAATTTATTTTAATGGGAACTTATATTATCTCACCCCTCCGACGAGCACAGCCGTTATTAAAGGTAGCTTCCCTATATAAGAACAACTCAAATAATCGTTACATTTGTTAGGAGCAAGGCTGTGGAGTCGGAGTTGAGGAGTCGGAGTTGAGGTTTTTGTGCCGGAGTCGGAGTCGTAGTACCCACAAAAACTTGCGACTCTGACTCCAAAGTTTTTCGGCATAAAAAATTAAAAATAAATTTTCCAAAATATAATTTATTCGAAATTGACGATCCAATATTTCAAATATCAATTTGAAATTTTAAAGAATCATTTGTATGCTATATTTAACCATTAAAAAGCTAATGCATTAAAAAAGTTAGAGTGCTATATTCGAATGTTCCGAATCTTTGACACCCTCCATCGACAGTTGGAATATATGAGAGCTATAAATTATTTAATAATCTTTATAAAACGGACGTCAGTATAAAAATTGGTTCCGGTACAAACCAATTGTACGACATTCAGAAAGTGTTATGCTTTTTTCCTAGCAATTTGAACTAACTTGAATAATATATCATGATTCGTAACAGCTTATGCCGAACTAAACTGATTTTCAGGAGGGACATTTATATTATCCCATGGCTGCCATGTCATTTATCAAGTTTTTTGAGATGCAAAAAAGTTTTATATTTAAATAAAGTTTTTTCAAATTTTTATAAATACATAATTTTAAATTTGCAGTATATTGGATACAAACATTAAGTGATGTTTTCATGTTTTTAAATGGTCTTGTATTTTCTCTGTTCTGTATTATTTTAATTGTGTTAACTTCTTCTTAAAGATCCCAATTTTTGTTTTTAGATTCTGAAATATCTTTAGCACCAGATTTATATAAGTTGTCTGAAGTTGATGTAATAGACCTTGGAGTTAATTCTTTAAAGTTTTATGTTGCACTTTTTAATGGTCTGTTAAAAAAGTTCGATTTTGATAACGACTTTCTTAAACACGTCAAAGATCTGGCACCTTTTTATGTAAGAAGAGGTTACCAATTGAGTATTTCTAAATTATGTGCTATTGTGGCAAATTTAGTCTATTTGAGTGATATTGAAGGAGTTAATAATGAATAGCTTGAGCTTTAATTTTTAGGATCATAAATAATAGAAAAAGCAAAATATTGAAAATTTTCGCGAGGGCGTATTCGAAATAAAAACATTTTTAGATTTAATTTTTATATATTTTTAAATAAAATGAATTCTATATACTTTTTTTTTATTTCATTATTTAACAGTAATATAAAAAGATTTACAACACGTTTTTGTTTTTTCTTTTAAAAATGTTGTCACTTTTGTAAAAAAAAGTTTTTTTTCCAGAAATTAGAGTTTTTTTAAAAAATAAATTATGGAATGATTATCACGAAATCCTGTGTAGTGATTTCCGTTATTTAACATCTTAATGGAACAAATTTCAAAACAGAAGTGAAATTTGAACTTGGCTAAAACAAAAGTTTTAAATTTAAAAAAAAAATTTTGAAGAAACAAAAAAAAATTTTTTAAAAAGATTGATCAAATAGCTATCTAACCTACTTGGGACAAATTTTGCTAACACCGATAGGTGATAAGTTACGTGGATAAGAAAGAACACCAAAATGTCATATGCAAACAAATAACGTTTGAATAAATGGGCTTGAAGAAAACTTTGAGTGGTGGACGCCCCCCCTAAAACACAACTTATCGCTATGAATTTTTTTTACATAAAACTGCACTGATTTGGGGGGAGAGAATGTAAGAAATAAAAAAAAAAAAAATTCTCCATACAACTAACGGCCACGCTAATGAACATACATATGTACGTATATGTATGTATGTAGCTATTTTATTCAAAATTATTTCACTGCCATATTCATAAAAATACAATTATTTTGCTTAAAAATTTATTTTAAACAAAAATTTCAAATCAAATTTTTTCTTAAAACACATTTAAAATTTATATAAATGGTTTATAAATATTGCTCTCTTAGGCGATTGACTGAGTGCTTTTCACATAAATTTTACTACATTAATGCTTGCGTACGGTAATTTCTTCTCAAAAACGGTAATTTTTATAAGGCTGTACGGTAATAAAAAAAATAAAAGTTAACATCACTGAGTTTCATATACATTTAGCATCAAGATTATAGCTGCGTTCGTTTACCCCAAAATTTGTACAAATTTGTACTGGATTTTACTGAAATGCGTTCGCGTACACATAAATGTAAAATTTTTATATAACTCACCTACTGGATTTTACTGGAAAAGTAAACGAACACACATTATATTAGGAGTCGGAGTCGCGCTTAAAAAATTTCAGCGTGTGAAGTCAGAGTCGGAGTTAGTACTTTTTTCGAAAGACTCCACAGCCCTGGTTAGGAGTTGTATTTTAGTTTACAATCTTTAACAGTTTCATCTATTTTTTTTTTGTTAGTAATTCATTTGTTCGTTTTAAATTGGCTTTTGTATCAGCATCCTTAAGATCGATCGGTGGGGCTAAATTAGTAATTCTTTTTTTATGCATATCAAAATCATGATTGCTTACACCAAGATCAATAGAATTGATCTTAGTTTTGAATTGTTAAATTTATACTTAGGTGTTGAGCTTTCTCCAAATTTATTTATAAAACTCATGTTTTTAATAAATTATATTAGCCTCTCAAAGTTCCTTAATAATTGAAATTAACTCGTTTTATGGTTATTTTGACCAGCACCTTCCGATGAAAGGAGTAAACGTAATCTGCCGACTAATTCATTAAGATCATCCCAATATATATAGTTTGGTTTACGTTTTTATACTAATTTGAAGGATAATCTATTAGTAAGAATATTACTCTTTGTATTGAATAATTTTTTTATAATACGTCTATACTTAAATGCTTTAGTTCCTTTAATTTGTTTATTTGACTGATAGTTACGTCTGTGTACATTTGTATTAGTAAGAATATCTTCATATTTTTTAAAATCTAGATTATTATAATGTAAAGGTTTTATATGGAACAGTAGCTCAAATAATCCTGGTGTTATTTTCAATTTTTTAACACCTATGTATATATAACGAGTTGTCGTTATTAAATTTTAATTTGTTTGTTCCATATCGCCAATTTCCATCATGATCTATATTAAATCCATAGACTCTATCAATCATTTTATTATTTATTAACCCTAGAAAGATAATCTGCGTACATTTTACGCACGCACTTTCGAAATATTGCTATATCAAGGTATATTTATAACAGGTAGCCGCGAGATTACAACAATTGTACAATAAAACAAACAACAGGGCTTTTTATTGTTGTTATGTGGTACGAACTGTCAAACAGCAAAGGGGTTGATAAGAGACAAAACAGACAAAAGATAAAGACAAAAAACTTGTTTGCTTGTTTTCTATATAACATTTGACAGTTTGTACCACAAAACAAGCAAATAAAAAATAAACAGCTGGCTTTCCGAGACTACCTGCTATAAATATACCTTGTGCTATATCTTTTAATTAAGCTTGAATAAGTTGCTGTGCACTTCAGACATTTCATATATAAACATGTTTTAAATTTTGTATTTTTAAAAATGTAAAAATAAAATTCATATAAGTTTTTTCTCAATTAATCAATTAATACAACCATATAGCAGGTTAAAATAATGCGTTATTTTTACGTATGATTATCTTTAACGTTTGTCATGATATGATTATCTTTTTAGGGTTAACAACATAATATTCTCGTATAGAGGTGATTCATTTGATTTAGAATTACTTAATTTAATTCGTTTTCGGTATTTATTGTGTTTTACGTTTGGAAAGTAAATGTGTGGTTTTGTTGCGTTTTGTACCACCATCTTCATTGAAATTTGAAAGCATTGAGCCAATTTAGACTAGACTAATTGTTCTGGCAGAAAACGACAGTTTGTAGGCGAAAGAGGTGAAGAGGGTCGTTTTTGGTTGGCATAATTTTTAATCCAGCTTCAACCCCGCATTAGCAGAACAAAACCAATACATACACACTTATGAAAAAACAGGTTCAGTGTTTTCTTTTTTGCAGAGCGATTTTAATCGTTAGTTGTTCGCCGTCTTGTAAACATGAATATAAAAACAGAGGGTGGTTGGTCACGCCAACAAACTTTAAAATTAATAAAGGAATTAAAACCGCGCAAGATACTAACACATACAAAGCTGCGTGTACGTATACAATTTTGTGCCAGAATAATTAATCCAGTGTAGTTTGGAAAGAACAAAAGTTAATCCGACTAAAAATTAGTCTAGTCTAAATTGGCTCAATGAATAATTCTTTCGTTTTAGATTTTTTTTAGTTTTATCATTTTTCGATTGTGCTGTGGATGTTGTTGTTGTTGTTTTTAGTAAAATATGTTTTTATACCCTTCACCACAAGTGGAAAAGGGTATATATAAGTTTGTCATTCCGTTTGTAATTTCTACAATATTGATCTTAGGCCCTGTAAAGTATATATATTTTGGGTCCTTATGAGAAGAGAAGTTGATTTAACGATATCCGTCCGTCTTACGTTTGATATGTGTTTTCCGGAGACTCCAGACATGATAGCGGCTAGGTTGTTTTATATTTATGTCACATATAGTCCACCATTTCTTGCTATTGAAATTCAGCCAGATTGGTCCAACAATGGCTGAGATATGACCAAAAAACCACGACTGCCTTTAATTTTTCCAAAAAATCCCTTGTGGTTGTTGTATTTTTATTACTTTTTTCTGTATATCTGGAGAACGGCAAGAGCCAAAGTTTTTAAATTTGGTACAAACATTAAGGTTATAAACACACACCATTCCACAAAATGTGGGCGGAATTGGAGAAGTGGGCGTGGTACCTTCCATACAAAAAGTATTAAAAATTGTATAAAAACCTGAATTTTTTGACTGTTATATGACCTATAATTACGCCTTAGATATCAAAAGATCGGAAATTTAATTAATAAAAAATATTTTCTGAAAAACTCGGGAAAATCGGTTCAGATACGAAAAAGTTATGACCAAAATATTAATTTTTTTTTGGAAAATACCCATTTTCGGGAACCATAGATCTTCCCGAGTCCAAGTCTTACAACCAAAATAAATTTCTTCTTTAACACGTCGGTATATAAATCTTTCAAATCGGTTCAGAAATAGCAGAGCAATGACCAATATACTGAAATCCCAAAAATTACTCTTTTTTGTAATTAAGTTTGTTTTTTATACCCTTCACCGAAGGTCCTGCACCCTATAAAGTATATATATTCTGGGTCCTTATGAAAAGCGGAGTTCAAATCCGGTTGTCGTCTCATCTCTCCCCCCCTTCGCATTTGTTTACATATACTAGCATAATGCCCAATATGATTTTCGTTTATTATTTCATCTATTTAACGAAATAATTTTAACAAATAGAAACTAATAATTGTTGTGTTTTTTTGCTACTTAAAAACTCGCCAAAAGAGATAAAAAATGACAACAGTGCCTTTACAAAAAGAAAACAAACAAAAAACTGTGTTGAGTTGTAAACAGTAAACGGTCTATATTTCATTTTAATGATATTTAAACAGCGTTCCTTCATGGTAGGGGGTGTGTTAAGTTAGAAACTGTGAGTTCCCTGGTTCGAATCTTGGTTTTTTAAAAAGAATATTTTTTTAATATTGTTATGTTCCAAAACAATTTTAAAAAAATATTTACCAGTTTTCGCTTTTTAAATTTCATTTATAATGAAGTTTTAAGTATTGTAAATATGTATGTATATGTAAAAATTATTTAGTTGCTCTGTATTCTGCTCGCACAATGGTGAAGGGTATATAAGATTCGGCACAGCCGAATATAGCACTCTTACTTGTTTAGTATTGTATTTGTAAAATTTTCATATTATTTTTCTTTCTATTTATATTAGGTAGAGCAGATGAGTTGTTGCTAAATGTTCTTATTCTTTTTCAGTTGTTTATATATTGGACTTTGTTATCATTATTATCTCCATTGTAATGGTCATCATCATCAATATCCATATCATTATTAGATTTATTTTCTTCATTTAACCTCATCAAACTAGATATATTATCAATATCATCATCATCATAATCCATATTGGAATTAGATCTATTTTCTTCATTAAAACCAGCAAAACCAGCTTCGTTATTATCATCGCCATAATCCATATTGGAATTAGATCTATTTTCTTCATTAAAACCAGGAAAACCAGCTTCGTTATTATCAATATCATCATAATCAATATTGGAGTTACATAGATTTATTTTCTTCATTAAAACCAGCAAAACCGGCTTCTTTATTATCATCGCCATAATCCATATTGGAATTAGATCTATTTTCTTCATTAAAACCAGGAAAACCAGCTTCGTTATTATCAATATCATCATAATCAATATTGGAGTTACATAGATTTATTTTCTTCATTAAAACCAGCAAAACCGGCTTCTTTATTATCATCGCCATAATCCATATTGGAATTAGATCTATTTTCTTCATTAAAACCAGGAAAACCAGCTTCGTTATTATCATCACCATAACTCATATTGGAATTAGATCTATTTCCATTAAAACCAATCAACCCGTCTTCATTATTATTATCACCATAATCTTTATTAGAAAGAACATTACAAATAGCATTATCCTGATTTAAATTAGGTCTATATACTGATGGAGATGATGGTGTATATAGTGATTGATATGATGGCGATCGTACTGTTCCAGTAGATTTTTTTGTCTTCCCAAGTTTTTTGATTATATGTTTTAAAGATTTTGTTATAGGTTTAAAGGTATCTTCTAACAAATTAACTTTATCTATTTCATTAAGTTTAATATTTTTTAATTTTTCCTTTAATACCGCCCTGGTTTCAACAATATCTTTTGACATTTTTTTATTCTTACTCATGATTGTTGTGTTCGTGTGTTTGTATTTTAAATTATAAGCGATCTGCTTCTGATCTGCTTTCGATATGCTTCTGATCTGCTTTTTATCTGCTTTCGATCTGTTTTATATATAATCTTAGTTATAATTGAATAAAATTATTAAATCCCTTTCTATAACGATCGCCATTAATTGGATCGTCCTTACTGACAACAACAAAACCATAATTATCTTTCCAACAATCCTTACAAATTGTTATAAACTGTTTAAATGACATATCAGCGATCACATGATAAATATTATAATCATATTTGCATTCTCACGTATCAAATGTTTAGGAATTTTCGTACATGTTTGACATAAATAAAAACAATCTATATGTTTATGTCTAATCATACAAAAGTAATCTCTTACAGTGTCTTGTTTACCACAAATTACATCATCGATTATTATTATAGAGTGTAGATTTGCTTTAGCTGGACTTAAAATTTTTTCATTTTCCGAGATTGTAAATAGATTTAAATCTTTTATAGTTTTAATAAGTTTTCTTAAATAACAATATTTCGGTATGATATAAAGATTTTGAATATATGTATATGTTTTTGAAACAAATACCATTACGACATTCTTTAAGACATTATTACATTCGGTCAGCTTTTCGATCTATTTTATAAATACAATCTTACTTATAATTAAATCCCTTTCTCTAACGACTACCATTAATTCGATCGTCATTAAGGCTAGCTTTAACTATCTCACAAGTCTTACGTATTCCATAATACTTTGTGAGATAGAAATCTAATGAGTTTTGTTGCGACTGTCAAAAAATCTAATTTAACAGAATAGTAGTGGAATTCTGTAACTTTTAACAATAACAACTGTTGTTATAATGGTCAACCTGTTTTGTTGTTTGCACTTACGATTATGTGATTCTGTAAATTGTTGTTAACAACATAGATAACAATTAACGTCAAGTGGCATCACTGTCAAAAAAAGGCAAAATAACGAAAAACACAGAGGAATACAAAAAAAAAAAAACAAATAAAATTATTAAAACTAAACAGAATTTTTTTTAGTTTTTTGTTTTTTTTTTTAAGAAGATAAGCAAAACATTTTACTATTAAATTAAATGCAAATTATTTAATAGCCATTTTCAAGTTATATTATTTCTTAAAATTAATTTTTTTTATTTGTTCGACATTTAACAATAAATAAACAAAACTAATAAAGTTGTCGTTTACTTAACACAAACAGCTGACTTTACGATAACAAGTGTTGTTTAAAATGTTACAGAATAGCAAAATCGTTAATTTGCTTGTTAAATTTTTTAACAATGACAACTATTGTTAAAATTAATTACAGAATCGCACTACAGTTTGTGTTCACACCATCACACAAAGTATAAACACTCACACATGAAATAAAATGCATTCCTAACGTGGCGTCTTCACGTAGCAATTTTTATTGCTAAGTACAAGCAAAAACGTCGGCAGAACAATGACAGAACAATGGAGCAATAATTGCTGGTTATATTGCTGGAGAACACTTGAAATTGCTTTGCCATAAATTTGCAATTTTCACCGCGAGTAGTTGTATAAAGTTTTGTGGCTGTATTTATAACAAATGTTTTATGTTATATTTTAAAATTTTCTTTTTTATATTAATAAAATAATTAATTGTAATTGTCGTAGCTGTGTTTTGTATTCCTTTTTTGTTAATTTGCGTTTGAAAAAAACCTAGAACTTGTATTGTTCTACTGAAAAAATAAAAAATAAATATACAAAAAAACAAATTCGCCGTTTGCTTTTGTTGATATTGACGTTTATTTAAAAATATAATACATTTATAATAATATATTTAAAAATATAAAGTATACATACTGTTTTTTGTTGAAGGATTTTTTCACTTGGCGGCTTTTTCTTGATTGCTTTTTTAATAAATAAACACACAAGTAAATAAACAACCGCACAGAGATATGAAATGTCAGATAAATGGCAACTAATTTGACAGCAGATTGCTAAGCAATAATTGCCGCTAGTTGGTACAAAGCGAAATGGTTACAAAAATTGGCGCAGCACAGTCACACGGTTCTTCTTACACTTGTGTTAACTACGAAAACAGCTGTTGCGGTAGCTTTTTTATATGTTTAAAAGTTCTTGTTGGTTTGTTCATTAAAACAAATTTATTTGTATCCTATACTTAAACAAATTTTTGTTGAATAGTTTTCTTTAAACTTTTTAAGAAATTTCAAAAATAAGATTCGCATAGAAATATCTTTAATAAAAATATTCGCACTCAACAGCTTAATATGCTTGTAAACTTACATACATATTTTGTTAATAGCAATAATTAAAAAAAATTTAAATGCATAATAAATAAATACATACATATTTATTTTCATTACCTACTAAAAGAAACAAAAAAAAGTAAATTTATTAAAATTTATTATTGGCGCGTATTGTGTTGTTTGATTGCCGCACAAGAACACAATAAATATTGGTGCATTTTTGTCATTTTTATTGGCGCGCGGTTCCATAGCAAACAGTCAAACGATTGTCGCACCAGAGTTGCATTTGATTGGTAAAAGAAAGCACAATATTGTTCTCGATTGGTACATGAGCCATTTGGTTGTGCAGTCCCATGATTGGGGTATTAAAAAGTGTAAAAATTGGTGCATTGCGGCAATCGTGTGATCCCAGCTAAGTACAATGAAAAGCATTGTTGTTAAGACATTTTCCAAAAATTATGAAGTTGTATGGGATGTCATTTTCAACACACATTCAGACTTTTACATATTACTTGAGTTTTTGACATGTATAAATACAAAGTATAAAAGTCTAAACTAGCCTTTATTTACAACAACCAAACAACAAGTATCTTTCCAACACAGTATCACATATCAAGGGCTTAGGAATTTTCGTATATGTTCACATATACTCCGTAAAAGTTTAATATTTAAATTCAGTTCTTAAATGACGGAGATATGAGCATAAAAACCACAACTACCTCTAATTTTACCCAAAAAGGCCTTGTTGTTGTTTTTGTTTGTTTTTTTCCGTGTATCTGGAGAACGGCAAGACCCAAAGTTTCCAAAATAGATACAAACATATAGGTTTTTATTACACAGAAATCCACAAAATGTGGGCGAGATAAGAGAAGTGGGTGTGATACTGTGTGTTTCAAAAACATATACATATATTCAAAAACTTTATATCAACCGAAATATTGTTATTTAAGAAAACTTATTAAACCCATAAAAGATATAAATCTATTTACATTCTCGGAAAATGAAAAAATTTTAAGTCCAGGTAAAGCAAATCTACACTCTATAATAATAATCGATGATGTAATTTGTGGTAAACAAGACACTGTAAGAGATTACTTTTGTATGGGTAGACATAAACATAAAGATTGTTTTTTTTATGTCAAACATAAACGAAAATTCCTAAACATTCCTAAACATTGATACGTGACAATGCAAATATGATTATATTAAATATTTAAACAAGATGAAATGAATTTAAAGCATACACACAAAAAAAATCATAGGTAAAATTACCTAAAAATATGGTATAAAATTAACTAAGCGCAAAGGTAGCATGGCAGTATCTAAGTTTCTTAGGTAATAAAACGTTTAACTTAGGTAATTTCTATATTCGAAAAAGTATCTAATAATTTTGTTAAAATTACAAAGAAACTTTGAAAATTTAGCAATGATTGCAAAGTTAGTTTATATTTTTATTTTAGAAAAGTTATCTAAGTTAAATTTTGTACATGAACATAGGTTTTAGGTAAATTTACTACTTTTTTTTAATAAAAAAACGTTTTTAAAAAAACTACATACTTTTTTAACCTTTTTAATTTCAATATATCGACCCCTTTTCGCGAAATTATCGTATACACAATTTTTTTGAAATTGAGTTTTTGATGCAATCTTGTTCTACATTCAAAGAGACGTCACCTGACAAAATATTGTAGGCGAATTCCACTTCGTTGCTCCAAAAATTGAATGTATATTTTCATTTTGATATTGCAAGCGAAAGCAGAGAAAAGTAGAAAAATGGCTGTCCTGTAAAATTTGGTTTTTGTAACATACGATAATTCCGCGCAAAGGGGTCGATATGTATTTTATTTATCAATTCATATGTGTACCAATTAATTTAATGGTATACTGAAACTTTTTGTTGTATATAAGAGTGGCATTGAAAAATTTGTTTTGAGGTTTCTTAAAGTTCCGGGCGGTTTCAAGTGCCCTTTTGAGGTCAAAGGATTAAAACTAATCTTGTCTTTAAAATCCATATTGATCCAGCATCGTGTCGTCCAAATTAATAATCTTCAATAAAAGTAATAAATAATTATTGGATTTATTGTTAATATATTCTGTCTTGTGTTTAAAAAGTTCAGCGGAGTTCTTTATCTTATGTTAATAATACTCACTTACATGCGTTTTATTTTTATCCTTTATTGAAAAGTTTTTAATTTTAATTTTATATTTAAAAATTCTATATTCAAATTTATATTTGAATGTTTTTTTCACAATTAAAAAATAAACATACATACACACAAAAAAATAATCTAGGTAATTTTACCAAGGCGTGCATTGGTAATTTATTTTAATATGAAAACAAAAAACTAAGTATTATTATCTTTAATAGTTGGTAATATATACAATAAGAATTGCCTAAAATTTTTGTTGATATTACTAAGAGAGTTAGGTATCTTCTTCGATTTTTTAATACATGAAGTTTTATTTTATTAGCTGCGTTCGAGAACACAAAAGTTTTTACGATTTTTTACTGAACTTTACTGCATTTTACGAAATTGCGTTCGAGTACACAAAATGCAGTAAATGAGAACACAAATTGAGAGCGAAAAGTGACAGTTCTTCTCTGAGTATTTACAAATTTTTACTGCAGAAATTTTTGCAGTAAAATTTTGTAAAACAAAAAAACATATGTTTGAAAAGGTAAACAAACAAAAGTAACAAACAAAATGCTTATAAATTGTGAAAAAATTGTTAAATAAACGTAAAGTTGAAATAAAAATTAAATAAAAACAAAATGTGAATATATAATTGTTAATTAAACTTGTTTGTGAATCATTTACTGGGCTAAATACCAACATTTGAAACTTTTTTTGTTATGTTAAGTTTTTAGAGTTGTAAAAGTGCTAAGTACTTGGGTACTTAAGTAATCAATAGCAAAAAACTATTCATGTTTTTTTGAATAAATTAACCCGCCACAAATTAGTAACATCAAATAAAATAAAAAACAAACAAATATGAAAGATTACATAAAATAATTTTTTTGTATTTTCCAAAAATGTTTGTGTTATAAAAAGTATTTTATCGAGTACCGATAAGAAAACGAGTTAAGTATTCAAAAGTGTTAACATTTTTCAACACTTCAACTATTTGTCATCAGCTGTTGCCTTTATTTTACGAATTTTTACAAAATTTGCGTTCGCGTACTTTTTTGGACAACAGCTTTATGTGAGAGCAAATTTTACAATTTTCTCATTTACTGCATTTTACTGTAAAAGTACTCAAACGCACCTATTGTCATTTGGATTTTGTTTTTTTTTTTTTTGTTAAAAAATGTTCATATTTAAATTTAGTTTCAAAAAATATAAAAGTTACGAAATAATAGGTAAAAAAGGTATGAATTGTTTTTATGAAAAAAAAATATGTACATCTCCCCATAATGCATAAATAATATTTCAGAATATGAAATAACGTTTTCAGAATTTAGTGATTTGAGTATAGGCCCATCCGAAAAAAAAGTAATATTACCTAAGAAAGTTAGATACTACTATGTTACCCTTGCGCTTAGTTAATTTTATACCATATTTTTAGGTAATTTTACCTATGAATTTTTTTGTGTGTACATATTATAAAAAAATTCGAAGAATATACCTAACCCAATTAGTAATATTAACAAAAATTTTAAGCAATACTTATTGTATAAATTACCAATTATTTAAGACAATAAAACTTAGTTTTTTCTTTTTATATAAAAATAAATTGCCTATGCACGCCTTGGTAAAATTACCTAAATTATTTTTTTGTGTGTATATATAATGATCATGTGATCGCTGATATGTCATTTAAACAGTTTATAACAATTTGTAAGGATTGTTGGAAAGATAATTATGGTTTTGTTGTTGTCAGTAAGGACGATCCAATTAATGGCGATCGTTATAGAAAGGGATTTAATAATTTTATTCAATTATAACTAAGATTATATATAAAACAGATCGAAAGCAGATAAAAAGCAGATCAGAAGCATATCGAAAGCAGATCAGAAGCAGATCGCTTATAATTTAAAATACAAACACACGAACACAACAATCATGAGTAAGAATAAAAAAATGTCAAAAGATATTGTTGAAACCAGGGCGGTATTAAAGGAAAAATTAAAAAATATTAAACTTAATGAAATAGATAAAGTTAATTTGTTAGAAGATACCTTTAAACCTATAACAAAATCTTTAAAACATATAATCAAAAAACTTGGGAAGACAAAAAAATCTACTGGAACAGTACGATCGCCATCATATCAATCACTATATACACCATCATCTCCATCAGTATATAGACCTAATTTAAATCAGGATAATGCTATTTGTAATGTTCTTTCTAATAAAGATTATGGTGATAATAATAATGAAGACGGGTTGATTGGAAATAGATCTAATTCCAATATGAGTTATGGTGATGATAATAACGAAGCTGGTTTTAATGAAGAAAATAGATCTAATTCCAATATGGATTATGGCGATGATAATAATGAAGAAAATAGATCTAATTCCAATATGGATTATGATGATGATGATATTGATAATATATCTAGTTTGATGAGGTTAAATGAAGAAAATAAATCTAATAATGATATGGATATTGATGATGATGACCATTACAATGGAGATAATAATGATAACAAAGTCCAATATATAAACAACTGAAAAAGAATAAGAACATTTAGCAACAACTCATCTGCTCTACCTAATATAAATAGAAAGAAAAATAATATGAAAATTTTACAAATACAATACTAAAAAACATATTTTACTAAAAACAACAACATCCACAGCACAATCGAAAAATGATAAAACTAAAAAAAATCTAAAACGAAAGAATTATTCATTGCTTTCAAATTTCGATGAAGATGGTGGTAGAAAACGCAACAAACCACACATTTATTTTCCAAACGTAAAAGTAAAACACAATAAATACCGACAAGAAACGAATTAAATTAAGTAATTCTAAATCAAATGAATCACCTCTATACGAGAATATTATGTTGTTAATAAATAACAAGTAAGAGTGCTATATTCGGCTGTGCCGAATCTTATATACCCTTCACCATTGTGCGAGCAGAATACAGAGCAACTAAATAATTTTTACATATACATACATATTTACAATACTTAAAACTTCATTATAAATGAAATTTAAAAAGCGAAAACTGGTAAATATTTTTTTTAAATTGTTTTGGAACATAACAATATTAAAAAAATATTCTTGTTAAAAAACCAAGATTCGAACCAGGGAACTCACAGTTTCTAACTTAACACACCCCCTACCATGAAGGAACGCTGTTTAAATATCATTAAAATGAAATATACAGTAGTTTTGACTTAACTGCCTTTTATTTACGTGCACTTTTGACTTAACTGCACAAAATTGATCATATTTGGCATTATTCTTTATAATCCCATACAAATTCCTTTTCTAAGTGCACTTTCTTTAGCTGCACATTTAAGATAAGTGCCCAAAATTTTTGGCATCTTAAAATTATTTTCATACAAAAAATTCAAGTTAGCTGCACTTTGACTTAACTGCCCAAAATAAATATGTTCTGTAATTATTCTTCAAAATCCTTGTTTACGTGCATTTTGTATACCTGCACATTTTTCATATTTTTGGGCAGCTTTAAAATATTTTCATATAAAACATCAAAGTTAGCTTCACACATGAAAAAATTTTTTTCACATAAATATCCAATTTAAGCTGTTTATAAAAACAAAAATCGCAAACAAGTCAAGTTGGTATTATTATAATTCATTTATTTTGTTTGCATGTACCTACAATTATGCATATGGATTGTGGTTACAGCAACTTTACCACGATTATATGAAAGGAATAGCAAATCTTAGGTCTGGAACAGCATAAAGTAGTTGTAGTAGTATTTGAAGCTGACGAATGCTCTGTAGGCCAACAAAATTCAAAATTTCGAATTTTGCGCTTCAACGGCAACGACTACTACAACTACGTATTCTGTTGACACTACTTTGAAACCGCCGTTTTTAACTTTTGACAGCTTGCAGCGCTATTCTTAACGTTGTACTACTTCTTTGTTCCACACTTTATTGTTACCAATTTGGCTATCTCGTTCTTTATAAAAATGCACAACAAATGACTACAGGTTGTTTGAACGTCATTGTTATTATCAATTTATTAATTAAAACGTTTTTATTCTTCTTTTAAACACGTTACTTTAGCTGCACTTTTAAGCAGGTAACCGCAATTGCGTACCTGCACATTAAGGCAGCAAAACACATTTAAGATAGCTGCATTTTTGATTTACCTGCACAAAAAATCGTGCAAAGGAGATTGTGCAGCTAAGTCAAAATTACTGTATACCGTTTACTGTTTACAACTCAACACAGTTGTTTGTTTGTTTTCTTTTTGTAAAGGCACTGTTGTCATTTTTTATCTCTTTTGGCGAGTTTTTAAGTAGCAAAAAACACAACAATTCCTAGTTTCTATTTGTTAAAATTATTTCGTTAAATAGATGAAATAATAAACGAAAATCATATTGGGCATTATGCTAGTATATGTAAACAAATGCGAAGGGGGGGAGAGATGAGCCGACA
Organism: Pollenia griseotomentosa; assembly: GCA_963931875.1. Lineage (NCBI taxonomy): Eukaryota > Metazoa > Arthropoda > Insecta > Diptera > Polleniidae > Pollenia > Pollenia griseotomentosa. The sequence continues at coordinate 125,912,175 of OZ007561.1, read as the reverse complement.
ACCGGATTTGAACTCCGCTTTTCATAAGGACCCAGAATATATATACTTTATAGGGTGCAGGACCTTCGGTGAAGGGTATAAAAAACAAACTTAATTACAAAAAAGAGTAATTTTTGGGATTTCAGTATATTGGTCATAACTCTGCTATTTCTGAACCGATTTGAAAGATTTATATACCGACGTGTTAAAGAAGAAATTTGCCATTTATTTTGGTTGTAAGAGTTGGGAAGATCTATGGTTCCCGAAAATGGGTATTTTCCAAAAAAAAATTAATATTTTGGTCATAACTTTTTCGTATCTGAACCGATTTTCCCGAGTTTTTCAGAAAATATTTTTTATTAATTAAATTTCCGATCTTTTGATATATGAGGCGTAACCATAGGTCATATAACCGTCAAAAAATTCAGGTTTTTATACAATTTTTAATACTTTTTGTATGGAAGGTACCACGCCCACTTCTCCAATCCCGCCCACATTTTGTGCAATGGTGTGTATTTATAACCTTAATGTTTGTACCAAATTTAAAAACTTTGGCTCTTGCCGTTCTCCAGATATACAGAAAAAAGTAATAAAAATACAACAACCACAAGGGATTTTTTGGAAAAATTAGAGGCAGTCGTGGTTTTTTGGTCATATCTCAGCCATTGTTGGACCAATCTGGCTGAATTTCAGTAGCAAGAAATGGTGGACTATATGTGACATAAATATAAAACAACCTAGCCGCTATCATGTCTGGAGTCTCCGGAAAACACATATCAAACGTAAGACGGACAGACGGACGGACAGACGGACGGATATCGTTAAATCAACTTCTCTCCTCATAAGGACCCAAAATACATATACTTTACAGGGCCTAAGATCAATATTGTAGAAATTACAAACGGAATGACAAACTTATATATACCCTTTTCCACCTGTGGTGAAGGGTATAATAAAATGATTGATAGAGTCTATGGATTTAATATAGATCATGATGGAAATTGGCGATATGGAACAAACAAATTAAAATTTTATAACGACAACTCGTTATATATACATAGGTGTTAAAAAATTGAAAATAACACCAGGATTATTTGAGCTACTGTTCTACATAAAACCTTTACATTATAATAAAATAGATTTTAAAAAATATGAAGATATTCTTACTAATACAAATGTACACAGACGTAACTATCAGTCAAATAAACAAATTAAAGGAACTAAAGCATTTAAGTATAGACGTATTATAAAAAAATTATTCAATACAAAGAGTAATATTTTTACTAATGGAAGTGGATTATCCTTAAAATTAGTATAAAAACGTAAACCAAACTATATATATTGGGATGATCTTAATGAATTAGTCGGCAGATTACGTTTACGCCTTTCATCGGAAGGTGCTGGTCAAAATAACCATAAAACGATTTAATTTCAATTATTAAGGAACTTTGAGAGGCTAATATAATTTATTAAAAACATGAGTTTTATAAATAAATTTGGAGAAAGTTCAACACCTAAGTATAAATTTAACAATTCAAAACTAAGATCAATTCTATTGATCTTGGTGTAAGCAATCATGATTTTGATATGCATAAAAAAAGAATTACTAATCTAGCCCCACCGATCGATCTTAAGGATGCTGATACAAAAGCCAATTTAAAACGAACAAATGAATTGCTAACAAATAAAATAGATGAAACTGTTAAAGATGTTAAACTAAAATACAACTCCTAACAAATAAAAATTACCCATGCTATCGTTAATAACATAGAAAAGCTGTATAAAGATGTAGAAGGTATTACCATTGCTAACAAGGATTTCGAAAAGAAAATATCAGACTTAAAGCTAAAGAAAACATGAAATATTATAATAATAATGTATATAATTTAACTAAATGTAAAAATTGTACTTTAAATAAAATGTAAACATATACATATACATCTATCAAACTATTTGTTTTATTTTCTAATTCATAAACATAGTTTCTTTTTTTTATAATATACTAGCTTAACCCGGTGCGCTTCGCTACACTGCGCCTACCCGCTTTATATTTATTTTCAAAAGTGTAGTATACCATAAGAGTGACTTCTACAAACATTCTCACTATAACAGTTCTTAAGATATGCGATATTAAACATTGGCGTCCTATGGGAGGTACCACTTCCCCGCTGCTATTTAATTTCAATTTTGGGGCTCAGAAAATCCTACATCCAAAAGTCAACAAAATGCGTGCAGCGGCTTATTAATATTTCTATCAATGAGGAGTACTGCTCCTCCTCTGTCTACTCCGCCCATTTTTATATTGAAATTTATAGTTAACCACAATAGTAGCTTTAACCACGTTTGAAGAATCTCCCTTTAATAGTTCTTCTGTTGAGCGATATTTAATATATGCATCCTATAGATAGTATTTCCCCCCTTGCGCCTACCTACTTTATTTTTATTTTCAAAAGTGTAGTATACCATAAGAGTGACTTCTACAAAGTTTGAACATTCTCACTATAACAGTTCTTAGGATATGCGATATTAAACATTGGCGTCCTATGGGGGTACCACTTCCCCCGCTGCTATTTTATTTTGGGGCTCAGAAGATCCTACTTCCAAAAGTTCAACAAAATGCGTGCAGCGGCTCTTAAGATATGCGATATTTAATATTGGCATCCTATGGGGGGTACCAATTCCCCTGCCCCTATCGAAAAAATAAGTAGCCTTTTTTTCTTTTAGGGCTCACGTGATGTTAATGTAAAAATTTCAGGAAAATCGGTACAGTAGTTTAGGAGTCTATAAGCCAACTAACAAACAAACAAACACACAAACATTTTTCATTTTTATATACATATCATATTCATAAAAAAGACAATAATGAAAAGGAACAATTATCAGATTCTATAAAATATTTATTAAGTTATTTTTTTGTTTTGTTTTTTAATAATTCTAAACACCTACACATCTACATATATCAAACTATTTGTTTTATTTTCTTATTTATTAATATACCCTGTAGGAAACCTGGGTGCAAGTGTCTCCAAGTCACTAGTTTGCAACTATTTTGGAGACATCGTCGACGAAGTGTCTACACTACATAAGCCTCTATATTTGCTTTAAAAAGAAAAAAAATGTTATCAATAACAACTGAATAGTATAATTCCTATAAAAGTTAAAGTAATAATAAAAAAAAAAATTGTTATGAATTCATACTCGTACCAAAAGTGTAGACTAGATTTACTTAATTACACGGTTTATTCTCTGTCTATATATGTTCCCAAAAGAACTACATTGTCAATAGTATCAACATTAGTAGTAGATTTCTAATGTCACGCACATTTACACAAATGTCTATAGTAAATAACATTGTCTGGGGTATAATAAGTCAGTAGTACTGGTGACTGTGTCAATAGTGAATCAGAACATATTCACTAGTGACATTTCCTGCAGAGAAGTTTCTTTTTTATAAATAAAATCATATTTCCATACAAACATAAAATAAATTTATTTAGTTATTTTTTTAAGTTTAGATTCTTGCATTATTTTATTTTATATAATCAAATATCGCTGCATCAGCGGTTTCTTTGTTTTTCTAAGAATTTTGAGATTAGGACTAATCAAAAAAAAAAAGCTTTATGATATTTAAATTTATCACGTACATATGTAGAATTCATTGGAAAAATAAAAAGGTTTCATATTACAAAAAAGTAACTTATGAAAAGGAACAGTTAGCAGATTCTATAAAATATTTATTTCTTTATTTTTTGTTAGTTTAAATTTTTATATTATTTTATTTCATACTTGCTTAACCCGGTGCGCTTTGCAACCCCCATCGAAATAAAATTAGTTTAATTTTTTTAAAACAGATTTTTTGAATTGATAACTGCTCTTCCTCCGTCTACCCGGCCCATTTTTATTTTAAAATTTATTGTTTACCATAACAGCGGCTTTAACCACATTTAACGACTTTAGCTATAATAGTGCTTCAGTTATTTTCAAAGTTGTAGTTTACTATGAGAGTGACTCCTACCACGTTAGAACATTATTAATATAACAGTTCTTAAGATATGCGAAACTTAATATTGGTGTCCTATGAGGGTAACACTTCCCCTGCTGATATATAAATTAAATTTTGCGGCTTAGAAGATCCTACTGCGAAGAGTTAAAGCAATTGGGTGCAGCGGCTCTATAGATATGCGATACTTAATATTGGCATCCTATGGAGGATACCATTTCCCCTGCCCCTATCGAAAAAATAAGTAGCATTTATTCGGGGCTCTCGTGATGCTACTGTAAAATTTCAGGTAAATCGCCTCAGTAGTTCAGGAGTCTATAAGCCCACAAACAAACATACAAACATTTTTCATTTTCATATATATATATACAGTGGTATCCCGGTTTAACGAATTATATATTGTCAGGCCCTTTCGTTATAGCGAAAAATTCGTTAAATCCCGAAGTTTTTTTAATACATTTTTATTAATAAAACAAAAATATTTTAATAAACCAAAGTAAATTCGTTTATTTCCATTCACAACACAAACAAAAAATAAATACTTCATATCATTATACCCACACCACAATAGTGGAGAGGGTACTATGCATTTGTGCTGATGTGTGTAACGCCTTAAAATAGTGGTCCTAGACCCACCTTAAAGTATACCGATCTACTCAGAATCACTTTCTGAGTCGAACTAACGATGTCCGTCCGGCTGGCTGGCAGGCTGGCTGGCAGGCTGTCCATGTAACCTTGTGCGCAAAGTACAGGTCGCAACTTTGGAGATAACTTGATAAAATTTGTGTCATAGGTTCTTATTGGCACAAGGACCAAGCCTATTGAAAATGGGCCAAATCGAGGGTAGATAGGGGGAAATTTCTTCCTCTCAGAAACAATCAAACCGATTTTAACGAAATTTAAAACATGGATAGATCCATATCTATATGGACACATAAGCTATACAGTTTTAAAAAAATAGGACCACAAGGGGTGATAAGGGCAATTTTTGTTTCTCAAACCGATTTTAATGTAATTTAAAACATAGATAGATCCATATCTGTATGGACACATAAGCTATACAGTTTTTCAAAAATAGGACCACAAGGGGATGTAGGGGGCAATTTCTGCCTCTCACAAACTTTCAAACCGATTTTAATGAAGTTTTTAAACATAGAGAAATCCATATTTATATGGACACATAAGCATGATGTGTTTTTAAGTACTGTGGTGCTGGGTATCATATGGTCGGGCTTGACCGACTATACTTTCTTACTTGTTTTCAATTAAATGAGTACATAGTGGAGAAGAAATCTAAATCGCAGGTCCTTTTCATAGTCGTCAATAATGTTTAATTTTTCTTTAAGAATTAAACGTTTTCTTTTGGGCATTTTGATGTAAATTGTACAAAAACTTCACAAAAATTACGTAAATTTGAAACAGAAAACAAGCACTTGTTTTGGAAACAAATGTAAAAAAAATAACTTTGTAACGTAAGAAAAGAAATTACTTCTCTTAACTCGCTGTTTTCAGTAAAAATCGCTCTTTAAATACGGTAAAAATGTATACAAAAACAAAAGAGAATGGCTGCAAATATCCCTACAAGAAGAGAATGAGCGAGTTGTCACTTTTTTCACGTTGGTGTTAAGAAAATGATCCACCACCTGGATAACTATCTTGCCGCGATGTGGTGGCTTAAATGCTGGCTGTAGTGAATGTCTTGTAGCTTGTTTTCGGCTAAGCCGGATTCTGAATCGTTTCGGCTAAGCCGGAACAAGTTGGAAGGCATATGCTCTAAGGCCAGCACGACTAAGGGTTATCCATCCTCCCATCCCCCATCCCATTACCTATAATCCTATCTATTCCCCCTTTATCTCCCATATCCCCCACTTTTAAGGTCAAGGTGGTAGACAGCAGTGCCGAGGACCTGAATGGCTGGTTAGTGGTTAAAGAAACTGGTCGTGAACAGCTTCCCTCTGGCGCCGATGGCAAGGGTCAGTTGTAACTTTGGCCTAGTCCGTGCAAGCCGTCACTGCGCGGACGGTCCTATTCTTTACGGCATACTCGTGGGACCAAAAAACTGGACAATTTTCTTAAAAAACAAAAGGACGCGACTCTAGGAGTCGATGCAGGGAATATCTCCAATAACTCGGCAGGTTCGGTGTCAGATCTAGACGCCGATTGGCTGAGTATCCATGGAGATATTCTTGAGCAGGAAGGTCAGTTATTGACAGAACTGACAAGGCCAAAAGGAACGAACGACCCCCCAGTCGGCTCCCCGCCTCGAACAGGGGTCTCGGAAAGACTCGATGGTCTGGCTCTGGGATCTGATGATGAGCATGAAATAACAATGATTTCGGCTCATGATCAGGACCATAGAGCTGGGTCATCGACTCCTGAGGTCACACTCGAGATAGGGAGCGGAGTAGCGGGTGTACCAAAAACTATTGTTCGGCAAGATGCGACAGAACAGGTCACATCAGAAGGCCGAACGAGCCTTGAAAAAGCCAAGAGTGGTGTAAGAGCCTCCTTAGCCTTTCTAGAAAAGATAGCTAAGAAAGACTCCTCACTACACGATGGGCGGGATAGGCACTTGCTGAGGAAGCACCGGAAGAACGTTGCCAGATTCGAACGAATCCACGGATCTGTCGGTGATATCCTAGGCATTCCCTATCCTGCGGGAAACACAGCAAGGGTTGCTGAGGGCTCAAATGTTGTCAGTAAAGATAACGAACCCTCAGCAACACCTGTTGATGAATCCTCCAAAAATTCGGGAATTCAGAAGGAGGGTACGAAAGCAACACCTGGTCCTCTAAACCGAGACAGTATGGTCACGGATAAGGGAACCAAGCCTGTTGGCGTAATACCCACTACTAGCTGCGCGATGAGGACTGGTAAAGTCTTGGTAATCTCCGACAGTCCCTCCCAAGGGGAAGTCACAAAAGGGATAACTGGGACAAACCAGCCAACATCTGCAGGGAAATCGGGTAATCACCGACAGAGCTCTGCTAAGGCCCCCAAGAAAGGGGTACTTAAGAGAGTTAGGTCTGGTGATGACCAGAAATCCCCAGCGGCTAAAAGGAAGGATCCCCGAAAGGAGACCACTAAGAGGACTGGCTCCAGAGAGGACCAACCCTCCACATCAAGGAAGCTAAGGGAGTCGACAGGTAAGGACGGTATTCTGGCAGCTGTCATTGATCGTATGGATCCCGATGGAAGGATCAGTGTCGAGAAATGGCAGGTGCTAGAAAACAAACTGCTTGACGAAATCTTTAGCGTTAAAGGAAGGCCGGACGAAGTATCGTTCAAAGGGGCTGACTGGATAAGAGGTGTCAAAACTGTCAGTTGCGGCAATCTAAAGACCTTTGAGTTTTTAAAGGCTGCAATCGGTAGGTGTGGCAGCGCTTGTCCTGAAGCCAGATTGGACGTAATACTCGCGTCTGAGTTGCCGTTAAGGCCGGTAGTCACGGTATGGATTCCTCCACCTATAAAACCGGTAGAGGTCATACTGGGGTTACTGGCCAACCAGAACAACGGGCTCTTTACAGGACAGTGGAAGATGGTAGCTTCACTGGGTTGTAAGGAGAACCAAGGTAGAGACTTCCGGTTCGCAGTAGACCGAGAGTCTCTAAATAAGCTGAAATCAATGGGAGGGGTTGCTGTATTCGGGTTAGGGTCTGTCAGATTTAGGTTTCCTAAAGATGATAGATCCTAAGAGGCTGAAAGTGGTGCAGATAAACTTGCACCACTGTGAAGCGGCCTCAACCGAATTGGCAACCCACCTCATTGACAACAACGTGGACGTGGCCTTAATCCAAGAGCCCTGGATTAACAAAAACCGGGTAGTTGGATTAAAGGTCACGGGGTATACCTTGTTCGTATCCCGCTCGGAGGAGAAGGTACGAACTTGTATATTGGCAAGAACTGAGCACAATTTTATGTTTTCTCATTCTTTCAGTAACGGAGACCTAACGGTTGTGACAGGGAAGGCCAGGGACAGATCAGTCCTGGCACTAGCATCGGCATACTTGCCATACGAAGCTGTCGATCCACCTGGTGAAAAAGTACGAGAGTTGGTGGAGCACTCAGGCAGAAGCGGCTTGAGACTGGTACTGGGATGTGACGCCAATGCACACCACACCCTATGGGGTAGTGCCGACATCAACAAGAGAGGTGAGTCTATGTTTGATTTTATTATTGCCAGCAATCTTTTTATCTGCAACAGGGGGAATACACCGACGTTCAGAACTAGAGATAGGGAGGCAGTGATAGATATAACACTGACGAACTGCAGGGAGTTAGTGGAGGACTGGAAGGTGGCGTTGGATTTTTCCTTTTCTGACCATAGTCGCTTGTCCTTTAGTCTGATATTTGAGGGGTCGAAAAGGTATCCGTATAGGAATCCGAGAAGGACGGATTGGAACACTTTTTCGGGATTGGTTCAAAGTAACTTTAGAGTTACAAGGGACTGGGGGTCGACTCCGACCGGTGTGGAGCGGCTGGTGAGCACCTTTACGGGGGTATTGACCAGTAGCTATGAGCGATCCTGTCCGTTAAACTTTCCGGGCAGGCGTACACAGCCAAGATGGTGGACAGACGAGTTGAGGACTCAAAGGTCCACCGTCAGAGGGCTGTTCAATAGGGCGAAGTATACGCGTAAGGAGGAAGATTGGAGTAACTTCAGGTTGAGTTACGGGAGGTATAAGAGAGATATTAGAAGAGCGAAAAGGGACTCGTGGATTAAGTTTAGCGAGTCAGTTGAATCCGTGAATGAAATGTCTAGGAGAATTTTATCCAAGGACCCGGTGGTCCCTGGATTTATTTAGAGACCGGACGACTCATGGACGGAATCTGGCTCTGAATCTCTCTGTCTGCTTATGGAAACTCACTTTCCGGGGTGTGTGGATCCTGGGTCGGGGGAACAGGTTGTATGTGGTGACCCCTTCTCTGGGTCGGGCTCGGACGGTGGGGAAAGGGAGACGGTGGGAGATATGATCACCTTGGATAAGGTAACATGGGCGGTGAATACCTTTGGGTCCTACAAATCGGCGGGACCAGATGGTATCTTTCCGGCGATGTTACAGAATATCGGGAGATCATCACTCCTGGTGTTGGTGGAACTGTTTAGGGTATGTGTGCTGAACGGGTACATTCCTAGAGGGTGGAGGGAGGTCAGGGTAGTTTTTATTCCCAAGGCGGGTAGAACCGGTCACTCTAAGCCCAAGGATTTTAGACCAATCAGCTTATCGTCTTTTCTTTTGAAGACGTTGGAAAGACTGATTGATCTACATCTGAGGACGAAGATTGACGCCGGCATCATCAGCGGCGCTCAACACGCCTATCTTAAGGGAAGATCTGTTGAGAGTGCGTTGCATGATGTGGTGGGTTATGTTGAGCGGGGTTTGCGAACCAAGGAATACACCTTGGCGGCATTCCTGGATATAGAGGGCGCCTTTAACAATCTGAGGATAGAGGCTATTAGGCAGGCACTGTTTGATCAGAGGGTTCCGTTGTTCTTGGTCGAATGGATAACTAGGATGCTAAGCAGCAGGGTTATTCACTCGGACTGGGGAAACGAACGTTTGAGGAGATCGGTGACTAGGGGGACCCCACAGGGGGGAGTTCTCTCACCCTTATTGTGGCTCTTGGCCGTCAATGTCGTTCTGAGACATTTTGACAGAATGGGTCAGAAGGTCGTAGCCTACGCGGATGATGTGGTGATATTGGTGTCGGGCAAGTTTCTGCCGACAATTAGCGACATCATGCAAGGGGCGCTGGGCGAACTGTCGGCATGGGCGAGTGATAAGGGACTGGGAGTTAATCCGGGGAAGACGGAGTTGGTTCTTTTCACTAGGAGGTACAGGGTGGAGGATTTTAGGCTACCGGTACTAGGAGGAGTGGAGCTTAGACTATCTGATAGTGCTAAGTATCTGGGAGTTTTTCTGGACAGCAAGCTGTCATGGGGAAGGAATACTCAGGAGAGACTTAAGAGGGGTCTCAATGCCTACTATGCTTGCAGATCATCGATAGGTAGGAGTTGGGGACTCCGGCCGTCAGTGGTGGGATGGCTGTACACTTCGGTGGTTAGACCCATTCTTACGTATGGATGCTGTGTTTGGTGGGAGTCATTGGGATTGGCTAGTCGTAGGAACCTTCTTTCTAAGGCTCAGAGGTGTGCTTCAATGGGCATGACAGGTGCCATGAGGAGTACTCCTCAGGCGGCCCTGGACGTCATTCTACATCTTCTGCCTATTGAGCAGTATGTGATGGGAATGGCGGCCAGGAGTATTCTTAGACTGAGGGAATCAGGACTGATGGGGAATGTCACTCAGGGTCACTCACGGATCCTGAGTGAGATTGAGGCGTGTGGCTATTGCCTGGGACCTCCCGGATCCACAGATTATGTGGGCACTAGGGTGGATTTTGGGCGGCTGCCGGAGGTAATAGTTCCTTCTAGGGAGAGCTGGTCAGGTAGGGGCAGATTATTTAGTGGATTTGCTATTTTCACTGATGGCTCGAAGATGAGGGGCACGGGTGCGGGGGTCTACATTGAGGATCTGAACATCAGAAGGTCATATAGGCTTCCTGACGACTGCAGTGTTTTTCAGGCGGAGGTTCTGGGGGTCATGAGGGCCGTGGAACTGATAAGGGACAACATTGATAGGGGCTCGGAGGTCACTATATATGTGGACAGCCAGGCGGCTCTTATGGCCGTAAGGGGCTGTTATGTAAAATCCAAGCTGGTTGATGATTGTAGGAAGGCTCTTGGAGCAGTCTTAGGGGAGTATTTGCTAAGGTTGTGCTGGGTGCCGGGTCACTGCGACATAGTCGGCAATGAGGTTGCTGATGGGTTGGCGAGACAGGGCTCGGAGATGGAGGATCCTAACTGTTTGGAGGCGGTTAGGCCTCCAATGGCATTCTATTTTGGAAGAATCAAGGAATGGATTGTGGGCGCGACCAATCGGGCCTGGGGGAATCGAACGGACTGTCGGGTATCACGGACGCTGTGGCCGGTGCTTAATAGGTCCGATTCGGTTTTGCTGATGGGCAGGAGTAGGGTCTGCGTTAGGACCATGATAGGAATGATCACGGGCCACTGCATGATGGGCAGGATGGCGGTGAGGATGGGATCCGGATTGTCGGATATGTGCAGGTTGTGTGAGGTTACAGGGCAGCAGGCAGAGGTGGCTGGGCAGTAGATTCCTGGGCGAATTAGGGGATGTCTCGGGTTGCGGACTCGAGAATCTGATAGGATTCGTAATGGGGATGGCCTGGCTGCGCGAGAATAGGCTGGGTGCTGGACGCACGTAGGGCGTATTTGGTTGAGTAGGATTTCGCTCGGGTTTGGTCCGGAACCTTCTTTCTTTCTTTCTTATTTATCTTATGCTTTCTCTGTTTATTTCACTAACTTTCTATCTCTCTAGGGCTATCACTGAATAAGGCATCACAATGGACCATATTGGTCTCTGGGTGAGGGTGTGAAGGAGACTTCACACCGGCCTTTCTACCTACCTACCTAAGAAAATGATAGAATGAAATGACCGAAATCAAGTTTGTTGTCATTTCTTTCTATCATTTTCTTAACACCAACGTGAAAAAGTGACTACTCGCTCATTCACTTCTTGTAGGGATGTTTGCATCATTATATTTTGTTTTTTAAAATTTTTTTTTTGTAAAAATTCGTTATATAGAGTACAACCGTTTGCTGTTTGTTCGTAATATAACGTACTCAATGGGAAAAATATGACCGTATGTTAAATCGCGAATTCGTGAAACTGAGTATACGTTAAACCGGGATACCACTGTATATAGATTAGGGATTTTTCGGGATCAATTTGTTTCTTTAATGTACAACTTTTTTTTTAAAACAACAACACTTTATTTATTTAGGTATGTTGGAATTTTAAAAAAAAACAATTTATAAGCAACTTTTTGTTAATTAAATTAATTTTATTTATTTTTGAATTTCTAAAAAAGAAAAATTAACAGAACAATTCTTTTACAACTTTTTCTTATAAACAAAAGATAATATTTATAAATATATTTTTTTTAAAAAGAAAACTTAACAAAACAATTAATTTTATATAAAAATTTTATTATTTCGTTATTTCCTAATTTTTTGTGCGACGAAAACAGTTTTACCATTACTACGTTTAAAACAAAATATTATTTAAGATACATGTTAAAAAAACATTTAAAATTTTTTTATTGCATTACTGGAGCGAATTAAAAATGTGAATTTTAAAAAAACATAAAAAAGTGAAGTAAAGAAATTAGCAAACCAACAACAAAGGCTTAAGTTTTTATTGTCATGCAGAAGTTATGGTATTACAGTAGTTCCCGCTTAAATGCTCCCCGCTTAAATGATTTCCCCTCTTAAATGCGCAAAATGTGCTGGCAATCAAAATGTTCACATAATTACATGAAAAAAATCCCGCTTAAATGACCTCGCTTAAATGCGTTCCCCGTTTTAATGATTCATTATTTTTGTCCAAAATTACAAAAAAAAAAACTTGGGGTTTTTTTTAATATCCGGAAAGGCATTTATAAAGTTATTAAAAGTATTTTTGTACTTACATATACATATGTATGGCAACACAAATATTTAAAACGGCACTTAATACTACATTTACATTAGGCCGAAATCTTGTATATTTAATTTAAAATCTTCTTCGAAATCTAGTGCGATTACATTGTACTTTTTTGACATTAGCGAGATTTTGTTTTTATAACACAACAGCTGACTTAAAGTTTTTTCGTTACACACACAAACACAAAAAGATATATACATTAAAAAATTTGCATTACCTTTTTTTTAATAATCAACGATATTTATTTTATCAATATTATTCGTGTTTTTAATTTTTTTACAATTTTTATAAACATTTTTAATATTCAACATTTTTCATTTTTTCGAATTTATTCTATGAGCTAAATTTCAGTTATGTATTTTATAAAATACATAACTGAAATTTAGCTCATAGAATAAATTCGAAAAAATGAAAAATGTTGAATATAATGTAAAGTAACCTTCGGAAGGAAATAATTCCCAGTTTCTATTTGTTAAAATAGTTGAGTTAAATACATTCAATTTATAAAGTAACACTATCCAGTGAGACATAAAGAATGCTGACGAAGGCCGTAGCGGGCCAGAAAATGCATTACATTCTGCTGGTGTCTTATAATTGTAAATTTTTTCTGTACATAAAATATACCTCATTGCTTTCCAAAGGAAAGCTAAGGTAAAATGTACCAAGAAAATACAATATAATAGTCTGGTAGTGTATAAAGTCATTTCTGAAAAATTGAAGGAATAGAACTATTACAAAAAAGCTTTATAAAATACATAACTGAAATTTAGCTCATAGAATAAATTCGAAAAAATGAAAAATGTTGAATATAATGTAAAGTAACCTTCGGAAGGAAATAATTCCCAGTTTCTATTTGTTAAAATAGTTGAGTTAAATACATTCAATTTATAAAGTAACACTATCCAGTGAGACATAAAGAATGCTGACGAAGGCCGTAGCGGGCCAGAAAATGCATTACATTCTGCTGGTGTCTTATAATTGTAAATTTTTCTGTACATAAAATATACCTCATTGCTTTCCAAAGGAAAGCTAAGGTAAAATGTACCAAGAAAATACAATATAATAGTCTGGTAGTGTATAAAGTCATTTCTGAAAAATTGAAGGAATAGAACTATTACAAAAAAGCTTTATAAAATACATAACTGAAATTTAGCTCATAGAATAAATTCGAAAAAATGAAAAATGTTGAATATAATGTAAAGTAACCTTCGGAAGGAAATAATTCCCAGTTTCTATTTGTTAAAATAGTTGAGTTAAATACATTCAATTTATAAAGTAACACTATCCAGTGAGACATAAAGAATGCTGACGAAGGCCGTAGCGGGCCAGAAAATGCATTACATTCTGCTGGTGTCTTATAATTGTAAATTTTTCTGTACATAAAATATACCTCATTGCTTTCCAAAGGAAAGCTAAGGTAAAATGTACCAAGAAAATACAATATAATAGTCTGGTAGTGTATAAAGTCATTTCTGAAAAATTGAAGGAATAGAACTATTACAAAAAAGCTTTATAAAATACATAACTGAAATTTAGCTCATAGAATAAATTCGAAAAAATGAAAAATGTTGAATATAATGTAAAGTAACCTTCGGAAGGAAATAATTCCCAGTTTCTATTTGTTAAAATAGTTGAGTTAAATACATTCAATTTATAAAGTAACACTATCCAGTGAGACATAAAGAATGCTGACGAAGGCCGTAGCGGGCCAGAAAATGCATTACATTCTGCTGGTGTCTTATAATTGTAAATTTTTCTGTACATAAAATATACCTCATTGCTTTCCAAAGGAAAGCTAAGGTAAAATGTACCAAGAAAATACAATATAATAGTCTGGTAGTGTATAAAGTCATTTCTGAAAAATTGAAGGAATAGAACTATTACAAAAAAGCTTTATTAAATAAATAACTGAAATTTAGCTCATAGAATAAATTCGAAAAAATGAAAAATGTTGAATATAATGTAAAGTAACCTTCGGAAGGAAATAATTCCCAGTTTCTATTTGTTAAAATAGTTGAGTTAAATACATTCAATTTATAAAGTAACACTATCCAGTGAGACATAAAGAATGCTGACGAAGGCCGTAGCGGGCCAGAAAATGCATTACATTCTGCTGGTGTCTTATAATTGTAAATTTTTTCTGTACATAAAATATACCTCATTGCTTTCCAAAGGAAAGCTAAGCTAAAATGTACCAAGAAAATACAATATAATAGTCTGGTAGTGTATAAAGTCATTTCTGAAAAATTGAAGGAATAGAACTATTACAAAAAAGCTTTATAAAATACATAACTGAAATTTAGCTCATAGAATAAATTCGAAAAAATGAAAAATGTTGAATATAATGTAAAGTAACCTTCGGAAGGAAATAATTCCCAGTTTCTATTTGTTAAAATAGTTGAGTTAAATACATTCAATTTATAAAGTAACACTATCCAGTGAGACATAAAGAATGCTGACGAAGGCCGTAGCGGGCCAGAAAATGCATTACATTCTGCTGGTGTCTTATAATTGTAAATTTTTCTGTACATAAAATATACCTCATTGCTTTCCAAAGGAAAGCTAAGGTAAAATGTACCAAGAAAATACAATATAATAGTCTGGTAGTGTATAAAGTCATTTCTGAAAAATTGAAGGAATAGAACTATTACAAAAAAGCTTTATTAAATAAATAACTGAAATTTAGCTCATAGAATAAATTCGAAAAAATGAAAAATGTTGAATATAATGTAAAGTAACCTTCGGAAGGAAATAATTCCCAGTTTCTATTTGTTAAAATAGTTGAGTTAAATACATTCAATTTATAAAGTAACACTATCCAGTGAGACATAAAGAATGCTGACGAAGGCCGTAGCGGGCCAGAAAATGCATTACATTCTGCTGGTGTCTTATAATTGTAAATTTTTCTGTACATAAAATATACCTCATTGCTTTCCAAAGGAAAGCTAAGGTAAAATGTACCAAGAAAATACAATATAATAGTCTGGTAGTGTATAAAGTCATTTCTGAAAAATTGAAGGAATAGAACTATTACAAAAAAGCTTTATAAAATACATAACTGAAATTTAGCTCATAGAATAAATTCGAAAAAATGAAAAATGTTGAATATAATGTAAAGTAACCTTCGGAAGGAAATAATTCCCAGTTTCCATTTTTAATATTTTTTTTAACAATTTTTGTTTTGTTTTTTTTTTTAAATGTCATTTTTTCTTGTGCAGGGAAATATTTTTAGTGCTATATTGTAAAAACCATAGTTGCCTCATTAAGTACTACTAGATTTTGAGTAGATTTCGTCGAAATCTTGTCACGAAGTAGATTTTGTTTTGTATGGGAAATCTAGTCAAAAACAACTAGATTTGGATCGAAATCTCGTAAGTACTAGATTTTGCGTAGGTGTAAATGTAGTATAAAGTAAAAAAGTAAATTTCTCTTGAATTTCGAAAATCATAGAGAATAATTTTAAAGAGTTATCGGAATCTTCCGATGATAAAGAAGAGAAAATAATTGAAGCTCCAACTAAGTGCCATTAGTTTTATCCGTAGATACTTTGTGCAACAAAATAAATGCACCAAATTGAAACCATGGAAGGAAGACATAATAAATGGTTTTAATAATATTAACACGGCGTTAACATTTGCCGAAATATTGGTTAAAATAAACATTTAAAGTTTTTAAAAAAAAGACTTAAGGTTCGACAATTTATTAATACTTGAAAATAATAAAGGTCGAATAAAATACATATTAAATACAAAACCTAATTATATTTTTAATAAATATGTATGTGCATATGAAGTTATGTAAGAATGTTTATTGAATTAGTTTTAGTTTAAATATTATATATAATTTCGTATGAGAACTAGGTATAATACATTTTATTTTCCCTTATAACTAAAAAAGTACTTTTAAATGAATATTGAGTTTTTTAAGCGAGGTTTTATTAAATGCGTTGATTGCGCATTTATCCGGGTTATCGGTAAAATGATTCCCCGTTTAAATGCGTAGAAAACTGAACCTTTTTCGATGCGTACTTGAGCGGGAACTTAAACACAAAAAATACCACAACCAGGTAACACATCTTTTTCAATGTCATACTATAAAGGGACAACTAGACAAAGTTCAATATAATTTTCCCAAAAAAATCTTGAACTTGGAAATATCACAAGCAAATACTAATATTAAAATTATTCAAAGGAAACTTTTTCATCTTGAGACTGGGGTCAAGAATATGTTAACAACTGATGATTTAAACTTTTTTTATTAAGAAACAAACAGATAGAGCGAGACATATAACTACGAATACGAAAGAACGACAAATAAAGAAACTAAACACACTGAAAGAAAGACATTTTGAAATTCATGGCCTTAAGTTTAATGATCATTGGTTTAAAAGCAGGACTAACTTAGTCATTCCAATTGAATGTAAATGGATGTTATCGTTAGGGAAAAAATTTGCCTTGCCGTGTATTAAGAACCGACCCAACACCAAAATTACAAAGAGACAACAATGATATCATAACGGACCTACACAAGAATGAATACATCGACTCATGGCAAAAACGACGTCTTCTCTGTTCAGCGGCAACAGCCCAAAGAATCTACGGATTACCGAAAATCCATAAAACTGGAATCCCTCTGAGACCAATTGTTTCCTCAATGCAGGTTCCATGCTACCAACTTTCCAAATACTTAGGACAAATTTTAAAAAACTTAATTTCGAGCAACTACAATAGCTAGAAAACATAAACATCTGCCCCGGGGAGGTATTGGTATCTTTTGACGTCATATCACTTTTTACAAACATCCCAGTTCAGATCGCAATTAAGAACATAATGCCAAAATGGGAAGTTTTAAAAGATTTCACAAAAATTCCCATATCTAAGTTTTTAAATATGCTAAAATTCTGTCTTACCGATAATAATTACTTCATATACGATAAAAAAAAATTTAATCAAATATTTGGTATGCCGATGGGTAACCCACTCTACTTGACGAAGCTATTAAGGAATTGCAAGATAAAAATATCCGCATAAAATACATAGCAAAATATGTAGATGATATTTTGGCCATAGTAGAATTTGACGATAAAGATGAAATCCCAAAGACTTTTAACAAATAACATGAGAAAATTCAGTTCACAATTGAGATACAAACCAACACAGGAATTGCTTACTTAGATACAAAACTACGCATTAGTGGAAATAGAATAGTTTTCGACTGGTATGCAAAAGAAACATCATCGGGAAGAATCATGAATTTTCATGCAACATAACCACGGAACCAAATAATTAATACTGCCAGAAATTTTATTGACAGAGTACTCAACATTAGTGGCAGACAATATCACTAAAAAAACATAGAAAAGATTAACAACATTCTAACAAATACAGTGAGGAAAACGAATAACAAAACATCTGGCTACCCTTATGCCGGCAAGGAGAAAAAACAATTTTATAGTGTAAAATACATAGCTGGACTTACTGATAAACAGAATAATAAAGGCACAATAGAAAAAAAAACATATGGTTTGCTTACAAACCTAACAAAACTTTAAGCCCAATATTTAACAAGTAAGAGTGCTATATTCGGCTGTGCCGAATCTTATATACCCTTCACCATTGTGCGAGCAGAATACAGAGCAACTAGCAACTAGCAACTAGCAACTAGACAACCTAAATAATTTCTACATAAACATACATATGTATATCGTTACTTTAATATAGAAAAGCCCTAACTAACGTTTTCCTTACTTTACAGGAGAAGGAAAATACTTAATAAAAATTATAGTCTTGTAGTCGCGATTTTTTTTAAACGCAATTTTTTACTAAATTGCTTAGAGAATGTAATAAAAAACTGCGTTTAAACAAAATCGCGACTACAAGACTATAATTTTTATAAAGTTTTTTCCTTCTCCTGTAAAGTAAGGAAAACGTTAGTTAGGGCTTTTCTATATTAAAGTAACGATATACAATACATAAAACTTCATTATAAATTAAATTTAAAAAGTTAAAACTGGTAAATATTTTTTTAAATCGTTTCAGAACATAAAAAATTTTCTTTTTGAAAAAACATGATTCGAACCAGGGACTCACAGTTTCTAACCTAAGCAAACCCCCTAGACAACTGGACCATGAAGGAACGTTTTATGAATATCATTAAAAGTAAATATGACCAGTTCACAGTTCACAACTCAACACAGTTGAGTTGTAATTATTTTTGATGTTTTAGTTAACCAGAATAAAGCAAAGTTGTAAACCATAATACCAAAATTATAAATCAACTACATATTTGAGTTGTGAACCATAATAGGTGGCCTATATTCACCAAAATAGTTTGTACCATGTTTGTGTGTTTGTTTGGTTTCTTTTTGTATAGGCACTGTTGTCATACCGTAGATTTATCTTTGTTGGAGTGTTTTTAAGAAGCAAAACGAAACAAAAATTCCTAGCTTCTATTTGTTAAAATTATTTCGTTAAATAGATGAAATAATAAAGAAGGCTGATAACGAAAATCATATTGAGCATTATGCTAGTATATATAAACATGGGTTCCGAAAATGTGTATGGGTTCCGAAAATGTGTATTTAAAAAAAAAAATTTTAATTTTGGTCATAACTTTTTTGTATCTGAACCGATTTTACCGAGTTTTTCAGAAAATATGTTCTACTAAAAATTTCCGATGTTTTGATATATAATTCATATCCTTAGGTCTTATGACAGCCCTAAAATATAGGTGTTTGATGTTTTGTGAGTATTTTACTCATAACTTGCCATTTTTTTAACCGATTTGACAGATTTATATACCGACGTGTTAAAGAACAATTTTCAGTTAATTTGAACTATAAAAGTTGGACTCGGGATGATCTATGGTTCCCGATAAAGCGTATTTAAAAAAAAAAATTTTATTTTGGCCATAACTTTTTCGTATCCGAACCGATTTTTCCGAAATTTTCAGAAAATATTTTGTCCAAAAGATTTCCGATCTTTTGATGTATAAGGCGAACCTAATTTGGAAACTTTGGCTCTTGCCGTTCTCAAGATATGCAGAAATAAAAAAATACAACAACAACAACAAGGGATCAATTCGGTTCGTGCTTTGTTGTGACACAGACGTGTATTCTTAACTCCGCATACAATTTGAATTTTTAATTTATCACATTTGATTTTGTTATATAAACAGCGAATGGACGCTTGAAAATAAATGATATATTTTGTTATATTAATTATTTAACATAAAAGTGGACAATTAATACGAAAAAAATATTAAATAAAGAAAAATAGTAAAAATATATACGTACTAATGTTCATACATGTGTATGTATACATACATATTTTGAGCAAAACATTTTAGTTTAAAGTTCTTATTTTGTTGTTGTAAAATAAAATAAATAACAAAAATATTAAAAGCACAGTTAAACGGTGAAAAACAAAAACAATTTATTGCATGAATAAAAACAATGAAACAACAATAAAACTAAATGATAGAAATGTTTATGTGACAGTGCTTGCTAACGAAGACAATGCTGTAATAAATAAAACAAAAGAGAACAATAGTAACTACCTAACGGCTAAACCAATTTTTCGAACACGATCCCTTTCGCCCTCTCTTTTTACAAAGACGGTTGATGGTGATACGTTAAAAAATATAAACCTCTCACTTGCAAGTGTTGCCACAACAGCAAACACAATCTTATTAACAAATGGTACCATGAACTCTAACACAGATGCAATGCAAACATCTCAAGTAAAAAGTGGTCAAAAGTACAAGTTGGTATGGACAGGTACATAACAGTGCTTAAACGGGTTCGCAGCCCTACCTCTGCAGCAGTTGCTTCGGCTTCAAAAGTACCATCTTTTGATAAAATAAACTCTCAAAATCGTTTTGCAATTCTGGAGGATAAATCCTCGGAAGCACCAAACGTTATAAAATCTTCTAAGCCACCCCCGATATATCTAAGGGAGCAAAACTCAAGTAAGTTAATAAAGAGCGCGATCTCGGTAATAGGTGAAAATTCGTTTTACGTAGCTGCAATCAAGCGTGGAAATATAAACGATACAAAAATACAGGTAAATCATGAGAATGATTTTCGTAAATTAACTAACAAATTCGAAGCCCTTAAAAAAAGCTTTTACACATATCAACTAAAGAGCAGCAAAGGTCTTCAGGTAGTGATCAGGGACATACCCTCATGCGTGGACCCAGATGAAATTAAAACTTTTTTGGAAGAGAAGGGTTTTAAAATAAAAAACGTTACAAATATTAAAAACAGGGAAAAAATCCCCAACCATTATTTCGGGTAGAATTAGAACCTGGCGACATTAAGCTTAAAAAAATGAAACGCATCCTATTTATAATTTAAAATATATTCTCTACAGAAGAATAACTATAGAGGAGCCGCACACAAGAAATGGTCCCGTTCAATGTCTTAATTGCCAAGAATTTGGCCATACTAAGGCATACTGCTATTTACCCCCTGTTTGCGTCGTATGTGGAGAATTACATTGTACAGTCCAGTGCGATAAGTCTAAAAATGACCCCAATGTAAAAAAATGTAGCAACTGTGGCGGAAATCACACTGCCAATTATAGAGGATGCCCTGTAAATACTATCGTCAAGCAGTCGGCTGGACCGAAAACTAATCCCCCACAAATGCAGGTACCAAATCAAGTAAACACTAATGGCATTCAGGCTCCGCAGCCTAGTAATAACAGAACCTCGTATGCTAACGTCCTTAAATCAAACCATGTGCCAATGCAAGGCGCTTCGCCAAGTAATGAAGAAACTCCAGTTTCTAATTTAAGTCGTCTAGAAAAAACCATGGAAACATTAGTTCAAACAGTAAATAATTTTACGAACACAATGGGTAATATGTTACAGGAAATTCTAAGAATGCAATCGATGTTATTGCAAGCTGTTCTTAACAAGCCATGAACTGTTTAAAAATTTGTTTTTGGAACGCAAACGGCATCCGCCAACATAAAAATGAATTAGAATACTTTCTTAAAAACAAACAAATTGATGTCATGATGGTTTCTGAAACTCATTTGACCTCAAGAAATACGTTTAAAATCAATGGTTATATACTATATGATACCAAGGACCCTCGAGATAGAGCTTGTGGAGGTTCAGCCATTTTAAATAAAACCCGAGTCAAACACTACCTAATGTTTGATGACCGTGACGATTATCTCCAAGCAACGAACATTTGCGTTGAGGAATTAAATAGAAACTTAGTAATTTCATCGTTATACTCACCGCCTAGATTTTCAATATCAGAAAGCCAATACTGTAAATATTTTAAATCATTATGACCCTGTTTCCTAGCTGCTGGCGATTATAACGCTAAACATACCTTCTGGGGGTCACGACTTATAACACCAAAGGGTCGTGTCTTATTTAACACAATTTCTAAAATGGATTTAAATGTGGTAGCGAGCGGACAACCAACATATTGGCCTACTGATCATCAAAAAATTCCAGATGTTATCGATTTCGGCGTGGTTAAAAACATCCCCATAGAAACGATTCATGTTGAAGCTTTCTTAGAATTATCTTCTGACCATACACTAGAGTATTCATTTAATCGACCTTTTGCTTTAATCGGTTAATCGCTCGATTAATTAACCGAGGTTTTGGTTTAATCGGTCAATAATCGGTTAATTTTGTTTTTGATCAGTTAACCGATTAATACAGTTTTGTTCATAAATTAAGTAATTTCAATATATAGAAATGCATTAATTATTTATTATTTGGAGTTTATTAGTAAAAAAGCAATAACAAACATTAAAATTCTTGAACTAAAACGAACAAACAAAAAAAACCATTCATAAATATGTAATATGCATTTTTCAATTAATACATAATTGGGGGATTCACAAGGTGTGCTATCAAGTCATATCGTCATAATGTCCTAAATAATATTTTACAATTGCTTAAAATAAATATTGTTGTGTTTCAAACAAAATAAACATTTTTATGCTGCGCTCATTGATTCGTCATAACTGCACAGAAAAATATAAATTATAAGCGGTAGCCCACAGCAGTCATATCGTCGGCTTAAAATGCAAACCTGCTAACTTCCTTCAGACACATTTTACAGGAGAGACAAAAAACTTTTTATTTTTTCTATTTGCAGCTTGATAGAAAATTAAAAATACAATTAGTTTTACACACTTCAAGACTTAAATAAAAAAAAAAACTAAATGCTGGTCGTCGAGGCGTATCTTTCTCTACCACACGGCATGAAAATCTCAATTTACATAAAAAGTGGATTTAGCCGGTTTGCATATTAATCCTACGATATATATTTCAGTAATTATTTTAAGACATAAGGCTTTACAACTTTATGACTTCCTTGTGAATCCCCCAAATATGTATTTATAAAAAAATAGACTGAGACAATTTTATTCTTTATTTCAATAGTTAAGGAGATCTTATAAAAAAACCTTTTAAAAAAGTAATTTGGTTTAAATGTTCAGGAGTTAAGCGATTATTTTCTTTTGTTTTGACAAAACTTGACTTAGATGAAATTCTTTCACTTATCGTAGATGAATATCTAATTTCTCAGTCCTTTTTAAGGATTTCTCTAAACATATAAAATATTCTATTATGCCCTTAGAGTCCTGTTTTAATTTTTAAAAATGTTTAACACTTCTAATTGTTTCGGTTCATTTTGTTAAAATACTGATATGAGAAGGTATGAGAAGAAACAAATAACTAAACACAAACATATAAAAAGTACGTGAAACAAGAAAAAGTGTTGGAAATTAAACATTTAACCCATTTTTCGCCACATTCCCGTTGATTGAACATTGAAATCGGTCGGCGGAAAATGGGTTGAAATAAAGATCACTGAACACCTTTGTTTGTAAGAAAAATTATTTTCCAAACACATACCTTTTGTATATGAGACGAAACAAATAATTAAAAATACAAAAAATAATATACAATACAATAATATACAATACAATAATATACAAATATACAAAAAATTAAAAATCTTATTACATCGGTTAATCGGTTAATCGACTGAAATTAACCGGTTTAATCGTTAATCGAAAAAAGCCAATTTGAAATTAACCGATCAGTTAATCGGGTAGTAATTAATCGGTTAACCGATTGACGGTTAACCGAATGAATACCCTACCATACACCTACAATTGTTACTATAATGAACCCCAATAGAATTGTATCTCCGACTGGTCACTTAGCGACGACAGCTACACAAATAAACTGGTTAAAATATAGAAAATACCTCAGCACCCATTGCACAGAAAATATTCCGCTTAGTACACCGGAGTATGTAGATCGCTCTATTGCCAATTTTGACAGTTTTCTGAAACTAGCTGTTCAACATTCCAGTATTGCCCCCAAAAAACAAAAAATATTAAAATATATTCCACAGATGTCGAGCGTCTCTTGTCTGAAAAAAGGAGGGCTCGAAGAGAGTGGCAATTGCACAGATCCCCGTTACTTAAGAACTTACTAAAAGAGTGTACAAAAAAGCTTAGAAAGTTACTGCAGACTCAGAAAACGGCTTCTCTGGAAAAATATCTTAAGGAACTTGATGCAACCCCACAATCAGACTACTCATTATGGCGTGCAGCTAGAAATCTCAAAAGGCCAGTTGTCTTCAAACCACCATTAAGAGACTTGAATGATAGTTGGGCAAGAAATGATGTTGAAAAAGGAAATCTGTTTGTAAATCATTTAAAAAACGTATTTACCCCAAACATATCTCACGATATTGCGGCCGAGTTACCACCTGTTGTTGCTAGAGCAGCTGTTCCCCTAAGATTTGAGGTAAGAGAAATCGAAAAAGCTATTTGTGATTTAAACCCCAAGAAGGCTCCTGGTTTTGATAAGATCAGCAACAAAATGCTTCTGGAGCTACCCAGCATAGCAAAGAAAATTATTCTTTTAATTTTTAATGCTATTTTACGACTTGAACACTACACTCAAGAATGGAAGGTCTCCTTAGTTACGATGATACCAAAGCCAGGAAAAGATCACACCAAAGTTGAGTCATATAGGCCTATCAGCTTATTATCTAATATATCAAAGCTGTTTGAGAAGCTCTTAGCGTCCAAATTAACCCCAATTTTAAATGACAATGGGTGTATACCTAACCATCAATTCGGTTTCAGACGAGAACATAGCACAATTGAACAAACCCATCGGCTAGTAAACGCCATAAGAAAAGCCTTTGAAGAAAGAAAATATTGCTCCGCTCTCTTCATCGATGTCTCTCAAGCTTTTGATAAAGTCTGGCATGTAGGTTTGTTACATAAATTGAAGCTGAACCTACCGGTTAACACACACAAGCTGTTAGAAAGCTACTTGGTCGGTCGAAAATTTATTATTATAGAAGGTGATTTTTTAAGTTCTCCTCAGACAATTGAAGCTGGAGTCCCTCAGGGAAGTATCCTGGGCCCACTTTTTTATCTTATATATACCTCGGACATGTCGACAAACAATTACACCCTAACCTCAACTTTTGCTGATGATACAGCTTTCCTTAGCGTACACGAGAACAGTCGTGAAGCATCTCGATACCTGCAGGTTCATATATTTCAACTAGAACTGTGGTTAAAACAATGGAGAATAAAGGTCAATGAGGAAAAATGCGTACATATTACATTTACCTTGCGTCGGGAAACATGCCCCCCTATTAAAATCAATAATCAACTAGTGCCTCAACAATCGCATGTCAAATATCTCGGTATTTATCTAGATCGGCGCTTAACATGGAAATGCCATATAGAAGCAAAATTAACCCAAATGAAACTAAAAGCAATTCAAATTAACTGGCTTATTGGAAGAAATTCTGTTCTTAGTCTCGATTGCAAAATACTACTTTACAACTCTATTTTAAAGCCAATCTGGTGCTACGGTATTAAACTATGGGGCACTGCCTCGGCTTCAAATATCGAAAAAATTCAAAGGCGCCAAAATAAACTTCTTCGAATAATCACAGCTGCCCCTTGGTATGTTAAAAACTCAAATATCCACAAGGATCTCAATGTGCCACTGGTAACGACTATTATTACGAAGTATGCGGTAAAATATTTAAAAAGGCTAGAGTTGCACCCAAATCCACTAGCTCGAAATATTTTAAATGATAGCGGCCACACTCGCTTAAGAAGAAGATACACTGCAGCACTTACCCATTAAGATGAGCGATAAACACCTACATATGTGAACAGAACCCGTGATGAAGAAAATTTTTGTCTGGCACTGGCAGGACATAAAATAAATTATTAGGATAAGATTTGATTAATTATTGTTAGTTCATATTTAATATATGAAAATTCAATAAATAAATAATGAGAAAAAAAACAAGGGATTTTTGGGCAAAATCAGAGGCAGTCGTGGTTTTTTGCTCATATCTCCGTCATTTTTGGACCGATCTGGCTGAATTTCAAACACACGGACAGACGGACATCGTTAAATCAACTTCGCTTTTCATAAGGACCCAGAATATATAAATTATTTTATTCCTTTGATTTCACTAACAACACAGGTAATAATTTTATTCCTTTAATTTCATTAACAACACAGGTAATTTTTTTACTTATTTAGATCTTTATTTATTATTTGCAAGTTACAAAATTTACTCTTATGAATAATTTTAAAAATGATTTTATATTTATTAATTTAAGTTGTTTTTATTCGACCTTTTAATATACGTATAAATAAAAATGCTTTTACTTCAAGCTCGAGGCCAGTATTGAAAATAAATTTTATTTTAATAGTTGCCGATATTTCGATACTCTTTGAGTATCATAAAGAATTTATCTTTTGTCACCGGCGATGCATGTTTTTGACCAAGGGATAATATCCACTGTATTTCCTCTCGAATGACAGTTTTTGTCTTATTCACAAACCAGTTTTTATTAAGTTTAACTTCGAGTTCTTTCTTCTGTGCTTCCTTTAACTTCTCGAACTTTTTCTTGTGTTTGTCTTTTAATTTTTCGTTGACAGTATTAATGCCCCATCAAGTGAAATGTGTAAGCATATTACTAGTGTTTTAAAAATGATTACTGAAGAATCGAAATACAATGTGAAGGACTCCGTGCAATTTAAAAATAAGATAAAAGAACTGACTATTGAAGACGATGAAATATTGATTTCGTTTGATGTTGTAGCTTTGTTTCCGAGTGTGCCTGTTGATTAAGCGTTAGTAATAATTGAGGAAAGATGGGAAGAAATTGAAGGATATACAAAGATATCAAAATCATTATTTTTAAGAGTTGTAAAATTTTGCATTAAGGACAACCGGTACTTTACATTTGACAAAAAAATAAACACCCAAAAAAGGGGCTACCTATGGGATCTCCAGCATCTCCGATAATTGCAGACATAGTTATGGAAAAACTTTTAGACTCCGTAATTGAAAACTTATCTCAAAAACCGAAAATATTGACGAAATATGTGGATGACATTTTTTGTACTGTAAGGGAAAGTGCAATCGAGGAGATGTTGACCAAATTAAATAGTTTTAACAATAGGATTAAATTCACGAGCGAACTAGAACGCGATTCAAAGTTACCATATTTAGACATTGTGATTATAAGAGAAGGTAATATATTAAAAACAGATTGGTATCAAAAACCAACAGCGTCGGGCAGGATTATTAATTTCTTCTCTAAACATCCAAAGCGAATTATAATAAATACTGCCAACAATATGATACGGAGAGTGTTACAACTTAGTGATGTGGAATTTCACAAGCGTAATAAGAAGAAAATCCAAAACATATTATCTGACAACAATTTTCCAAAAAAACTAACAAACAAACTTATTAAAGATTATGACAAAGACAAGGAAAAGAGGACTAAATCAAGTGAAGAACCTAGAATATATAAATCATTAACGTATATTCCTGAAATGTCCGAAAGATTTGAAAAATCTAAATTATTTAATGGAGAAAACATTAAAATGGCGCACAAAACTGAACAAAACCTTGGAATAATTTTCAGTAACACCAAAGACAAAATTACAAATATGGAAAAAGCAAATGTGGTATATCAGATTCCCTGTATAGGTAATGAAACTGAAACGTGTAAGAAAGTGTATGTTGGAACAACTAAAAACAAATTAAAAACTAGAATTGCAGGACATAAATCCGATCAAAAACACCGGCTGAACAAATTTATTCAAAAAACAGCACTAACAACCCACTGTGTTGAGAATAAACATTTTCCAGACTTTGATAAAGTACGAGTGTTAGAGAGCGAACAAAATTATAAACGACGCTACATGCTAGAGATGCTACACATCATTAATATACCAACTACAAAAATGAATTTTAAAATTGATGTGGAGAACTGTTCGCAAAGCTACAAACATTTGATTAACAAGGGGAAGAGAGTAAGCAATATGTAGTTTTTTAAGTTTAGTTTAACATCAGACGGTGCAAGGAAATGAACAGTAATTTTCCTTGTTAAATATAAATTATTATTTATTTGTAAGTTTAAGTATTAATTTGTACATGTATGGTTATTGTTGTTTTTTCTATGTCGTTTATTATGATTGTTATTTTTTGTATGAGTTTTACATTGTACTTATATTTATATTTATAGACAAGCCCAGATGATGATACTCAAAGAGTATCGAAATATCGGCAACTATTAAAATAAAATTTATTTTCAATACTGGCCTCGAGCTTGAAGTAAAAGCATTTTTATTTATACATATTTTATATTTATATTATAATGTTCTTCCCACTATGTGGGCCTGAGGCTACTACGAGACTGCCTGTTTTTGTTTCTTAACTTCCATTCAATGCCAAAGACAAATTTGCTTACCATGCAACAACACATCATAAATTTATTAAATCAACCAATCGCGTTGGACCCTACGATCGGATGATTTTCTTCACACCAAAAAAATGCAGACGCAGTGTCTGGATATTTGACACGTTAACTTTGGAGTGGGCTATGGGAGTTTCTGGGCTTCGGAAGGTTTTCAAACTTCGAGGAATTGACCAGTATTTCACTCTGAAATGTTATTAGGAAGGTGCCCTTTTGCACAAGTTTAGTTTCGTTTTTGTCAAAAAGTTTGAAAGATCGATCGTTAACAATAATAATTCCGTCACCGATTTCTAAAATAGGAGGCACATTTTGTGCCGAAAGTGTATCGCAGGTAGCTGTGTAATTATTTAACAAGTTATTAAGGCAAGCGTTTTCTACTCTGTTTTGTCTTTGGCAAAATGAAATTGTGGATTTCTTTTTACAATTGGTTAGCATTACATATTCATTATTACAATTTGCAACTTCATTACTTTTAAAAGATAAGATTTTATCGTTATGAATGACAGGATAGATTTGTTTTTTACTACATAGTTATTTAATTTTTGGGAATTTAATTAAAAAGGTTTTTACATTTTTATCTTGCAAAATTTTAAGTTTAGAATTAACAATGACTTCAGTTATGCTTACATTAGCGTATTCTTCTGAGCTTATTATGAAATTTACTTCAGAGCCGTCTAACAAGATGGGGTTAATTATTTGCAACTTCCCCAAGCTTACTGATAAGGCTATATTGTCCAATTCTCTTACTGTTGCTCTATTTCTAGCGCATAGCAGGTCGTACACATGTCCAGTATCAATATGCGAGGTTTTAGTTGTATTAAGTAGAATATTTAAGGTTCGAGTTAGATTATTTATCTGCGACTGTATGTTCGTATTTATAATTATTTGCGCGTTACTTGCCGTGACTAGTTCGTCTTGTTTGTTGCGAACTTCGGCGAAGTCGTCGTAATCCGGTGTGCCAGCTATGTACTTCAAAGCCGTGCCAATTACGTTGATGCTAGTGCGTGCCTATGGTGTATTCGAAGCGATTCTATCATTTTGAGGATTTGGTCTGCATCTGCTTCTAATAGCTTCTTCATGTGAGATTGTGGAAGTAAGTCGGTCAGATTTTTCGTTTCTTCGGCTATTGCTATGAATTCTGTTAAGTTGGTGACGTGTGCAAGTATCCCATGGTTCTCGAATACGGCTACGTATCCGATGGCAGCGTGGTTGGCGGACAACACGCTAAAAAGCGTTAAGAAGCTGTAACAAGGAATTGGACGTTATATTTGTGTACAATTTTATTATCGATCTTTAAAGTTGTACCCAGATCTTCCTGCACTATTTTTTCTTCGAAAACCTTGTTAAATTTGTTACCTAATCGCTTATTTCTCTTAACAAACACTTTTTCACCAGGGCTATAAATTTTAACGACTGACTTTTTATTGTGATATACTAAATCGGATTTTTGTTTTTCGAGTATTTTCGAACGAATATCGTTTTTCAAATCCTCTGGAATTGACTGTATAACGTCTATCGGTTTTTGTTTTATGGTGGAATGGATTGTTCTATTGTACTTGGCCGTAGCCATTAGAATCAGCTCTGTGGTATCGTCTATGGCGTATTCCAACTTTATACATCGCGCAATTTCCGTAAGAGTGCTATGAAAGCGCTCAACTTGCCCATGAGAGGTACTATGCATTGGTGGGGTTGCATGGATATCAGCCCCGAAATTGTTCTTTACCAATAGTTTAACAGTTTCCGAATTTAATGACTTTTCGTTGTCGCATACAACTGTTTTTGTCCCTTTATAAAAATTAAGGATTTCTATCAAGGCTGGTTTAACATCTACCATAGCTCGGGACGGTATGGGCTTCACAATAGCGAATTTTGAAAATTTATCTAAACATGTTAAAAAGAATTTTTTATCGGTGTTGTAAATATCAACATGAAGTATTTCACCTAGAGCAGACGGTATGGGAGTTTCAGCTATCTTGTGCTTCAGAGGGTGCCTCCGATATTTTGCTACCCTACAGATTCTGCAATTAGATATTATTTCTTTAAGTCTCTTTCTTATATTTGGAAAAAAATAATCCCGAAGGACTTGTTTCAATTTTGAATTAGGGTTTTTGTCGGAAAGCGAAAAGGTTAAGGGTTGATGGTTGTTAAGGTTATTAACCCCATAGAGATAATGCCTTAGGTTTTTCAAGGCCCAGACAATAGCCAAATGCTCGCGTTCATTTGTAGCGTAATTCTCCTCGGCAGGTGACAGTGTCCTTGAAATCATAGAGGAGCAACACGTCTTCACTAGAAAGGATCTTCTTCATTTTTTCAAAAGCGATAACAGCTTCATTATCCAAGCTAATTTTTACATGATTTGAATGCTTTGTACCAATGTGTCCGTTTTCTCCGCGTAAGTATTTCGTCAGAGGTTTCGCTATATTCGCGTAATCTCTTACAAACTTCCTATAATAACCCGACAATCCCAAAAATGACCTGAGCCCTCTTAAGGTTGTGGGTAGTTTGTAGTTGACGATGGCCTCGATCTTTTTCGGGCATGTTCTAATTCCATCAGTTGAGACAACAAATCCCAGATATTCTACGGAGTTTTTAAAAAATTTTGATTTTTCCAGGGAAACCCTCATATTGGCATGATAAAGTTTTCCTAGTATTCGATCGATGTCATCGATATGTTTTTTCTCTGAATCGGAAAAAATTATGATGTCATCGATATAAACGTGACAGGACTTCCCGATTTCGTCGCGTAAAACATCGTCAATCGCCCTCTGGAAAATACTAGGGGCGTTCTTCAACCCAAACGGTAGACGGCAAAACTCGTACTTACCGTTGTTCACGCTAAATGCGGTTTTCTCGCGGTCGCGTTCTACCAAATTAATTTGGTGAAAGCCGCTTTTTTAATTCCAGGGTTGTTTTCACAACCTTGATTTGCCTAGATTCGATAAGATGGCAGATGGATCCGGTATGGGATACTTATCCGGGATGGTTTTAGAATTGAGTTTCGTGAAGTCGAACACCAAGCGTTTACAATAGCCCGGTTTGGGATGTCAATAAAAAAGGTACAGATGGGATGGTCTTATAATGCCGTTTTTTAGAAGTTCTTCGACCTTGTTATTAACGAATTCGATCATTGAAATAGGGTACGATTGGTATTTCGAGTATACGGCCTCTTGGTCTTTAGTTCTAACTGTGCCGAAGATTTTTGTGTTAAAGGGCAAAGCTTCATTTGAATTGGCGAAAACACCTGAATTCTTATTAATTATTTTGAAAAAAACTTCTTCTACATTTATTGGGGTAGGGGTATTATCTATTAAAGAGTTTACAGTATCTAGCTCAAGGTATCTTAGTCTTTCCTGTAACTTTTTGATGCCCCTGTATCGATTAGAAGTTTAATATTCTTGCCACTTATTATTCGCTCGATGTAGGGGAGAACCGACCTTCCGCTAAAAAATTTATTTCATCTCCGAAGATTGGTGTGGCGGAATTTAGTGTTTCTAATGGTTCTTGTACAACTGACAAGTTCGGATCATACGCGGACGTGTATGTTTCAGGGTTTATTTGGGAATCGTTTTGGGGCATTTCGTCTATAAGGTGGTCTACTCTTTGAACATTTTGGGGAATCTGTCTATTAGACATTAGACCTCGCTTGTTTGCTTGCGGTCCTTGGAAATTATTTGATCGTACTGTCCGTATGCTTACGTCAGTATCGATTGCAAGAGAATTTGGCTGAGAATTAGAAGGTGATCGGTTTAAAGCCGGTAAAGAATTTTGACTAAAGTTTCGGAAATTCGGCTGAGAATGGAAAATTGATTTGAATAATAATGGCGTTGAGACTGATTTGATATTTGTTGAGGGTGCCTTTGATAGAACGGATTAGGTTGCCGACTAAAACTATTTTGAGGGGCTTGATAACTGTCATGTTGTTGCCCAAAATGGTTTTTCCCTGTATTTTGTAAGTTCTGTCCTGGGAGTGGAAACATTGAGGTATTTTGCAAAGGCCTGTTTAAACCATTGCTGTAGATGGCAGCAAAATGGTAGCGATTTTGGTTGGCTTCTAATTCTTGTGCAAGCGCTAAGGCTGATGGTAAGTCCACGGGTTTGCAGGAGAATAAAGTGTCGCATAGAGGTCTCTTGACCCCAGAAACGAAGACACGCAAAGCTTGTTCTCTATATTTTTGATTTAAGGATTGAATCAAGGGCCCATTTCCTTCATTTGACATTATCACTTTGTTCACGATGGCTGTTAGCTTGCATTCTACTTCATCGTAGAATTGAATTATTTACCCTTTATCCTGTCTTAAAGTTGATAGTTCTTGTTCTAAGGTGAATATGAACTTTTTGTCCATGTACGTGAAGTCTAATCTTGCTATGATAGCTTTAAAATTGAGTACTGTATTATACGCGCTTAAGGCTGGGTCTGCACTGCCGATGACTTTATTTCTCAAAATAGCTACCGCTTGGTAGTATTTTGAGCTTCCCTCATATGGTTCAAAAAGTTTATGCGCCGTGACGGCTGCTTGACGCCAAGAGACATATCTTTTAACGTCGCCCTTAAATTCTGGGACTGATTTTACAATATCTAATGTTTCTTCGCAAGTTCTATTTGGTAAAATTTATATTTCTTTATATTCCTCAACGGAGGGGGATGGTTCTAAGCTCTGAAGCCGACTAGTCAAGTCTGCAATAGTCG
Source organism: Pollenia griseotomentosa (assembly GCA_963931875.1). NCBI lineage: Eukaryota > Metazoa > Arthropoda > Insecta > Diptera > Polleniidae > Pollenia > Pollenia griseotomentosa. The sequence continues at coordinate 125,879,127 of OZ007561.1, read as the reverse complement.
ATTCAAAATCTTGTTTTGTTCTGAGAACTGCCTGTTGAATAGCAGTATTTAAGAGGACTTCAATTCACAGTGCTCGTTGAATGCAGACGTGTTTTTTTTTTAACTCGGCATACGGTTTTTGTTTTCTTTTAACATACTTAAATAAGTTGTTATAAAATCATAATATTATTTATTAAATAAATAATATAATATCAGCGAATTGGACGCTTAAAAATAATTTTTAATTTGTGAACATAAACGTCAATAATTAAAATAATAAAAGTTATAATTTAATAAAAAAATGTATGTATGAACATACATACATAAACATACAAACATACATTTTAAGCAAAAACATTTCTTGTTTTTGTTTATTCTTCTTTTTTATTATCGGGGTTTTTAACAACAAATAACAAGAAGAGCACAATTAAACAAACTGTAAAATAAAAAAAAAAAAAACTTATGAATGCGTACAATGCAAAAACAATTAAACATAATGAAAGAAATGCATATGTTACAGTGAGTGTTGACGAAACAAAAGTAGAAACAAAAAAAAGAATCGATGATAGCAATTACCTAACGGCTAAACCTATTACTCGAACGCGTTCCCTCTCACCCTCTTTGTTTAAAAATACGGTCGATCGTATTACAATAACAAGTTTGTTAACTGCAGGCGCTGCCGCAGAGCCAAAAAAAAACTTTAATAAGTGATGATACGGTTAACCCCAAATCAGCCGCTATGGACAACTCAGTAACTCAAGGAAAAATTTCTCAAAAGCCTACAGTACAAGTTGGTATGGACAGGTACATAACAGTGCTCAAACGGGGACGCAGCCCTACCTCTGCAGCAGTTGCTTCGGCCTCAAAAGTACCAACTTTTGATAAAATAAATACTCAAAATCGTTTTGCAATTCTGGAGGATGAATCCTCTGAAGCACCAAACGTCATAAAATCATCAAAGCCTCCCCCGATATATCTTAGGGAACAAAATTCAAATGAGCTCATAAAGAGTTTGATATCAGTGATAGGTGAAAATTCGTTTTACGTAGCGGCTATCAAGCGTGGTAGTATAAACGAGACTAAAATTCAAGTCAATCATGAGAATGACTTTCGCAAAGTAATAAACAACTTTGAAGTATTAGGAAAAAACTTTTATACATACCAACTGAAAAGCAGTAAAGGTCTTCAGGTAGTGATTAAGGGTATTGACTCATGTGTGGACCCAGAAGAGGTCAAAACATTCCTAGAAGAAAAAGGCTTCAAGGTAAAACACGTAGTAAACATTAAAAATAGAGAAAAAATTCCCCAACCACTTTTTCGAGTAGAGTTTGAACCCGGCGACGTTAAGCTTAAAAAAAATGAAACGCATCCCATCTATGATTTAAAATACATTCTGTACAGAAAGGTAACTATAGAGGAGCCGCACAAAAGAGGTGGTCCCGTTCAATGTTTGAACTGCCAAGAATTTGGCCATACTAAGGCATACTGCTATTTACCCCCTGTTTGCGTAGTATGTGGTGAGCTACACGGTACAGTTCTTTGCGATAAGTCTAAAACCGACCCCAACGTAAAAAAATGCAGCAACTGTGGTGGTAATCACACTGCCAATTATAGAGGATGCCCTGTATATACTATTGTCAAGCAGTCGGTTGGACCGAAAACTAATCCCCCTCAAATGCAGGTAACGAATCAAGTAAACAGTAATGATCTTCAGGCTCCGCAGCCTAGTAGTAACAGAACCTCTTATGCTAACGTTTTAAAATCAAACAATGTACCAATGCAAGGCGCTTCGTCAAGTAATGACGAAACTCCAGTTTCTAATCTAAGTCGTCTAGAAAAAACCATGGAAACATTAGTGCAAACAGTAAATAATTTTACAAACACAATGGGTAATATGATGCAGGAAATTCTTAGAATGCAATCGATGTTATTGCAAGCTATTCTTAACAAGCCATGAACTGTTTAAAAATTTGTTTTTGGAACGCAAACGGCATCCGCCAACATAAAAATGAATTAGAATACTTTCTTAAAAATAAACAAATTGATGTTATGATGGTTTCTGAAACTCATTTGACCTCAAGAAATACGTTTAGAATTAATGGTTATACTCTATATGATACCAAGGACCCTCGAGATAGAGCTTGTGGAGGTTCTGCTATATTAATAAAAAACCGAATTAAACACTACCCAATGTGTGATCATCGTGAAGATTATCTCCAAGCTACGAACATTTGTGTCGAAGAGCTAAATCGAAGCATAGTTATTTCATCTCTATATTCACCACCTAGATTTGCAATATCAGAAAGCCAATATTATAAATATTATAAGTCACTGGGGCCCTGTTTCCTGGCTGCTGGCGATTACAACGCAAAACATACCTTCTGGGGGTCACGACTTATAACACCAAAGGGTCGTGTTTTGTTTAATACAATCTCTAAAATGAATTTAAATGTTGTCGCGAGCGGCCAACCAACATATTGGCCTGCTGATCCGCAAAAAATTCCAGATGTCATCGATTTTGGCGTGGTTAAAAACATCCCCACAGAAACGATTTACGTTGAAGCTTCTATAGAATTATCCTCTGATCACACACCTACAATTGTTACTATAAAAAACACCAATAGAATTGAATCTCCCTCTGGTCACATAGCGACGTCAGCTACACATATAAATTGGATAAAATATAAAAAATATCTCAGTACCCATTGCACAGAAAATATTCCGCTTAGCACACCGGAGTATATAGATCGCTCTATTGTCAATTTTGACAGTTTTCTAAAACTAGCTGTTCAACATTCCAGCATTGCCCCCAAAAAAACCAAAAATAATAAAATATATTCCTCAGATGTCGAGCGTCTCTTGTCTGAAAAAAGGAGAGCTCGTAGAGAGTGGCAATTGCACAGATCCCCTCAACTTAAGAACTTACTAAAAGACTGTACAAAAAGGCTGAGAAAGTTACTGCAGACTCAGAAAACGGCTTCTCTGGAAAAATATCTTAAGGAACTTGATGCAACTCCACAATCAGACTACTCATTATGGCGTGCAGCTAGAAACCTCAAAAGGCCAGTTGTCGCTAATCCGCCATTAAGAAACTTGAATGGAAGTTGGGCAAGAAATGATGTTGAAAAAGGAAATCTGTTTGTTAATCATTTAAAACACGTATTTACCCCTAACATATCTCACGATATGGCGGTCGAGTTACCACCTGTTGCTGCTAGAGCAGCTGTTCCCCTAAGATTTGAGATAAGAGAAATCGAAAAGGCTATTTGTGATTTAAACCCCAAGAAGGCTCCTGGTTTTGATAAGATCAGCAACAAAATGCTTTTGGAGCTACCCAGCATAGCAAGGAGAATTATTCTTTTAATTTTTAATGCTATTTTACGCCTGGAATACTATCCTCAAAAGTGGAAGGTTTCCTTAGTCATCATGATACCTAAGCCAGGAAAGGATCACACAAAAGTTGAGTCATATAGGCCTATAAGTTTACTTTCAAATATATCAAAGCTGTTTGAGAAGCTGTTAGCGTCAAAATTAACCCCAATTCTAAATGAAAACAGATGTATTCCTAACCACCAATTCGGCTTTAGAAGAGAACACAGCACAATTGAGCAAACCCATCGTATAGTAAACGCAATAAGAAAAGCCTTTGAAGAAAGAAAATATTGTTCCGCTCTCTTCATCGATGTTTCTCAAGCTTTTGACAAAGTCTGGCATGAAGGCTTATTACATAAATTGAAGCTAAACTTACCAGTAAACACACACAAGCTGTTAGAAAGCTACTTAGTCGGTCGAAAGTTTATTATTAAAGAAGGTGATTATTTAAGCTCTCCTCAACCAATTGAAGCTGGAGTCCCTCAGGGAAGCATCCTAGGCCCACTTTTATACTTAATATATACTTCGGATATGCCAATAAACAACTACACCCAAACTTCAACATTTGCTGATGACACAGCTTTTCTAAGCGTGCACGAAAACAGTCAAGAAGCATCTCGATACCTACAGGATCATATATTTCAACTCGAACTGTGGCTGAAGCAATGGAGGATAAAGGTCAATGAGCAAAAATGCGTACATGTAACATTTACCTTGCGTCGGGAAACATGCCCCCCTATTAAAATCAATAATCATTTAGTGCCTCAAAATTCGCATGTAAAATACCTCGGTATTCATCTAGATCGCCGTTTAACGTGGAAAAGCCATATAGAGGCAAAATTATCTCAAATGAAACTAAAAGCCATCCAAATTCATTGGCTTATTGGAAGAAACTCTGTCCTAAGTCTCGACTGCAAACTTTTACTTTACAACTCCATCTTAAAGCCAATCTGGTGCTACGGTATTCAACTATGGGGCACTGCCTCGGCCTCTAATATCGAAAAAATTCAAAGGCGCCAAAATAAACTTCTTCGAATAATCACAGCTGCCCCTTGGTATGTTAAAAACTCAAATATTCACAAGGATCTCAATGTTCCTTTAGTAAAAACTATGATTACAAAATATGCAGTAAAATATTTAAAAAGGCTTGAACAACACCCAAATCCACTAGCTCGAAATATTTTAAACCATGGCGGCCACACTCGCTTAAGAAGAAGAGACACTGCAGCACTTACCCAATTAGATGAGCGATAAACACCTATATAAGTGAACAGAACCCGTGATGAAGAAAATTTTTGTCTGGCACTGGCAGGACGTAAAATAACGTATTAGGTTAAGATTTGATTAATTATTGTTAGTTCATATTTAAAATATGAAGATTCAATAAAAAATAATGAGAAAAAAGAGGACTTGTAAATTACGTGCGTCCATTTCGCTTCTACTTTTTTCGTCGTTGTCGGAAATAAATAGTGCCCGTATTCTTTGTAAGACCTCGTCTATCTGGCATAAAGGATTATCGCCTTCCCTTTTGTTTGACATAAGCTTGGGGAAAACGCTAATTAACTTAGCAGAGCTGTAGCAAATTTCTTTTTAATATTTTGGTGCACCCAATGTTGCTCTCTTACATATTTTTTTATTATTTTATTGATCATAAAAGCAAAAAGGTTTAGAAAAATGTTAACTATTATATATTTTTAAAGGGAAAAATTTGTTTAGAAAAAATTTTGTTTCTAAATTCTAGGCAAAAATTAAAAAAAATGTTTACTATTTTTGGGGACAATTCTGATTTTGAAATAAAATTACTATTATTTAAAAAAAAAAAAAAATATTATTTATGCATTCGAAAAATTTACTGGGATTTAATTTTAATTGTAAAGCACTTACATTAAACTTATCATAATAGAAGTCTGCTATTCGGTTTTACTAATGAAGATGGAACCTCCGGTATTCGTCCTGAATTTTTCCTCTTTGTCCTTATTATTGCAGCTGTTTTATCCGGTTAAAGATGACTTGTGTGTAGAGATGGTAATTTGTAGAGATACACTTTAAATGTTTCCTTTTAATATCAAAGGATATTTTGCTGAATTTAATTATAAGCCTTTGTTTATTTGTTCTGGGTTAAAAATTTACCAATGCATACAATAGACAGGTTTTTCGAAAAATGTTTTCTTTTCCACTTTTTATAAAAGTTCACGTTATGAATAAGTTTAAAGATTTACTTTGTGAATTGGTATTTATTAGAAAAAAAAATGCTTAAGGATGCACTATGTTTTTCTTTTCCAATTTTTATAAAAGTTCACGTTATGAATAAGTTTAAGGATTCACTATGTGAATTGGTATTTATTAGAAAAAAAATGCTTAAGGATTCACTATGTGAAAATTTGTTATCGTTATTTTTTTAGTTCGACCAGTTCGTTGGGCGCCAATTATTTTATTCCTTTGATTTCATTAACAATACAGGTAATTTTTTTACTTATTTTGATCTTTATTTATTTCTTGCAAGTTACAAAATTTACTATTATGAATAATTTTAAAAATGATTTTATATTTATATTAATATTATAATGTTCTACCCACTATGTGGGCCTGAGGCTACTACGAGGCTGCCTGTTTTTGTTTCTTAACTTCCATTCAATGCCAAAGACAAATTTGCTTACCATGCAACAACACATCATAAATTTATTAAATCAACCAATCGCGTTGGACCCTACGATCGGATGATTTTCTTCACACCAATGCAGACGCAGTGTCTGGATATTTGACACGTTAACTTTGTGCAAATATTTAAATAAACAAAACTAAAAAACAGAATTGTAAAACAGTGCAATCATACAGAATTTATTATAAAAAGTTGATTGTGCTCAATGTTTGTTTTTAGAGATCAAGAGATCAAGCAACATCATTACCCGGCAGTGCGAGCAGCTATCGTCAAACGTACTTGGTATTTAGTTGTGGCATAATAAACCAATATTTGCCAAGCTTTTATATTACATTTACATTAGGCCGAAATCTTGTAGATTTGATTTAAAATCTTCTTCGAAATCTAGTGCGTTTACATTGTACTTTTTTGACATTAGCGAGATTTTGTTTTTATAACACAACAGCTGACTAAAAGTTTTTTCGTTACACACAAAAACACAAAAAGATATATACATTAAAAAATTTGCATTACCTTTTTTTTAATAATCAACGATATTTATTTTATCAATATTATTCGTGTTTTTAATTTTTTTGCAATTTTTATAAAAATTTTTAATATTTTTTTTAACAATTTTTGTTTTGTTTTTTTTTTAAATGTCATTTTTTCTTGTGCAGGGAAATATTTTTTAGTGCTATATTGTAAAAACCATAGTTGCATCATTAAGTACTACTAGATTTTGAGTAGATTTCGTCGAAATCTTGTCACGAAGTAGATTTTGTTTTGTATGGGAAATCTAGTCAAAAACAACTAGATTTGGCTCGAAATCTCGTAAGTACTAGATTTTGCGTAGGTGTAAATGTAGTATTAATCCATTTTGCAACTCATGTATGTATAATTTAGTTAAGAAAGAAACCTGAATTGTAATAAGCAAATTGAAAAGATTACTAAAATCTGGTTTCATTTTCTTCCCACAACCCCACTCTATTATAATTACTCCCCTGGAGCGATTATAATAATAACCATTTTCTTGATAGCCCACCGTTACATCTCAGCGGTCATCCCCTGTCATCTATCCAGAAAAAGGTTATTTTACTCTGGTGTCCAACCCACACGCCAGTACACTCTTATTGTAAGTCATAATTAATTGCTGAAAAAAGTTTGTTGTAATAATATTGTTAAACATATTTTCTTTAAATTAATTAGACGAATCCCTTGATAAAGTGAACATAACATTCACGAAACGTTGGGAAAATATGGATTAAATGCATTTTTAATTACATATAGAACTTTAGGCCGTATTAGCTAAAATAAAATTTTATTTAATGAACATTCACATTGGCCAAACAACAAAAATATAGATAAAAAAATCACATTTGTTCAAGTTTAAAGTCCTGTAGCTCAGTAAATCTTAATCCGACCGACACGGTATAGATATGTGCTGAAAGAGATATCCATGCAAAATGTTAAATCTTGTACATTTCAGTAAATCAGTTCTCGAGATTTTTCGAAATACCTAAAACAATACCTAGCCAAAAAAAAACCTACAATATTGAAACCGGCATATACATACATACATAAATTTTGACATAAAATTTTGTCATTTGCCCCAAATAAATATAAAAACGTATAAAAAGTGGTTGATGCGTCGTGGTAATTTATGTAGAATCGCCACAAGATATTGTGGAATTACCAGAAATTCCACCAGCAGATGACATAGAACTTTTTTAGGAAGATACTTTTAACAACATATCACCGAACTGCAGACGTATGAGATTGTTGCAGGAGCCGCTTTTTATGCAGACACTATATATCAAACATTTATATTTATACTTATGTGCGTATATAACAAATAATAATAATTAATTTTTTACAAAACTGTTTTTGTGATAGTAAATAAGAACTAATAAAACACACACACATATAAATGTATGTAGTTAATTTAATTTTGTAATATATGGCATTCTGTGTATATATATAATACAAAGTGTATGTACATTAGGGTGGGTCGAAAAGAAAGTTGTGCCAGTCACCCCCTAGAATGAAAGATATGTCAATGAAGTTTCTAAAACAGGGAAAACATTTTTTTTGCCACGCCCTAAAAAAAAAGCCCTTTTGGTTTTTTATATATAGCGCTGCCATTTATCATCATATCGCAAATCGTTGTTCATGGCTGGATAGTGGCTTCATTTTTGTCTTGGGTAATTTTTTAATCCGACCTCAAATTCTGGACGCCGCCTATGCCATCGCAGATCCTTCCCCCAAATGTCCAATTTTTTTACGTGCCAAGAAAGTCCTTCTAAGACTACGTATGTATAGATTTAAATATGCGCACTTTTATGACACGCCCCCAAATTAAGCCCCTTTCTTTCTTTTTCACACACATACTACATTTAACCAGGTAGAAGCCAATACAAAAAAATTTTCATCAGCAACGCCCTAGAATAAAAGGTTTATTTATTAAGTTTGAAAAAACTTAAAAAAAATTGTTTTTGCCACGCCCAAATCACAGCCCTTTTTGTTATATATGTATAGCATCGTCATTTAAAGTCCAATCTCATTGTATCGTATATCATTGTTAATGGCTAGAATATGGCTTTATTTTTGTATTTAGTGCTATTCACCACAGGTGGTGAATAGGGTGAATATAAGTTTGCCATTCCGTATGTAATTTCTATAATATTGATGTTAGACCCTATAAAGTACATATATTATGGGTCCTTATGAGGAGCGAAGTTGATTATTATACATTATTATACATTGGCATAAGCGGCGCCCAGAATTTGAGGTCGGATTAAAAAGTCACCCGGTCTAATGTACATGTTATTTTAATAAAAAAAAATGTTTGAAATTAAATTCTTGTTGGTTTTATTTGTGAGAATCATGTAACGTGTTTAAATAGACATTTTGCATGGTGTTAGGAATATTGAAACATGGGTTAAAAGATCGTTTGCGTTTTTCTTCTGAACATAATAATATGTTTGAGAAAATAATTAGCTATCAACATTATGTCTGAACATATATTGATGCTTAAGTCGTATTTGACACAATCACAACTACAAACATTAATGAGTTTGCGATTGTGATTGTATCAACCATGTCTTTTCTTTTCGTGCAGCTACCAAGGCATATCTTCAATGGAGGAATCCCTGAATCCGTCCAACTACATATTTTTACAGATACTTCAGAAAAAGCATATGGAGCAGCGGCTTTCATTCGATCCACTGAGAAAAATGGTACATTTATAACAAGACTACTGTGCGAGAAATCCCGGGTCACTCCACTTAAAACTCAAACTATACCTCGACTGAAGCTTTGCGCTGCGGCACTGGGAGCACTGCTAGCCGCAAGAATCACAATGGACTTTCAACTAACAAGCCAAGTTTGGTTGTGGACAAATTCAGAAATTGTATTATCAGGGATAAATTCACCAGCATCACTCAACACCTTTGTAGCCAATCGAGTGCCAAGCATTTTACAAACAACGCAAGCAACACTGGCGACACGTCAGCATAAAAATCAATCCCGAAAGCATCTTATCCCGAAAGATCGCACCCAGACGCCTCAAAGTCTGCTCTTTATGGTTCTTTGGCCCCCTATATAATCCAGCCCATGCCATTTGAACTGATCTGGAGAGAAAAGTTTAACAGTCTCTAAAAATTACGTCTACGGATGCAGAATTCATATACAATATAAACCACAAGAACTAATTTTGACGCCCTCAGCACTTCCTTGGATACGTTCTGCGCTTCATCAGCAAAATCAGATGCAACAACTGAGTTAAACAATGCTCTGAAATTGATCATAAAGCAAATGCAAGCAACGAATTTTAAATAAGAAATCTAACAACTTACTAAATGCAAAGAGTAACGTGGAACAAGCAACCTAAGTAACCTGTCACCCTTTTTGGATACATATGGTTCAATCCGTGTGGGAGGTCGACTTGAAGCCTCTCCATTAGAATATGACTACTAACACCAACATCTGATTCCGTACAATGATCCAATTGCAAAACTTTTATTTAAAATGACTCATAAGGTTAACAAACATTATGGGGCACAAACACTGCTAGGAATAGTGAGACAACGATTTTGGCCAATTTAGGGAAAAATCATGTTAAGAGCAACCAATGCACACCCTACACTAGGGCCAAGCCAGCCCTGCTTCAGCAAGTCATGGGAAATTTACCATCTACTCGAGTAACACCAGCAAGACCATTCATTTACTCCGGAGTAGACTACTGCGGTCCAATCACAGTTCACTACAAGGTGAGGGGCAAAGGCAGTACATTTGGAGCAGGTAAGCGATCTCACCACCGACGCATTCATTGGAGCCTTCAAACGCTTTGTCGGTCAACGTGGACATTGGCAAAACCTTTACTGCGATAACGCCCCAAACTATGTAGGGACAAGAAATAAATTGTCTGAACTATCATCCGCAATTCACTCAAATGAAGCAAAGGCAGCAATTGAGAATGCACGCAGTATAAAGGGCATACAATTTCAGTTTATACCACCCAGAGAGAATTTCCCGACTAAAGTCACTTGGACTCCGTTAACTCACAAAAATAAATGGTTATACTCATCTGCATCTCTTGCACATGATGTAGCCGTTTGCAGGAAAGAAATTATACCAATAAACCTAGTCGGATCAGGTGGAGAACACACAATCCAGAATGCATTCTTAAGCATGATTCCATCTACGTATCTGGACAACAATCAATATCAACAAATATCTGTTCATCCTACACTAGCCTGGGAAATATTTCAGAATTATCCGATCAAAACACGTCTAGAATTAACCACATCAACGGCACTAACGCTTAACCAAGCCCATACCAAATCCCACAACAACTCATCGAATTGACAGCTGCACCCATTCTCAAAACACAACACCACCATTGCATTATCTGCATTAATCCTCAGTGCAATGTCCATCATCTACCTCCTAATTAGAGCAAGGTTACGCAAGAAGTCATGTCCTACCCAGATCCCAGAAATCCCTCAATCATCTACTTGCCGCTCACAATCATCTAACAACAATCAAGCTCCGTCGCCAGCCCCTCGCCAGAAATTTACAATCCAAGCTTGAAGACAAATGCTGGTTGAGCGTAGCGTGTATGTGTATGTTCATATTCTCACAAATTATCTATTTTGTTTTATAATAAATATATTTCATAAATTCAATTTGTATTGTATCAAATATTTTGTATCACATTGTACACTGCTGACTAATACCATGTTCACACGGACAGCAATATTCGTGTTTCGCTTTACCATTCCTGTTTCGCGCCCCAAACATGATTGAAACCACATGTTTTGCCATACAAAATTTTGAGAGCGAAACAGGTCGTTTTATTTTGAAACATGCTGCGAAACAGGAAAAATGTACTATCACCTTTAATATTGATAACAATTATCTTTAGTTTATCTAAACTCAAAAAAAAATCAAAACAAAGAAAAAAACAAAATGAAAATTAATGTTAAATAAAATAAAGTGATAATTATGAAATAATAATCTATATCTATATATAAATCGGCAAAGGCAAAACAGTTAAGAACACTTTCCTCCTCTGTATTTCAACCGATTCGACCAAAATATACACCATTTGAAAGGTATTTACTCACAGAAGTGCAGAATATATATTTATTAAAATCTGTTCAATAATTTCAGGGTTATAAGCGTTCAAATTTTCTACTAACACAAATGCAAAATAAATAAATAAAAAATTTGTTTTTTCAATTATCAAATAATAAAAAAATAGGGTAGTCGATTATTCGACATTTTTCAGAAACCGGTTTTCAAATATTTCGACTATATAAATATTATGTATAAATCGGCAAAGGCAAAACGGTTACGAACGCTTTCTTCCTTTGTTTTCCAACCGAACCTCTATGGGGTGAAAAAGTATCAAAAAAGGGAAATAGGGGAAACTTAATTTCTTTCTTTTACTTTTCTGTGATTCATGTAATAATTTTCTATAATATTGAACTTAGAAACATAATATTGTAGGTGCAGGTTACTGAGTGAATGAGAACCTATAAGATAAAAAATGTTGGTACTTTTTGTTTTTCATCTGGTACTTTTTGAGTTTTTGTTAATATTCGACCTACAAAGATAAAAATAAACATCCATGGGTCTGAGTGAATAAGAATGTATAAGAGGGAGCTTTTTGGTACTTTTTCGTTCTACACCTGGTATTTTAATTCATTTTCGTAAATATTAGACATAGAAACATAAAATTACACATGTAATGTCCTGAGTGGATGACAATCTATAAAAGAGACGTTTTGATACTTTTCTGTTTTTCAGTTACTATTTTCTGATATTTTTTATATAATGCATAATTAAATTAACTCACGTAGAAGATAAAATATGAACCGGAGGTTGGTCACTCGCCAAATCGATTTCTTGAAAGTTGCAATACACTTTTTCACAAACGCACACATAATTTTTGTACTTTCAGCCAATCAGCTGTTTCTTCGATTTTTCGTTGATAATACGTATACTCTACTTGCAAGAAAGTACTTTCATGTGTTCAGATCACTTACTTTTTTTTTATCTATCTATATATATAAAATTGTAACGTTACTGACTGACTGACTGACTCACTGATTCATCATCGCACAGCCTAAACGCCTGAAGCTAAACACTTGAAATTTGGACCAGAGATTGGTCACACCCCAAATCGATCCACTAAGACGGGATTTTTGGATATTCGAATGCTAAGGGGGTAAAAAAGGGTAAAAACGGGAAAATTCGGTAATCTTATATCTCCAAAACTAAAACAGATACAAAAAAAATGTAATACTTATCGGTGTTCCTTAAAAAAATTAGCGGACAGGTGTCTGGTACTTTTTTGAAATTCGGCCCTTTTAGGGAGTAAACGGGTAAAACCTGAATTTTGGTATTTTTTTGACACCCCATCTATCTTTTGATCCAATAAACATAGAAACAAAGTTTATACCACATTCGAAACTTATCAAAAAAATACGAATATAAATTTGATACTTTTTCGAAATTCGAACATTTAAGGGGTAAAAATCTTAACTATTTTTGGTACTTTTTTTTACAAAACATTTTTCTACATTCATTGAGATATTCGTACCAAATTATGGGCTCACACTACAATACTGGAATTTTTGAAACTTTAATGGGTGAATAAGAATCTGTAAGAGGGCTTTGTGGTACTTTTTTGTTCTTTAACTGGTACTTTTTGAATTTGCGTCATTATTGGACCTAGAAACATTAAATTCAACATGTCATGTGCTGAGTGGATAAGAATCTATGATGGAACTTTTTGGTACTTTTTTGTTCTTCAACTGGTACTTTTTGAATTTCCGTTAGTATTGCACCTAGGATGAAAATCTATAAGAGTGAACTTTTTGTTACTTTTTTATTCTTTGACTGGTACTTTCTAAATTTCCGTTGTTATTAGACCTAGAAAGATAAGATTAAACATGCAAGGTCCTGAGTGAATGAGAATCTGTAAAATCGCTTTTTGGTACTTTTTTGTTCTTTAACTGGTACTTTTTGAATTTCCGTTATTATTGGAACTAGAAACATAAAATTTAATATGCAATGTAATGAGTGGATAGGAATCTATAAGAGGGAAGTTTTTGGTACTTTTTTGTTCTTTAGCTGGTGCTTTTTTAATTTCCGTTAATATTGGACCCAGAAACATAAAATTAAACATGCAAGGTCCTGAGTGGATAAGAACCTGTAAGAGAGCTTTAAGGTACTTTTATGTTCATTAGTTGGTACTTTTTGAATTTCTTTTGGTATTGGACCTAGAAACATAAAATTCAACATGCAAGGTCATGTGGTCCTTTTTTACAAAATATTTTTCTCCATTCATTGACATATTCGTACTTAATTATTGACTCCCACTGCAATACTGAAATTTGTTATACTTTAATGGGGGAAAAATAGTACTAAAAAGGGGAAATACGGGAAATTTGATATTTTTCTTTAGCTTTTTGGTTCTACAACTGATATTTTTGGTATAATTCCCGTCCAATACTGAGACCTAGAAACATAAAATTCAAGATGCAATGTCCTGAGTGGTTAAGAATCTATAAGAGGGAAGTTTTTTGTACTTTTTTGTTCATTAACTGGTACTTTTTGAATTTCCGTTATTATTGGACCTAGAAATATAAAATTCAATATGTGTAATGAGTGGATAGGAATCTAAAAGAGGGAAGTTTTTGGTACTTTTTTGTTCATTAACTGGTACTTTTTGAATTTCCGTTAGTATTGGACCTAGAAACATAGTATTAAACATTAAAGGTCCGGAGAGAATTTGAATCTGTAAGAGGGCTTTTTGGCATTTGTTGTTCTTTAACCAGTAATTTTTGAATTGCCGTTAATATTGCACCTAGAATCATAAAGTTCAACATGCAATGTCCTGAGTGGATAAGAATCTATAAGAGGGAACTTTTTGGTACTTTTTTTATTTATTTACTGGTACTTTTTAAATTTCCGTTAGTATTGGACTTAGAAAGATAAAATTAAACATGCAAGATCCTGAATGAATAAGAATCTGTAAGAGGGCTTTGTGGTACTGTTTTTTGTTCATTAACTGGAATTTTTGGAATTTACGTTAATATTGAACCTAGAATAATTAAATTTAACATGCAATGTCCTGAGTGGTTGAGAATCTATAGGAGGGAAATTTTTGGTACTTTTTTATTTACTAACTGGTACTTATTGAATTTTCGTTAGTATTGGACCTAGAAAGAAAAAATTAAACATGCAAGGTTCTGAGTGAATGAGAATCTGCAAGAAGGTTTTTGGAACTATTTTGTTCTTTAACTCGTACCTTTTCAATTTCCGTATTTGTTGGACCTAAAAACATAAAATTAAACATGCAAGTTCCTGAGTGAATGAAAATCTGTAAAAAGGATATTTTGGTTCTTTTTCGTTCTCTAACTGGAAATTGTTTTGAATAAACTGGTACTTTTATTTAATTTAATATTAATTTTTGTGCATTAAATAAAAAAAAGCTAAAAGCTGTCTGGTACTTTTACGAAATTCGGCCCTTTTAGGTAGCAAACGGGTAAAACCTTTATTTTGGGTCTTTTTCCACCATCTAGCTTTTAAATCAATACACATAGAAATAAAAATTATATAACATTTGTAACTTATCTAAAAAATACAAATGTATATTTGGTACTTTATGGTAATTCGAACGTTTAAGGAGTCAAAATTGTACCAACATATGTTTGTTACTTCTAACAAAAGATTTTTTCTCCATCTATTTATCTTTCATCGCAGAGCCTAAACGTCTGAAGCTAAAAGGTTGACATTGGGACCGGAGGCTCTCCTCTCGCCCAATTGAACCTGCTAACCTCATACCTCCTAAGATATGTTTGTTACTTTTTTCAAAATATTTTTTTCCATATATTTATCTTTCATCGCAGATGCTAAACGTCTAAAGCTAAAAGGTTGACATTAGGACCGGGGTCTGTCGTCTCGCTTAATCGATCCTGCTAGCCTCATACCTCCTAAGCTAAAGGAAAACATTAACATTTATTGTTGTTCATTAGAAAAATTCGCTAACCTCATATCTCCTAAACTAAAAGAGATACAAAATTAAAAAAATTAACAGACTGGTGTTTGGTACTTTTTTGAAGTATTGCCTTTTTGTGGAGTAAAATGGTAAATACAAATTATATCACATTCGTACCTTATCTTAAAAAATACAAAACAGATTTGGATTTTTTTTTGAATTCAAATGTTTAGGTGTGAAAATCGTTCCAAATTTTGTTATTTTTTCACAAAATTTTTCTTCAGCTATCTTTCTATCTATCTATCTATATTAGCGTGGCCGTTAGTTGTATGGAGAACTTTTTTTTTTTTTGATTTCTTATACTCTCCCCCTCCAAATCGGTTCAGTTTTATGTAAAAAAAAATACAAAAAAATTTCGTAGCGTAAGCGTGTTTTACGGAGGGCGTCTGCCCCTCAAAGTTTGCCATCAAGCCATTTATTCAAATGTAATTTGTTTGCGTATGACTATCTTCTAAAAACAACATTTTACAAGAATATGATATATGGCAATATTTTAGCTCTTCTAGTCAGCAACATAAGCCTCCAAGAAAGTTTTTTGCTAAGACTAATATCTTAGAAAATAATTAAGAAAATAACAACAAAATACCAAACATTTTATATACGTTTTATATATATATAAAAGGGGGATTTAAAGTCAAGTGACCCAATTTTGAAATAGATGTCTTTCGATTTAAATTACATTTGAATAAATGGCTTGATGGCAAACAAATTACATTTGAATAAATGGCTTGATGGCAAACAACTTATCGCTACGAAATTTTTTTGTATTTTTTTTTTACATAAAACTGAACGAACATATTTAGGGGGGGAGAATATAAGAAATCAAAATAAAAAAAATAACGGCCACCCTAATCTATATAAGTATATAAAATTGTAACGTTACTGACTCACTGACTGACTGACTCACTGATTCATCATCGCACAGCCTAAACGCCTGAAGCTAAACACTTGAAATTTGGACCAGAGATTGGTCACACCCCAAATCGATCCACTAAGACGGGATTTTTGGAAATTCGAATGCTAAGGGGGTAAAAACGGGTAAAAACGGGAAAATTCGGTAATCTTATATCTCTAAAACTCAAAGAGATACAAAAAAAAAATGTAATACTTATCGGTGTTCTTTAAAAAAATTAGCGGACAGGTGTCTGGTTCTTTTTTGAAATTCGGCCCTTTTAGGGAGTAAACGGGTAAAACCTGAATTTTGGTACTTTTTTGACACCCCATCTATCTTTTGATCCAATAAACATAGAAACAAAGTTTATACCACATTCGAAACTTATCAAAAAACTACGAATATGAATTTGGTACTTTTTCGAAATTCGAACATTTAAGGGGTGAAAATCGTAATTTTTTTTGGTACTTTTTTTACAAAACATTTTCTACATTCATTGAGATATTCGTACCAAATTATGGGCTCCCACTACAATACTGAAATTTTTGAAACTTTAATGGGGGGAACAAATAGTACCAAAAAAAGGAAATACGGGAAATTTGAGCCCAATTTTGTAACAAAGCTGAATTAAACGTTTGATCTAGGTAAAACAAACTATTTTAACCCAATTCAGTATATTCTGAATTAAACAATATCCAAGCAACAAACATTTGCGTTGAGGAAATAAATAGAAACCAAGTAATTTCATCGTTATACTCCTCACCTAGGTTTTCTATATCAGAAAGCCGATATTATAAATATTTTAAATCATTAGGACCCTGCTTTCTGGCCGCTGGCGATTATAACGCTAAACATACCTTTTATTTAATACAACTTCTTAAACTGATCAGCAAAAAATTCCAAATGTCATCGATTTCGGCGTAGTTAAAACATCCCAATAAAAACGATTCATGTTGAAGCTTCTTTAAAATTATCTTCTGTCCACACACCTACAATTGTTACTATAATGAACCTTACTAGAATTGTATCTCCGACTGTATACTTAGCGACGTCAGCTACACAAATAAATTGGTTAAAATTTTAAAAATATCTCAGTACCTATTACACAGAAAATATTCCGCTTAGTACGCCGGATAATGTAGATCTTTCTATTGTTAATTTTTACAGTTTTCTGAAACTAGCTGCTCAACATTCCATTATTGCCCCCAAAAAAAAACCAAAAAATATTAAAATATATTCCACAGATGTCTAGCGTCTTTTGTCTGAAAAATGGAGAGCTCGAAGAGAGTGGAATGGATCCCCTCAACTAAAGAATTTATTAAAAGAGTGTACAAAAAGGCTCAGAAAATTACTGCAGGATCAGAAAGCGGCTTCTCTGGAAAAATATCTTGAGGAACTTGATGCAAATCCACAATCAAATTACTCATTATGGCGTGGAGCTAGAAAACTCAAAAGGCCAGTTGTCTCTAAGTCACTCTAAGGCAAGAAATGATATTGAAAAAGGAAATATGCATGTTAATCATTTAAAAGACGTATTTAAGCCAAATTTGTAAGTATATCTCTAGATATTGCGGTCGAGTTACCACCTATTGCTGCTAGAGCAGCTGTTTCCCTAAGATTTGAGATAGGAGAATTTGAAAGGGCTATTTGTGATTTAAACCCCAAGAAGACCTCTGGTTTTGATAAGATCTGCAACAAAATGCTTTTGGAGCTACCCAGCATACCAAGCAAAATTATTCTTTTAATTTGTAATGCTGTTTTACGCCTTAAATACTATCCTCATAAGTGGAAGGTTTCCTAAGTTACCATGATACCTAAACCAGGAAAGGATTACAAAAAAGTTGAGTTATATAGGCCTATAAGTTTACTTTCTAATATATTTAGTATGAAAATTAACCCCAATTTTAAATGAAAATAGATGTATTCCTAATCACCAATACGGCTTTAGAAAAGAACACAGCACAATTGAACAAGCCCATCGAATAGTAAACGCCATAAGAAAAGCCTTAGAAGAAAGAAAATATTGTTCCGCCCTCTTCATCGATGTTTATCAAGCTTTTGAATATGGTTTGAACCATATTTTTTCTTTGCGTGTAGACGAACATAAAATCTTAAAGGCTTTAAAATTTGTTTCTGGATATCGTCTTTCGTAAATTATTGTAAATAAATTATTAAATTTACGAACGACGATATGATAAAAGTGTACAATTACATAATTTATTATTTATTAATTAATTACCTTATACAATTTTCGGCATCATTTTCACAATCTGTATTGCATCTAAATCTCTCCCAAGACAACCACCCCATTGGCGGTGTTCTGGCTAGTCCGTTTTCCAAACAAAACACAAAGGGTGATGAAATAAAAACTAATAACATCAAATAAATCATCCTTTCTAAAAAAAAAATTATGTAAATTAGACTTGCGATATCGAATAATGGAAAACGATATTTTATTATTAAAGATTCGTACAGACGATGTACAGTGGTCGGAGCGGTAGGGAGTCGGCGGCCAAAAGTACTTCCAGTATAGGTATTAACGTGAAACTTCGGTCATGGTTTTATAAATATTTAAGAACTACTTAATGATAAAATGGGAGTGTTTGATGACTCATACCCAGCCCCTACCGTACCCTAGCACCCTTCCCTTCTTCTGTTAACAACTTTTTTAAAAGATTAGTTTTAAAAATGAAAATAAAACAGCCTTAATATTAACAACGGCCAATTTAACCAAGTTCGGTTATAATGAGGGCAACCAAAAAAAAAGCACTAAAAAACAGTTTTAAGCTGCTAAAAAGCGTTTAAAAACATGAAAATAAGCTGTTACAATTTAAATTTATTGTTTATTTTCCACTGTATTCGTTTAATACGTTGTTACAGAATTGATGCGATACATTTTCGAAAAGAAAACTCTTTCTATTAGGACTCAGCACGTTCTTGTACAAAGAAAAAGTTCTTTGTGCAGATGTTAAGGGAGCATATATAAAATTGAGTATTTGCTCTAAGGTATATTTTTTACGATTGGACTAACAATTCCGCTTGCCTCCCAAAATATCCTTAATATCAAAAGATTTTGTTATTCGTGCTTAATTCCCAGTTTTTATTATTGATAAAAACACTTGAAATTTATTGTTGATGGGATAAGCTATTCCTATGCGCATTTCACTGGTTGCTTAGGCCAGATCATCAGGAAACTTCATCCATAAAGATTTTGGAAAAACTAAAGATATTAAACCAAATAAAACTGTTAAGCGTATAAGACTTATAGCACCAGTTCTACTTGTAACAATATCAAAGTTTAAACAAAACACATCAACAATAAACAGTGGGTTTATCTCATCTTACATTCCCCACTACAATTAGTTGAAATTCTCTCAACATTAACTGTAGTTGTAAGTAGGTTAAGAAAAACAAAATAAAAACAAACAACAACTTACAAAAGATGTTGTCAATTAAGTGTTTTTTTAGGCGGTGCACTTGCCTGTTTATTATCAAAAAGTAATTTCAATTTTGGGAATACAAAATTTTAATTTCAAAAGATTTTGTTATTCGTGCTTAATTCCCAGTTTTTATTATTGATAAAAACACTTGAAATTTATTGTTGATGGGATAAGCTATTCCTATGCGCATTTCACTGGTTGCTTAGGCCAGATCATCAGGAAACTTCATCCATAAAGATTTTGGAAAAACTAAAGATATTAAACCAAATAAAACTGTTAAGCGTATAAGACTTATAGCACCAGTTCTACTTGTAACAATATCAAAGTTTAAACAAAACACATCAACAATAAACAGTGGGTTTATCTCATCTTACATTCCCCACTACAATTAGTTGAAATTCTCTCAACATTAACTGTAGTTGTAAGTAGGTTAAGAAAAACAAAATAAAAACAAACAACAACTTACAAAAGATGTTGTCAATTAAGTGTTTTTTTAGGCGGTGCACTTGCCTGTTTATTATCAAAAAGTAATTTCAATTTTGGGAATACAAAATTTTAATTTCAAAAGATTTTGTTATTCGTGCTTAATTCCCAGTTTTTATTATTGATAAAAACACTTGAAATTTATTGTTGATGGGATAAGCTATTCCTATGCGCATTTCACTGGTTGCTTAGGCCAGATCATCAGGAAACTTCATCCATAAAGATTTTGGAAAAACTAAAGATATTAAACCAAATAAAACTGTTAAGCGTATAAGACTTATAGCACCAGTTCTACTTGTAACAATATCAAAGTTTAAACAAAACACATCAACAATAAACAGTGGGTTTATCTCATCTTACATTCCCCACTACAATTAGTTGAAATTCTCTCAACATTAACTGTAGTTGTAAGTAGGTTAAGAAAAACAAAATAAAAACAAACAACAACTTACAAAAGATGTTGTCAATTAAGTGTTTTTTTAGGCGGTGCACTTGCCTGTTTATTATCAAAAAGTAATTTCAATTTTGGGAATACAAAATTTTAATTTCAAAAGATTTTGTTATTCGTGCTTAATTCCCAGTTTTTATTATTGAGAAAAACACTTGAAATTTATTGGTGATGGGATAAGCTATTCCTAAACAGGCAAGTGCACCGCCTAAAAAAACACTTAATTGACAACATCTTTTGTAAGTTGTTGTTTGTTTTTATTTTGTTTTTCTTAACCTACTTACAACTACAGTAAATGTTGAGAGAATTTCAACTAATTGTAGTGGGGAATGTAAGATGAGATAAACCCACTGTTTATTGTTGATGTGTTTTGTTTAAACTTTGATATTGTTACAAGTAGAACTGGTGCTATAAGTCTTATACGCTTAACAGTTTTATTTGGTTTAATATCTTTAGTTTTTCCAAAATCTTTATGGATGAAGTTTCCTGATGATCTGGCCTAAGCAACCAGTGAAATGCGCATAGGAATAGCTTATCCCATCAACAATAAATTTCAAGTGTTTTTATCAATAATAAAAACTGGGAATTAAGCACGAATAACAAAATCTTTTGAAATTAAAATTTTGTATTCCCAAAATTGAAATTACTTTTTGATAATCCTTAATATCTTTTAGTACCCAAAATCCTTCATTTTTTAATAAAACTTATTTAATTTTTTTATTAACTTTATTCCTATATCCCCTGGAACACCGTAAATTTTTCTTACGGTGTCCATAACTTTATTCTCTTGGGATATCAATGAAAGATTTTTTGTTTCCAATTTTGTTACAACTTCGTGTAAAAAACCAAATTAACCATATTTAGTTCCGCAAATCACTTCCATTCCTATATATACAGAGAAATTCTTAATAGCTAAAACTATATAAGAAAAGCAAAAAAACGTTACTATACCAAAAACAGAGTGAAGGGGAACTAACAGACGTTACTTTATACAAAATCTATATTTAAAAAGAAAAAGATCGCTCTTGTGCCAATTAGAACCTATGTACCAAATTTCATTAAATTATCTTTAAAATTTCGACCTGTACTTTGCTCACAAGGTTACATGCACAGCCAGTCGGACGGACATCGTTAGATCGACTCAGAAAGTGTTATATGTATATTTAAAAGTTTATAACTTAAAGTCATTTTTTGGGAATACAAAATTTATAATTAATAATATTTCTGTATGACGTGCTAAATTCCTTTTTTTTATATTTGATATATACTCTGAAATTTATTGTTGAGGGAAAGCTAGCTTCTATGCGCATTTCACTGGTTGCTTAGGCCAGATCGTCAGGAAACCTTTTCCAAAGATTTTAGAAAAGCTAAAAATATTATACAAATAAAACCTTAAAGCGAATAAGAATTATAAACACTCAAAGTCGCACTTACAACTATATCAAAGCTTAAACAAAACATCAACAATAAACATTGAGTTTATCTTTTCTTACATTCCCCTACAATTGGTTGGCTTTTTCCGACTCGAATTGTAGTTGTTAGTGGGTAAAAAGAAAAAACAAAATTGAAAAACAAATTGCTTCATTTTTTGTTTTCGTAAGAAGAAAAAAAAAAAAAAACAAATTTGCCAGTTCAGCTTTTGCACGGGCACATGCAAGTATATTATCAAAGTTATTTTTTAGGAATACAAAATTTATTATTAATACGATTACATTTGGCCCCTGCAGCGCCTAGAATCCCCTAAGATGGGTCAAATGTATGACCAACCCTACTTTATTTTTCATCTCAAGCATTTATTTCTAACATACCTACGCGCTATTACCATTCCTTAAGGGGGCTCCCATACAACATCTTCAATGCAGACTAGAGATATATTGAAAAAAAGTCCCATAAATGCCCAGGAGTTGCCCCTAGTGGGATAAAACCGACCTCAATTAGTTTTTTGTATTTAACATTTTCTCAAGACATACTTTCCCCTTATCACCACTTCTTAGGGGGGCTCCCATACAAATATTGGGTTTTATGAAATTCTTAAATTAATTAAAATTTGTCGACTTTTGTGAATAAAATCAAAAGTTGTAAACAGATTTTAATCATTTATGGCTTGTTTTGTTTGCAATTTTTTATATGTCTGCAAAAAATTAGAAGCCTAGCTGCATTTTCCAATTTTTTATGAATGTTTAATAAACAAAAAATTTAATACAAAAATAATTTTTTTCTAAAACCACTGCTCATATTAAAAAAAAGTTTTGCTTTTCTTAAAGGAATTTTTCAATTTCAATTCCATTTCAATTTACTAAACCGTTTTTGAGTTACGCGAATATATGTTGTGCAACCTTCTCCATTTTCGAAAAACCGGTATATCTCAAAAACAAAAGCTAACCTAAAAAAACGGTGGGCACCATTGGATTCAGCGTACCCGAATTATGCTAAAATGCCATGTGCTTAGCTTGTCTAAAAAAAGTGTCAATTTCGACCACAGTGTTATTTTACTACTTCATTTGGAAAATCAACAATAACACATTAATTCAAATTGTGTAAAATATAGACTTATAAAACTTTGTCAAAACAAAAACGTAAATAAATATAATATACATAGTTAATAACAATAGTAACATAATGTAAAAATGGGAGAAGGGAAAAACTCCTGGGGAGCTTTTATTTAAAATTCGGCTGAAAATATAATTTTAAAAAGGTTAATTATATCAGTATTTAGTTTTAAATTAATATTTCTTATCACTTTTAGAAGCTTTTATTAAATCTTAATTTATAGTAATATATTCAACAAACTGAGCACATCTTAAGCTAGAATTGAAATGAACCACCAACTCAGCTTTAACTAAAGGAACAAGCATCCTAGAGCGCGTACCATGCCATTTATTTTTCATGACGCTGAAAACACGGTTCAATAAAAATATATTGCACTTTAATAAACAAATTTGGACTTTACCTATTATCGAAAAATTTTAACCATTTTTGGATTATGTTATTTGAATGGGGTTTTTCGGTCATAGAAGTTGATGCACTATTTTGTTCAATAGTAATATTCAGTTTTGACAAAATTCTATTTAGAAATTTGATATAATCAGTTTCCATAAAATTATAAAAATCTTTCGGTTCTGCCCTATTTTTGCACTTATGAAAATTCACTGAAAACTTCAATAACTAAGCTTTCTACATTTAACGATAAGGTTTTTAGTGCTTGTTTGGCAATACATATTATGCAATATATAAGCATGACAATGTCCAGCAATTAATTTCGGTAAATTCAGTTTTCGTTGCAGATGTTGAAATACTGATTTAAATTTTCCATAGTTAACGGATGCAACCAGTGAAATGCGCATAGAAGCTAGCTTTCCCTCAACAATAAATTTCAGTGTATTTATCAAATATGAAAAATTGGGAATTTAGCACGTCATACAGAAATCGTATTAATGATAAATTTTGTATTTCTGTTAATAACTTTGATAATAAACTGTGTTCATTTTCTAAAAATTGTTACAAACTTGTAACAATTGTTACTAGTAAAAAAATTGTAACATGTACTATTAACATTAACTTGTAACAAATGTATTTAAAAATCCAGTTCTGCTAAAAAATTTGTAGTACTAAAATAAGTGCTACAGCTCACGATGTTTTTGATTTTTTGTGGCAGGTAATAAAAAAGTTATTTGAAGAAAAACGGGACAAATGGCGTCCAGTTCAGAGTATCGACGGGACACGCGACATTCCACTCTAAAACTGGACTGTCCCGGCGAAAACTGGCCAGTTTGCAAGTCTACTGCAGCAGTGATGCACAGTTTTGATGTATTTATGAACGTACCTAAAGTTTTAAGCTTTGTACAGACGATGGTCAGTTCTTACAACATTGTCATTATTCTGACAATGGTGCTATTGTCAGATGCATTAATTTTACACATCTGCCAAATGAAAATGAGCTTTAAATGTTCACACAGTTCCAAGACATTTTTAGGCAATTTTAATGACAACATTGTAAGATCTGACCACCGTCTGTACGAAGCTTTATGCTTTTCTTTTTAGAAATTTGAACTTATTTGAGTAAAATATCATGATTAGTAACAGTTTTAGCCGAACTAAAATGATTTTCAGGAGGGGAATTTATATTGGACCCATGGCAAATTATCATCCCAAAATTCTGTAGAGTGATTTCTGGTATTAAAAACATAAATTAGAATTTTAAAAAAAATGTATCAAAATTTTTATATCTTTAATCAGGGGCCTAATTCTGGCAGTCGTGATCGAGTAATTTCTCGATCCGAAAGCAATTTTATTTCAGTCGATACTGAACGAATCGAAATTATTTTTTCTTTATTGTGAAACTCAAATTAATGCTTTGCAACCCTGAAAAAATAATTCCGCTTCGTTCAGTATTGACTGAAATAATTAGATATTAAATTGCTTTCGAATCGAGCAAGTACTCGATCACGACTGCCAGAATAAGGCCCCAGGCTAGTTTTATCAAATTAATGTATTGTTTCCAGGTGACAAGCAATTGATTGTGTAGTAAAATTTATATGAGAAGCACTCAAAAAACTGAGCGATTTTTTATAATTTTTTTTCTACAAAATCAATTGTATGTCACCTAAAAACAGCACATTAATTTTCATTAAATTATTTTTATAAAGAAAGGAATTTTACAACATGAAATTAATTAGAATTTATTGATTTATTCAAATACATAAATCAAACAACAGTTTCTTATTTCTTCCAGCAAGTGATTAAATACAAAAAAGTCAAACGCAGTTCAAAGTGCAAAAAAATCAAAAAAAAGCAAGTAGTATGTTTAGGATGGTTCTAATGCACTTTCCATACAAATTTGGGATCATGCCCAGATGGGAGTATGTATACATTGCTAATAAGAAGTGGTATACATTTTTGTAATTGGCTCTCTACAAAATAAGGATTTGAGTTGGTAATTATAATTGTATAAGAAAAATAGTTTTTATTTATCCGTCCGCCGTCTGAATGGCTGGTTTAAATATAAAATAATTTATGTTTGCATCGTTAAAAATTTTTTTTTTTTCATTATTTATTTATTGAATCTTCATATATTAAATATAAACTAACAATAATTAATCAAATCTTATCCTAACACACACTTTATTTTATGAACTGCCAGTGTCAGACAAAAATTTTCTTCATCGCAGGTTCTGTTCAAATATATGGGTGTTTATCGCTAATCTAATTGGGTTAGTGATGCAGTGTCTCTTCTTCTTAAGCGAGTATGGCCGCTATCATGTAAAATATTTCGAGATAGTGGGTTCGGATGCAATTCGAGCCTTTTTAAGTATTTTACTGCATATTTCGTAATCATGGTTTTAATTAATAGAACATTGAGATCCTTGTGAATATTTGAGTTTTTAACATACTAATTGGCAGCTGTGATTATACGAAGAAGTCTATTTTGGCGCCTTTGAATTTTTTCGATATTAGAGGCCGAGTCATTGCCCCATAACTGAATACCATAGCACCAGATTGGCTTTAAGATGGAGTTGTTAAGTAGAAGTTTGCAGTCAAGACTAAGGACAGAATTTCTCATAATAAGCCAATGAATTTGGATGGCTTTTAGATTCATTTGAGTTAATTTTGCCTCTGGCTTTTCCACGTTAAACGGCGATCTAGATGAATACCGAGGTATTTTACATGCGACTTTTGAGCTATTATTTGATTATTGATTTTAATAGGGGGGCATGATACCCGACGCAAGGCGAATGTTATATGTACACATTTTTGCTCATTGACCTTAATCCCCCATTGTTTTAACCATATTTCAAGTTGGAATATATGATCCTGAAGGTAACGTGATGCTTCATGACGGTTTTCGTGCACGCTTAGAAAGGCTGTGTCGTCCGCAAATATTGAAGTTTGTGTGAAATTGTTTGTTGGCATGTCCGAAGTATAAATTAAGTATAATAGAGGGCCCAGAATGCTGCCTTGTGGGACTCCAGCGCCAAATGGCTGAGGTGAACTTAAGAAGTTTTCTTCTTTTATAATGAATTGACGACCGACTAAGTAGCTTTCTAACAGCTTGTGCGTGTTTGCTGGTAAATTTTGCTTCAATTTATATAACAAGCCTTCATGCCAGACTTTATCAAAAACTTGAGAAACATCGATGAAGAGAGCGGAGCAATACTTTCTTTCTGCAAAGGCTTTTCTTATGGCGCTTACTATACGATGGGTTTTTTCAATTGTGCTATGGTTTCTTCTGAAACCGAATTGATGGTTAGGTATACACCCATTGTCATTTAAAATTGGGATCAATTTTGACGCTAAGAGCTTCTCAAACAGCTTTGATATATTAGATAATAAGCTGATAGGCCTATATGACTCAACTTTTGTATGATCTTTTCCTGGCTTGAGGGTAGTATTTAAGGCGTAAAATAGCATTAAAAATAAAAAGAATAATTTCCTTTGCTATGCGAGGGAGCTCCAAAAGCATTTTGTTACTGATCTTATCAATACCAGGTGCCTTCTTGATGTTTAATTCAAAAAATAACTTTACTATTTCTCTTATCTCAAATCTTAGGGGGATAGCTGCTCTAACATTAACAGGCGGTAACTCATCCGCTATATCGTCAGATATGTTTGGGGTAAATACGTTTTTCAAATGATTTATAAACAGAATTCCTTTTTCATTATCACTTCTTGCCCAACTTCCATTCAGGTTTCTTAATGGTGGCTTAGATATAACTGGTCTTTTGAGATTTCTAGCTGCACGCCTTAATAAGTAGTCTGTACCCATGTTCTGTTACTTTAGTGAGAACTTCTCGCATCGAAAAGATGTGAAACAAAATATTCCATCGTTTCTCGAAAAGTGAGAAAAAAGTGTGTCTGTAACTTATGTCGAAAACTATCAAAAGAGATTACGTCGTTACGTTATAAAAGTCATAACATTGCACTCGAAGCCGATGTGACATTGCAGACGTTGAGGAAGCCAGTCACATATATAGTTAACGGCGACCAAAATTTACTAAAATTGAAAAATTTTCAACGACGGCGGCGAAAATACAACCGTCGTCCATGCCAAATAATGTAAAGTGCGACTTTAATGTTTGTTGTTTGCAAACGAGCTTTGAAAAAATTCGTATATTTTATAAAAATGGTAAAAGAAAATAATTAAACAATAAAAAAAAGGGCCAAGAACATAATTTTATTATTATTATTCTTTGCAATTTGCATTTTTAGTTGTTTTTTAGTGTTAAAATTTTTTTCTCGCCCCATTTTTATTCGTGAGTTTTTTTGACAGTCCAAAGCGGGAACTTTTCTCACCAAAATGTTACAGACACACTTTTTCTGTAAATTGGCGAGTAATTTCCTTGCGTGACAGCTTGTACTCGCCAAAAAAAGTTACAGACACAGTTTAGTGAGAAAAACAGCTGTTTGTTTCAATATACGGCATTTTTGTTCTATTTCACACATTTCAATCGAAAAGTTTCTCGACACGAGAGTTACAGAACATGGGCACTGATTGTGGAGTTGCATCCAGGTCCTTGAGATATTTTTCCACGGAAGCCGTTTTCTGAGACTGCAGTAATTTTCTTAGCCTTTTTGTACACTCTTTTAATAACTTCTTAATTTGAGGGGATTTGTGCAATTGCAACTCTCTTCAAACTCTCCTTTTTTCATTTAAGAGGCGCTCGACATCTGTAGAATATATTTTATTATTATTGGTTTTTTGAGGGTTTTGCTGGAAGGTTGAACAGCTAGTTTAAGATAACTGTCAAAATTGACAATTGAGAGATCCACATTCTCCAGTATGCTAAGCGAAATATTTTCTGTGCAATGGGTACTGAGATATTTTTTATATATTAACCAATTTATTTGCATAGCTGTCGTCGCTATTTAACCAGAGGGAGATACAATTCTGTTGGTGTTTGTTATAGTAACAATTGTAGGTGTGTGATCAGAGGATAATTCTAAGGAAGCGTCAACGTAAATCGTTTCTGTGGGGATGTTTTTAACCACGCCAAAATCGATGACATCTGGAATTTTTTGCGGATCAACATTTCAATTCATTTTAGAGATTGTATTAAATAAAACACGACCCTTTGGTGTTATTAGTCGTTACCCCCAGAAGGTATGTTAAGCGTTATAATCGCCAGCAGCCAGGAAACAGGGCCCCAATGACTTATAATATTTATAATATTGGCTTTCTGATATTGCAAAACTAGGTGGTGAATATAAAGATGAAATTACTATGCTTCGATTTAGCTCTTCAACACAAATGTTCGTTGCTTGGAGATAATCTTCACAATTATTACACATTAGGTAGTGTTTGATTCAATTTTTTATTAAAATGGCAGAACCTCCACAAGCTCTATCTCGAGGGTCCTTAGTATCATATAGTGTATATCCATTGATTTAAACGTACTTCTTGAGGTCAAATGAGTTTCAGAAATCATCATGACATCAATTTGTTTATTTTTAAGAAAGTATTATAATTCATTTTTATATTGGCGGCTTGTTAAGTACAGCTTGCAATAACATCAATTGCATTCTAAGAATTTCCTGCATCATATTACCCATTGTGTTTCTAAAATTATTTACTGTTTGCACTAATGTTTCCATTGTTTTTTCTAGACGACTTAAATTAGAAACTGGAGTTTCATCATTACTTGGCGAAGCACCTTGCATTGGCACATGACTTGATTTTAGGACGTTAGCATAAGAGGTTCTGTTATTACTAGGCTGCGGAGCCTGAATTTCATTAGTGTTTAACTGATTTGGTATCTGCATTTGAGGGGGATTAGTTTTTGGTCCAACCGACTGCTTGACGATAGTATATACAGGGCATCTTCTATAATTGACAGTGTGATAACCGCCACAGTTGCTACATTTTTTTACGTTGGGGTCGGTTTTAGACTTATCGCAAAGAACTGTACCATGTTATTCTCCAGATACGACGCAAACAGGGGGTAAATAGCAGTATGTCCTGGTATGGCCAAATTCTTGGCAGTTTAAACACTGAACAGGCCCATTTCTCTTGTGCGGCTCCTCTATCGTGATTTTGTTGTATAGTTTATATTTCAGATTATAAATAGGATGCGTTTCGTTTTTTTTTTTAGCTTAACGTCGCCGGGTTCTAACTCCACTCGAAATAGTGGCTGGGGATTTCTTTCCTTATTTTTAATATTTACCACATTTTTTATTTTAAAACCTTTCTCTTCTAAAAATGTTCTTATCTCTTCTGGGTCTACGCATGCATCAATGCCCTTAATCACTACCTGAAGACCCTTACTGCTCTTCAGTTGGTATGTATAAAATCTTTTTTTAAGTGCTTCGAATTGGTTAATTAATCTGCGAAAATCATTCTCATGATTAACCTGTATTTTTGTCTCGTTTATACTACCACGCTTAATTGCAGCTACGTAAAACGAATTTTCACCTATTACCGAGATCACGCTCTTGATTAGCTCGCTTGAGTTTTGCTCCCTAAGATATATTGGGGGTGGCTTAGACGATTTTATGACGTATGGTGCTTCAGAGGATTCATCCTCTAGAATTGCAAAACGATTTTGAGAATTTTTTTTATCAAATGATGGTACTTTTGAGGCCGAAGCAACTGCTGCAGAGGTGGGGCTGCGACCCCGTTTAAGCACTGTAATATTTCTATCAATGCCAACTTGTACTGGAGGCTTTTGGGAAAGTTTTACTTGAGTTACTGAGTTTTCCATAGCGGCTGCTTTGGGGTTAACCGTATCATCACTTATTAAAGTAGTTTTTGGCACTGGGGAAACACTTGCAGTTAGCAGATTTGTTATTGTATTACTATCGGCCGTATTTGTAAACAAAGACGGTGAGAGGGAACGCGTTCGAGTAATAGGTTTAGCCATTAAGTAATTGCTATCATCGATTCTTTGTTTTGTTTCTACATTTGTTTCGTCGACACTAGGGTATTCATTTAATCGGGCTTTTGCTTTAATCGGCTAATCGCTCGATTAATTAACCGAGGTTTTGGTTTAATCGGTTAATAATCGGTTAATTTTGTTATTGATCGGTTAACCGATTAACAAAGTTTTGTTATAAGTTAAGTAATTTCAATAAATAAAAATGCAAAAATTATTTACTATGGGAGTCATTTAGTAAAAAAAAAAAACAATAACATTACGAACAAAACAATTCTTGAACTAAAACGAGCAAACAAAAAAGTAATTCATAAATATGAAAAACACTTTTTATTATTTATACATAATATTTGTATGTATTTATTAAAAAAAAAAACTGTTCGATTTTTTTATTAATTATTTCAATAGTTTAAAATTTTATAAAATAATCTTTTGGAAAAATAATTTGGTTTAAATGTTTAGAATTTAAGCGATTCTTTTTTTAGTTTTGATAAAACTTGATTTGGAAACAATTCTTTCACTTATCGAAGATGTTTGAGAAATCGGACGCAACCCATAATACAGATTCAAGATTACGCATTGCACATGTTTACAAAATTCAACTGTTTAATATGACGTCACTTTAGCATTTTATAATCATGTTTGTTTGCTTGTGTTTCTATATTTTAGCTGTACTTATATGCTGATGTGACTTAGATGTGCAGAAACATTTCATTTTTAAAAGCTGAATGCGATATCTTGGTTTCTTTGTCCTTTTCCAGGATTTCTCTCAACATATAAAATCTTCTATTATGCCATTATTGCGGCTAATTTTGTTAAAGATTGTTTGTGTTACAATCGAGAGCTTCTTCTATTGTCAGGTCATCATCTGACTCATCCTGGCAAAGCTTAGCACTGAAATGAAATACGAACCCGTAGTTTCTGTTTTTGTACTGTATTTTAAGAATGTATTTTTCGAAGGAAATATATTGTAGGAAAAAATATTTTCCAAACATATACCTTTTTTATATGAGACGAAACAAATAATTGAAAACGCAAAAAAATATGCTATAATACTACAAAAAACCAAAAATATTTGTTACATCGATTAATCGGTTAATCGACTGAAATTAACCGGTTTAATCGTTAATCGAAATTTGCCAATTTTAAATTAACCGATCAGTTAATCGGGTAGTAATTAATCCGAATGAATACCCTAGTCGACACTCACTGTAACATAAGCATTTCTTTCATTCTGTTTTATTGTTTTTGCATTATTCGCATTCATAAGAGTTTTATTTATTTTTTAGTTTATTGTTTGTTTAATTGTGCTCTTCTTTTTTTTTTTGTTGTTTAAAAACCCCGATAATAAAAAAAAGATTAATAAAAGCAAGAAATTTTTTTGCTTAAAATGTATGTATGTATGAACATATATGTATGTGTGTGCATACATAAATTTTTTTAATTGTAATTTAGAATATTTTTATTATTGACGCTTATGTTCACTAATTAATAATTATTTTCAAGCGTCCATTCGCTGATATTATATTATTTTTTTTAGAAAATAATATTATGATACCATAATTATTCATTTATTGTAAAAGAAAAAAAACCGTATGCCGAGTTAAAAAAAAAACACGTCTGCATTCAACGAGCACGATGAACGATATTAAACCTTTTTAATTTTCGAATGTGGGATGATGCATACGTTACAGTCGGCATTTAAGTTCGGTGATTGGTACGCTACACTGAGCCGTGTGTGTATGCGTAAATGTGACTGTCGTGGCTGAAGTGCGGGTCTTTGTTAGATGTTCGTAAGGAGTGGGGTGTGTGTAGATACAACCATGTCGAATGGTATATTTTTTGTAATATGAAACCCTTTTATTTTTCGAATGAATTATACATACGTGACAAATTTCAATTTAATAAAGTTTTTTTTTTAATTAATTGTAGTCTCAAAATTCTTATAAAAACAAAAAAATTTGAGTAATAGTTAAGCTGATGTAGCGATTTTTCATTATATGAAATAAGCTAATGCAAAACTTTAAACTAAGAAAAAAATAACTAAATAAATATTTTATAGAATCTGCTGGTTGTTCCTTTTCATACATATTTGTCTTTTTTTTGTTATATGAAACCTATAAATAAAAACAATATTATGTTATGTTGTGTTATTTTATTTTAAATTTTATTAGGAATTTCTTTTTCAGATTTTACAGATTTAAAATTAAAAATACCTTTATAAAGATTAAAGAGCTTAAGTGTTAACAAATGTTGTTCATGAAGTGTCTGACATCGACAAATGTTAAAGGATTGTGAATTAACATTTTCACAATAATATGTATGCATGATATTATTTATACATATAAATGGACTATTTACATAATTATAAATTCTTAATTCATCTATAAGTTTTATAAATAAATCCATAGGTTCCTTATCAATTTGGTTACAATGTTTTGTCAATAATTCTTCCAATTCAGCTGATGATATCATTTTTGAGTTAAATCGTAGTAGTGATGTACTCTGTTTAAAGACTAACAATCAACTAAAAATTAAATTATCAACTTCAAATGTTTTATTGATTAATAAAGTTTTCTTTATTTAAACATAAATTCACATAATTTCTTAATAAAATTACAATCTTTTCAGCATATATTTGATTACAATAATTTTTTTTTCTTACAAATATTAATATTGGGATTAGTTTTATATAAAGTCTTGATATTTGGACAATTCAAATAATCTAAATTAATTATATATATTTCGATTTCCCCTCCAAGTAGTTCCTTTAAACATCTAACTTTATCAAAACCTTTAACATATAAAACATGGGTATTGTTTAATGATGACTCAATTTAAACAAGACACCCTGTAAAATATTAACGGTCCTTAAATTGTTATTTACTTATTTTTTCATTTTGTCATTACATTATTTTTCTTGTACTAAATTTAACTTGCAAGATCAATTTGTAAACCAATAACTCTCACTCTAGTTTCAACCATAGAACAATAAACAAGGAAAGCACCAGAAAAAAATCATTGTGACCCAACAAACAAACAAACATTTATACATTGTACATAAAGTAAAAACAAATTGTGAACAAAACATATTGTAAATTTATAGAACATTAAAATACAAATATTAAATAAAACACAAATATTAAAACCAACAAATACAAAAAACAAAGTGTTTTTTTATTTGTATAAAAAACATAGTGAACCGTGTTAAATTTGAGGACTCAAAAATAAAGCTCGACCCTCAAACATTTGGTCCTAACGAACCGGATAGTTTTTTTTTACAAAAAATTTACAAAAAAGTTTAAAAAATTTTACAAAAAAATTGTGTTTTTGTGACTCTAATATAAAAAAAAAAAACAATTAATTTGAGTGTGACCCTGAAATTTAAAAATTATATTAACAAACAACAACAAAGAACACACACACAAAATCAACCCCCAAACATTTGGTCTTTTCGAACCAAAACATAAAGTTTTTTATTAAAAAATTAATTAAATCCAAATTGTGTGTAAAAGGCAAAATTTGTAAAAATTAATAAATATTAAAAAAAAATAATTTATTTAACAAAAAAAATCTTAAACAAAAAGATTTTACAAAAACAATTTATTTAAAAGTGAACAATTATTAACGGGACACACATTTTTGAAGCCAACAAAAAAAGAAGGCGCAGTAGCAGCAGCATCAGCAGACACACAGCAACAACAACACAGAAGGCTTAATAAACGCAGTGACACAAAAGAAAAAAGACCCAACAACAACAAGTAAGTCAAAGTATACAATACAACAAGAAATAAATATTCTTGCTTGTTGTATTATTCTTTAAATTTTTTGCCGCTGCATTTTTTAAGAGAAAATAACCGTGACGTCACTATCCAAAGAAATAAAAACCGAGTTACCATTACGTCAAATTTTTGAAAAATTAACCGGGGAAATTAATACAATATTTGACTCAAAATTTTTAAGGCACAATTTATTAAATCGCTAGCAGGTACTTTTTTGACCCAATTGAATAGTTTTTTCACGATTCTTGTTTTTTGAATAAACTAATAATGGCACTCGATAAATTTGTTAATTGTACAAATGACCTTTTGGATTTTGAATGCGAGTATTCAGAATCAAAGGCAGGTGAGGACATTCATAGCTTAGAAGTTCTTCGTGTAGAACTCGACTCACTTTGGCAGCAAATCAAAAGGACTTATGAAGAGTGTAGGGACAAAAAACAGGAATCTGGCGAACAACCGATAGACAGACAGAAACTTCGCGATCGGTACAAAAAGGCCCTGGCTGCATACAAAACTTGTTTAGCCTCAATAAATGCGGAAATTCGTGCGCTGTCTGTCCCGATTGATGACACGAGTAAGCACGAGCGAGTTTCGTCTGCTGAAAACCCAATTTTAGAAAACAGCGACGTTTCGTCTATTCGGCTGCCACCCTGCGACATCGATACGTTTTTAGGTGATTTTGTGACATGGCCAACCTTCCGCGACCTTTTTACTGCCCTATATTTAAATAATTCGCGGCTTAGTAAAATTGAAAAATTATTTCACTTGCTTCAAAAAACTGGAGGAGATGCTAGGAACATAGTTTCAATTGCCCCATTAACCAACGAAGGCTTCGATATAGCCTGGAAAAATCTTGTTCTTCAATATGAGAACAATCGGATTCAGGTCAACGAACAATTGAAAATTTTATTTGACCTTCCGAAAGTTACCGAAAATTCAGGCCAATCTATTCAGACTCTACAACGAACTGTTAATGGCTGCATTCAAGCTTTAAATGCTTTAGGGGTAGACACTGGCACTTGGGACCCTTTTCTTGTATATCTTTGCTCGACCAAGCTCCCCCGAACACTTTTGAAGGAATTTGAAAACTCTCTTCAAGAAATAACCAAGGTTCCATCGTGGGAACAATTTAACATTTTTTTGACTCACCATTCTAAGACTTTAGAGTCAATAGCGGCTATCACACAACCTAAACCCTGTCAACAAAAAAAGGATAGTTCCAAGCCGTTCACTAAACAAAAACAAGTTCACAGTTTTCAAACAAACGCGACTCAAAACAATAACGAGTCAAAAACTCAGAAACGTTTTCCATCAAAGGGGGGACAAAAAGACTCTACGCACAATTGCCAACATTGTAAAGAGCCTCACCCATTACGATCCTGCCCTAACTTTTTAGAAAAAAATGTGAATGACCGAATTCACATAGTAAAAGTCACAAATTCATGCTTTAATTGTTTGTCCATAAATCACGGTGTTAAGGACTGCTCAAGCAAATATAGTTGTAGGCTGTGCAAACAAAAACATAACACTTTGTTGCACAAGGCAACGGTGGCCCAGCCTATAAGCTTACCACCAAATGACGCTGACGAGCAACCCAGTACAAGTGCTGCAGCGCGAGCCCAATACATACAGTCCACTTCCAGATCAGGTATTCCTAACCTGACTTCCTTGACCCTGCGGGGAAACAATCAGTCCTCGACACAACTAATAGACAAAGAAACTTTGTTATTTACTGCAATAGTACAAATCGAAACTAGAGGCGCAAGATACCAGGCAAGAGCAATCATCGACCCTGGATCCCAATCCACGTTTATATCGGACAAGTTGAAAAACCGATTAAACTTACCTACAAAACGTAATATAGTACACGTTTCCGGCTTGAGTCAGACAGTTTCTGAAACTTCGACCAAAGCCTGTTTGTTTAACCTTTGCTCCAGGGTGGACACATCGTTTAAATTAGAGGTATGGGCACCAGTCTTGAAGACCCTTCCGTCCAATTTACCGCCCCAAACGTTAAACGCAGAACAATTCGCAGAGGCTGCAAAACTAGAACTTGCAGACCCTCAATTTCATCAAAGTCGACCCATCGACCTACTAATAGGCCTCGACTTAGGCCCCTCAATATATAGTATGGAAACACCGATGCGGTCCATTGGATCCCTTTTGGCACAAAAAACAGTATTTGGCTGGATTGTGGGGGGACCAATTTCTACAGTAAATTCACCTAGACAAACGATATCTTTACTAAACACGTCGTCCCTGGACCGAATCCTCACACGCTTTTGGGAGGTGGAGGAGACCCCAAAAAAGGTTTTGAGGTCAGAAGAGGACACGAACTGTGAAAATCACTACAAGTCTACAACCCGTAGAAGTGATTCGGGTAGATATATTGTTACACTACCCTTTAAAAATGGCGAAGAAATAGGCGTATCTAGAAATATTGCCATGGCCCAATTTTTGAGAATGGAGCGCATGCTTAGCCAAAAGCCAGAACTTAAGACACAATACGACCAAGTTATTGTAGAATACCTCGAGCTAGGACATATGAGGAAAATTTCTCCCCTGGAAATTAATAAAAATCCAAATTATTACCTGCCGCATCACGCAGTAATAAAACCCGAAAAGTTGACTTCGAAGATTAGAGTAGTTTTCAACGCATCGAGCCCGTCTTCAAATAAGAGAAGTTTGAATGACATTTTGTATCCAGGACCCATACTTCAACAAGACTTAGTGCTCATAATATTGAAGTGGAGATTTTTCCGTTTTGTGTACAACGCAGATGTCACAAAAATGTATCGCCAGATACTCATTGACCCTACGCAAACAAAGTTTCAAAGAATCTTATTCAGAACATCCAAAAATGACCCCATAGAAGATTACGAGCTTCTCACAGTCACATTTGGAGTTAATTGTGCCCCTTTTCTTGCCATACGAACCCTTCTTCAACTAGCCGAAGATATCGGGACAACTCACCCCCTTGCGTCAAACATCTTACAACACAACATGTACGTAGATGACGTCTTAGCTGGTGGCCACACATTAAACGATGCCATCAAATCACGAAAAGA
Organism: Pollenia griseotomentosa; assembly: GCA_963931875.1. Taxonomy (NCBI): domain Eukaryota; kingdom Metazoa; phylum Arthropoda; class Insecta; order Diptera; family Polleniidae; genus Pollenia; species Pollenia griseotomentosa. The sequence goes on along the minus strand of OZ007561.1, from coordinate 125,841,588 downwards.
ACTTACAACTGTTCTAAAATCTGCCGGTTTTGATCTGATGAAATGGACCTCAAATGATCCACGAGTTATTCAAGATTTGCCAAATGAGACCCTACTGCCGCTCGACTGGTTAAACTTATCCGAGAATGCCGGAACAAAGACACTCGGGATAAAATGGAACATTTCTTCAGACTCTTTTACATTCACTGCCCCAGGTGTTGAATTGAAAGAAAATTACACAAAAAGGGAAGTTCTATCTACAATTGCCAAATTCTTTGACCCTTGCGGATGGATAGCTCCAGTAATTGTTGATTCCAAGTTAATCATGCAACAAATTTGGTTAGATAAAGTCGACTGGGATGACAACCTAAAACCCTTGACTTGCCTTAAATGGCAGAAATTTGTTAAAAACTGCCCTGCAATAAATGCCCTGAAAATTCCTCGTTGGATCCAGTACAGCCCTAATTTAAATGTGGAAATACATGGCTTTAGCGACGCCTCAGAAAAGGCTTATTCTGCGACTCTTTACGTCCGAATACAGTCTGAAAATTCTATATTTACATATTTACTGGCCTCTAAGACTCGTGTTGCTCCCATTAAACAAATATCGCTACCACGTTTGGAGCTTTGTGGATCCGTTTTACTGGCAAATTTAGCCTCAGGAATTCTGCCAAATCTTCAAGCTGCGCAAATCGACACATATTTTTGGACCGACTCAACAATAGTACTGGCCTGGTTAAAGAAACCCCCCTGCACGTGGAACACTTTCGTTGGAAATCGTGTCTCAGAAATTGTAGATAAAGTCGGCAATTGTCATTGGCAACATGTCGAATCAAAAGAAAACCCTGCAGATATAGCCAGCCGGGGATGTACGCCCCAAGAATTAGAATCCCACAACTTATGGTGGTTTGGACCTTCATGGCTAAAATTACCCAAAAATCAATGGCCGAAGTCCAAAAGTCCAGATGACACCAACTTAGAAGCAAAAACTGTAAAGGCGTTAACTACTACTACTCAGGAGGATCCATTGACCCGTTTCTCCAATTTATCACGCGCTTATAGAGTGTTAGCTTATGTCCTACGATTCTGGCGAAATACTGGTGTAAGCAGAACCCGCCATCGGATATCTTCAACCGAGGTAACACCAGAAGAAATAATAGACGTCAAAACACGACTCATTATTTTGACGCAAAAACAACATTTCTCAGAAGAATATAAGCAGTTGAAGCTCAAACAAAGGATTTCGTCTTCTAGCAGTATTTTGACTCTCAACCCGTTTATGGACCAACTAGGCGTCATCCGAGCCAACGGACGTCTGGTTCAATCACCAGCTCTCACATACAACGAACGACATCCAATTTTGTTGCCGTACAACTCTAAGTTCACCAGATTGTTAACCGAATTCGCTCATAAAATTACGATTCATGGTGGAAACCAACTTATGATCCGAGTACTTCGTACGGAATTTTGGATTTTTCGTTTGAGGCCCTTAGTAAAAATGGTGATAAATAATTGTAAAACTTGTGTTTTGTACAAAAAACACACTCAGAGTCAAATCATGGCTTCCTTACCACCAGAGCGCACAACACTTTCTCGCCCTTTCACCACAACTGGAGTTGATTACGCTGGACCCTTCACCATTCGAAACTTTACTGGTCGAGCCTGCCTCATCACAAAAGGGTATGTCTGCATTTTTGTATGTTTTGCCACTAAAGCTGTACATTTAGAACCAGTTAGTGATTTATCGACTCAAGCATTTTTAGCCGCTTTCTCCCGCTTCATTGGAAGACGTGGGTGTCCAGCAAACATATATTCAGACAATGGCACGAACTTTGTCGGAGCAGCAGAACTCATCAAAAAATATCGTCTGGAATTTATGAAAACTCTTCAAGCCCAAGTTACACACAACTATAGCCACCAAAATATCATTTGGAAATTTATACCCCCTGGTGCCCCACATATGGGCGGGCTCTGGGAGGCCGGTGTAAAGTCATTTAAAACCCATCTAAAGAAAATGATACCAGATATGAAATTCACCTTTGAAGAGCTGTCAACAATTCTCACTCGCATAGAATCGTGTTTAAACTCTAGACCCTTAAGTCCTGCTAGCGATGACCCAAATGACCTTAACCCATTGACCCCTGGACACTTCCTTATTGGAACTCCATTATTGACCCCAGCCGAACTTGATGTAAGCAGCGAAAATCTGACCCTCATCAACCGCTGGAAACGCCTAAAGGTCATCTACCACTCATTTTGCAAAAGATGGAAATCCGAATACCTGGCCGAACTTCATCGCAGGTACAAGTGGAAGTCTCAGAGGGATAACGTTAAAGTCAACGATTTAGTCGTCATCAAAAACAACAACTTGCCACCCAACGAATGGCAAATGGGTCGAATTACAAAAACGTATACTGGAACGGACCAGAACTGTCGAGTTGTCGACATCCAGACGAAAAATGGGATCGTTACCAGACCCATTACAAAAATTGTGGTTTTATTTTAAAATATAGTTAACATTTTTTAAAATTTTCCCAACTAATTTTACACTGAATTCCTACTTACAGGTATGGCATCCCACAAACCATTTCTTAGTTTCTCATCAACAGATTTGATTGCTGTCAACATATTCAACCCCACACGACCCACAAACATGAATCGAATTGAGATCCTAGATGCCATATCTGCCAAATAGCATCACAACACCTTGCTACATTGTAACCTGTTTTGCGGACTTATGTTAAACTGCACCAAGTCATGGGGGCCGGAATGTTTAATGATGACTCAATTTAAACAAGACACCCTGTAAAATATTAACGGTCCTTAAATTGTTATTTACTTATTTTTTCATTTTGTCATTACATTATTTTTCTTGTACTAAATTTAACTTGCAAGATCAATTTGTAAACCAATAACTCTCACTCTAGTTTCAACCATAGAACAATAAACAAGGAAAGCACCAGAAAAAAATCATTGTGACCCAACAAACAAACAAACATTTATACATTGTACATAAAGTAAAAACAAATTGTGAACAAAACATATTGTAAATTTATAGAACATTAAAATACAAATATTAAATAAAACACAAATATTAAAACCAACAAATACAAAAAACAAAGTGTTTTTTTATTTGTATAAAAAACATAGTGAACCGTGTTAAATTTGAGGACTCAAAAATAAAGCTCGACCCTCAAACAGGTATTCTTCTTCTTTTTTTCATAGTTAATATTAAGTATTATATTAACTCTTTCAGTGTAAACTCTCCAGCAACCCAGTGTAATCCATGCAAGTGATTATATAACCATTTATTTGTAATTCTATCCTTATTACTTAATTCGAATTTTTTATTTTTGATTCAATGTGAAAAGTTTGTTTTTCGATATCACTGATTGAAACACAGACTTCTTTAGCATAAAATTTATTATTAATGAAAAATCCTTGTACATCGACAATTATAAAATTATATTGTTGTTCCATTGTCACCCCTTACAAAACTATTTTGAAGAAGGCACACAACGGAGTGCCGACGTATTGGATTAAATAAAATTAATATTTTTTATAAAAAAAAGAAACCTAAAGCTTAATTAAATAATAATACTAATCAAATTTTGTAAAGTTCGAATAAGAGTCAATTTATATAAATAAAACATATTCTATTTATAGTTTTTAATTATTTATTTTCAAATATGAATTTATAATAAGCTCCATTCACAACTTTTTTTAAATAAAAATTTCCAGATGATAAATCGTCCATAACTTCCTCTGGTAGGTTTGTGTATTTCTCCGGTAGGAATATTATATGAGTTTTCAACTCTAACATTGTTTTCGTACCAAACTTTGTAGATTTTTTTTAAGCATTTTAAAATTTTAATTTTCTTGTTTATAGAGAGTTGCTTTAAAGGCATTATTTTCTTTTAATACTTTTTGTTGATATTGTTTAGATAATGCAATGTTTTATTCATTTTTTAAACTTTTTTTAGTTGGATGGAGGAGAAAGTTTACTTATTTGACAATTTTTCAAATACTACTAATGAAACTGTGTTTTTGTATCAGCTATTTTTATTATAATTTTATAGGCGAAAGGATTTTAGAAAATAAAGGATGTCATGGTATAATTCTTTTTTTATCACTAAATAGTTGTGTTTCCCGTTTATATAAACATAAAAGTCTTGCACATCAAAAATTCCTAAAAAAAATATGAGACATGCATGTGCAGCTGTTTAAAATTCTTGGAAAAACAAAGAAACCGCTGATACTGCAGTTTTTGAATTTATTAAATAAAATACAGTCAAATCCCCATAATTCGTACCTCGAAAAGTCGTAATTCCCCATAATTCGTAAGAAGTGGCCTGTCCCTTGCGGTTAAGAATTATCGAGATTCTACTGTAATGCAAGAATTTAAACTCAAAAAAAAAAATAAATTAATAAATATTTTATAAAATCTGCTAATTGTTCCTTTTTATAATTATCTTTTTTATGTATGAATTCTTCATTTATACGTGATAAATTTCAATTTAATAAAGCTTTTTTTGTTTGGATTAATTCTAATCTCAAAATTCTTGAAAAAAACAAAGAAACTTGTGTAATATATGCAGGTGTTGTAGTTTTAATTATATGAAATAAAATAATGCAAGAATTTAAACAAATAAATAAATATTTTATAAAATCTGCAGATTGTTCCTTTTCATAATTGTCTTTTTAATGTAATATTAAACCTTTTTATTTTTCGAATGAATTGTACATACGTGATAAATTTCAATTTAATAAAGCTTTTTTTTAATTAATTCTAATCTCAAAATTCTTATAAAAACAAAGAAATATATGTACATGTGCAGATGTTAAGAATTCTTGGAACAACAAAGAAACCTCTGATACTGCGGTTTTTGATTATATGAAATAAAAATATTAAACCTATTTATTTTTCGAATAAAACTTATGTGAAACTTACCCCTAATAACTAATAACTCCCCTCATCTACAATTTATGATATAAATACGTCTACTTCTGGGACACAGAATCATACTAAAAAAAGTGAAAATGGCTGGCGGTTTTATTTGTGAATTTTACGGTAAAGTATTCACTATGAATACAAATTTAAGAAGACATGTTCGATTACATCATTACCACCACACCACACCACACACCAACAATTGTTACTTTAATGAACCCCAATAGAACTGTATCTCCAACTGGTTACTTAGCGACGCCAGCTACACAAATCAATTGGCTAAAATATAAAAAGTATCTCAGCACCCATTGCACAGAAAATATTCCGCTTAGTACACCGGAATACGTAGATCGCGCTATTCTTAATTTCGACAGTTTTCTGAAGCTAGCTGTACAACATTCCAGTATTACCCCAAAAAAACTAAAAATATTAAAATTTATTCCACAGATGTTGAGCGTCTCCTGTCAGAAAAAAGAAGAGCCCGAAGAGAGTGGCAATTGCACAGATCCCCTCAACTTAAGAGTTTGTTAAAAGAGTGTACAAGAAGGCTAAGAAAGTTACTACAGACACAGAAAACGGATTCTCTGCAAAAATATCTTAAGGAACTTGATGCAACTCCGCAATCAGACTACTCATTATGGCGTGCAGCTAAAAATCTTAATAGGCCAGTTGTCTCTAAGCCACCATTAAGAAACTTGAACGGAAGTTGGGCAAGAAATGATAACGAAAAGGGAAATCTGTTTGTTAATCATTTAAAAAACGTATTTACCCCAAATATATCTCACGATACTGCGGTCGAGTTACCACCTGTTCCTGCTAGAGCAGCTATTCCCCTCAGATTTGAGATAAGAGAAATCGAACAGGCTATTTGTGACTTAAACACTAAGAAGGCACCTGGTATTGATAAAATCAGTAATAAAATGCTTTTAGAGCTACCTCGCACAGCAAAGAAAATTATTCTTTTTATTTTTAATGCTATTTTACGCCTTGAATACTATCCTCAAAAATGGAAGGTTTCCTTAGTTACCATGATACCACAGCCAGGTAAAGATCATACAAAAGTTGAGTCATATAGGCCTATTAGCTTATTATCAAATATGTCAAAGCTGTTTGAGAAATTATTAGTTTCAAAATTAACACCGATTTTAAGTGAAAATAGATGTATTCCAAACCATCAGTTCGGATTTCGAAGAAAACACAGCACAATCGAACAGACTCGTCGAATAGTAAATGTCATAAGAAAAGCATTTGAAGAAAAAAAATATTGCTCAGCACTTTTCATCGATGTTTCGCAAGCTTTCGATAAAGTCTGGCATAAAGGCTTATTACATAAATTGAAGCAAAATTTAACAGCAAACACACACAAGCTGCTAGAAAGCTACTTAGTCGGTCGTCAATTTATTATTAAAGAAGGAAATTTCTTAAGTTCACCTCAGCCCATTGGCGCTGGAGTCCCACAAGGCAGCATCCTGGGCCCTCTATTATATTTAATTTATACTTCGGACATGCCAACAAGCAACTACACCCAAACTTCAACATTTGCAGACGATACAGCATTTCTAAGCGTCCACGAAAACCGTTATGAAGCATCTCGTTACTTACAGCATCATATATTTCAACTAGAAATATGGTTAAGACAATGGAGGATAATGGTCAATGAGCAAAAATGCGTGCATATAACATTCACCTTGCGCCGGGAATCTTGCCCCCATATAACAATCAACAATCAAATAATTCCTCAACATTCGCATGTAAAATATCTCGGTATACATCTGGATTGGCGATTAACGTGGAAATGCCATATAGAGGCAAAATTAACTCAAATGAAACTAAAAGCCATTCAAATTCATTGGCTTATTGGTAGAAACTCTGTCCTTAGTCTCGACTGCAAACTTCTTCTTTACAACTCCATCTTAAAGACAATCTGGTGCTATGGTATTCATATATGGGGCACTGCCTCGGCCTCTAATATAGAAAAAATTCAAAGGCGCCAAAATAAAATTCTTCGAATAATCACAGCTGCCCCTTGGTATGTAAAAAACTCAAATATTCACAGGGATCTCAATGTTCCATTAGTCAAAACTATGATTACGAAATATGCAGTAAAATACTTAAAAAGGCTCGAATTGCATCCAAACCCACTAGCACGAAATATTTTAAATGATAGCGGCCACACTCGCTTAAGAAGAAGAGACACTGCAGCACTTATCCAATTAGATGAGCGACAAACACCTAGATAAGTGAACAGAACCCGTGATGAAGAAAATTTTTGTCTGGCACTGGCAGGACATAAAATAAAGTATTAGGTTAAGATTTGATTAATTATTGTTAGTTCATATTTAAATGTATGAAGATTCAATAAATAATATTGAGAAAAAAAAAAAAAAAAAAAAAAAAAAGATTACATCATGAAGGTGACGGTAATAATGAAGAAATTAATATTTACTGTAAAGATTGTGAAAAATATATAAAAAAACAAATTGGCATTACCATATAAGGTCAAATGCACATATACTTTACTATGCTGAGAAAGCAGTTAATGTAAAATGTATAAAATCACCATTTAATAATAGAATTGTCACATATTTAGTTGAAAACAATAATAAAAATAATTTAATACCTGAAAACTTTTTAACGGAATCAGAGAGAAATTAAAAAAAATATTAACAGACACCATACAAAAACATGGAAACATCAAATTTAACATGGAACTGTATGGTGAATATGTGCTGATAAAGGAAGATGAAGATTCTTGTATGGTGGATATAAAATCCCATCAGACTAAATTGATCATTCTTAGCATGATATTCTTAATATTTACAACGAGCAATGTAATATTATAATTAAAAAGATGAGCGAATTTCAGGAGCGTGATAGTGGTTGGGCATTAATTGAAATAACACGTTTGGAGATTAATATAAATCAACATAAGTGTATCAAAGGATCACAATACCTTCCTTTACCAGCAAAAATAATGAAAAAAAAGCATGTGTCAACGTACAAAATCGAGATGAGTACTGTTTTTAATGGGCAATCTTCTCTGCAATTTCTCCAGTAAATATTGATACTCAAAGATGTTCATCGTATAAAATCAAAATATTGAAGATGCTTTAATTGTACTGAATAATGGAATTAAAATAATTTTAACAAATTTAAATTTCCCTCTAGCAGTTAACAAAATAAGAGATTATGAGCTAATAAATCCTGAAATTAGTGTGAATGTGTTTGGATTAGAAGGTGATGTTGTAGTGGGGCCATACTACTTTACCAAAAAAGAAAAGTCCAAACACATCCAATCAATGCTGTTAGAGGATGGAGAAAGATTCCATTATGTGTGGATCAAATATATTTCAAGGTATGTTAATAATATTTATATATGTTAAAAATTATATTAATTTAAATCATTTTCTTTTTTCCTTTCAATTACAGATTGATACGCAGTCAACTGACGAAACGTCAAAATCAAACATATATTTGCAATACATGTTTAATTAATTTCAACGTAATAAAATGGTTACGAGGATGCCTACTGCTGAAAAAAGTATTGCAAGCTATAAAAATTTTAAAAAGCAAATGGATGTGCCTTTTGTTGTATACGCTGATTTTGAATGTATTCTGGAAACAGTTTACATTCAAAATTCTACGAACGTAAAAACAACACAAAAACATATTCCATTTGCTTATAGTTATTATATTAAATGTTCCTATAACTCAGATTTAGATATTTAAAAAAATTTACAATGGAATTGATGCACCACAACATTTATTTAAAAGTTATTTTGACGACATTTTAGCTATTTACACTAGTCATCTAAGTGTTATGTGATGTACGTGAGGGAAAATTCTTTTGTGAGGATTTTGAACTAAATCAAAACCTCAATTTCGCTTCGCGATGGACAGTGGCACGCTGGTGTTTGGGCTGAAGCTCGCCGGAAATGGGGGGTTCGTTTCCATCTACTCACACATACACAACTTAATTCGTGCCAAAAAAAAAACGAAAGCTGTTGATAGACCGAAGCGACAAAAACAAAAAAACATTTAACAAAGACCGATTGTTTATTGATGATATTGAAAACTTAACCGCAGTTTTCGACAAGATTGCCTCGAGTCTTCAGGACCAGATGATTTTGTCCTGGACAGGCTGCCCACCCCATATGACATGTTACTGTCATCCGTGGCACTTCTCATCGCCTGAAAAAAATAAATGTTTGGAGTAATGCCCCAAAATCGACACTTACCACTTCGCTACACGCGTGTTACCTTTCAACCATTCGAAATGAATTAAAACATTATGATTTGTTTTCGATAATTTCAAAAGAATCTATCTATATATATAAAAGAGACGTGTTTGTTTGTAATCGCTAAACTCAAAAACTACTGCACCGACTTTGACCAAAATTTCTGTGTTTGATGTATGAGGCGTGTTTCTGAGGAGTGTTTCTGTGGAGTTTCGTATTCATCCGATAGATGGCACCACGTTTTTATCTTTTTGTCATTTTCGTCGTAATCGCTAAACATAATGTTTTAAAATGTAGATGCATGGTATGTCACTAAATCTTTATCAATATACATTTATCAATTCAGCGGTAATTCACTAAAATCACCAAAATGAAAAAACAAATTTATATTGTTTAATAGCCAGTTTTATTCCAAACATTTATGTTAATTTTAGTTTACAAAAGTCTATTTCCACTTCCATAAATATTTTTCAAATACGCGGTTAGGGTATCCAATAATTTTAAACAAACATGAAGAATCTAATAGCATTTGCTGGTACGTAAAACATTTACTGCCGTATTCATAAAAAATTAAAATAGATTTGAAATATATTTAAAAAAAAAATTTATGAAAATTTTGCTTTAAAACACATTTCAAATTTATTTTATTTTTTATGAATACGGCAGTTATTATTTTAAATCTTTACTAAGGGCCAGCAAAGCGGACCGGGTCCAGCTAGTATACAATAAATGTTTATTTACTTAACTCGTCTACTTAAGTTTAACAATTGTAACAGGATAAATAGTATTACTAATATGTAATAAATAAATTCATAAGTACATGTTCATTAGCCTGAATCCTAAAACGCTTGAATTCCCAAATTTGATATTTGATCTGTTTAATTAATAAATCCTTCGTTTAATAATATCGATGAAAAAAACACTTTATAGTATCAAAAAGGATACTTGCTATATTTTTACAAAAAAAAGAAAGAAAAAAAGGAGTTAACTGTCAATAACTTCTTTATCAAGTTTGGAAACTCAAGGTTTTTAAGGTCCATTTTTGTTTAATTTATATAATTAGCAAGTTTTCTTTTTCCTAGGAAAGAAATGGCACCACTGTTAAAGATGATAATTATCAAAAACAATTAAAAAATAAGTCAAATGGCAACTTTGAAAATCCAAAAGGAATTGTCAAAAGATTCAAAAAAAAAAAGTTAACTGGCAACTTTGCCCAGATTTTGGTTCTAGTATTTTTTTCATCTAAGTAGTCAATAATCGGTTAGATATTAAAGAATATGTGCCCCGATACAAAGATCATACAAACTTCGAATTTAATCCCAGAATTTTAGATGTGCAGCAAGTATTTAAATTTGAATTTCGTTAAAATTTAATTTATATATTTAAAATTTTGTTTAACTCTTTAAACCTAGTTCAAATGTTTAAATGTGGTTTAAGAATTTAAATTTAGTTTAAATATTCGGATTTGACTTTTAGTTTACGTAAGGCAATTTTATTTTAATTGAAGTTTAGTTTACGCCATTTAGATTAGATCTAGTGCTTTAAATAGAAATTAAACTTTTGGATTCAAAAATCACAATTAGACCCAAGTACAATAATTCAAACTACGTAATAAAATTTAGTTTGAATACTTAAATTTTATTATTATCAAATTTAACATGGAACTGTATGGTGAATATGTGCTGATAAAGGAAGATGAAGATTCTTGTATGGTGGATATAAAATCCCATCAGACTAAATTGATCATTCTTAGCATGATATTCTTAATATTTACAACGAGCAATGTAATATTATAATTAAAAAGATGAGCGAATTTCAGGAGCGTGATAGTGGTTGGGCATTAATTGAAATAACACGTTTGGAGATTAATATAAATCAACATAAGTGTATCAAAGGATCACAATACCTTCCTTTACCAGCAAAAATAATGAAAAAAAGCATGTGTCAACGTACAAAATCGAGATGAGTACTGTTTTTAATGGGCAATCTTCTCTGCAATTTCTCCAGTAAATATTGATACTCAAAGATGTTCATCGTATAAAATCAAAATATTGAAGATGCTTTAATTGTACTGAATAATGGAATTAAAATAATTTTAACAAATTTAAATTTCCCTCTAGCAGTTAACAAAATAAGAGATTATGAGCTAATAAATCCTGAAATTAGTGTGAATGTGTTTGGATTAGAAGGCGATGTTGTAGTGGGGCCATACTACTTTACCAAAAAAGAAAAGTCCAAACACATCCAATCAATGCTGTTAGAGGATGGAGAAAGATTCCATTATGTGTGGATCAAATATATTTCAAGGTATGTTAATAATATTTATATATGTTAAAAATTATATTAATTTAAATCATTTTCTTTTTTCCTTTCAATTACAGATTGATACGCAGTCAACTGACGAAACGTCAAAATCAAACATATATTTGCAATACATGTTTAATTAATTTCAACGTAATAAAATGGTTACGAGGTTGCCTACTGCTGAAAAAAGTATTGCAAGCTATAAAAATTTTAAAAAGCAAATGGATGTGCCTTTTGTTGTATACGCTGATTTTGAATGTATTCTGGAAACAGTTTACATTCAAAATTCTACGAACGTAAAAACAACACAAAAACATATTCCATTTGCTTATAGTTATTATATTAAATGTTCCTATAACTCAGATTTAGATATTTAAAAAAATTTACAATGGAATTGATGCACCACAACATTTATTTAAAAGTTATTTTGACGACATTTTAGCTATTTACACTAGTCATCTAAGTGTTATGTGATGTACGTGAGGGAAAATTCTTTTGTGAGGATTTTGAACTAAATCAAAACCTCAATTTCGCTTCGCGATGGACAGTGGCACGCTGGTGTTTGGGCTGAAGCTCGCCGGAAATGGGGGGTTCGTTTCCATCTACTCACACATACACAACTTAATTCGTGCCAAAAAAAAACGAAAGCTGTTGATAGACCGAAGCGACAAAAACAAAAAAACATTTAACAAAGACCGATTGTTTATTGATGATATTGAAAACTTAACCGCAGTTTTCGACAAGATTGCCTCGAGTCTTCAGGACCAGATGATTTTGTCCTGGACAGGCTGCCCACCCCATATGACATGTTACTGTCATCCGTGGCACTACTCATCGCCTGAAAAAAATAAATGTTCGGAGTAATGCCCCAAAATCGACACTTACCACTTCGCTACACGCGTGTTACCTTTCAACCATTCGAAATGAATTAAAACATTATGATTTGTTTTCGATAATTTCAAAAGAATCTATCTATATATATAAAAGAGACGTGTTTGTTTGTAATCGCTAAACTCAAAAACTACTGCACCGACTTTGACCAAAATTTCTGTGTTTGATGTATGAGGCGTGTTTCTGAGGAGTGTTTCTGTGGAGTTTCGTATTCATCCGATAGATGGCACCACGTTTTTATCTTTTTGTCATTTTCGTCGTAATCGCTAAACATAATTTTTTAAAATTTAGATGCATGGTATGTCACTAAATCTTTATCAATATACATTTATCAATTCAGCGGTAATTCACTAAAATCACCAAAATGAAAAAACAAATTTATATTGTTTAATAGCCAGTTTTATTCCAAACATTTATGTTAATTTTAGTTTACAAAAGTCTATTTCCACTTCCATAAATATTTTTCAAATACGCGGTTAGGGTATCCAATAATTTTAAACAAACATGAAGAATCTAATAGCATTTGCTGGTACGTAAAACATTTACTGCCGTATTCATAAAAAATTAAAATAGATTTGAAATATATTTAAAAAAAAAATTTATGAAAATTTTGCTTTAAAACACATTTCAAATTTATTTTATTTTTTATGAATACGGCAGTTATTATTTTAAATCTTTACTAAGGGCCAGCAAAGCGGACCGGGTCCAGCTAGTATACAATAAATGTTTATTTACTTAACTCGTCTACTTAAGTTTAACAATTGTAACAGGATAAATAGTATTACTAATATGTAATAAATAAATTCATAAGTACATGTTCATTAGCCTGAATCCTAAAACGCTTGAATTCCCAAATTTGATATTTGATCTGTTTAATTAATAAATCCTTCGTTTAATAATATCGATGAAAAAAAACACTTTATAGTATCAAAAAGGATACTTGCTATATTTTTACAAAAAAAAGAAAGAAAAAAAGGAGTTAACTGTCAATAACTTCTTTATCAAGTTTGGAAACTCAAGGTTTTTAAGGTCCATTTTTGTTTAATTTATATAATTAGCAAGTTTTCTTTTTCCTAGGAAAGAAATGGCACCACTGTTAAAGATGATAATTATCAAAAACAATTAAAAAATAAGTCAAATGGCAACTTTGAAAATCCAAAAGGAATTGTCAAAAGATTCAAAAAAAAAAAAGTTAACTGGCAACTTTGCCCAGATTTTGGTTCTAGTATTTTTTTCATCTAAGTTGTCAATAATCGGTTAGATATTAAAGAATATGTGCCCCGATACCAATGTTGAAAAATTCAGTACTTTGGTACTTTTTTCAGTACTTTTTCATATTGAAAATACCGCAGTACCCCCGCGTTGTTTTCAGTACTTTATTATATTTTGAGCTTTTTAACTGTGATGATCATTTCGATAGCAGGCTTAGGTTATCTATCATGTGTTTGTTGCAAAATTTATGTTGTTTTTAAAAAATTATTAACGACGTTAATATTGAAATGCAAAGCGTGGAAGCCAGGATTCATATTTTGCTTTCCAGAATGGAATATTTGTTCTTACAACTGGCAAGAAAATTTATAAAAATGAATGCATAGGATAATATGTTAGTGGAAAATTGAAATGAAAACCATATTAATAGAAACATGCTATCCTAAGAAAATGGTTTATAAAGTAAAAGAAACGGCGAAATCGTTTTATTCGACAATTTTCGAAACTTTAAGAACTAAATTTTGGTTTGAACATAAAACCTTAAAAGTGATAATCAGCTTCACTCCAGAAAATATTGTTTCTGAAAAAACCATCAGCATAATACTCTTGTTATTAATGTTATTTACAAACGATAAAGAAAACTATGCATACATAATAATATCAATTCTTAATTCCGTGTTCTAGCGGATCTTTTAGAAATAAAGCATTTTAGAACTGAAAATATTTAAATTTCTTGGAAAAATATAGCCAAAATTAAGAACGAAACTAATGTTAGCTGACATTTCACATATTGCTGTTGGTATTTTATCGATACCTCATTTCTGAGCATCAATTGAACGCACATTTTCAAATGCAAAATGATGTAAAAAACAAAGGAAGAAATCGTTTACACGTAGAAACTGTTTCAAGTTTGATAAAAACTAAAAATCTATTAAAATCAACTGGTAGTTGCTGTTGTAGTTATAATATTTCTTATAATATCTTAAAGTAAATTTGCTTTATCTTTAAACACTGAATTAAAATCTTGATTTTAAAACACTTATGTTTTAAACTTTTTTCAGAATTAAGTTCCAAGTATGTAAAATATGTTAAAGTCTTAATAAAACACAAATAAAATTTTTAATTTATTAACTTATTCATAAATACATATATGAACTATTTCAAATATTTTTTTTTTTAGAAAATACTAAAAAACGTACCTTAAGTGGCACTTGCAGTATAACTGTTAGATTTTAAAGCCAATGGATTTGTGATAGTCGAAGGTGACACAATATATTGGCAAGAATCGAAATCAGAAAAGAAGTGCACCATACTGTGAAATGTGTTTGCATCAACGTACTATGTTGTTTTGCTTTAAAGGTTATGTTTTTTTTTTAATAAGAGTTGCGCCATATTTTAATTGAAACCATTGTGCAACTTATTGAATAATATAGGGCCATATGGAAATAATATGGCGAATAACATATACAATAATATTTAAGTGGATGGGGCGCTTGGCGCTAATGTATAACAGAAAAATTATTTACATGTGTACCTCAAATATTATTTACATGTGTATCTCAAATATAAATACTAAATTTGGTATTAAATACTTAGATAAATGAATTCCAATAAAAAATTTTTTGTTCCTTTTATTTTTATAAATTATTGTTTCTTTTTTTAACAAAAAGTACCATTTGGTGGAAAAAATACTCTTTTAGTTGAAGTTCAGTACCATTTCAAAATTTCAATTTTGCAACACTGCCCGATACAAAGTCCATACAAACTTCGAATTTAATCCCAGAATTTTAGATGTGCAGCAAGTATTTAAATTTGAATTTCGTTAAAATTTAATTTATATATTTAAAATTTTGTTTAACTCTTTAAACCTAGTTCAAATGTTTAAATGTGGTTTAAGAATTTAAATTTAGTTTAAATATTCGGATTTGACTTTTAGTTTACGTAAGGCAATTTTATTTTAATTGAAGTTTAGTTTACGCCATTTAGATTAGATCTAGTGCTTTAAATAGAAATTAAGCTTTTGGATTCAAAAATCACAATTAGACCCAAGTACAATAATTCAAACTACGTAATAAAATTTAGTTTGAATACTTAAATTTTATTAAGTTTACGAATCAAATTTTCTAGTCTAGAATAAGCCGGTAAAATTAGTTTAAGTTTCTTTTAAGATTATATATAGAATTTCGAATTCAAATTCAGTTTACTTGATTAACCTAAATTCAAAGTTAGCATTTACGTTCACCCTTAGATAAAATATTTAAACCAGGATTTAACTGAAGCATTCCAAATTTCATCTAAAACCTAATTCTTCGGACTGTTGAGTATAAAATTTAGTTTGTGAATTCAAATGAATTTTAGGGATCAAAATACGATTTAATTATTTTAAATTCAACGATAGAGGTAAATTTCGAGTATTCAAATTCGAATGCGGCTTAAACATTTGCATTGGGGTTCTAAATTAACGTTTTGGTCATAGTTAAAACTCTAATCCGGTTCCAGTTTTTTTTGATTCACATATAAGACTTAAAATTCAAATTTGATTTGTCTTAAAATTGGATTTTTTCAGGTGATTTCAATCTAATTCAGACATTTCAGTCGGAGTCTTAAGCTCCCGAAATAGTTTTCAATTCCTAAATTCAATTTTCAATTCAAAAGTAAGGTTCAATTAGTTCTAGTCATTAATTTGGTCAGCTACGACCCATTATTCGGTTAGTGGTGACTAATTTTTTTGGATAGTAGTGACTAAGTATTTGGTTAGTAGTGACTAATTATTTGGGTTAGTACTGACTAATTATTTGGTTAATACTGACTATTAATTTAGTATTTTATTTATTAAATGGTTTATTTATTTTATCTATCGACCTATTAATCTATTAAATTATTAAGTAACTTATTTTTTTATCTAGATACCTATTTAATTATTTATTATTAAATTGTTTATTTAGAAAATTATTTATTTATTTAATTATTTAGTTATTCATTAAATCATTTGTTTATTAAATTATTTAAGTCCTTACTCATCAAGATCAGTATCCAAGTATCAAAACACTAATTCTAGATAATCAATTATTCACTCAATCAGTGATTCATTCAAGTTTCAGTCTTATAAGGTCTAAGTTTATGTATCAGATTTACCTCAAACACTTAAATCCGGCTAAGGTTTCAAAATTTAATCAAGTCCCGAACTCTAAACTACCTACTTAACTTTAACAGGCGTTAAAAGGGGGACATGTATACTTAATTCAATCCTTGAACTGGAT
Organism: Pollenia griseotomentosa; assembly: GCA_963931875.1. Taxonomy (NCBI): domain Eukaryota; kingdom Metazoa; phylum Arthropoda; class Insecta; order Diptera; family Polleniidae; genus Pollenia; species Pollenia griseotomentosa. Next base: position 125,824,756 of record OZ007561.1, on the reverse strand, counting down.
TAATTGCCATAAGGTCACATTGGGGTTTATGGAGTTAACTCCAAATTCAGAACATAAATTCAAGATCGTTTAATCCGAAACCGAATTAAGGATTTGAATCTAAATCACGTAGTTAAATTTCAAATCAACCATCCAGATTTAGATTCAATTCAAATAAACCGCGTTGATTATAGTTCATAAATTTTGAGTTCGCAATCCCCTTTTCTGTCCGGTGTTAATAATCCAATTTAATATGATAATTATCAAAGTTTATTAAAAAAAAACAATGTTGATTTTGTTTATATCCATACGTACATAATTATATAAACTTAAAAAGAATTTGTTTTAAAAGAATTAAACTATCAAGGTGGCCAAAGTTTAATAATATTAGATAAGGTCTTAGAAAATAGTGTAAAGTTTTATATAAAGGATTATGATTAAAATTAGTTATGGTTAGTAATAAGTATAATAATAGTGGTATTATAAGTATATGCAGTATATATTTACTTAAGTTTTAAAATCTTAGTACTAATTTACGCGATAAGTGTAATACTAATTAAGTAAAAATAATTTTATAATAATAATCTTGGCATTAATAATTCTAGTTGAAATTAAAGATATCAGTATAGAGTTGATTTAGGATTAATAATTTTAGTTGTAGATTAAAGTATAAAGATAGTAATGATGTCATCCGTAATCCAAGAGATATACATAATCAATTGACATGTTAATTGAAGACGAATAATTTTAGAGGTAGGTCAAGATATAGGTATAATTTTAATCTTAGCAATATCCTAAGATACGGGTATAGAAATATTCAAGTAAGAATTAATGTCATCCGCTTTGTTTTTCCTTTTCCTTCCCTTAGTAGCAATCGGTGTAAAAAAAATAGTTTTTCTATGAAACAAAGTAATGGGATATCGAACCATATACTACTTTGTTTTTCTAAAAGCTCATCTGAATAAACGCGGTTAAATTAATATTTAAAATTCAGGTTCACATTAAGTTTCATTGTCCCGGTTGTTATGATTTCACTTGATCAGATCTAGTTGTTTTAAAAGGGTAACTAAATAAAACCCTACGCTCGATTATTTCCCAGGCCCTTCGGCTGGAAGCGACGTTCATTTGATAACTTGATCATTCACCACAAAATTCGAATATGATTCAATGACCGTATTCGTTCTCCTATGAGTAGGAGTAACTATATCGCTAGATATTATACCCGCCTATCTATCAAAAAAAACCATGGCTTTTAAGCCAATCTAATTCATAAGTCATCCGGGGCAAAAAAAAATTACGTCAATACGAGGGTTACGGGTGTTGAAGTGTATCCAATTCGATCAAGTTTCGGACTACTTTATTATTTTACGAAATTACCTGTTGAATTCCCAGGGGTATGGAGTTACCTTAGGTCGGTATACGGTAGTTGATTTATTTCAGGTACATAACCTGTTCCTCCAGGTAAGTATTTTAGTTAATTTATTTAAGGTGTGTAGGTAGCTGTTTCTCCAGGTAAGTATTTTAGTTAATTTATTTCAGGTATGTAGGTAGCTGTTTCTCCAGGTAAGTATTTAAGTTAATTTATTTCAGGTATGTAGGTAGCTGTTTCTACAGGTAAGTATTTAAGTTGATTTATTTCCGGTGTGTGTAAAGCTGTCTCCTTTAGCGAGTTTGCGGCTGAGTCCTGCTGACGTTGCTAGGCTTATTTGTTCTGGTCACCGCTCAAATCCTTTAACGCTAATTTTAACAAATTTTTTTGTAATCTTGTCGATGAGGGTTAGTCCTGCTTGTTCAAATTTTCCTTTTCCTAGTTGTGACAAGTTTATAAGAAATTTTCCACACATGTAAATTTCAACACTAGTACTCACCAAGTTATTCCTTAAAACCCACGTTTTTTTGTAACTTCTGTTAGTAATGGTTTTTCGACCACGAGTACTACCATCCGCTTTGTTCACCGCATTTGCTATAAAGACTTTTTTTCGATTTTGTGTATACCCACGCTGAATTGACAAATCCCATTATCAAGGCGAATTGAACAGTGATGCCACTCAGAGATGGATACACTTAATTTTTGCAACGTAAAAAAACCGCTGAATTAAAATCAACCACAGTGGTCGTCACAATGCCAGCTCTTTTCTTATAGCCTGTGGAGTGAAAAGAGTTGGGAAACCGTATGATCTGGCAACTCCCCTATCATTTCTCTCGTCGGAGACTTGCAGTGGTGTACTCACGGCCTATAATTTTCGTTATATTCGGCCATTTCAAACTCCTTATCCGGTCACGCTTTCTTTTCAGCTTGTGCGTTACGCGAGTGTACATCAACTAGTGTGTTCCGGATGTGGTGAAAATTTTCAAACAAAAAAAAACCTCGTAACAAATTACATAATATAACAGTTTTGTATTCCCGAAAATGACGATGGTGCAAAAAAAAAAGAACTATCTTTTTTCTGTATCGAGACATTGATTCGTGTAAAAAAAAACTTAAGAAACTATGTATCGCTCCTACATAATTAAAATTTCTCCAGAGTGAAAAATAACGTTAAATTTATTGAACCAATGGTCAAATACTGACACCAAACAATCGTGGCGAGAGAATCCAGGCCAGAAGCAAAAAAACAGAAAGAAACCAGGTTCAACTACGCAAAACGTTTTCCTGACCGTATGTCAGCAAAGGTAAGTGGCATTTTATTGGTGTTGTTTACTTTTTTCTTTTAAACGGGATATCCCCCTAAATGTTGTCAACTTTTGTGATTACAAAAAACGCCATCCTTTTTTTCCTTCCTGTAAACTATTTTGTGTAGAATGGTTTCGACTTCTAACTGCGAGTTATTAAGCATTTTAAAATCTATTGTATATATTCATACAAGTATATTCAATTTTGTAAAGTTTTAAAGAAACCAAATTAAATAAGCATTTATAAATTACATATCTAAAAAAAATTTTCTACGTCTAGTAATGATAGTAAATGCTTGGTTGACAACACAGTAATTTTGTTTACATTTGATTGCATAAATGCTTAAAAAAAAATTGTTAAATATTAACGTGGAAATAGTTTCGAAGTAACTTTAAAGGATAATCATAGATCTAGATAACGCTCTATTAATTGCGAAAATGCAAATGCTGTCAAATTTTGAATATTCAATCCATGGCACACAAATTAATAAGTCGTAACCTTTGAAGCTTCCAAAGATCCTCAACTAATAATATTCTACCAATTTTGCAGGTGTAAATTAAAATCATTCGGCTATAATACGATTCTTCCTAACAAGTTGTCCATCATCTCAAATTCAATTCACAACGATCGATAATACCTTTCAAATCCTACGTATTTTATTGTTTCAAGTGCTGCGCGTGTATTACCCCGATCAACTGTCCCTTAAGATTCTCAACCTCATACTGACCATTACCTATCGCCCTTCTAATTCTACACCTCAGCCAGGGTCTACAAAGCTTAGCGTTTATTCCCTTCGTAAATTTGCTCTGAATAAAGTTCTTTCTATAAACCTCCTGACCAGGGGTATATTTTATGCTTCTACTCTTAAGATTGTAAGATTTTACGTTCCTTAAATAGGCATCATGCAGCTTCTCACTCACTTTTTGATGTATAAGTTGCATTTGTGAGGATTTTGGTAGTACCAGCATTTCTCCCTCTTCAGTAGATTTTAATTTTCTCAGAATTACATAAGCATCGGCGTGAGTAATCATGTTGTAGCCAGTTAACGAAAAATAGGGGGTAACACCCGTGGAAGAATGAATAGTCGATCTTAGGGAACATTCAATTTTAGACAAGTTTTCGTCCCATTTAGTTTGATCCTGATCCAAGAAACTTCTAATCGAGCTAAGTATGGTCTGGTTCACCCTCTCACTGGCGTTCGACTGCGGTGAGTATATGGGAGTCCGGATATGTTTTACCCCAAATATTTCTAAAAAATCTTTAAATGCTTCAGAGGTGAATTGTTTGCCGTTATCTGAGTGTAAGAACTCTGGCACTCCAAATTTGTAAATCACCTCGTCTCTTACAAATTTTATCACTGCTTTGGTTGTGGCTTTCGATAGGGCTTTCAATAGGACGAATTTTGTTTTATGATCTAGTACGATGAAAATAAATGTGTTACCGGATTTTGTTCGGGTGTAAGGTCCTAAGAAGTCAATATATATTTTCTGGAACGGCCTCTGAGTCCTGACTTCATATCCCATGGGTGGCCGTAAAATTTGTTTTGGGTGTTTTATCTCCTTACAAGTACTGCAATCTCTAACAAAATCCCTAATCTGCTTCACCATAGAAGGCCAATAAAAATACTCGCGAATATTATACAACGTTTTCGCTATGCCTCCATGCGATGTGTTATCAATGTGCGATCTCTTAATTAAACTCTCTGTTAGATCTAACGGTACCCATATTTTCCAACATTCGGCCTCATTATCTAGGTCGTCTCTGTTGAATTTAACTTTTTTGTATACAACGCCATCCTCCACTTTCAAATCGGGTAATCGTTGCCTGTTTTGCTCTATAGTGTCCATTAACGATAGATAATCTTTATTTTTGAAAGCTTCAGAGTTAAAATCTATCAATGGGCTACTATTTAAAACCACTTCCTCCATGTCTTGACGCGAAAGCATATCGGGGACAATGTTTTTTGTTCCCTTTCGGTGCTCGATATTAAATTTAAACCCTTGCAATTTTAAACTCCATCGAGCAAGTCTCCCGTTTAAATCTTGCTGACGCATCAGCCACTTCAGACTGGAATGGTCCGTGATGACCGTGAACTCCATCAACTCGATATATTGGCGAAATTTTTCTATAGCAAGAACTACTGCGAGACATTCCTTCTCTGTTGTGGAATAGTTTTTCTAGGCCTGGTTCAGTTTCTTTGAAAAATACTCTATAGGGTGTTCGCCCTCCTTTTGAAACAGAACCGCCCCTATTCCTACGTTTGACGCGTCACATTGGACAAGGAATGGCCTTTCAAAATCTGGGCTGGACAAAATTGGGCTTGTAACTAACCGACGCTTGAGCTCTTCAAAAGATTTTGTTGCTTCCGGGGTCAAAATAAATTTAAGAGTTTTTTGAGGGTATCCGTTACTGGTGTCGTAAGAGTGGAAAAATCGTTGATGAAACGGCGATACCACCCTACTGTGCCTAAAAATCTTCTAACCTCTTTTTGGTTTTTAGGTGGACTTATATCCAAAATTGCCTTAACTTTTTCTTCATCCGGTTTCAGTTTTCCCCCGCCAACTATGTATCCTAAATATTTCAGCTCCCTGTAACAAAACCTAGATTTCTGCATGTTTATTGTAAGTCCAGCGTTCGTTAACCTCTGTCCAACAATACGAAGCATGTCCACATGATCGTCAAAGTTTGAGGACACTACCAGTAAATCGTCCAAGTATATAAAGACCTTGTTAACCTTGTTGAGCTCCCGGGCATCGAGGCAAAGCCTGTTCTTGTTGGGCTTAATCACTAAGGTCATACGGTTGTTCCACTCTGCTGCTGTGGCCACTTCGATTACGTCCAGTTCGATCATCCTGTCGAGTTCAGCATATATTAGTTTTTGCACTGCTGGACTCACGGGGTAGTGTCTCATCTTTTTGGCCGGTGCATCTCCAGTGTCTATTGTGTGTTTTTCAATTTGCGTTCTTCCCAGGCCATACTGTGTGTAACACCGAAACGATTGTTTTACATTTTCTAAAATCTTTCGTTGACGTGACGTTAATTGGTGCATCTTGGACTCTTCCGAATCTGTGAGAGTAATTTCATCGACTACACCTTTAGACCTACTTTTTTCCAAAAATCATACCCTAAAATAAGTTCTTGACTTAAGTTCGGTACTAGATATAACATCATTTCCACAAATTTATTCCCATATTTAATTTTTACGAAAATTTTGCCAATAATTAAATGTTGTTTCCCATCCGCTGTACGCACAGAAGATTTAAAGTCAAGTATTTTCGCATTCATTTGTTTAACGTTTTCTATACAATTACGGCCAAGGCAACTTACAGAAGCTCCGCTATCTAACAGTCCTTGATATTGAGTATTATTGATTTCGACTGTCATAAAAGGTCTAATATCGTCTTTGCTACCTATCACCGTGGATGCAATTACTTTTCTCTCTTCTTTTCTTAAGGCGTATCTTTCTCTGGTTTTTCGGATTCTATTGCTAACTATGGGTACATAATCTGTAAAAATTTCGGAACGAATTCGGTTGTAGTTTTCTAGACGCTGTTCATACGATAGGCCTGGATTGAGACCATGTGGCTTTAAGTTATAATTTATTTTCAAATAATCATTTGTACGTTTAGTTTCGATGCCTTCATCATCCTTAGCGTTAATCTTTGCAGTTTCTTCATCTGACTGTTGGACTTGTTTTGGGATTGGGTTTGTTTCGATCATTTCGTTGGGTTGGTCTTGTCCGGGTAACATGAAATTTAAAAAATTATCTTTTACTGGGAGGTCGTTTGGTTTAAACACGTCGGCCCAGTTTTCCGCGTGTTCGTTTTGCTGTTTCCCGCACATCTGGGGCAATTCGGGCTAGTTACATCCTCGAACCCACATTTGTAGCAGAAGACATTGCGTTGTACTACGGGACATTCCATAAAAGAGTGGCCAGGTGCTTTACAGTTCCAACATGTGAGCTGTTTTGCTGGCAAACTATCCCTTTGAAGTGCCTCAACCTGCTGTGCCTGCTCATCTATCTGCTCGTGGTCAAACAAGTCCATCTCATACACTCGTCGAGAATGGCCTAAAGGCATACGATTCGAAGATCGCTTGGCGATATTCCTTTCCGCCCTTTTGCACTCCTCCAGTAGCTGATCCAGACTGTCAATCCGAATGGGGAAAACCAGTTGAGCCAAACCGTCTTTCAGGTTGTCTTTAACGATTTTTACTAGTTCGCTCTCTAGTACGCTTACCCTCATTTGGTTTTTCAGTTTGACAATTTCTGTAATGAAAGCATCCGCAGACTCATTTGGCGCTTGCCTACGCTCCATTATTTTTCTTTGAATTTCAAAGTCGCTTTCGAAATTCCTGAATTTTTTTATCATGTGATGTTTAAAAGTCTGCCAGTCGCATATCGGATGCTTCATTCTAAAGGACCAGAACCAGTTGCTTGCTTCCCCCGTGACTAAATGATGAAAACCTTTCATTAAAACTTCCCATGAGCAGTTATAATCGTGTTTCAATGCCTCTACCCGAAATACAAAATCCTCAACCGTTAACGACTTATTTGTACCATCGTACCTTATCCCCCATTTTTCCAATTGATTTGGAGTTATTGGCTTAAAACCATGGAACGAAGGTGAATCTCCAAAACCTGGGTATTGTTCGTCAAAATTCCGAGGCATATTATTGAATAGTGGTTGGGCTAGGTTGGGTTGACGCGGGCGTTGTTGTCTGAACATTTGAGGGTAATTATGTGCAAAATGTGGTGCTTGCGGTGGTCTGTTATTATAAAACGGAGTTTGATAGGCTCGCTGTGGGTCAGAAGGTCCATTGCCACGGAAAGTCTGGTTCTCCGAAGAAATGCCACGTTCGGAACGCAAAGACTCCCTTATCAACTGAGGTAGCATAAGTTGCATGTTGTGAACTTCCCCCATAATCGCAGCCTGTGCAGCTCCCACCGAAGCACTGACATAATCTCTCAGCGTCAAGCCCTCCTCAGTAACAACCATTTCGGGGTCTACTTCCTCGCCAACAGGGGCTAAATTATTCCTATTCATGTTTCCTAAATCGAAATCACGAGTACCTTGGTTACTTGTCTGTCCACTTATTTCCCTGGCAGTTATGCTGCTGTAGGTCGGTGTACGAATAGTACTAAAACTATCAGGTGAAGAATGGGTTTGTGGTCCAAATCCGGGTGGGAGTCTAATTGACATCAACGGAGTTACCGCGTTTGTAGAAACAATAGGTGCTGTATTTGGATTGGTAACTGTGGTTGTCGTCGTGGTTGGAAGGTCGTCGTTGTTGCTTGCCTGGTTTCTACTAGATGATCGGAGTTGCCTAGTATTCATCCTTATATAAAACCGTTCGCAGATCAAAACTTTCAACTATCACAGTCTAGCAACGAAGGCCAAACAATTACTATTAATATTACCCGTGGATAAACTACCACCTTAAGTCAAGAAACCAATAGACTCTAATTATAAAAAATCAATAAAAAAAATATTCAAATGTAAATGTTTAAGAAATTAGCACGTAATTTCTCAATCCCAGTATCCCGAAACAAATAAATTTAAGAAAATATTATTCCCTCAAATTTTAATTTATTTTTAAGATCCCAAGAAATTGTAATTCCAATAAAAAGTAATAATCAAGATATAAATGACAAAAGATCTTCACAAATTTATTTGTGTACCAAGCATCAATTGTCCTTAGAGAAAAATCCGAGTGTAAGTGAAACCGTCTCATAAACAACTAAAAAGATTAATTGCTTCCAAAAGAAAGTAAATTCAAAACAATGAATGCATTGTATATAATAAATAACAATAAAATAAGTTAAACTGCAGTATTGTGGTTATTATACACGAATACAAAAATGTAAAGAAACCGAAAAAGTTTTAAAAAAAATCTAATAGCATGAATTCGTAAAAGAAATATGTTAAATTTAGCAAAAGTCTATAAAACAAAATTGTGTTATACAAGTTTTTCCCAATAAACGATTGTTATATTTATATACATTCATTGTTTATGAATACGGAGTTAAATTTTTTTTTTTTTTATATATTAAAACGTTCAAATATATTGCCGGTGTCGAAAAGGAAAATCAACCTAAAAAAATTTTATAATGATAATCGTTGTTTATCATATATCCAAAATGTAATAGCCAAGATATTCTAATAAATCCATTTATAAAGGAAATATTAATTGTAAATATGTATAAAAGAAGTTCAAATGTATGTAAAATTGCGATTGTTATAGTTTTACAATCTAAATGTGGAAAAAGGATTAAACGGTAAGAAAATTTTATATCTACAAATTCGAAGTTATCAAAAAAATGGTTTAAAAAAAAATGTAAATGTAAAAATATTATAGAAATAATCTTTGATTATTAACCTATGTTAAAAAGTATTTGCAAGGATAAATGAATTTCTAAATAAATTTATTTAAATTATAATCGTATTATGGAAAAAGATACGTTTTAATGTATATAATACTGTTAATTAAAAAAAACTATTTTCTAGTTGCAAATAATTTTAAGTAATGTTAGTAGATTATAAGTCTAATATAACAATTCAAATATGACCAAAAATATTGTTAAACTACTATATTATCAATTACAAATAATTAGGGTTAATAAGTTTTCAAATATTTAATTTAATATATACAAAATATGTTCTGGTTGAAATTTGGTAACAAACTTATAATGGCGAAATGTGTGTGATTTTTACTCGAGTTCAAATTCATTGGGTATTTTGTTCTTAGAATTGAGAACTTCAAAACTCATACGATGTTTAAGTATGAAAAAAGTTTATGAATATCAATCATGTCAAAATAAATTGTATTTTACGCATAGTGCGTTAATTGTTGTTACCAACAAGTTTTCTACCATCAATCAACTGCAAACGAAAACACAAGACAAAACGACATAGAGTGAATCTCCTGGATTTTCCTCCCCTCTCATCCAATAATGAAAACATACGATCACCTAGCTATATAGCCGCCGTATCAAGTTTTTCATTATGGACTCGAGTTGATTCGATCTATTCGACTCCCTCAGTCTCGTCTCCTATGTTGAAGCCATTGCAACCCAGGCTTGGTGTTTACTTGACACCTTCCAGGACATAGGTCGTCAGTCATAAGGTCAGAAAACCGAGATCCCAATACCTAACTTCTCCATACGATGCCGTCGCAACGCAGGAATAGTGTGTACTTAACACCTTCCGGGACAATCGTCAAAAATTATGAAAAAAAAGTTATTGGATTAAACATTTTAACCTGAAATGTTCAAAGGTGTGGAAGCCAGCAAAGATGATTTAAAACACCTTCAGGCTAAATTACTTTAACCCAAAGGGTTAAGTCACTTTCGGGCCCCACGTTAGGCGCCATTTTGTGTGATGTACGTGAGGGAAAATTCTTTTGTGAGGATTTTGAATTAAATCAAAACCTCAATTTCGCTTCGCGATGGACAGTGGCACGCTGGTGTTTGGGCTGAAGCTCGCCGGAAATGGGGGGTTCGTGTCCATCTACTCACACATACACAACTTAATTCGTGCCAAAAAAAAAACGAAAGCTGTTGATAGACCGAAGCGACAAAAACAAAAAAACATTTAACAAAGACCGATTGTTGATTGATGATATTGAAAACTTAACCGCAGTTTTCGACAAGATTGCCTCGAGTCTTCAGGACCAGATGATTTTGTCCTGGACAGGCTGCCCACCCCATATGACATGTTACTGTCATCCGTGGCACTACTCATCGCCTGAAAAAAATAAATGTTTGGAGTAATGCCCCAAAATCGACACTTACCACTTCGCTACACGCGTGTTACCTTTCAACCATTCGAAATGAATTAAAACATTATGATTTGTTTTCGATAATTTCAAAAGAATATACAATAAATGTTTATTTACTTAACTCGTCTACTTAAGTTTAACAATTGTAACAGGATAAATAGTATTACTAATATGTAATAAATAAATTCATAAGTACATGTTCATTAGCCTGAATCCTAAGACGCTTGAATTCCCAAATTTGATATTTGATCTGTTTAATTAATAAATCCTTCGTTTAATAATATCGATGAAAAAAAACACTTTATAGTATCAAAAAGGATACTTGCTATATTTTTACAAAAAAAAAAGAAAGAAAAAAAGGAGTTAACTGTCAAAACCTTCTTCTTCAAGTTTGGAAACTCAAGGTTTTTAAGGTCCATTTTTGTTTAATTTATATAATTAGCAAGTTTTCTTTTTCCTAGGAAAGAAATGGCACCACTGATAAAGATGATAATTATCAAAAACAATTAAAAAATAAGTCAAATGGCAACTTTGAAAATCCAAAAGGAATTGTCAAAAGATTCAAAAAAAAAAAAGTTAACTGGCAACTTTGCCCAGATTTTGGTTCTAGTATTTTTTTCATCTAAGTATTCAATAATCGGTTAGATATTAAAGAATATGTGCCCCGATACAAAGTCCATACAAACTTCGAATTTAATCCCAGAATTTTAGATGTGCAGCAAGTATTTAAATTTGAATTTCGTTAAAATTTAATTTATATATTTAAAATTTTGTTTAACTCTTTAAACCTAGTTCAAATGTTTAAATGAGGTTTAAGCATTTAAATTTAGTTTAAATATTCGGATTTGACTTTTAGTTTACGTAAGGCAATTTTATTTTAATTGAAGTTTAGTTTACGCCATTTAGATTAGATCTAGTGCTTTAAATAGAAATTAAACTTATGGATTCAAAAATCACAATTAGACCCAAGTACAATAATTCAAACTACGTAATAAAATTTAGTTTGAATACTTAAATTTTATTAAGTTTACGAATCAAATTTTCTAGTCTAGAATAAGCCGGTAAAATTAGTTTAAGTTTCTTTTAAGATTATATATAGAATTTCGAATTCAAATTCAGTTTACTTGATTAACCTAAATTCGAAGTTAGCATTTACGTTCACCCTTAGTTAAAATATTTAAACCAGGATTTAACTGAAGCATTCCAAATTTCATCTAAAACCTTATTCTTCGGACTGTTGAGTATAAAATTTAGTTTGTGAATTCAAATGAATTTTAGGGGTCAAAATACGATTTAATTATTTTAAATTCAACGATAGAGGTAAATTTCGAGTATTCAAATTCGAATGCGGCTTAAACATTTGCATTGGGGTTCTAAATTAACGTTTTGGTCATAGTTAAAACTCTAATCCGGTTCCAGTCTTAAAATTGGATTTTTTCAGGTGATTTAAATCTAATTCAGACATTTCAGTCGGAGTCTTAAGCTCCCGAAATAGTTTTCAATTCCTAAATTTAATTTTCAATTCAAAAGTAAGGTTCAATTAGTTCTAGTCATTAATTTGGTCAGCTACGACCCATTATTCGGTTAGTGGTGACTAATTTTTTTGGATAGTAGTGACTAATTATTTGGTTAGTAATGACTAATTATTTGGGTTAGTACTGACTAATTATTTGGTTAATACTGACTATTAATTTAGTATTTTATTTATTAAATGGTTTATTTATTTTATCTATCGACCTATTAATGTATTAAATTATTAAGTACCATAAATTTTTTTTTCTAGATACCTATTTAATTATTTATTATTAAATTGTTTATTTAGAAAATTATTTATTTATTTAATTATTTAGTTATTCATTAAATCATTTGTTTATTAAATTATTTAAGTCCTTACTCATCAAGATCAGTATCCAAGTATCAAAACACTAATTCTAGATAATCAATTATTCACTCAATCAGTGATTCATTCAAGTTTCAGTCTAATAAGGTCTAAGTTTATGTATCAGATTTACCTCAAACACTTAAATCCGGCTAAGGTTTCAAAATTTAATCAAGTCCCGAACTCTAAACTACCTACTTAACTTTAACAGGCGTTAAAAGGGGGACATGTATACTTAATTCAATCCTTGAACTGGATTAATTGCCATAAGGTCACATTGGGGTTTATGGAGTTAACTCCAAATTCAGAACATAAATTCAAGATCGTTTAATCCGAAACCGAATTAAGGATTTGAATCTAAATCACGTAGTTAAATTTCAAATCAACCATCCAGATTTAGATTCAATTCAAATAAACCGCGTTGATTATAGTTCATAAATTTTGAGTTCGCAATCCCCTTTTCTGTCCGGTGTTAATAATCCAATTTAATATGATAATTATCAAAGTTTATTAAAAAAAACAATGTTGATTTTGTTTATATCCATACGTACATAAGTATATAAAGAATTTGTTTTAAAAGAATTAAACTATCAAGGTGGCCAAAGTTTAATAATATTAGATAAGGTCTTAGAAAATAGTGTAAAGTTTTATATAAAGGATTATGATTAAAATTAGTTATGGTTAGTAATAAGTATAATAATAGTGGTCTTAGTACTAATTTACGCGATAAGTGTAATACTAATTAAGTAAAAATAATTTTATAATAATAATCTTGGCATTAATAATTCTAGTTGAAATTAAAGATATCAGTATAGAGTTGATTTAGGATTAATAATTTTAGTTGTAGATTAAAGTATAAAGATAGTAATGATGTCATCCGTAATCCAAGAGATATACATAATCAATTGACATGTTAATTGAAGACGAATAATTTTAGAGGTAGGTCAAGATATAGGTATAATTGTAATCTTAGCAATATCCTAAGATACGGGTATAGAAATATTCAAGTAAGAATTAATGTCATCCGCTTTGTTTTTCCTTTTCCTTCCCTTAGTAGCAATCGGTGTAAAAAAAATAGTTTTTCTATGAAACAAAGTAATGGGATATCGAACCATATACTACTTTGTTTTTCTAAAAGCTCATCTGAATAAACGCGGTTAAATTAATATTTAAAATTCAGGTTCACATTAAGTTTCATTGCCCCGGTTGTTATGATTTCACTTGATCAGATCTAGTTGTTTTAAAAGGGTAACTAAATAAAACCCTACGCTCGATTATTTCCCAGGCCCTTCGGCTGGAAGCGACGTTCATTTGATAACTTGATCATTCACCACAAAATTCGAATATGATTCAATGACCGTATTCGTGCTCCTATGAGTAGGAGTAACTATATCGCTAGATATTATACCCGCCTATCTATCAAAAAAAAACCATGGCTTTTAAGCCAATCTAATTCATAAGTCATCCGGGGCAAAAAAAAATTACGTCAATACGAGGGTTACGGGTGTTGAAGTGTATCCAATTCGATCAAGTTTCGGACTACTTTATTATTTTACGAAATTACCTGTTGAATTCCCAGGGGTATGGAGTTACCTTAGGTCGGTATACGGTAGTTGATTTATTTCAGGTACATAACCTGTTCCTCCAGGTAAGTATTTTAGTTAATTTATTTAAGGTGTGTAGGTAGCTGTTTCTCCAGGTAAGTATTTTAGTAAATTTATTTCAGGTATGTAGGTAGCTGTTTCTCCAGGTAAGTATTTAAGTTAATTTATTTCAGGTATGTAGGTAGCTGTTTCTACAGGTAAGTATTTAAGTTGATTTATTTCCGGTGTGTGTAAAGCTGTCTCCTTTAGCGAGTTTGCGGCTGAGTCCTGCTGACGTTGCTAGGCTTATTTGTTCTGGTCACCGCTCAAATCCTTTAACGCTAATTTTAACAAATTTTTTTGTAATCTTGTCGATGAGGGTTAGTCCTGCTTGTTCAAATTTTCCTTTTCCTAGTTGCGACTAGTTTATAAGAAATTTTCCACACATGTAAATTTCAACACTAGTACTCACCAAGTTATTCCTTAAAACCCACGTTTTTTTGTAACTTCTGTTAGTAATGGTTTTTCGACCACGAGTACTACCATCCGCTTTGTTCACCGCATTTGCTATAAAGACTTTTTTTTCGATTTTGTGTATACCCACGCTGAATTGACAAATCCCATTATCAAGGCGAATTGGCTAGAGTCGTATTCCGTTCGTATGTTCTAGGGTTGTATTTTCTCGCACTTGAACAGTGATGCCACTCAGAGATGGATACACTTAATTTTTGCAACGTAAAAAAACCGCTGAATTAAAATCAACCACAGTGGTCGTCACAGTTATTAAACTAATGAATTCCTTAACACCCCTTAGAGGCTAGATTACACTATTATACTTTGTATAAATACATGTCAAAAACTTGAGTAATATGAAAAAGTGTGATAGTGTGAATGCAATGTGTCACGAAAATGACAAGTATTATGAAAAAAGTTTGACAATCCATACGACTTCATCGTCTTTTGAAAAATTTCTAAACAATAATACTTTGTATTGGATCAGGGTTGCATTTTATTTCATGTGTGAGTGTTTATACTTTGTGTGATGGTGTGAACACAAACTGTCGTGTTAAATTAGATTTTTTGACAGTCGCAACAAAACTCATACAATTTCTATTTCACAATGTATTATGGAATACGTAAGACTTGTGAGATAGTGAAAACTAGTCTTAAACAGATACAACATTATGAAAGCAAGACTTGTCATATTTGAACCAAATCTTTATCTAATGAAGATAAAGTAGCTGACCATTGTTATCTAACTGGTCAATATAAGGGTGCTGCTCACAATCAATGTAATTTAGAATCAGGGTTTAAAAATACTAATATATTAGTCATAAATATGGATAATTTTAAACACAAGCTAACAGAAAATCAAAAAATATTAAATTATCAACCAACATTATATATATAAATGCATCGCTGTACTAATATAATTTCTAGTTACACTCAAAAACTTTTAACAAGCGGTAACTTTATAATACAACAATGCGCAAAATATTAAATATTTCGCCGTATAAATATATTTTAAATGGAAATATTCAAATATTTTTAGTCACCATAAATATTAAGTATTGTTTTTCGTCAATATTAATATATTACTACCACACATTACAAACTGCCGAAGTATATGCGAAATGTACGAATATAAATAACATAACAAAGTACAATATGCCGTCTTGTTGATCATCGACTGCCAAAATATGCGACACGAAATATGCGACTATTACACACGAAATATTTAAATATTTCAGTGTGAATCAGTGTTGCAAAATTGAAATTTTGATATGGTATTGAACTTCAACTAAAAGAGTATTTTTCCCACCAAATGGTATTTTTTGGTAAAAAAAAAACAATAATTTATGCAAATAAAAGGAGCAAAATAATTTTTATTTTAATTCATGTATCTAAGTAATTAATAGCAAACAGTATTTGAGGTGCACATGTAAAGGCTTGTTTACACTATCTCACAAGTCTTACGTATTCCATAATACTTTGTGAGATAGAAATCTAATGAGTTTTGTTGCGACTGTCAAAAAATCTAATTTAACATAACAGTTTGTGTTCACACCATCACACAAAGTATAAACACTCACACATGATATACAATGCAACCCTGATCAAATGAAAAGTATTATTGTTTAGAAATTTTTCAAAAAACGATGGAGTCGTATGGGATGTCAATTTTTTTCATAATACTTGTCATTTTCATCACACATGCATTAACACTATCAGACTTTTACATATTACTTGAGTTTTGGACATGTATTAATACAAAGTAAAATAGTGTAAACTAGCCTTAAATAATATTTCTGTTATACAAAAGCGGCACAATAGTTTTAATAAATTAATCGCATATCTTATTAAAAAAACATAACCTTTAAAGCAAAAAAACATAGTACATTTTTGTCAACACATTTCACAGTATATTGCACTTCTTTTCTGATTTCGATTCATGCCAATATATTGTGTCTCCTTCGAATATCACATGCACATTGGCGATAAAATTGAACAGTTATATTGCAAGTGTATGAACCGCTTAAGGTACGTTTTTCAGTAATTTCTAAAGCAAATTATTTTAAATGGTTCATATATTTATGAATAAGTAAATTAATTAAAAATTTTATTTTTGTCTTTTTTATACTTTTTTATACTGGTATTTATATTTATATTTTAACTTTTGCGTTCAATTGATGCTCAGAAATGTGGTATCGATAAAATACCAAAAGCAATATGTGAAATGACAGCAAACATTAGTTATGTTTCCTTTATTAGCTATATTTTTCTAAGAAATTTAAATATATTCAGTTCTGAAATGCCTTCTTTCTGAAAGATCCGCTAGAACACGGAATTGAGAATTGATATTAATTTAGTTTTCTTTATCGTTTGCATGTTTCTATAAATATGGTTTTCGTTTATATTTTCCACTAACAAATTATCCAATGCATCCCTTTTTATAAATTTTCTTGCCACTTGTAAAAACAAATATCCCATTCTGGAAAGCAAAATATGAATCCTGGCGTCTACGCTTCGCATTTCAATATTAACGTCGTTAATTATTTTTAAAATACAACAACATAAATTTTGCAACAAACACATGATGACCAAAACCTGCTATCGAAATGATCATATCACAGTTAAAAAGTTAAGAGTTAAAAAGCTCAAAGGATAAAAAAGTACTGAAAACAACGCGGGGGTACTGCGGTATTTTTAGTATTAAAAAGTACTATAAAAAGTACCAAAGTACTGAATTTTTCAACACTGGTGTGAATAGTAAACACATTATTAGTCGAAAAATAAACTTATAATAGTCACAATACGAAGAACAAAATATTTTTGTGTGTACATACAAAAAAGGTTTAAAAGAGGAAAGATTTAAAATAAGAAATTCTTTGTATGATGTGTTGCTAGATTAAAATATAATTGTTTAATGGTTTTTTTATTTATTGAAAAAAAGGTAAATTATGATTGAAAGGTGAGTTTCATAATTTGAGTGCAAAAATATAAAAAAGATTAAAGCACAAAATTGAATGCGTGTTTGGACTAGTTATTCAAAAATAGAGTTAAGGTACAAATGTGCGTTTGTGTTTTGAGAAATATATTTACAACAGTCAAATTATCTTTTATAAGGGTAGACATTTTCATGCGTAGTTATGTAGATCAAAGTTTTATGATGTATGCATTTTGAATTCAAATATAAAAACCAATCGCAGTATTGTAACAGAAGATCGGAAAAGAGGTTGCAGGTAGGATACTGCTTATATAATCTTTCAGAAAAAAGAACATTTGAAGTAGTGATCAGTTGTAAAGGGTATGCACATATGTATGTATGTACATATGGTAAAAATGTAAGCGACAAAGTAAACTTCGAAAATTGATATTGTTTTTTGCGTTACACAAGTTGATTTGAAAAAAAAAAAAACATTTTTATGACTCTTCGTGTTTTTTATAAGTATGTATATAATTTGGAAAAAAAGTTCGCTATTTTTTGTATTCACTTGCGTGAACATTGTTAAATTTAGCAATAAATATGACGCCAACATTGACGATAATCAAATTTTCATACATGTATCGATCCTTTTTATGAACTTTTTTTTTTGATTATTTTACACTTGTTACCATTTTATTTGATGTTGCATGCAAAGTCAATAAATCCTTGTGATATCATATACAGCCCAATTATGAATAAAAATTCCCCGGGAGTTTTTTCCCTTTTCCCATTTTTACAATTGAATTAACATATGAAAAATGGGAGAGGGGAGAAAACTCCCGGGGAATTTTTATTCATAATTGGGCTGATACAAGTTAATTCCGTTGTAATAAATAAAAACACTCAAACATTTCTAGTAATTTTTATATCTTTATTTATCAAATGGTAAGTTAATTATTACTTGTTGAACAGCACTTGAAATTTCCTTTATAGAAATTTTATTTTTAATTAACAATCAATCTTAAAGTTAGGTTTGTTATCATTATTTATCAATTGGTAAGTTAATTACTACTTGTTAAACAGCACTTGAATTTTCCTTTATAGGAATTTATTTTTAACTAAAAATCAACTTTAAAGGTTAAGTGAGTTGTCTCTTTAATAGAGACTTGTCAAGACTGCCGATATTCTGCTTTAATTCTTGCAACGAAACCTACGACGCATTCCTATTCCCCTAAGCTAAGCAAAAAAACATTTAGAAATAAAAAAGAAACATTATGCTGAGTGTTACTAAAATTCCACAAAACGGTAGTTTAGTGAACTTGCAGTAACACAAAAAAGGTAATTCAACCCGGTGAGAAATTTATTGCGAAATCAACACCTTTGCATTTTAATAAAATGAAAAGGTTTGTTTTGCCGTCAGCACAACTGCTGAAAAAAATTAAATTTAAAAAAAACGGAGAAGCGTCAGCATAATTGCTGGAATAAAAAATTAAAATTTAATATAATAACTAAGTAAGCATCTTTTGTTTAACCCGTTGCTTGCCAGCGGGCTTAACTCTTCCCCCCTTTAAACGCGATCGTCCCCGGTTGCGGTGTTTGGAATTTTCTGTGCTTCGCTGTCCAACCAGTTGGTTATGACACGAGATTGCCTTTTCTTGACCCAACCACCAAGCACAAATCCCATTATCACAAGCAAAGTAAGAGCCATGGTTCCTAGGCTTAGTAAAGAGCTTGCCCTGGTCTGTCCCCTTACCGACTCTATGTATCGCTGGTTATCTAAATGTAGTTCTTTAATTAATTGTAACGACAGCGTCTCCTCAAAGATATGAGTGGAATTTAGGGAGGCCAGAATGGCTGGCAATGGCTTGTATCCTAGCTCTTCATAAAAATCGTACCTGGTGTTGTTAACAAATACCGATGCATTATGATAGGTTACTATAAACGTACCGTTTATTGTCACCTGATTATCGTTTACAACAACATTTCCGATGTAAGAATTGAAAAATAGAATGCCAGGTTGTAAAACTTCAAAAGAAGGAATATGAGAATCATTACTTTTCCTGCATACCGCTGTTTTACTTCTGAGGAGATTGGGAATGCATTTCGTCCGCGATATATCTCTTAAGTTACCACGTTCACATATGCTCAAAGCATCGTATGATTTACATGTACTCCTGATTTCACAAATTTCGTCTTGACAAGTCACTACGTTGGAACTATCTAATTTTATAATTTCCCTATTTCTTTTTACAGGTTTTATTAACATTGACTGACAATAATTCAATTTTACAATAGGTAAGGTAATCATATACATGATAATAGAGCTATTAGTAGCTATTTTCAAATCAGCAAATTTTAGGCATTGTTCAAGGTTAGAATATGGAAACCGTTGTTGTTTAACTGAATTTTTTAACAAGCTAACTTCTTTTTCAGAAAAAAGAAATGCGTTAATAACATTGCTCTTAGCCCACATTAAGGCTTGTTCTATTTTCGTTACCTCTTCCTTAAGAACCTCTAACTCGAACTTCAACCCAAGTGCAGCCATTTTTTGTACGTCCTTGTCGTCGTGAAGGTCCTTCAAAATTTTGTTCGTTCTGTTCGATATTTCATTGAGTTTATCCTCGATCAAGTGGTTGATGATGATCTGGTTTTCTGTTAGTCTCATAGTGTTATTAATTTTTTCATTTATTAGCCGAAAATCGTCCCTGTCAGGCGTCCCAGCGATCCATTTCCAGGCGGTTCCTAACGCATCTATGGATCTTTTCATCTTACGGAAGGGTTTAATTCTGTCTATAATGTCTCTTACACTGTTTAGTTCATGATCCAGGAATGGCAGTAAAGGGTTGTGCGACTGCACCCTATACTTCATGTGTCCGTCTATTATTCTCAGCTCTCGCTCATACAGTGATATGTCAATTACATGAATTAATCTAAAGTCTCCATCCTGTATTAGTGTGCGTCCGGTTCCAAGGGTCACTATTTCCGAGTTCGAGTAATCCAATAACTGAACTTCGCAGTTCGCCGAATAAAATAAGAACCTGTAAGAATAGAAACTATCTTATATTATCCTTATGTACCACCTTATTGTCGATCAAAACTGTAGTGCCTAGATCTTTCTGAATAACTTTTTCAGCGTACAGTTTCGAAAATTTATTTCCAAGCCTTTTGTTCGTTTTAACAAAGACCTTTTCTCCCTCATCAAACTTCCTACCACTAGCTACTCTGTTACGTTTCGCTACACTTGCTTCCTGCGCTTTCTCTATTCTTTCTCGTACCAAGTCCTTCAGCTCTGCGGGCACAGAATGCACTATTTCTATAGGCTTCTTTTTTGTCACAGAGTGAATAGATTTATTATATTCTATCGTAGCTAAAAGGATTAGGTCAGCTGTGTCCTCTATTTTGTTTCCAGCTTTCAGGCAGCGCGCGATTTCACCTAGGGTGCTGCGGAAGCGCTCTACCTGACCGTTAGAGGTGCTGTGCATAGGCGGACACGTAAATATCTTTATCCCAAAATGATCCCTCAACAATGTTCTTATAGTTTGTGAGTTCAAAGATTTCTCGTTATCACATACTATAATTTTTGTATTGCTAAACACATTAAGAATTTGCAAAAGAGGCTCTTTCACATGCACTATGGCTCTCGAGGCTATTGGCAATACAACCGCGAACTTAGAGAACTTATCTACGCATGTCAAGAAGTGTTTTTTGTCAGTAATGAAGATATCTACATGTAAAATTTCTCCTGTATAGGTCGGAATTGGAGTCATGCCCACGTCTTGTTTTTTTGGATGTCGGTTGTATTTTGATTCCTTACATATTTTACAATTAGCTACAACCTCTGTTAACTTCCTCCTCATTCCCGGAAAGAAATAGTCCTTTAATATTTGTCTCTCGTTTTCTTTAGCTGACCGATGTGCCCTGTTATGTTCAGCGGCTATAATTTCACTTTGATCACCCTCGTTAAATACGTCAATTGCCTGGAGAGGAGTGTAAACGAATCTTGTAGAAGGAAATCTTTTACACAATTCGTCTTGAATTTTGCCAAGAACGGATAAGTCACACAGCAATGCATTGGTAACATTCGGATTTACGCAAGCTTTCATGTCCCTTAATAAGTTTTCAATAGAGTCAAACACAATTACGTGCCTTAACTGGGATCTAAACATAACCCTCTTAGAAACCTTTGGAGTTTCCCCTTCCTCTATCACTATCTGGTTCCTGAAGCAATTTATTGGGTTCGAAATGTTCTTAACGCCCTTAAGACTACTCATTGGTTTAATATAATTCTTCGAAGTGCCAGTATCTAATAAAATTTTAATCGTCCTCCCTCCTATTACCCGTTCTATATATGGGAGGAGGGATCGGTTCCTAAAAAATTCACCTCTTCTACCTCATAACACTCTGAGTCACCCTCGTGCTCATCATAGACCGACCCTTCTTCAAAATCATGTTCTTCACTTCCATTGTTGCCCTCCCACTCATGGGTCATTTGATTCACCCTCTGAGCCTTAGCGGCTGGAAGGTATTGCCTAGACGATTCTATCGGTCTTTTTACAGCATGCGGGTTATTCCTATCCATTTCCCTCTGTACGCTTCTCATGCTCCTATCTTCCTCCATAGGCTCGGGTCTTTGTACCCAGTCGCTGCGCCTTCCAACATTATGGGTTTGCATGTCTCGGCCGTGTGGTATCCGGATGGTGACCCATCTGTCGCAAGTGTGGATGATTTCTAGCATGTTGATGTTGGGAAGAGGACGAGGCCTGCCTAGAGTTGTTCCAATAGGTTGTAGCAAAATTATACCTAACATGATTCGACTCTAACTCCTGTGCTAAAGCCAGTGCCGATGGCATGTCCTGCGGTTTACAGGAGAAAAGAATGTCGCACATAGGGCGACGTAGTCCTGATATAAAGACTCTCAGTGCATCCTGCCTGTACTTCGCGTTCAATGACTCAATCAGAGAAGCATTTCCCTCATTAGTCATTATAACTTTATTGATGATCAAGGTAAGTCTTTTTTCAACCTCATCATAAAAATCAATTATACCCCTCGACCCTTGCTTCAGCGTGGACATTTCCTGTTCTAAAGTGAACAGTGTTCTTTTGTCCCCGTACGAGAAGTCTAGTCGCGCCAGTATGGCCTTGAAATTTAGCACCGTGTTATAGGAACTTAACACTGTATCTGCCGCCCCTGTAACCTTATTTCTAATAATTGCTATAGCCTGATAGTAGCGGCTACTACCATCGAATCTCTCAAATAACTTGTGTGCAGTACTAGCTGCTTGTCTCCATGAGACATATTTAGCGGCATTGCCGTCGAATTCTGGGAGTGATTTCACAATTTCTAGCGATTCATTACGCTCAACGCCGGACCGAATTTGCACCTCTCTGTACTCCTCTACTCTGGCCGGTGTTTCCAGAGAAGCAAGTCTACTAGTGAGCTCGTCGATTTGCCCCTGGAACGTTCGTTTTGCCTGTTCTGTCGCTCGGCTGATTGCCGTGTCCAATAGGGACTGTAACTGATTAGCGTCCATACCTATTCTATTTCGTACGGAAAGTTTGTTTAATCTATCAGCTAAGTCGTCAAGCGTACCTGGTTGATCAGAGCTCATACAGAAAGAGGAAACTTATGTTAACCAACCCTTTTCTAAACTTGAACAATGCACAAAAAAAAAAAATTTATTTTGAATATTCTAGATACGAAAACAATCTGCAGTTTATTAAGGTTAAAATTTACACAATTATAATAATTACTCTAATTTTTCCTCTTGTTGTTTGTTAAAAAATTTTTTTTTTAAATAACTAGGTAATCTTAACTTACACTACTATTAGCTCGATCGCATTCATGCTCCAGCCTTTCTGTTGGTATTTTGCTTCAATTTCCCCGCTGCTGCTGGTTCTTGCTGTCGTTTGTTACTTGACCGCTAGTTTTTGCACAGTTGTTGTTGTCAGAGTTTATTCTTGTTGCTTGTTGTTACTGCTTTTCTTGTTGTTTTTAATTAAATTGTGTTTTTCTTGTGGTGGTAGTGCTTTTTTTTTAAAACACTGTTATTCTTTTTAACCGTTTTTTATCGTAATAAATTTTAAAATTCTTTCTTCTTTTTTTTAACTATTTTTTTAAGTTCCATTGCTTGCTATAATTTTTTGTACTTCGAGAGTCCTTTCTCTTGTTTTTACACTTATCCTCTATGAGGATTTTTTCGATTTACTTTAAGAAAAATTTGTATGAGTCCTTTTTCTTGTTTTTACACTTATCCTCTATGAGGATTTTTTCGATTTACTTTAAGAAAAATTTTGTATGAGTCCTTTTTCTTGTTTTTACACCTATCCTCTATGAGGATTTTTTCCGATTCACTTTAAGAAAATTCCCTCATGAGTCCTTTTTCTGTTTTTCGCTTATCCTCTATGAGG
The DNA here is from genome assembly GCA_963931875.1 of Pollenia griseotomentosa. Taxonomy (NCBI): domain Eukaryota; kingdom Metazoa; phylum Arthropoda; class Insecta; order Diptera; family Polleniidae; genus Pollenia; species Pollenia griseotomentosa. The sequence goes on along the minus strand of OZ007561.1, from coordinate 125,801,027 downwards.
ATTTTTTCGATTCACTTTAAGAAAAAATTCCTTTTCATGAGTTTTTTTCCTTATTTTTACACTTATCCTCTATGAGGATTTTTTCGATTCACTTTAAGAAAAAATTCCTTTTCATGAGTTTTTTTCCTTATTTTTACACTTATCCTCTATGAGGATTTTTTCGATTCACTTTAAGAAAAAATTCCTTTTCATGAGTTTTTTTCCTTATTTTTACACTTATCCTCTATGAGGATTTTTCTTTCGATTCACTTTAAGAAATAATTCCTTTTCGTGAGTCCTTTTCTTTGTTGGGCGCCAGTTAATTCCGTTGTAATAAATAAAAACACTCAAACATTTCTAGTAATTTTTATATCTTTATTTATCAAATGGTAAGTTAATTATTACTTGTTGAACAGCACTTGAAATTTCCTTTATAGAAATTTTATTTTTAATTAACAATCAATCTTAAAGTTAGGTTTGTTATCATTATTTATCAATTGGTAAGTTAATTACTACTTGTTAAACAGCACTTGAATTTTCCTTTATAGGAATTTATTTTTAACTAAAAATCAACTTTAAAGGTTAAGTGAGTTGTCTCTTTAATAGAGACTTGTCAAGACTGCCGATATTCTGCTTTAATTCTTGCAACGAAACCTACGACGCATTCCTATTCCCCTAAGCTAAGCAAAAAAACATTTAGAAATAAAAAAGAAACATTATGCTGAGTGTTACTAAAATTCCACAAAACGGTAGTTTAGTGAACTTGCAGTAACACAAAAAAAGGTAATTCAACCCGGTGAGAAATTTATTGCGAAATCAACACCTTTGCATTTTAATAAAATGAAAAGGTTTGTTTTGCCGTCAGCACAACTGATGAAAAAAATTAAATTTAAAAAAAACGGAGAAGCGTCAGCATAATTGCTGGAATAAAAAATTAAAATTTAATATAATAACTAAGTAAGCATCTTTTGTTTAACCCGTTGCTTGCCAGCGGGCTTAACTTACACAAATATTAGGAGGATCGATTATTCGACTTTTTTCAAAAACCGGTTTTCGATTATTCCAAATAGCTGCTATTTTAAGAAAACTGGTTTTTGGTTAAGCATTTTAAAAATAACCGGTTAACCGGTTTTAATTCGAATACATAAAAATACAAAAATCGAATTATTTATTTTTTTTTTTAATAAAAAGTTAATATGAATAACAACAAAACAATTCACGAAGGTAAGGAACCAACAAAATATATAGATATGACTTAAGGTATGTTCAGACCTAACAAATATTTGACGATTAAATCCAAAAATTAGCGTGACCAGTAAATTAATCACACTTAATCTTTATTTTTTACAATTTCTATTTATGTATTTACTTAACTTTATTTCTAAGATGATAATTGTATAATGCAATTTAGAAACTGTTAAATAAGGTTTGCTCTAGCCAAACGTTTTGCAAAAGCAAACAATTCTTTAAGAAACCTAGTGGTTACGTATAGGACGTAAAATATTTCATAGGTGTAAACATAGCTTTGGAATTTTTGAAAAGCTTAGGTTTTAAAAAATTATAGGAATCTATATACAGTCGAACTTCCTTATAGTGAACTTATGTACAATGAAGTTCTCCTTATTTTTAACTAAAATCAAGAACACAGCTTTTTCTTTCCACTTTCGATGTATTTTGATTTCCGTATAATGAATTTCCATAAAGTGAATTTTTCTTTACAATGAACAAAATTTTGGAAACAAAAATATATTTCACATGTGTTTTTGTCTCCATATAGTGAACTATTTTAAGCAGCTTTATTTTACACTTGTAAGCAACACTATTTTTAAAGAAAATAAGTTATACTTTTGGGATTCCCAAAATATGAAAATGAAACAAAAAAGTTAATGATTTGACTTTTAACATCAGTTGACCGAGTTCAGTGAACGAAAATGACTCACCGGAGTAGTATTTCTCTTGAAAAAAGATATACGTTATTATTAAAGTTGAAGAAGGGTGTCAAAGAAAAAAGATATAGCTAAAGAGTTTGGAATTTTTCCCAGTACATTATCAAACATGTTAAAAAACAAGTCAGTTATTCGAAAGAACGAAGAAGACGATAATTTAAGCATTAAGCGTAAGACACTTCGAACTTGTATTTTTGAAGACATTGACGAAGCAATGCTAAAATGGGTTACGGCCGTTCGTTCAAAGAATCTTTCTGTATCTGGAGTATTATTGAAGCAAAAAGCCAAAGAATTCGCTGATTCTTTGGGACACGAAGATTTCGAAGCAAGTACTGGGTGGTTACACAGAAAGAAAAACACTCGGGATAAATCAAGTTTTTTATGATTACTTTAAGTACGAGTCGTACTCAAAAATTCAAGTACGAATAACACTTTAACGTACTCAAAACAATCCTAAATGGAATTACTTTCGAAAATCAATCCCGGAATTTCTTGAAATAAGTATGAAATTCTTAAATCAAGTAAAAAAAAGATTAAACTTTTTGTTGTGTTTAACCCTTCGGCTTACGCATATTTTAATTTTCTATACACATTGAAAAAAAGTATGGCGAGACTCATGTGCACCACTAAGAGTTAAAAAGTAAATTTGAACTCTTGATTCTCATTTAGTTTATATTTTAGCTAAATATGTACTTAAGATTTCTAAAATAAAAACCATATCGGGCATGATATTGGTTTTTCATAATTTTGTAAGGTGTAATACGGGTAAGTAAATCAATCATTATAGCCTTTTTCTTCTAATTTCTAATTTCTTTATAAAATCAACTTTATAATACTTGAATCAATCGCATTTTGAGATTGATTCAATCTTAGTTTTACATAAATCAATCTAATTTTTGGATTATTTCAAGTACGAAACGGGATTGAATATGGATAATTTAAGTATTTTGCGATTGAAAATCCGTACTTGAATCAAGCTTTCTGTACTTGATTCAAGAAAATCCGTACTCACCGTACTATTAATACCGCTTCGGATTGATTTGAGTACGGATGGATGGATTTTTCTTTTGAGTGTAGATAAATTTAAAAAAACGACACATGTATTTTAATGTCTTCATGTAATTGAAGCTTTTATTGGTAAAGAAAAATGGAAAAATGTAGTTCAAACAAAAATACCTGATTATTTTAAATAAATAAAAAACAAAACAAAAAAATTCTGTATAATGCAGTTTCTATATAGTGAAATAATTGTCTGTCCCCGTGGAGATTCACTATAGGGAAGTTCGACTGTATATAAAAATAAGTTGTCCTATGTTCGTGATTTTATAACTCGAGAACCACTCAACCGATTTTCAAACGAGTACATGCTTTGGAAAGGTCTACTTTCACTGATGGTTTATAAAAAACTCCCTATAGGTGGCGCTGTTGTCGTGATATTTAAATTTTTTTTATTGATGGTAGATAGCGGTGGGGTCAAGTTATTAACAAAATTCTCCAGTATTTCATTTTTTATTTTTATTTAGAAAATTCCGAGCAGCGCCGGCACCAAACAGCTGGTTTAAATATTTATTATTTGAGATATTCCCCGAAATTTATTTTAAATGAGTTTTAATTTGCTGATGATTAAACATGTCTATATGAATCAGTAGTCTTCAACCATATTTTTGAAAAGTTGCAAACAAAACCTCTTAGCCAGGATTATATATTTCATATTATTTTGTTCCAGCATTATATAAACGAATAGTAATATGAGTATGCTTTTGTATGAGATATCTGTCAATTCGTCCATGACATGACATTGTTTGATTCCTTCAATTTTGTTTTAAGTTCTTTGTGTTTTAATAAATAAAACTGATGAATTTTCCCATATCGTTGATTCCGCCGGTATGTTGCTTAAAACTAAGCATGAAGATATGCTGGAACTACTTAAAAGTTTTTCATTAATTTTTGGCAGCATATTTTAGTAAAGTATTACTTTAAGTCTCTTAAGAACTACTTGGAACAGAATCAAGTTTTACTTGGCGTATATTTATGTCAAGCTTTTGGACTTATAAAAGGCGATTAATAAGTCGTGACGTTGATGATCCTTTGCAACTTATCATTTTAGGTCCCTTTAAGCACCATTGTCTTTTAAATCAGTTCGAATGTTTGGGAATCTATGGCGCCTCTCCTGATAAGTCTATAGACCTGAAATACAAAACTTAAACTCGACTACAACTCTTTAATTGTCACCTCAAATTGCATTCCTATCGGACCAACCGTTTTCAAAATATATAATTATTTCCATTTTTTTTCTAAATTTCCCAGACCGTGCAGCGGTCATAGAAATAGAAACGAATCCCATACAGTCTTGCCCACGGCCTATTCAACTAAGCAAATGGAAGCATTTGCAATGCATTGGAGCCTTTGATTTCGCAAGAAAATTGTTGTATGAGGGTGTGTGTGAAACGGTAGCAAAGGACTCATGGAAGTAAAATTTTGACACTATTGAGGTGAATAAAATTTTACTAGCCCTGGGGGCTAGTATAAATTTTGACATTAGTGTAGAAATTTTTGACAACCACAAAATTATTTTTTTTCATCAAATTTGTTTAAACAAAATAAAAAATAATATGGAAGCAGGACCAGCGGCAAAAATATTAAAAAGAATTATACAACATGTAAGTATTTACATATGTGTAAGCTTTTTTGCCCCCACTTTTTGTTAAAATTGTTAATATATCAGAACTAATTCACCAAATAGTTGGGACAATCTCATTTCCAACAGAATTGAAATGATCATATATATTAATAGGCAAATGGATTTCTTTTGCTCCCTTTTACGACCAGCGTTACCGTTGGTGCCACTAAAGTGGCAATTTGCCACTTTTTCGACTGCTCGGATACTATTTGGCCACTTTTACAAAATGCACCCAAATGTGGTACTTTTTGCGATTTTTGCCACTTTTGTGATACTTTTTATGCTAGGAAAAGATACTTTTTTTCTTTCTGTTTTATTATAACTCCCAGCTTTAATATAAGTTCTAATATATGTATACGTAAGCAAGTTTATATGAAATCTTTTTTCTTGTCATGCGTGGTTAGCTTATGGATATATTGCAAATAATTAAATGGAAATACATACATACGTATGTAAATACATAGGTATATTTAAAAAATTTACCGTTTGTTTTTTTTTCAATACATCAAACAAATTTTGCAAGTTGGCTAGTGATTAGTGATTTTACGTATAGTTTTTTTTAGCTTAACTAAAATATTTGCATATATTTATAAACATATCTAGGTGCAAAGTGAACAATTTTTTCGGTTTTGTTTTTGGTGTGGAATTCGTTATATGTTCATAAATCAATAATTTGGTTGCTGGTGTATAAAAGGAGTATATTTTTTTTAAATAGATTTAAACATGCATACATATATGTATGTATGTATGTAACGTTTGTTTTTTCGTGTTCCAAAAAGTTACTTGCCTGTTCAAAAAAATTTGAAAATAATCCATCAAAAAAAAACGTTAATATTGTAAGGAAAAGTGCTGTGCATCTATACCTTAATCGTTATATATCTTAACTGGCTTCGTGATTATGGAAAGGTAAGAATTGATTTATAAATCCATTATTTTTAAAAATAATTTTTTACTAGGTTTTAAGTAAAAGCGAAACCACATCCTCAAACACTATCATCTAAAAGTGTAACACGTGAAGAAAGCTCAGAAGAATCTGAAGAAGATAGTATTTCTTTGTCAGACGACAGCGTTTTTGAAGAGGAAAAAAAACAAAACAAAAAAAAAAGCCAAGGAAATATTGCAAAGACTGGGAATTTAAACATAAATGGATAAAAATCGATGAAGAAACCAAACGACCAAATTGTGTAGTTTGCAAGCAGCTCTTAATATGCCAAAAGACACATATAGATCGTCACGCTAACACCAAAAAGCATTTGGAGAATTTGAAAATAGCATCTGTTAGTTCCAAAATGAATATTACTCAATTCTTACCTAACAAAAATTCAGAATTACAACGCAATATCTCAACAGCTGAAATGAAACTTGTTCTCAGAATGATAAGTTGTAATCATTCGTTTAAATCAATGGACAAGCTGGCTAAATTTAATTCAAAAATTTACCCCGATTCAGTGGTTGCAAAGTCGGTAAGTGAAAATTTTATTAAAACAGGAATGATTATACGTTTTAGTTTTATGTAAGCCTTTAAAGTCCAAAATATAAAACTAATTAATACAAATAAATAAAGATCGAATAAGAGACAATCGATAGTAAAAAATTTTTTTTCGGGTTTTTTTACATTGATATGTATGTATAATAAATATGTAACTTCATATAAAATACAAAAGCCCTGTCTGAAAAAACATTAAAATCGTATTTTTGACTAATTATGATGCACCGTATCAAGGTACGTGTCCCTACCAAAATTTACAATACTACAACTAAAAACAACGACATATCGTCGTTCGTAAATTATTGTGTTCTATAATATACTTATGTAAAATAAACCCTTATAGAACACAATAATTTACGAACGAAAATATATTTACAAGACAACTTTTAAAGCCCTTAATACAAGCGCAAGTACTATTTTAAAAAGTTATTTGCTTCTCCTGTAAAATTTTGTTAATGTAAGATAGGACTTTTTGGATTTTATTTTGAAATTCTGTTTGAATAAGTTTAAATTTGAATGAACTTACAATGTTTTATACGAAAATGTACTTTTCGAAAAATTATTTACACAGTTTTGTTTCTCACTTTATGTGTATTTTAATTGAGGTAGCCAAAAAATTTAAATGTGTTTATGTGAAAAGTTACATTCTACGAGGCTGCTTCAAAAACCAACTGGTTCACGTAAAATTTTTAAAAATCGTTAAAAATAACTATATATTTTTTTATTTTTGTTCTCATATTATAATCTTGTAAGTATGTACATTAGAGTGGGTCAATTTGTATGCATTAAAAAAAATTTACCAAGCGGTTGTTAAAATCGAAGTCTAGGAAGGTTTGACAAACAAACAATGGATCTAAAGTCAAAATCGAGCTTCCGGTTTTTAAAGAGAAACTTCTTTTCGTTTATACTAATATTACAAAGAGGTAATGTTTGTTTGTTTGCAGGAGGAGAGGCTGAGCCGATCTTTATGAAACTTTTACAGTATAGTATTGATGGTCTGGGAGGTGATATTGGCTATACATATATTTTTTTGAAATTTTAAGTGGGCGGGGCACCTCCCATACAAAGACATTATAGATTTAAGTTATCAGTACACAACATCTGACAAAATCTTGGCCGGATTGGAAAATTTTGTCAATAAAATGTTAGCATATTTTAACAAAATTTAAAATTCGAAATTTTTTTGTTAAAAACGAGAAGCTCGATTTTGATTTTAGATCCATGGTTTCTTGGGCAAACCTTCTTAGAATTCGTCGTAGATTACGATTTTGACAACCACTTGGTCGAGATAAAAATTGACCCACTCTAATGTACATATGTATGTAAAGATATAAGCCCCCTTATTCATAAACGCTTAAATCGTTTTGTTCAAGGTGTTTTAACAAATTGTTGTACGAAATTTATTTTACAATACTCTTATTCAAAAATGTGTATAAATAAAGGCTCAAAAATTGTAAATATTGAAAACTGTGCATAGGTATGCATCAGAAATGATTTCAAGCAAAGTAATGTAATATCTTAATTTCAAAATGATTTCAGATTTGGAATAATTGCATTTTTTTAGAAATCATTATATCGCACTTATTTAACAATACTGTATTAACTCAAAATTTTAAGTTTATGTTTTAAGGTATGTGTAAAAATTACATTTCTCGCAGGTATCATGTAGCCGTACCAAATCAAAAGACATTTCCCAGTTCCTCGGCAAAGAAGGACTACTTAAGATAGTGGAACAGATGAAAAAACAAAGTTTTAGCCTAATTATTGATGAAACTACGGACATTTCTACAGAAAAATGCTTGGTACTTGTGGTCAGACAGTTTGATAGTTGCAAAGGAAAAACTGTTGATAACTTATTTCGGTTAGTCCAGCCAAGCGATGGTTCTGGCGAATGCATTTGCAATTCCATACTATCAGCATTAGAAGAACATCAAATTCCACTCAAAAATTTTATCGGTCTTGCTACAGACAACGCATCTACAATGGTGGGAAAAAATATTGGTGTAGCGACACTTTTAAAGAAAAAGATTCCACAGTTATTTCATATTGGCTGCGTGTGCCATTCTATAAATCTCGTGAACAACTCATCATTATCATGCATTCCAGATGACGTTGAACAGTTACTCAGAAATGTTTTTAAATATTTCAGGAGTGCAAAAAGACAACATGAATTCAAGGAACTACAATATATTTTTGATGTACCCGAGCATAAGATACTCAGGCTTAGTGATACAAGATGGCTGTCATTTGAATCTGTTGCAACAAGAATTCTGGAGCAGTGGTCTGTTCTACACCATTTTTTTATCCGGGCACAATTCGAAGAGAAATGTGCTTCTAATTTAGAAAAAATTCGTGTTATTTTAGACGCTTTGTCGCCTGTAAATAAAACATATTTAAAATTCTTAACTTATATTCTGAGAACTATGAACAAACTGAACAAAAATTTTCAAAGCGAGTCCTCTCAAATAATATATCTTGTTTCTTCAACTAAAGACATATTATTAGAGCTTTTCAAAAATTTTTTGAAAAAAGAATATATAAATAAAACAGAACTAGAAAAAATTGATTTTAATAATGTTTTACACATTAAAGATATCTCACATATATATATTGGTCATGAAGCCGAAACCGAATTGTTGTGTACTGAAAACTTTTCTAAAATTTGTATAATTGACGTTAAAAGTAAAATACTAAGTTTTTACCAAAAATTGTGTAAAGAACTGATAACAAGAATTGATATAAAAAACAAGAAGCTCAATATATTAAAGTATTTAGACCCATTATTTATAGTGTCTAATGAAGATATAAACTATTTCGAATTGGTTTCAGAGTTTAAAGAAATTATAACTGACCCAGATGCATTTATACATGAATTTAAACTTCTAGAGAGTAAAGTAAATGACACGAATTATGAACACATATTTAAAATTTCTAATGCTGAAGATTTTTGGCGTGAAATAGGAACATTAAAAAATAGATTTGACGAATATATATATTTAAACTTGTACAAATTGATCTCTCATATTTTTACATTGCCACACAGTAGTGCTTCTGCTGAGCGTGTTTTTTCTAAGTTAGCTTTAATCAAAAATAAAGTAACAAATAGGCTAAAAGTAAATACTTGCGAATATATGCTTTTATCTTTAAATTTGTTAGATACTAGCCTTGAAGATTGGGTTCCAAGTGAAGACATTTTACGAAAGTATAAAAGTCGTTTTAAGAACAATTAATTGTAAAAAATATGTATGAAACTGACCATTAATAAATAACACAGGACGAGACTGAAAAAGTTTATTTAATCATTCCAACTCATTCTTATGTTTTTTCGAATGCTATGGCCGAATATGAGCACAGTTTTCTCCCATCACGTTGCATTTATCAGATACACCAATTATTGTAATGTCGGAAGGTGTTTTGTAACACAATTATTAACCAAATCCAGTTTTATAGTTTTGTTCTATAAGCCTGATTACAAATATTTGAAGCAATAATAGACGAAATTTAATAAAAACTTAATATCCTATAATAAAGAAATTAAAACACTAGCACTTAAATGTAGTAGCAGGTATGCTTGCCGTGCATTTATTTGTATTAAAGTGAGGAACTGATTAAATATAAAGAATTTGAAAAAGTAATCTTTCGTTTTTTTGTTATAGGATTTCTAGTTTTTATCCGATTATAGCTTAAAACTTTTGTAATTGGGTTGACTGTAGAGTAAAATTATAAAACTATGGATTTTGTTATTAATTGTGGTACAAAACATCTTCCGAAATGTCAATAATTGATGTATCTGATTAATGTGGCGCAATGGGAGAAAACTGTGCTCATATTCGGCCATAGCATTCCAAAAAACATAAGAATCTGGTGGAATGTGCAAATAAACTTCTAAAAAGTTTTTAAATGTCTACCTGTGCAATACAATGTCTTAAATAAATCCAAGAAAATGTATTCATAAGAAAAAGTACAAGAAATGTTTTGCTAAATGTATATATAAATCATATTACATAAATATCTTCTATTTGCTGCAACAATGTCATAATCCAAAAAACATGTTTGGCAGAAAACGTTTTAGAATTACCAAAACATTAAAAGAAAATATTTTATAAAAAACTACTTCTCAAAACAAATATTTTCAAAATATTTATTTTAGTTTTTACAACAAATGAGCCATTTCTAAGTAACTAGGTATGTCTATTGTAATATGATCAATTGTTTTTTAGTGTATATAATTACTATATAATGTGTTTTGTTATGTTTTTATACCATTTATAAAATGTTATTTAAAATTAAAATTATAATAAATAGAAAAAAACGTAAAAAATATATAATGTGGTGTACTTATTTCAATTTTAAAAGATGTGCCACTTTTTTTTTAAGAAATCCACTTTTTGGTGCCACTTTTTTTTGTAGATATCCCCTTTTTTTGGTACTTTTTGAAAATATCCGACGGTAACACTGTTTACGACTACACTATACATTCGATTAGGAGTTATAGGCGTTAGAAAGTGTTACTAATACATAGAAAATACTCATACGTGTGAGCCAAAAAAAAATGTAAACAAATAACAGAAACACAGTTATGCTTCTTTTTTGTGTTTATACATAGTAAAAAGAACAACAACATACGTTTCTCTCTATGCTTTAAATTGGAGAGCAGTAGAAAATAAGAAAAAAAGAGACATACAATTTTAAATATTTGTTTTCTTTTTGGAAGAGTTGTTGTTTTAAAATGTTATTGTTGATTTCTTTAATTGTTCGCATATAGGAATAATTTTAGTACGTGTGAGCAAAAAACAAAAAGAACAACAACATAGGTATAGAGCAGGGATGCCCAAAAAATTTTTGGTTGTGTATTAGTGAGTAAGGGAGAAAAAGCAAATTGAGAGAATTTATGCACTTACAGCCAAATAAAAATGTTCGTAAGAGATATACATATTTTAAAGATGTTAATATGATATATATGTACATATGTATGTTATATATTATATTATATTATTATATCGTCGGTATACAAGAAAAACTGACCAAGTCCACATCACTTCATTCGGAGATAAATGCGGTTAAACTTATATTTGATTCAATATAGTCAATTTATCTCACTCCAATAGTCATATTATCTCACTTTTTCAAAAATGTGGATTTGGTCAGTTTTTCTTGTATACCGACGATATATTATATTATTATACATATATTATACTATATTATTATATATTATATTATTATACATATAATATGTTATACATATAATATATTATTATATATTATATTATATTATACTATATTATTTTATTTTATGTTATATTATATTATATTATATTATATTATATTGCATTATATTATATTATGTTTTATGTTATTATACTTTATATTATCATTATAAACTCTTTAAAGGTTAAAGATGATAAAAGGCATTTATGTTGTATTGCGCATAAACATTATTTGCCTAAAACAAAACAAGAAAACAACTTAATAATATAATTCATTAATTTAAATCAAAACCTTTTTAAAATTTTCACGAAAAGAAAGAAAATTACCAAAAGCATTTGCTATCATAAAATATTGTTTATGCGTCATCGTCAATTTCGTTTTATTCATACAACAACAAAGAAAAACAAGCGGCTACACATGTGCACTCATCGCTCGTGCGTTTTTGACTAAATGAAAGACCATTAGCATGGCGTTGAACGACCATGATTTTTGAGTGTGAATCTGAGTGTGAAATGAAAGAGCATAAGAATATATGTGAGTTCTCTCTGCACTATTGTGCTATGAAGTGAGCATCCCTGGTATACAGTGTTACCGTCGGATATTTTCAAAAAGTACCAAAAAAAGGGGATATCTACAAAAAAAGTGGCACCAAAAAGTGGATTTCTTAAAAAAAAAGTGGCACATCTTTTAAAATTGAAATAAGTACACCACATTATATATTTTTTACGTTTTTTTCTATTTATTATAATTTTAATTTTAAATAACATTTTATAAATGGTATAAAAACATAACAAAACACATTATATAGTAATTATATACACTAAAAAACAATTGATCATATTACAATAGACATACCTACTTACTTAGAAATGGCTCATTTGTTGTAAAAACTAAAATAAATATTTTGAAAATATTTGTTTTGAGAAGTAGTTTTTTATAAAATATTTTCTTTTAATGTTTTGGTAATTCTAAAACGTTTTCTGCCAAACATGTTTTTTGGATTATGACATTGTTGCAGCAAATAGAAGATATTTATGTAATATGATTTATATATACATTTAGCAAAACATTTCTTGTACTTTTTCTTATGAATACATTTTCTTGGATTTATTTAAGACATTGTATTGCACAGGTAGACATTTAAAAACTTTTTAGAAGTTTATTTGCACATTCCACCAGATTCTTATGTTTTTTGGAATGCTATGGCCGAATATGAGCACAGTTTTCTCCCATTGCGCCACATTAATCAGATACATCAATTATTGACATTTCGGAAGATGTTTTGTACCACAATTAATAACAAAATCCATAGTTTTATAATTTTACTCTACAGTCAACCCAATTACAAAAGTTTTAAGCTATAATCGGATAAAAACTAGAAATCCTATAACAAAAAAACGAAAGATTACTTTTTCAAATTCTTTATATTTAATCAGTTCCTCACTTTAATACAAATAAATGCACGGCAAGCATACCTGCTACTACATTTAAGTGCTAGTGTTTTAATTTCTTTATTATAGGATATTAAGTTTTTATTAAATTTCGTCTATTATTGCTTCAAATATTTGTAATCAGGCTTATAGAACAAAACTATAAAACTGGATTTGGTTAATAATTGTGTTACAAAACACCTTCCGACATTACAATAATTGGTGTATCTGATAAATGCAACGTGATGGGAGAAAACTGTGCTCATATTCGGCCATAGCATTCGAAAAAACATAAGAATGAGTTGGAATGATTAAATAAACTTTTTCAGTCTCGTCCTGTGTTATTTATTAATGGTCAGTTTCATACATATTTTTTACAATTAATTGTTCTTAAAACGACTTTTATACTTTCGTAAAATGTCTTCACTTGGAACCCAATCTTCAAGGCTAGTATCTAACAAATTTAAAGATAAAAGCATAGATTCGCAAGTATTTACTTTTAGCCTATTTGTTACTTTATTTTTGATTAAAGCTAACTTAGAAAAAACACGCTCAGCAGAAGCACTACTGTGTGGCAATGTAAAAATATGAGAGATCAATTTGTACAAGTTTAAATATATATATTCGTCAAATCTATTTTTTAATGTTCCTATTTCACGCCAAAAATCTTCAGCATTAGAAATTTTAAATATGTGTTCATAATTCGTGTCATTTACTTTACTCTCTAGAAGTTTAAATTCATGTATAAATGCATCTGGGTCAGTTATAATTTCTTTAAACTCTGAAACCAATTCGAAATAGTTTATATCTTCATTAGACACTATAAATAATGGGTCTAAATACTTTAATATATTGAGCTTCTTGTTTTTTATATCAATTCTTGTTATCAGTTCTTTACACAATTTTTGGTAAAAACTTAGTATTTTACTTTTAACGTCAATTATACAAATTTTAGAAAAGTTTTCAGTACACAACAATTCGGTTTCGGCTTCATGACCAATATATATATGTGAGATATCTTTAATGTGTAAAACATTATTAAAATCAATTTTTTCTAGTTCTGTTTTATTTATATATTCTTTTTTCAAAAAATTTTTGAAAAGCTCTAATAATATGTCTTTAGTTGAAGAAACAAGATATATTATTTGAGAGGACTCGCTTTGAAAATTTTTGTTCAGTTTGTTCATAGTTCTCAGAATATAAGTTAAGAATTTTAAATATGTTTTATTTACAGGCGACAAAGCGTCTAAAATAACACGAATTTTTTCTAAATTAGAAGCACATTTCTCTTCGAATTGTGCCCGGATAAAAAAATGGTGTAGAACAGACCACTGCTCCAGAATTCTTGTTGCAACAGATTCAAATGACAGCCATCTTGTATCACTAAGCCTGAGTATCTTATGCTCGGGTACATCAAAAATATATTGTAGTTCCTTGAATTCATGTTGTCTTTTTGCACTCCTGAAATATTTAAAAACATTTCTGAGTAACTGTTCAACGTCATCTGGAATGCATGATAATGATGAGTTGTTCACGAGATTTATAGAATGGCACACGCAGCCAATATGAAATAACTGTGGAATCTTTTTCTTTAAAAGTGTCGCTACACCAATATTTTTTCCCACCATTGTAGATGCGTTGTCTGTAGCAAGACCGATAAAATTTTTGAGTGGAATTTGATGTTCTTCTAATGCTGATAGTATGGAATTGCAAATGCATTCGCCAGAACCATCGCTTGGCTGGACTAACCGAAATAAGTTATCAACAGTTTTTCCTTTGCAACTATCAAACTGTCTGACCACAAGTACCAAGCATTTTTCTGTAGAAATGTCCGTAGTTTCATCAATAATTAGGCTAAAACTTTGTTTTTTCATCTGTTCCACTATCTTAAGTAGTCCTTCTTTGCCGAGGAACTGGGAAATGTCTTTTGATTTGGTACGGCTACATGATACCTGCGAGAAATGTAATTTTTACACATACCTTAAAACATAAACTTAAAATTTTGAGTTAATACAGTATTGTTAAATAAGTGCGATATAATGATTTCTAAAAAAATGCAATTATTCCAAATCTGAAATCATTTTGAAATTAAGATATTACATTACTTTGCTTGAAATCATTTCTGATGCATACCTATGCACAGTTTTCAATATTTACAATTTTTGAGCCTTTATTTATACACATTTTTGAATAAGAGTATTGTAAAATAAATTTCGTACAACAATTTGTTAAAACACCTTGAACAAAACGATTTAAGCGTTTATGAATAAGGGGGCTTATATCTTTACATACATATGTACATTAGAGTGGGTCAATTTTTATCTCGACCAAGTGGTTGTCAAAATCGTAATCTACGACGAATTCTAAGAAGGTTTGCCCAAGAAACCATGGATCTAAAATCAAAATCGAGCTTCTCGTTTTTAACAAAAAAATTCTCTTTTCGAATTTTAAATTTTGTTAAAATATGCTAACATTTTATTGACAAAATTTTCCAATCCGGCCAAGATTTTGTCAGATGTTGTGTACTGATAACTTAAATCTATAATGTCTTTGTATGGGAGGTGCCCCGCCCACTTAAAATTTCAAAAAAATATATGTATAGCCAATATCACCTCCCAGACCATCAATACTATACTGTAAAAGTTTCATAAAGATCGGCTCAGCCTCTCCTCCTGCAAACAAACAAACATTACCTCTTTGTAATATTAGTATAAACGAAAAGAAGTTTCTCTTTAAAAACCGGAAGCTCGATTTTGACTTTAGATCCATTGTTTGTTTGTCAAACCTTCCTAGACTTCGATTTTAACAACCGCTTGGTAAATTTTTTTTAATGCATACAAATTGACCCACTCTAATGTACATACTTACAAGATTATAATATGAGAACAAAAATAAAAAAATATATAGTTATTTTTAACGATTTTTAAAAATTTTACGTGAACCAGTTGGTTTTTGAAGCAGCCTCGTAGAATGTAACTTTTCACATAAACACATTTAAATTTTTTGGCTACCTCAATTAAAATACACATAAAGTGAGAAACAAAACTGTGTAAATAATTTTTCGAAAAGTACATTTTCGTATAAAACATTGTAAGTTCATTCAAATTTAAACTTATTCAAACAGAATTTCAAAATAAAATCCAAAAAGTCCTATCTTACATTAACAAAATTTTACAGGAGAAGCAAATAACTTTTTAAAATAGTACTTGCGCTTGTATTAAGGGCTTTAAAAGTTGTCTTGTAAATATATTTTCGTTCGTAAATTATTGTGTTCTATAAGGGTTTATTTTACATAAGTATATTATAGAACACAATAATTTACGAACGACGATATGTCGTTGTTTTTAGTTGTAGTATTGTAAATTTTGGTAGGGACACGTACCTTGATACGGTGCATCATAATTAGTCAAAAATACGATTTTAATGTTTTTTCAGACAGGGCTTTTGTATTTTATATGAAGTTACATATTTATTATACATACATATCAATGTAAAAAAACCCGAAAAAAAATTTTTTACTATCGATTGTCTCTTATTCGATCTTTATTTATTTGTATTAATTAGTTTTATATTTTGGACTTTAAAGGCTTACATAAAACTAAAACGTATAATCATTCCTGTTTTAATAAAATTTTCACTTACCGACTTTGCAACCACTGAATCGGGGTAAATTTTTGAATTAAATTTAGCCAGCTTGTCCATTGATTTAAACGAATGATTACAACTTATCATTCTGAGAACAAGTTTCATTTCAGCTGTTGAGATATTGCGTTGTAATTCTGAATTTTTGTTAGGTAAGAATTGAGTAATATTCATTTTGGAACTAACAGATGCTATTTTCAAATTCTCCAAATGCTTTTTGGTGTTAGCGTGACGATCTATATGTGTCTTTTGGCATATTAAGAGCTGCTTGCAAACTACACAATTTGGTCGTTTGGTTTCTTCATCGATTTTTATCCATTTATGTTTAAATTCCCAGTCTTTGCAATATTTCCTTGGCTTTTTTTTTTTGTTTTGTTTTTTTTCCTCTTCAAAAACGCTGTCGTCTGACAAAGAAATACTATCTTCTTCAGATTCTTCTGAGCTTTCTTCACGTGTTACACTTTTAGATGATAGTGTTTGAGGATGTGGTTTCGCTTTTACTAAAAACCTAGTAAAAAATTATTTTTAAAAATAATGGATTTATAAATCAATTCTTACCTTTCCATAATCACGAAGCCAGTTAAGATATATAACGATTAAGGTATAGATGCACAGCACTTTTCCTTACAATATTAACGTTTTTTTTTGATGGATTATTTTCAAATTTTTTTGAACAGGCAAGTAACTTTTTGGAACACGAAAAAACAAACGTTACATACATACATACATATATGTATGCATGTTTAAATCTATTTAAAAAAAATATACTCCTTTTATACACCAGCAACCAAATTATTGATTTATGAACATATAACGAATTCCACACCAAAAACAAAACCGAAAAAATTGTTCACTTTGCACCTAGATATGTTTATAAATATATGCAAATATTTTAGTTAAGCTAAAAAAAACTATACGTAAAATCACTAATCACTAGCCAACTTGCAAAATTTGTTTGATGTATTGAAAAAAAAACAAACGGTAAATTTTTTAAATATACCTATGTATTTACATACGTATGTATGTATTTCCATTTAATTATTTGCAATATATCCATAAGCTAACCACGCATGACAAGAAAAAAGATTTCATATAAACTTGCTTACGTATACATATATTAGAACTTATATTAAAGCTGGGAGTTATAATAAAACAGAAAGAAAAAAAGTATCTTTTCCTAGCATAAAAAGTATCACAAAAGTGGCAAAAATCGCAAAAAGTACCACATTTGGGTGCATTTTGTAAAAGTGGCCAAATAGTATCCGAGCAGTCGAAAAAGTGGCAAATTGCCACTTTAGTGGCACCAACGGTAACGCTGCTGGTATAGAGTTATCTCCTATGCCTTGAATTAAATAACATTTTAAAAATTTTGTTTTCTTTTTGGAAGAGATTTAGTTTTTGTATGTTACTGTTGATTAATATGGTTACATTGTAAAGAATGTGTTTATTGCATTTTTTTCAAATAATTTGGTTGCTTTTGTGTTTCTTAAATATTTTTGGGTGTTACTTTTAATATACATATTATATTTTTTGTGTTAACAAGAGTTAATTTTGTAAGTTTTTATAACTATTATTTATAATTATATGAAATATTGTTTATAATTATATGAAATAATATAATGTGTTAATACCTACATATAGTGATTTACAAAAAAATTTTGAAAAAAGCCGCGCCATACAATATTAATATTAAGAAATAATGCAGTCATTAATACACCGAATGATGATACTGATATCTTAGATGATTCCTTTAAGTGTGCCTTCTGTAATGCTCCTTCTGTAATGCAAGGCATTTTAAATCAGAAGTAACTTTATGTGACACTCAGTCGTTCACCTTATGTTGCCATAAGGGCAAAGATGTTTTGCTTCCGTATACTCAAAATACATTTTTTGAGAATATTTGGAAAGGACTTTCTTCAACTGATAGGTCTGTAAAACAACGTTCAAAAAATTACTTCCAAAACATTCGAACTTATAATTCATCATTTGCAATGGTTAGCTCTGAAGCTAAAATCTCCGATAATGTTTTAAATGGTATCTATCATTTTAAAATACATGATGTATTTTATCATCGAGCTGGCTCATTGAATACGGATGATGGTCGGAGAGCAACGTACGCTCAACTTTACTTTTATGATGTTGAAACTGCAAATCAGTATAGAATGGGTGTATCAATGAACAGTAGATGTAATGAGAATCTAATGCGTGAGCTGGCCGATGAATTAGATCGTGTGAATGCTTTTGTTCGCTCATTTAGATCAATGGCGGAATATTGCAACCGACCTGAACATATGGCTGTAAATGTTTTAATGGTTATTAAGGTTATTCAGAATTCAGATTTTCGCCGTTTTAATGATGTAGCCGCAATTTTTAGAACAAATAATGGTGAACCGTCATTTGAGCGAAATATGATTACGTTTTCTAAACAAACTAACACGCTACGTACAGTTTCCATCTTAGATTATTCGCTAGATCCATTGGCTTATCTTTTATTATTTCCAAATGGAGACACTGGTTGGCACATAAACATGAGACACAGTACGACTTCTACTTCGTCTGCAGCACCACGGAATAAAATAACGATGTTGTAATATGTTTCTTACCGACTTGCTGTGCGTGATGGGTTCAGTCTCTTACATTGTTCGCAAAAGTTATACCTGCAGTGGGTAGTCGATATGTATGTTCGAATCGAAGGGACAAGATTACATTTTATTCGACAAAATCAAAGCACGCTACGTGCTGAAGTGTACAATAACTTGACAGATTTTCTGCATCAGCATCCAAATGGGACCGATAGCGTTTATTCAGTTGGACGTAAAATAATATTGCCGTCATCTTTCATCGGTGCACCGCGTAATATGTTTCAAAATTACTTAGACGCAATGTCTATTGTCCAATATAACGGAAAGCCCTCATTATTTGTCACTATGACGTGCAATCCGCGTTGGCCGGAAATCACTGAAAATCTGGGCGGATGCCCTGCCAATTTTCGACCAGGCATTATTGTGCGGGTATTTAAATGTAAGCTTAAAGAACTTATCGAAGTTATTTATAAAAAAAGATGTTCGGTACCGTAGAAGCAATAATTTATACTATGTATTGAGTTTCAAAAACGTGAGGAAGACATGCACATATTTTAATAACGTTACATACTGATGATAAAATTAAAGAAGTAGCAGACATTGACAGAACTGTTTGTGCAGAGATTCCAGATATCCACACTCATCCAAAGCTACATGAATTAGTTAAAAATCATATAATGCATGGACCGTGCGGTGCGCTTAATCAGAGTTCTGTGTGCATGAAAGATGGAAAGTGCACAAAAAAATTTCCAAAAGGATTTAGTCAATGTACCCACAATGATGTGAATGGATATACTGTTTATAGACGCCGGGAAAATGGATATTGAGTTGATTTGCGTGGAACTTCTCTTGATAATCGATTCGTCGTACCCTACAATCCGTACCTTTTAGCTAAATTTGATTGCCATATAAATGTCGAAGTGTGTACAACTGTTAAGAGTGTTAAGTATATTTACAAATACGTTTACAAAGGCTATGATTGTGCAACATTAGCGCTTGAAATCGAAAATAATCAAGAAAATAGTAAAATGAAAATAGATGAGATTCGAAACTTTTTAAGTTGTCGTTTTGTTGGCTCAACAGAAGCTGTATGGCGTATATTTGAGTTCCCAATGCATTTCCAATCCCATGTGATTATTCGTCTAGATTGTCATTTACCCCAAAGACAGCAAATATATTTTAGAGAAGGGTTTGAACGCAATGCCGCTGAAAATCCTAAAAGAACCAAATTAATTGCACTTTTTCGCTTAAATAATAATGATAGCTCGGCAAATGAATTTTTATATTCTGAAATACCCCAACACTATGTCTGGAAAGATCGAGAAAAAGAATGGACAAGAAGAAAACGCGGAGGAGAAAAGGTTATAGCACGACTGTATGTTGTTTCCCCGCGGTTACTTTTGTTTCATGTCTGTGGCCCAACATCTTTCGAACATTTGAGAACGTATAATAATATTCTTTATTCTACATTTCTAGAAGCATGTCATGCACGTGGCATTGCGTCAAATGAAAACGAATGGCGGGAATGCCTAAATGAAGCAAAAGACACCCAATCTCCACGGCAATTACGACAATTATTTGGATTCATTTGTAGCTTAAATCTTTCAACGAATGCATTAGAATTATGGAATGAATTTAAAATAGACATGAGTGAGGATTTTTTGCGAGATAACTCTGAAAATATTTCTTATAACAGAAGCCTTTTGGAAATAAAAGAAATTCTTATGTCCCATAACCTTTCATGTCAAAAGATTGGTCTTCCAAGCCCCGAAGTTTTAACTGAACAATCAGATGCTACTTTTTTAGATTTAGTCCACAGACCACAGTTGTTTCAATGAAATGTATGAAAGGGCGAATGAAGAACCATGTTACGTTATAGATTTTGTTTTACGTGAAGTACTCCATCATAATACAGGTAGCAATGTTTTTTGTTTAACAGCTGACGCGGGCTGTGGAAAAACATATGTCCAAACAGCTATTATACACAAAATGAATTCGCTAAATCTTAGGTGCATTCCAACTGCCTTTAGTGGTATAGCATCCACTCTTTTGATTGGAAGCAGAACTTTACATAATATTTTCAAGTTGCCTATTCCAATTTTGGAAAATTCTGTTTCAAGCATTACTGTTAATAGTGATCCAAGGCTATTTTATTAATTCTGCTTCATTAATAATGGTTGATGAAATTTCAATGTGCCCACTCAATGCATTCAAAGTAATTGATAGACTTTTAAAGGATCTAAGTTTGAATGAAAACAAAAACAAATTGTTTGGTGGCAAAACAATTCTATTATGCGGCGATTTTAGGCAAATCTTACCGGTAGTTCCTCATGGATCAAGAGTTTCTCTAATTGAAAATTGCATTACTTCATGGTCTGCATTTACTATGTTTCACAAAGTAGCATTGACACAGAATTAGAGAGCTCTACCTCATGAATTTGAATTTATAAAATTTCTTAAGTCTCTTGGTAATGGCGATACAAAAACTTTCTAACAACTTGGTGAAAATGTTATTGAAATTCCAGTAAGTCTAATGGGAAATCCAGGGGCCAGATTCTGGCATTCGTAATCGAGTACTTTCTCGATTCGAAAGCAATTTAATATCTAATTATTTCAGTCAATACTGAACAAATTGGAATTATTTTTTCGTTATTGTAAAGCATTCATTTGAGTTTCACAATACTGAAAAAATAATTTTGATTCGTTCAGTATTGACTGAAATAAAATTGCTTTCGAATCGAGAAAGTACTCGATCACGAATGCGAGAATTAGGCCCCAGCTAATATAATAGAAGATATATTTGGCGATATTTCCACCAACATTCATAACTCAGAAATTTTAAAATCTGTAATATTAGCACCAAAAAATGAAGACTGTTCCCAAGTTAATAACGAAATACTGAAGGTAATTCCAGGAGAGGAAAAAACCTATTTCAGTTGTGATAAGATAGTTTGTGATGACATACGTGAGCAAAATAATTACCCTGTGGAATATTTACATTCCTTAAATGTTAGTGGTTTACCGCCGCATAAATTAGTCCTTAAAGAGAACTCAATTGTATTGCTTATCCGTAATTTTAATACTAAGCAAGGACTGGTAAATGGCACTCGATTACGAGTGAAACGTATGCACAACAACTGTTTAGATTGTAAAGTTTTGACTGGTGTTGCACACGGCACAAGAATTTTAATTCCCCGGATTCATTTAGGATATTCTGGAACACTTTTGCCTTTTACTTTTCAACGTACCCAGTTTCCTGTCATCCTCGCTTTTGCCATGACCATTAACAAGTCCCAAGGTCAAGCATTTAAAAAAGTTGGCATTTTATTGAGGCAGCCCGTATTTTCACACGGAAAATTATATGTTGCTGCCATTCGAGTGCGATCTATGGATGGGCTGCGATTTTATATAACAAACACTACAGATCAGGGTCACTTATTAAATGATAATCGTGTATTTACAAAAAATATAGTCTTTAGAGAGGTCATAACAACATAATTCATTAACAAAATAAATATGAATAGAAAATATATAAAAGGCTTTGTTATAAACATTGAGCTTAGGAAACTTATGTTATAAATATAACATACACATATGTTTTTTTGTCATTTAGAAAACCTAATAAACAATTTTAAAATATAAACATACATACATACGTAAAAATAAATATTAAATTTTAATATTTATTTTTTTTAAAATAAACTTTGTAATATGTTTATATTATACCTACTTGATCATAAAAAGGTCATTAACTTAAACAAATTTTTTCACTTTAAAAAATCGTCACTAAATTTCAAATGCCTTAAATATAATATTCAAAATTGTTCTGACCTACTGGAAATTTTAAAATTTTGAGTTAATACCCTCTTTATGATCAAGTGCGATATGTTTTTAACATTAAATAAATACATATCTTCAAACATATATTTAAAACACTTTTAACCCAGACGTTTGAATGGTTAATATTAGAAATAACTAGATTGCAGTCGATTGTGTCGACTGCTGGCCCATACTAGTTATTGGTAAAAACTTGATTAATTTATTCATTTT